>CM076572.1:124485344-125685344 GCA_034641835.2 Pinus albicaulis | reverse complement strand
TGGTAATGCTTCGCAATCATTTTTTCATTTTAGAGTCTAAATTCCAATGTTTTCTAACCATGGAATTAAAAACCAAATATCGTGATTACAAAAGACATGAAAACCATGAACTGAAATGAAAAAAATTGTGATGCAACATCTCCTCCTTTCCTTTTAGGGTTAAAATTTAAACACTTTTCAATCATGGAAGTAAAGATCAAATATACTCGCTAAAAAAAATGAAAACAATGCACCAAAATGAAAAATTGATTATGAAACCTTGCCCCATTTTTCAAAGGTTGAAACTCAAATATTTTTCAACCATAATAGTTAAATTCCAAATATAATGACTATGAAAATCCGTAACACTCAACACTTAATGTTTGTGTACCTCTTTTCTTCTGAAACACTTTCTTTTTCTGATTTTTTCAGAGTTGTGTTAACTATTATTTTATTTTTGAGATTAAAATAACTAATTAATTGACATAACATCCTTGACCATTAGTTCCATAAAAAAAATTGAAGTTGAATATGCATCTATAAGTGACATTATATAATTTTTATTTAGATATCAATTATTTATTTTTTTAATAAATTACGTTAAAATTTTCAGAAAAAATTGTGTATATGTGTGTGGGGGGAGGGGTGGAATCAGTTTAAAAAAACAAAAATAGTGTATTTTGTTCTTTATTCTATATAGTATACAAAAGCACTATTCTTCCTCAAAAGACAAAAGAGAAAAAATAGTATATATATATATATATATATATATCTATATATATATATATATATATATATATATATATATATATATATATATATTAAAAAAAAAAAAATATCTAGCTATAATACAAAGTATGAAGAAATAGGAAATTAAAACCCAAAACTACATTTGAAATAAAACATAATAAACAAGTGCTACATAGTAGCTAGTACATGTCACTTAGTTTAAATATAGCTAAATTAAAGTAAAAAGAAATAATGACCTAAAATTGAATATAACTCATCTTGCAACAAGACATGTGCATTTAGGAAAAATAATGTAATAATATGTTATTTCATTGATAGTTTATATTCCATTATATTTAAAGTTAACTCTATGTTAACTTGTTTCTAGAGTATCGAGATCATTGTTGCTATTATTTGTAGTTTCTCTTGTACAAAAATGAGACTTTTGTATTGTTCTTCCAAAAATAATATCTTACAGTCATAAACCAAATCTTTTACTCGTCTAGATACCAAACACATATTAGTTAGAAAATACTATGATGTTCTTCAATAATATAATTCAATGTCAAATCTCAAATGAATATGGGAGTTATTTTACTAATATCAACACCTTCAAGTAATAAATATATTATTGTTCAATATTCAAGAGAAAAACATAAAATGTTGCAATACGAAATAAGATAATCATGCTTGTTTGCATAAGAAAATAACATAATACTACATCTAAAACAATTAATTGCTCATGTTACTTATGCAATCGCTTGTTGGCTATAAATTAAATTTTATTTTGATGCCTTAATCCTCAATGCATATGGGACATCTTTTACTAATATCGACACCTTCAAGAAATATATATGAATAGGTTTGAGAAAAAATTATAAAATTCTTCAATACCTTCAAGAAATATATATGAATATGTTCAAGAAAAAAACATAAAATTCTTCAATACTAAATAATAGAATCATGCTTCTTGCATAAGAACATAAACTAATACAACATCCAAAAAAAATTAATTACTCATCTTACTTATACAATTACTTGTTGGCTACAAAGTAACTTCTATCTTGATGCTTGAAAGCTAATGTACTATCTATGGGATATTCTTTGCAGAAAATGTAAACATGCATAATTTGGAAAGTACTAGAAAGGTTCTTCGATAATAAGTTGTTGCTAGCTCATTTTATGTTAATGACTCATATTGAATCTCACTTTTTGCGGGCTCATCAAGCTCGTCTTTCATTCAACTCAAAATAATTGAATGAATTCGATGGTTGAAATCCAGACTTCAACATTTTATTTATATGCTCTTCGTCGAACATATTTCTCCAAGGGACGTGTCATTTGGTCTCACCCATAGCTTGGCCCATCCATTAATATGTGCAGCCGACCTACAGACCAACATGTTACACCCGTTTACATATTGGAGCTGATCATCCATCAATGTAACAGAACTCGCCAAACAAAGCAGATGACTCACCCATTCATCGCAACCCGACTGACTCGCTTATCGCACATGACTGACCCGCTTGTCGCACACGACTCGTCCACTCATCGCACTGCTATACTTGGTCGCTCTTCACGATGGGCGGGTGCCTTCCCACATGGTGCACCTAGTACGATGCACTCGCCCATCATATTAGTCGAGCACTATGTGCATGCACCAATAACCGATGGTGGGGTCGCATATGCCCAAGTCGCCTCAACACCAATGCCCATCGCACATGGCCCCGCCCACACAATGACTTGCCTCGGGCGCTCCGGAGTGAGAGTTCTCACACCACCCCTCAGGGCTCTAATGAGCATTAGGGACGAAGTATGGACTCTCAGACTCCAATACTAAGATATTGGACATTCCATCCTCCTTGAGTTCTCACACCACCCCATATGGATCTAATGAGAACTAGGGACGAATTATGGACTCTCAGGCTGTAATACTAAGATATTGGACATTCCATCCTCCTTCCTATCTATGTTGTAATAATTGCAATAATATGAACACTCAATGTCCATTCAAAGAGGAATATTTGTGGATATAGCGATCGAACTCCTTTGGTAGGTTAGCAAATGTATCATTCTCCACTTTATCTCTATAAGTGGTCCCTTTGCAATTGAAACAATTTTAGCATCAAAATAAGTGGAGGAATTAGAGCTCCTCGATTTAGATATAGCTATATAGTAAAACTTAACTTTTCATACATATTTCACTACGTACTATTTTCACAATTAGGTTAAAAGCTATGATGTATAATAAAATTTAGGTTTCATACGAATAATCTTGCATGCTAATCTCATTCTACTTTATGGTGGTGTGACTATTTTGGACTAAGATTTTAAAATTCTACTTTAATTTAACTTTTATCAAATATTTGCAAAAATATTTTTAGAGATAGTGAGAGTATATGATTAAAAATGTTATTATATTAATTTAAATAAAATTTATGTAAAATATTTTTAGTAGAAAAAAGAAAATTATGATTTTGTAAGAATGTTGTATTGATAAGTCATGATATTGGCTCATAATATTGTAAGAAAGTTTATTAACATCTTAAAAATCTATGTTGTAAAATGAGAATAAACCTTTATCATTAAAAATATTGCTACATATTTCAAATCATATATTAATTATTTTAATTAATAATATTATTATTAATTAGTGAAAATCCCACTAGCACAATTAGTTCAAGAAAAACACTTACAAAAGTGGTTTTTCCATATGCCAAGAAAAAAGACCTCAAGAAAAATTTGTTACCTAAATACTTACTAAATCCATATTTAAAATGAATATATATTAGTTTTCACTTTTTACAACCCCCTAAATACTTACTAAATCTCTATTTAAAATAAATATATACTAGTTTTAACTTTTACAATATATAATCTATTCAAACACAAATATTTTAATAATTTAATTGTATAATACTAATATACAAATGTATTAATTTCATTATAGTGATAGTAATGATAAAAAACTGAAGTAAACATGGCCAATTAAAAACACATCAATTATTAAAGATTCGATAGGTTACGTATCTGTGGTTCTATAGCACTATTACGTGTCGGTCAAATGAGTCAAGGTCATGATAAAACCGGAATAATCAATTTGTTCATTTACATTAATAATCTCCACCATATTCTGATACATTTTTCTGTTCTGTTATCTAAATGCGGAAGAATTTGGACCAATAACTCAAATTTACTATCGGAAGAATGGACTACACGGCCTAAACAAATCTATATCATAAAATAGTTAAGACAGTACCTCACTCTGCCTACATGCTCACGGGTGACAAAAGTCACATTGAAAAATATAGAAAACATGTGTAGCGTGGGATAAAACATTGTATAATGAATAATATCATTGTCAATCTGGTTGGTAGGTCTGGAATAACACCCTGTATAATATATAATTTTATTCTGAAACTCGCAGCTAAAAGCTAAGGATACCCACTAGAAAGGACGGCTTACAGGCTAATACGTCAATCTTTTGTATTTATCTACCAGAACGGAATGATCGACAGCGAGAGAAGATGTTAGATTGTTGAGAGAGAGCGGAATTATTTCAAACCACCTCCTAAGCGATCGAGAGGTTGCGAACCTATGGAACAGCATGGGTAAGTGCGTTTGTCTCACAAGAGTTGCATATCTGGACAAAATTATAAAGGACATTCACAAGCATTATAACAGAAAATGGAATGTTGTAGCGGTGGAGTTTCTGAACGAACAAATATTCGGGTCGTGGAAATTCCTTTCTCTGGTAGCAGCAGCGATACATTTGGCGGTGACTTGATTGCAGGCCTTGTGCTCTGTTTATAATTGCAAGAAGTGGTTCAACCAGTCTGGTACCTAAGGTAAAGTTATCATTGGTTGCCAAAAGCTGCACCACACTCCAATAGAGAACCGTCACTTCCATCTGCTTTCCAGGACGCTTTGTTTCTTCTTTGCTTGGGATGCTTTGTTTGCTTAGGTGCTTTCGTAGTGATAGATCCGCTAAATATTAGATACATGTGCAGATAGGCGATACCGTATCTTTTGTAATTAGTCTATCCAAACGACAATTAATATTTTATTATTATTTTTTATTATTTTTATTATTATTATTTTGGGTGGTTTGGCTTATTATTTTGGGTGGGCAGACCGTTTATGATAATTATGCCAATATAATAGATAGCCTAGATATATTATCTTTTATAAATATCTTAGGTTTGGTAATTTGTTTTTTTTTTTAAATTAATATTTTTTTGGATTGGGCTAAATGTAGGTGAAGGATGAAAAAAATATATTCACCACCAAATAATATTACTAGCACAATTATGTTGATATAAATATTGTCGATATAATATTATTAACACAACTACCTTAATATAAATATTGTTGATATAAGAGTATATTAAAAAAAAAAACGAGGGTCATATATTATATGACTTGTTAAAGATATAATCTTACCAAGCTTAATAATAATAATAATAATAATTGTTATTATTCTTATTTATAATAAAATAATTTATTATTATTATTATTATTATTAATATAATTATGATTTAATTATTATTAAATAAATATTTATTATATTAAAAGAAAACATTATTAATAATAATTAATCAAGTAAATTAATAATATTAATAATAATATTATTTATTATTACTATTATTATAAATATAAGCATATAAAAGTATTAATATTATATTTTTAATCACAAGACTATTATGATTAGTTAATCCTAGCCAAGCGATATAGGCTCATTTTGGAAAAGAAGCTTAGCCTTTAGCTTGAAAATAATGGTAAAAGAGCTAAAGGGTAAGCTTGTTTTAGGAGACATCACTCGACTATTGGCCATCTTGTCACTCTCAAGGTCATTGCGGAGGCCCATTTTTCAAACGGTTCGATGAGTACATGAGGTTGTAAAGGAATTTCATCTAAATGAACAGGTTTCCCCATTATTTGGTAGTTGTCACACCTTTTGAAATATTATTTGGTATCTCTAAAGATGGATGGCCAATAATATCATAAATGAAGGATTTTATAGGCTATCCTCTTGTCAGAAATGTGTCCACCACAAGTTTCATCATGACATGCCTTAAGAATTTCAGGCATTTCATCCTCTCGAACACATCTTATGATAATCATATATGGACTTGTTTTATACAACTCATTAGTAATCGATGAGTAATTTGCACTTATTTGAATAATCCTTCTTTTTCTCTAGGAAACAAATGTGAAGGTAATTTTCCTGTAACTAAGTAATTAGCAATATTTTCAAACCAAGGAGTTTTAGTAGTTATTGAAAAAATATATTCATCAGGAAACTTATCCTCAACTGGAGTATCATTTTTGATATTTTGAATTCTAGATAAGAAATCAGCAACTGTATTTTGTTTTCCAGGTCGGTCTAGAATGGTGATATTTAATTCTTGTAACAGTAACAACCATATTGTAACTCTTCCATTAGTAATAGATTTATTCATTAAGTATCTGATTGCAGAGTGATCTATGTGAACAAAGGTTTCATAGCCTATAATATAATATCTAAGTTTGTTTATAGCATGAACAATGGCTAAGAATCCTTTTTCAGTTACAGTGTAATTTAACTAAGTGGGAGTCAAATTCTTATTTATGTAATAGATGGCATAGGCGATCAAATATTTTTGTCCTAATACAGCTCCAAGAGTTGTATCTGAAGCATATGTTGAAATATGAAAGGGTAGTTTCCAATTTGGACCTCTTAAGATGGCTGCTTCAGAATTTTTTGTTTTTAAAGTTTCAAATGTCAATTGGAAATCAGGATTCCAACTAAATTCACAATCTTTGGTAAGTAACTTGAAGAGTGGGGATGATATTTTATTGAAGTTTTCTATAAATATTCTATAATAACCTGCGAATCCTAGAAAACATCTAACATCCTTCTGACAACTTGTAATTGATAATTTGGAGATGAGTTCAACTTTAAATGTATCAACTTTAATTACATCTCCTGAAATGTGATGTCCTAAAACAATCCCTTCTGTAAATATCATAAAAAAATTTCATGACTTAATGAAAGATTTGCTTCTTTACATCTTTCAAGAACCTTTTCCAAATTCTCTAAAGCTTCTTCAAATGAATTTCCATAAACTGTAAAATCATCCATTTATACCTCTACACAATCATGTATTATATTAGAAAAAATTCCTAGTACTTCCCTTTGGAATGTTGTAGGTGCATTACATAAACCAAAAGGAAGGACTCAGTAGGCATAAGCTCCCCATGGAAAAGTATATGTGGTTTTATCTTGGTCTTTAGGTGCGACCTAAATCTAGTTGTAACCACTAAAACCATCCAAAAATTAGAAATACTTCTTGCTAGTGTATCCAATACTTGATCTATAAAAGGTAAAGGAAAATGATCTTTTAGAGTGGCTTTGTTCAATTCTTGATAATAAATGCATACCCTCCACTTACCATTATTTTTGGGTACAATCACTAAAGGGGAAACCCATTTACTATCTGAAATTGGGTAAGTGAAGTTCACATTCAACAATTTTTTGCAACTCTTCTTTCACAATTTCCCTAAGATTCAGATTCATCCGTCTTTGAGGTGCCTAATAGATTTACAATTTTCCTCAATATATATGTGATGTATACAAGTCTTAGGACTAATTCCTTTCATGCCAGTGTATTCCCATGCATATGCAGAAGAATGTTGTTGTAATGTTCTGATTAAATTTTCTTATTGTAGTCTTTCCAAGCTCTTGTTTATGTTCAAAGATTTTCCTAGAAAGGTTTCAACTGTAGAGTTACCAAATTATTCCATAGAGTATAGATACATTTGTATAGATGATATATTCAATATTTCATTGGTCTTGAAATTGATCATGTTCATATTCTGAAGATGATTCAAAGCTTTCTATTGAATTTAAGATTTGACTATCTTCACTCATGTTTGAAATAGTAAAGAGGGGTTGTATATCATTGTCATCATCAATTCATTCTTTGTCATGTAACTCTGTGATTGTTTTTGTTGGAGGATATAGAGTGAATTTCTTTGTTGAGTAACCATCAAATATATACATGTCACTAGATCTATAGCTAATGAAAACATCAGTTGTAGCCAACCAAGGTCTTCCTAAAATAAGTGAATGTCCTCCTAGATTGTTTTTGGGAGTTAAAATCATAAAATCAACAGGATAATCATAATAATCTAGAGATAGTGAGATATATTCTAATACACCATCTGGCTTGATTATAGATCTATCTGCTAATTGTAGTAATGTAGGTGTATACATAAGGTTAGGAAGTTTGAGTTTTTCCATGGTATGTTTGCTTATGATATTCATAGTTGCTCCTAAATCAATTAATGTATTCTGAATTTCAACACCATTGATATGTGTTTTTACAACTGGACTTACTGGATCTAAATATTTTTGTATGGAAATTTTTCCCATCATTATGTCTACAATTTTTCCTACTAGTTGAATTCTTTTTATTTCTTTTGTTTTTCTCCCTGGTTTCTTCATGCTCAACTCTTTTATTGTTTTCGCTTGAATTGGAATTTCTTTAACGACTTGTAACAAAAGGATTTTGATACATACATTTTTTATCTCATCTAGAAAATCATAATTAGGAAACATGATATGTTTTTCTACCCATCTATTAACTTGTAATCTTTCAGGAAAAGGAGGGTTATAAATAGATACGGATGGTTATTCTATGATAGGAGTTGAGTTTATTGGTTATTTTTGTTTTTCATTTTTAGAATTATGGTTTTGAAGAGATGTTCCTTCTTCAAAAAATTTATTTTGTAGTAGAGAATCTTCCTCAATATTATCTTGTTCTAAATAACTACAAAAGGATTTTTATTATCCGGTATCCTACTAAATCTGAGTTGGACATCATTAAGATATAGTGGAGTAATCATGTAGGTTGGAAATTTTTGTCTTTCTATCATGTAAGTATTTTTAGGATTTTTATTATTGGGGTTTGGTAATGGTTGGCCAGGTAGCTGATTTGGTCTTTGTGGGAATGGCAATGAAAGTTGTGGATTTTGGTTTTGGAGTTGGGGTTGTTGATTTTGTTGAGGAATTTGTTGGGGAGGATAGTTTGGATATGATGGAGGATATTAGTAGTATTGAGTGTATCTTCCATAGGGATTTTGCATTTCTTGTGCCCAAGTTTGAAATTGAGATCAAGGCCAAGGTTGTTGCCAAGAATTCCAATCATTTGGTGGGGGATGAGTGTACATTTGATTGTTAAATTCTTGAGTTTTTCGCCCTCGCCATGGTCCTCTAGAGACAAAGAAAATAGATTTTGTTGGATTTGAAGTTGTTTCTTCTTGAAAAACAACCTCAAGACTTGGAATTGAAGGGAACCCCTTAGTTTCATGATTTTATAAACAAATCATACATGTCCCTATGACTTTTGCATCAAGAGAACATTCTCTTAAAGCATGCTTCTTTCTACATTTAGGATAGAAAATAGCTAAAGCATCAGTCTCAGCTTTCTGCTTGTTTTGTAACTTAAGGGTGTCTATCTATTCACTAAGACTCCCTAATATATCTGTTTTCAATTCATCAAGCATATTTCCAATTTTAACCCTACTTACTGTTCCAGTTGCAGATCTATTCACTCTAGCAAGAGAAGGATCTCTTCGACCTTTCCCAGTTTTTTCTTTTCCCCTTGAGAGATGAATGCATAATTTAGTAATGTTAGGTAATGGGAGTTGAGAGATATCTCCCTTCCCCATCATGTTGAGGATATCTATCCACTCATTTCTGGTGGATTTTAATAAAAGAACTTTTAAATTATCTTGATCTAAATTATCCTTTTTTTCTCTTTTTATGTTATAATTGAATCTTTCAATTAAATCCTCTAAATTCTCATCCTCTTTTTGCATCATTTTGAATACTTAATCCTTGGGATTAATGGGTATGCAATAATCCAAATATCTTTCTGAAAATGCTTTCTTCATGTTATTCCATGTTCTGATAGACTTAGTGATTAAAGTTATGAACCATTTTAAAGATGCTCCTTTCATTGTTGAAGGAAACAACTTAAGTTTTTGAGAGTCTTGTAAATAATCATAAGTTCTACACAAAATTTCAAATTCAAACAAAAAGGTTTCAGTATCTTCACTTTTTAATCCATGAAAATTTGGGAGGACGAAAGGTGAGTTATTTTTCATTGTGGAATTTTTATCTCCATCAACTATAGGGAATCCAAAAGAACTATCAATTTCCCTATTTCTTCTATTTTCTTCATTTCTTCTACCTCCTCCTGTATTCCCTCTACCACTTCCTCTACCTCCTCCTCCAAACAGTAGATTTTCTCCATTTAGAATTTCTCCTTCTCCTTCTCCTCCTTCTCCTCTTCCTGCCATTATAGATTCTTTAGGGCTAATATAAGGTTCAATTTGGGAGCTTAATTTCTCTTCCTCTGGTTCTTCTATTAATGGAATGTTGAAGAAAGGTTCTTCTTCTTCTTCTCCACTGGGAATTTCTAACTCTTCAACTCAAGTATCTTTCCGTGTAGAGGTGAAAATGCTTACTCCTTCTGTTAGAGATCTAGGATCTTCTTCCTCTAATACTGCGTCAGTGGATAAAGTAGGAGATCCTCCGAATTGGATTTCTAAATTTATGACTTCAGGAAGTTTATGTCTAGTGAAGTATGGAGTATGAGTTTGAGATGGAGGTGTATCACTTCATGGTCTAGGTGGAGTGATTGGTGTTGTAGGAATTAAACTCCTGCCTCTAGCTATGAATCTACCCCTAGAATCTCTTTCTCTATGCATATGATTTTTTTAGATCTAAGAAATTAGGTTACCTAATTACACTTCCCCGACAACGGTGCCAAAATGTTTAGACAATTTGATATCTTAAATTTCTTACTTAAATTATCAACCAAGGTTTGTAATATTGTTAAGTGTGGTGCACTATAAGAGCTTAGTTAACCTTCTTCTTACTTCATTGTATTTATTTTTATGTTTCTTTGGGGGTTTTATGCTTTATGTATAAATGTTAATCTAGAACTCTGAAAGGAATTAAATGAATCTAGTGAATTTAAATGTGTAAAACTAATTTTAAAAGGAGGAAGAAAAGGAAGTGTTCTTAAGTTAAACTAATTTGCATAAAAATGAACCAAAACTAGTAAATGATTATAATCTAATCTGAAAAATAGAGTGTTTATGATAGTGAATTCCAATTTAATGTTAGTCCTATTCCATGGATATAAATCTTATGACTGAAAATTGAAATTACAATGCTACTCTAATTGAATGAAAAATCAAAGATAAGACAAGCTAATGTATGTTTGATTACTCCAACATTCAATATGAAGTATGATAAAATCACCCTCTTGAAATGATGTGTAAGAAACCAGTTATATCTTAGTTTTTAATGTTCTATAAAAACAAGTGAAGTTTGAAAAGGAAAACTCAATAATTGCATAAATTAGATACTCAAGCATTGAGTTTAGAAATATGATAAAATCATCTTCTTGAAATGATCTTTAAGAACACCCAATTATATAATTGAATTAGGATCTAAAAAGAAATGTAAAATCATGTAAAAGTAAAGCTCAATGATTGTAAAGGTTGAACATTCAATCACCCAATTTGGAGGTATGACAAGTCACCTTCTTAGCCTGATATTTTAGGAACATTCAACTATACAATTAATTGATAGTTTGATATAAGAAATTAAATAGCAAAACATGAAAGGAAGCTAAATAACTATGAGCTATATTGCCTCAAACTTAATCCAATTGGAAAATAGATAAATATATTCTCTTGAAATGTTTTTAGAAAAGAAAAGATTACACAATCATTCTATTGTTGATGCTAAGAAGACATTCATGACTTAATTCTATTATACTGATCAAAAACTGTAATGTAATATTAATCTACTCAGAAAATTGACAAAATAGAGTAGAGAATTTAAACTAAAACAATGAACGAAAAAGCTCCTCCTATGCAAGGGCTCTCTACTGCAGATTTGGTCGAAATCCTAATTGGTTATATGTTCACTAAGCAATCACTGGAACCATGAATGCAATTCTTATATTATTATAGAAAAGAGTTTCAAAACAATACATAATGTTTCAGCAAAAATTACTACTTGTCTTTGATTCTATACAACCAGTATTTAAATAAAAATAAGCATAATTGTAATGAGTTGATTATGCCTATAGGTGGCTATCTTAACCGAATTATAGAATTTGAGTTTTTTTGTTTAACTCTTGATTTTCTACGTCAGAGAAAATCAAGGGTTCTTCGCTTCTCAGCTTACGTCCTTTGATCATGCTTTGATCGTGATCTCGAGCATCCTTTTCTATCGATTTCGATCAGGTAGATAGGACGAAATACATGTGTGAATTATTCTAGAGATGCCCATGTGGCTCATTTCTCTATTTTCTCCTTGGAACGTACCAAAAAATGAAAATAGTTGTGGAACCAAATATTAGCTGCAGAATATGCTGTGTTCTGTAGCCAAGTTACAAAAACTCATTCAAATAACAAGAACATTAGAATATAACATAAAAACTATTTAAACGCATTCCCTGAGAAAAAACATGAAATTTATCATTGATTGGAGTGTATGGACTTATGATAAAGTGGAAAAAGGGATGAGAAAGGATGTTAGATAAGGGACAATTCTGAGGTTCAATAGCAGCAATAATCCTTGTTGCTTTGGTTACTTTTGGGAGAGTATGGGCTAATATTTCCCCTTGCATGGCATGATGATGATATAGGATGGAAACAAAAGGCCTTACTATGTTGGCTTATGTTCAAAGATTATGGTCATTATATTTGGTATGATAATGATGTGGTATGGAAGCAAGAGGAATTGTTATGGTGGCTTATTTTAAGATAGTATGGCTCCCATACTTGGATTGATGTTGATTTTGCATGGCAACAAGAGGCATTATTGCGGTGGCTTCTATTGAGAGAGTATGGCTCTCTTTCTTGGATTAATTATGATTGGGCATGGCAGAAAAAGGCTTTGTTGTGGTGGTTGTTATTGGGAGAGTATGGTTTGACATTGTACATGTTCATCCATATGTCTCTACTTCTTATTTTTCACATTGTTGGATGATTCTTGGATCCAACGAGGCCAACAGGGCTAAGGATGGAGCATGGAAAGATACAATCTACTTCATGTAGCATGGGATGGAGAGATAGTTTACGATTTTGGGTTTTCCACTTTGGTAAGAGACCACTCCACTTTATGTATCTCATGTATAGAGGAAGACTTTCGACAACATATGGTTTCCACTTGGAGATTCATTGATGAGGAGAGGCATCTAACTTTTAAGTTGGAGGCCATTCTAGACATTTTAGAGAGGCAAATTTGGAGTTGGGCATGCATTACACATTGTAGAAGATGGGGAGGCCTTCCATATGAGGATTCCATTTAGAGGGATATGTATTGTTGTAGCATCCACTTTTGCAATTTCTTGAGCATAAGCAACATTTTAGAGAGGAGGACTGTAATATTGCCAATTTTCCACCAGATAATTGGAATATTAGAGTTTTACTTTTCTTAATTAAGTAAGTAAATAAGAGGGTGGAGGGACCCATAAACCACATAGATGAATAAAATCCACTTTTTATGTGTGTATGTTGATAATTTAGAAGTAGATTTGCATTATGGAGTAGTGGAGAAACTTCTTAATGAACGAAGAGTAGAGATCATAGATCATTAATGAGACAATCATGGAGATCATGGAGGAAGTCAAACGAGATAATGGTGCATTAAAGGTAATATCATAAAGCACTAATGATGAAATAGTGGAGTAATTTGTGCATCTAATTCACACACAATGGAGAGAGTGGGAATTAAATTCAGAGATGGTGGAGAACATGGAGAGGCATTGCAGTCTTCATGGAGGCTAGTGGCCACATGTGTGGCACAGTTATGAGGTGAGCCAAGGCTATGGAAGGATCACAAAGCATATAAGGGAGATGAAGGAAGCAATAGAATGCATGATTTATATTATCATTTCTGATCTATTTAGATCTGGATTTGTCTTTGTACATTTCTATGCATGCTTCATCTATTTGGCTAAGTCTGTAGTGTTGTTTAGCACACAGGTGCTTCCAAGCGGAAATCCCATGCTTACCCACGGGGGACTTCGAGTGCCTACTCTGGCAAGGTTTCTTTGAGCTGCCGTAAATTGTGAGCCATTGGTACCACATTCAACTACTCCCATATGCACATGTATTCAGTCACAGGAATTACGCATTCCTGCTTGAGGGTTTGAAAGGAGGATATTGTTTCTAGCATTTAAGCTAGGAAACCTGTGGAGGATTCATCCTTTCACCCTGTGCTTAAAGATCCACCTTTCAGGAGAAATGCATTCATATATGGAATTCAGGCCATCATTTCATATATCCATGCAGCAGTAATTCCCCAAGGGATTTCACAGTCCAGTCTTGCTGATTTGAAGGAGGAAGGAATTTTCCAGTATTTCAGCTGGAAATACTGTGAGGGACCATCTCCTCACTTTGGAAATACTATTTCCATCATTCATGAGCTTCATTGCAACATCTAGCATCAAGGTATAGAGCCTCCATCCCTGACAACGTATTTTTACTCAGTTGTTGTGTATTCAGCAGTTGTATCTATTGGAGGAGGTTGGAGGAGACAGATCTTGAGTTTCTAGCTTAAGAATCTGAAGGAGGGATCATCCCTCTATGTTTCGAGCTGGTTTTTCCTTATTACTACCAGCATATATTCATCTCATGTAGTAGATCTGCATACCCAATAATGATATAGTTGCAAGGCCTAAGAGGGTGATTTTCCAAGATTGTCAAATCTAGAAATCCTTTCTGGGTTATCTTGGGTATTCATAATAGAGCCCGGATCTGAAATCCGAGCATTATCTAAGCTCAAAAGCTTCTAGATCTACACTTATATATTTTGTCGGCAGTTGCAGTCCCGACATTTGCAACAGGGACAACGCATTATTCCTCCAGAATTCCAACATTTATGCAGTCCCTCTTGTGGGAATACTTCAAGGTCATTCTAGCCTTCTTATCTAGCTTGAGTGTCTCATATTTTGAGCATTGTTGTACTTTCTTATCCACCTCCATATGATAAAATGGCTCATACATTTTTATGGTGGATTTAGATTATATGTTCATTGCTGTAGTTTTCAATTATTATATTTTTGTATTACTACATTCTCCCTTTTGGGATATTACACTCTTCTGCACAAAAGAATCAACTTGGCTCTGATTTTTTTTTTTTATCATCAAAAATATATATTCAACATGTAACAACTTCATATTGACTTCAATACACATTTTTAAAAAGATAGACCCTGTGCTTTACCCGAGAACCCAACAATACCAATGTGGAGTCCATTTGATCTGCGTGAAATGGTGAAAAGCATAACGTGTACCATTGTCAATTGAGTTTAGGAGAGTATAGAAAATTAAGAGAGTTCAAAGCATTGTGAATGCCCCTCTCCCAATTTTTCTCTTGAGTCCAGCTCATACAATTGTAGGGTCATAGTACATTCAAACACCATTTAATTCAAGTTTCATAAAACAACCATATTGTTGTAAAAAAATGTGAAGATATATTGTTGAATCAATGCCTCTATTATGTTCTGGTCATTGAAAATTTGTGAGATTCTCCTTTTCCAGTTCTAACTTCAAGCTAGATCCCCATTCTCGGCTAGTGATTTATAATGAAGATTTATTCCTACCATTCATGCAACATAAAAAAATTTCCATTCATGGTAAATAGTGTCTCCTCCAATATAAATTGCTGCAATTTGATGGTTGCATTTTCTAGTAGGTAGTACACAAAATTCTTAGCCGATTTCAACTATGCCACACAACAATTTCATGATTTCCACAAGTAGAACCACTCATCTATAATCCAACAAGAAATTATTACTCACAGATCTATAATCCATTCTCTGATAGCAAATGATGCCAAAAAAATTGACAACCAACCCAAAGATGCCAAATTCTTTCAACATTCAACACTTCCACTGCTTTTTTTCCTTCAGGAGTCTCTCAGCCTCCAATGAGTACATAATCAAGTTTCAACAGGTCGTTTATAATGGTTCCCTCTGTAAGAAACTCAGGGTTAGAAAGATTTTGATAATTTATATCTTTGTTTTTAGTGGGTTAAAATATTTTCAATTGCCTCAGTTGTTTTATAGGAACTATGGATTTCTCAATGAAAATTTTGTCTGATTTAGAAACATCAGCTATCATTCTAGCCATGCTTTCCTAGTAGGTCATATATGTAGCTTTTCCATGGCTTAGGATTCTTGTATTCATGGGGGTGTTGAATGAAACGAACACAATGTCGGATTCAACAACATGCTTCTCAAAATTGGAATTGAAAAGAGGTTTTTTTTCCTTGCAGACTTTGAGAACTTCATCAAGGCAAGATATCGTTGTTCCATGCATCAATTTGAGGCTTAGAGATGTCAACTACTACGAATTCAATGGAAAATGAACCTTTGAAACTCTTGTACACCAAATCTCAAATCTAGATTTGCACACCACTACCAATGGGAACGTCATTCACATCATCATCAATGATTTTCATTGTCTGATAAATCATGTATCTGGGATCTGCCCTTTGGCCTTCGAGGACAACCCTTAATGCCCATTTGTGAGAATGCCATCGAAAATTATTCGTTGATCCTGATCGAGCGGTCTCTAGCATGAAATTCCTTATTGAATCGACTATTCACATTAATAATTTTCACAATACTCCTTTAACTTACCATAATTTTTCTCACATTGGAGCGATTCCATTTCAATTTTTCCCCTTTAATGATTTCAATATTCAGGTCATGACACATTGTAGTCTATATTCTGTCTCCCCACACATTCTAAGGGTAGATTCAAATCACAGTACAACCTCCAATATTCTACGACTGATTTGATCCTATGACCTCTTCAAACAATGTTTCAATCCTTATTTAAACAATTGATGGCACTAGTCAATACTTCTGCAACTCGAATGGGGAAAACTGTGAGAAATTAAACTTAGGTTTCTTATAAGGCACTCTTATCAATCACTGATCTATCTTCTCTCCGGGCTTTATTCCCCTTTGATCGCATTCAATAGTGAACCTTTCGCTTAAACCATCAATGCATTCATTTAATACCCTTTAAAGCCTAAAAATAATAAAACAAAAAATCCTCAGATAGCCTATTCTGATTCGAGATAGGCATACAAACTAGAATTCAACAGTTAAATATTCACAGATACAATGAAAAAAAGTTCCTTTCATTAATCAATCTGTATATACAATACATGGCCTGATTTTCTACATTAAATTGGCCTCCTATATATATCACCATGCTCTCACATACTCACCTCTACCCTTACTCTATATTCCTTCAAGACTTATAATTCATATAAAAATAAACTCCCGAACCTTAATTTAGTTCAGATCCAAACATTAGTCCTCAAATCTTATCCTATATCCAAAATATCTTCAATATATCCTAAGATTTCTATAGATCCTAAAATGACTCAACAAGAATCCTAGAATCCCATTCTAAATCTGCCACTATGGACCAAATTCAATTACATCTTATCTTTACTTATTTCTTTCTAAACTACCTCTTAAAATATAGGAAAAATAAATATTTACAATGACAAGTCCCATTTGGACAAATGTCAAGACCCTAGACTTGAGTTATATGCTAGTTTTGGCTTGAGAGAAAAATTCTCCTACATCACAAGAGGAAAAAGGAGAGAATGTAAGATTGAATGACCAACTACAGTAGAAAGACAAATAGATTGCCACTATGGGAGATCTTTGTATGGAGGAAATACAACATAGGAATCCTTTGAAACTCTTATACCATTTATCTCAAAGAGAAGTGGCTACAATTCCAAATCAAGACTTTAGCACAACAACGTTCATTGACTTTCCAGAATTATAGGCAATTTATTGATTTCTGTAGTTAGTCCAGTATAGAAGATATGGTCAAAATGGTAGAGTTCTACATGCATAACCTTGTCTTAATTGATATGAACATATGGACCGAAACTCTAGGATGGTATATATGAAACTGATGGCCCTAGCCTCTTGGATGGCTAATGAATAATCTAGGGCAGAGGATGTAAAAAAGGTGATGAAGAGAGGAGGAAAAGAGCCTCTCCAAATTAGAGTAGAGCTAGTCATCCCTAGAGGTATCATAAAGAACCACCAAATGATAGACAATGATTCTAATCTTTCAAACAAATATCTCAACACTTAAGCACATGTAATTGTGCATTATGATCACATCTCTAGACTATTGGGAGAGGAATGTGTGATGGCATGTTAGAGAAGATGGAATTGCCTCCCACTTAGCCTAAGAAACCTATACTATCATACCCTAGACGGATTGAGAGTTTCCGTAGAAAGATCACCCTTGTACAAAAGAGCCATAAAATAATGAAGAACAAGTGGGTTGGATAAAAATAAGCCCACCTTTGCTGCTGGGACTGAGTGAAGTAAGAGATCAAACTGAAGAGGATAAGGAATGAGAAGAGGAAAAAAATAATGCAGAGTTCTACCCACATGAAGGGACTCGTTCAATGATACCTTTGGATCTCAGAGAAGCCACAATGGTTCTAAAAGAAATCAAGAAAGAGGACTCAGTTTCTTAGAGGATTAGCAACCATTTGGTAGGGGGGTGATGATGAGAACCATCACTAGGTCTATTCTAAGGAGTTAATTGTCACCTTTTTAGCTTAATTATTCTCTCTCTCTCACACATGTAATTGCATTTTGTCATATTTTACTTAGTGATAATGATGTGTTAAGGGTTATCATGATTTGACGAAAAATATGGTTTAAATGCAATAAATTAATGGAAATAATGCCATTTTTGAGAAAAATTGCATAATATAGGGCTTGGATTAGACAACAAGGAGTAATTGTAGGGAGGTTAACCACCCTCTTAACTCCTAAAGAAAGCCAATATATGTTCAATATTCTCCTCTAAAAGCTCGAAATCAAAGGCATTGATCCAGATCTTGGGGGGAGGCCCCCAAGATATAAAAAGGTTAAATGGATATCAGAAGATCTACAAAATTAGAATGCTAGAAAAGAGAGAGAGAACACACTGCAAATAAAACCACAAAGAAACTTGTTTTTATTAAAACAGAGAATAATTGTAGAAGCTACATTGTGGTGGACAATATGTCCTTTTACAAAGTGAGGCTTGTTATTTATAGGCTTTTTTTGAGTACAATACCATAGGTGGATACCATGGGTCAATACCATGGGTAGATACCACTTACAATACCATGGGTAAATTCCATGTGTGGATGAATACTATGGGTGGATACATACCATGGGTGAATGAATATCATGGATAGATGTCAATTACAATACCATAGGCAAATAAATATCATGAGTCAATGCCATTTCAATACCATGGGTAAATTCCATGGGTGGATGAACACCATGGGTGGATGCCATTTTCCATTTGGATCATTCCTCCCTCCTTAAGAAGCAATGGTATCCATTGCGTGAAGTTCCCTCCTGAGAAGCCTTTGTTGTATATGAAGAGTCACCAAAGAGAAGGGTTTTGTGTAGTTAACCTATAACCATGATGAACGAAGATTCGAGGTTAGAGATACCCTGTAATGCTCGTGACCAACTGTGATATTGATAGTGCGCGGCCTAGCAAATGGACTTCGATGATGTGTGGGTTTGTGGAGAAGATTCGAGGATAGAGATACCCTATCATTCATGTGACCAACTATTTTACTAACAGTATGCGGCCTAGCAAATGGACTTCGATGAGAACGATTTTGTGCAGTTGACCCATAACCGTGATACTAATTGTTGATGAAGTAGCAGGTGCCTACATAACTTGGGGTGGGAGGCCACATCTCCAAATAACCTGATCTGAATAGTGCTATGCTGAAAATGATGAATGTGAAGCAGGTGCCTACTAATGTGGGGTGGGAGGACACGTCTCCAAAGGGAACCCAGTTTGGATGCTGCTCCAAATTTAAAATGAGCATAATTCGGTCAATATAACTCATAATATTTATTATAACCTATTTTTAGAAATGGAATGATCATTTTGCATCTTCCCATGTGTTTTAAATCGCTATATAGAAACTCAAGACCCTCATATTCGCGCAGGAACTGTCTTGCAGTGCCAACATTTCTGAAAAAAGAGCTGATTTTAAATCAGCAATAACTCCCTCGTCCGAACTCCGATTTGACCGCTTTTTTTTTTTTTTTAAATCGGGTGATTTTTCAAAGGGAACTCAGGTATGTAACCATTTATCCGAAATGTCGCACTTAAAATTTCAATAAATGACGAGAGAGCCGTCATCCATGAATTGTCGTCAGAAAAATTGTTGCAACATTGCTAATTTTGAATGAGCGATATCTCCTTCATCTGAACTCCAATTCGGCTGATTTTGTTTTTGAATTTGGGTATTTTTTCACAAGGAATCCAGATCTGGTCTTTTTTTTTGCAAATTTTTCACCAAAATTTTCAGATCTGATCTGCAAAATCGCCGCCAAAAAAATTCATGGAGTTTGTTGAAGATGGCTATAAAACATTGAAACTAAAATATGCTTCAAACCCTCATTCCCATGGATTCATAACCTGAATCTGATACCACTGATCTGGATCTTTCAGGGAGGCCCCAAAGATCTAAAATGTTGAAATGGATCTCACAAGATCTACAAAATTAGAAATCCAAAAGAAAAAAAAGAGAACACACTACAAATAAAACCACAAAGAAACTTGTTTTATTAAAAAAGAGTATAACTGTAGAAGCTACATTGTGGTGGAAAATCTGTCCTTTTACAAAGTGAGGCTTGTTATTTATAGCATTTTTTTGAGTTACAATACCATGGGTAGATACCATTGGTCAATACCATGGGTGAATTCCATGTGTGGATGAATACCATGAGTCGATGCATACCATGGGTGAATGAATATCATGGATAGATGTCAATTACAATACCATAGGCGAATAAATACCATGGGTTGATGCCATTTCAATACCATGGGTGGATGAACACCATGGGTGGATGCCATTTTCCATTCGGATCAAGCATCCAACTAAGTGAATGATGAAAGGGAGCCAAGCTCCATTTCTCCAAAGTTCGAAGGAAACAAGCACCTACCTTTTAGGGAGTTGTTAGTAGCTACCCTATTGTATAAATAGGGTAGAGAAAAAGCTCACTAGGATTCAAATTTTGGATGCAGCTAGCGAACGCTTGCCTTTTGTATTAGAAATTTCTGACTTTCATAGTTCATGTAAAAGACTGGTTATGAAATAATATGAGCATTTAGTTTCTTTTCCACTGAGTTGATCTCAATGAGTTGAGCTTGTGGGTTAGGGCCCAATCCATTGGCCCGAGTCTCTCTTGTGTACATGTGTCTTTCTTTTATGTTGTAGTAGTTTATTTCTTTCATTACTTGTTTGGTACCATATAAAACATTAAAACTATGTCCTAAGCCTCCCTCTCTCACCTCCTCCATTGGATTTTGAGGAGGAAGGTACCACAAAACAAATATATTTTTAGTTTATAATTTCTTGGAAAATTTAGATATTTTTTAATTTGCTTATCATAAACATTTGGAAGGTTTAGAGGTATATCTTTGTTTCAATTGCATCGGTATGTTTATCTAAATTCAACTCATATTTTCCACCATTTTTATGATAATTTTTTCAATGATGAATGCATGAAAATATGTCTCGATTTTAGGATTGGAGAGAGCGGTAAAGAAGCCCCCTTAAACACAATTATCTTTATTTTTTCACCCTTCATCAAAAACCTTGCATCCAATTCACCTACAACCGTGTTTTTTAGGTCACCATTACATCACCAAGAGCAACCTTGTGCATGAAAATTAGGCTTTTTGAAGAGCTATGAGCTTGGGTAAGGGGTTGTTTTTCCTTCCTATACCAAGATCCACCTTTCACCCACCTCTCCCAACCTTCTTCTGATCATTCTTCACCTCCAACTCCTCTCGACCTGTTTCTTGAAACTTTTGAGGACATCATATAGCACTATAGGAAATCCTATAGAAAATTCCTATAACAGTGATAAACACCCTCTCCTTTAGGCAAAAATCATTCTTGCACCTCACCTAAGCCTAGCCCAGCCACCAATAGCCCTTAATCTGTGAATATTTGGTCCAAGGACCCTCTTAGACCACCTAAGCACCTCCTTCTTTAGATAGAACTTAGTTAGTCATTGATTCAACATGTGTGCTCTACATTAGTTTCCTTTTCTGCAATTCTATTCAGTAATCTATACTATGAATTCCACTTAGTGTAATTTCCTTTCCTTTCCTTAGCCTAAATATGAATGTTTCTTTCTTTCCAAAGTTTAAAATAGTTAGATGAACCAGTGCGATCTAGAGTAGTTTCCTTCCTTGTTAATAGAGTAATGTTTATGATCTATTTCCAGTCATAGATTGCATCTATAAGTGTGACAAAATTCCTTTCCTAGAGTAACCCTAGTACTAGCACCTCATTGTAAGACTAAGATGAAGATGGAATGAGTAGAACTCATTTGTTGTACATATAGGACTATCACCTCCAATTTTATACGAACTTCGAGTTGATAAAGTAAAGTTGTGTAGCCTATGGGAGTTGTAGTACTCTTAGTGCAACACAGGGTTCACCACTTTACTAAAAAACACAATCATTAAAAAAAAACATTAATGCACTAGTGGTACATCAATATTCACTATCAACGCGTCACTTATTCGTAAGACACATGGCTATATATGCAAAATTTATCCATAGATATGAGATCTTTGCCTAACGAGAACCATTTCTGATACATATCTCGTGGAATACACAAGATAATTTCTGGCTTTCCAAGCATTATTTTCTGGATATGGTATTTATTTCTTGGAAATGGGGGTTTGGTATGCCCAATATGAAAATTATATACGGGAAACACAACTTATCTCCATCGAAAAAGTGACTTATATTTTGTGTTATACACGTTGGAGATAAAACATGTATATGGCATGATAACTAGAATATTAAGTAGATATAAGTTGCATATCCGAAATTTCATGCCCATTCACTCAAAAATACCTTGGGTAACTATCAATGATTACTCACATAGCCCAGAATGAACTCACGTATACAGTTTCTGGAATGGTTCGTGCCAAAGTAAAATTGCATATGCAGAAAAAGCATCCCGCCTATCAATCTAAAGTGACTAGCGTATGTTATCAGTAGAAAATTTTCCCAACACACCATTGTAATTATTTGCAATGCTGTTGAGACGTTCCATATTATTTTAGCACAAATCTCATGGATAATGCCAACAATAGGTTTTGTTGCAAAATTGATGGCATCAAATCAACAAGAGGATATATTATATCCTATTTTGTTGTGATAGGATGGAATAGAATTTATTATTCAGTTTTCTTCACTACATCTATAAAATGTAAGCCTGTAGAGGTAGAACATATGAGAAATGAGGGATGAGAGGAAGAGGAAGCGCAGATGTGGGAAATCTGCTGTTGTAATCTCCTACTGAATAATAAGAAAGCTCATACCTCTTTTTGGTGGATGTAGCCCAGATTGGTTAGGTGAACCACGTTAAATTGTTGTCTTCATTTATTGTTGTGTGTGATTTATTTTGTTTTCCATTGTGCTTAATTCTATCAATTGGTATCGGAGCATCAGCTTGATTATTCGCTGTAGAAAAGGCACAGAGCCTATCTGAATCCGCATTGGAGCTGCCAGATCTTGTATTCTAAGATTGTCATTTTGGCATTCTCTGGAACGCTGGTGTGGACTCAGTCAACAGAGGATCGGTCTTAAAAATACGACAAGCAAGATCAATTTCGGATGACTGTTTCTCCGCGTGCAGTTCTTCGCTATGGCATCCAGCTCTATGATTCAATCATGACATTGTGATGAGATTTCAGAGGTTGCACAACACCGTGAGATGAAGCTGGAGGTTGTCCATAGCGCGTGAAATGGAGGACCACTGCGTGTGGGCTGGTTGTTGTTGATAGCATCCGAACCTTGACGCCATGTCATCATATTTGTTTGATCTACGATTGCCTACATGGACCTTGAGACCATTCTGCAGAGGACTAAATTAAATGCGATCAAATATTTGTAATGAATGTCGTGGAATGTTGATTTGTTAATGCCATGGACCATTGAGACCGTGGACTGTGGGATCATGCTAAGATGCATGTGTTACCCCAGTCATCATTATCCTGGATGCACTGAAAGAGGTAGTGTTTTCGATTTGTTATTTTGAAATTCCCTTCAATTTGTTGCTAGCTAATTGTATTTGCATAACTTCAGCCTTCGTGTGAGGAAATATGAGTCAATTTTTTCATAGGTGGAGTTATCATCATCTTGTGCCCACCATCTAGTCAATAAATCAATTCATGGAGTCTCGATTTACTTAAGTCAAATATGATATATGGTGGAATGTTTGTTTGTGAGTGTTGTTGATTTGTTGAAAAAGCTTCGGTTTGTAGGCGAAAATAATTGCATGTTTTGAAAAAGGGCATTTTATCAAAATTATTAATTTTGATAAAATAAAATCTTCGTTTATTAAGATTCGAAATTGGAAATTATTGACACAAGCTACTCAATATGGCAAAAACACAAAGTGCTTGGTTTGAGATTGAGAAGTTTAATGGGAGGAATAAATTTGAAATCTGGAAAGTTAAGAGGCACGATTACTCATACAACAAGGTGTGGTGAAGGCACTCTTTGGAAAATCCAAACAACCTTTCGCCATGACAGATGACGAATGGAGTGACATTGATGACAGAGCACTGAGTGGCATACGATTGTGTTTGGCAGATAATGTTTTATTTAACATCGTGTTAGAAAAAACAACCACTGGTTTATGGACAAAGTTAGAAAAACTGTACATGACTAAATCCTTAACCAATAGGATTCTTCTGAAAAGATAGTTGTACAGCTTGCGCATGAAGGAAGGTACAACAATAATCAACCATTTGAATAATTTTAATACTCTCTTGGTGTAGTTAGATAAAATAGAAGTAAAATTTGATTTAGAATAAAGCTGTAACTTTATTATGCTCTCTCCTGAGTCATGGGATCATTTTGTTACTTCTATAAGTCTTAGTTCATCAGAAACCCTTGAATTTGATGATGTTGTTGGAGCTCTGCTGTCTGAAGAACCTGAAAAAGGTCAAATTTAGAAACCTATACATCAGAAGAAATGATGGTTAGAGGTCGATCTAAAGAAAAAGGCTTAAGTCAGAAAAACAAATCTCGGTCAAAATCAAAAGGGAAGAAGTGTAAGCTAAAATGTTGGTTTTGCGGAAAATTGGGACATTCGAATAAATACTGTTGGAAGAGACAACAAACATCCAAAGGAGACTCTTCAACAGAAAACAAAGAAGCAAACATGATAGATACAAGTTCAGGTTCGGCATCCGATTCAGGTATAAGTGATGAAGTTTTATCAGTTAATTTTTCAAATCGTGATCAACATTGGCTATTAGATTCTGGTGCATCGAATCACATGTGCATTCATAAAGAGCGGTTTAAATCTTATAAGTTGATTAATGATGGAGTAGTTTACATGGGGAATGATGTCTCATGTAATGTTGTTGGAATTGGAAGCATCCATATTAAAATGTCTAATGGGACAATTAAAATCTTAACTGATGTAAGACATGTGCCTAAACTCAGAAAAAATCTTATTTATCTCGGAGTCTTAGACACAAATGGATATAAAACTTTTATTCAAGGTGGAGTAATGAAAAATTACAAAGGATTCTTATTATTAATGAAAGAAAAAAATATTGGAAATATTTTTCAGTTAGAAGGAAGAACAGAGTTAGATCATGCTTCTACTGTATCTAAAAATGACAGTGATTCTATTAGACTATGGCATCAATGGTTGGGCCATATGAGCGAAAGAGGATTAAAATTCTTATCTGATCGTATGTTACTTCCTAGTTTAAAATCTTCTAAGTTAGATTTCTGCAAACACCTATTTATGGGAAACAAAGTAAGCAGAAATTTAAAACTTGAAAACATACTAGTAAAGGAATCCTTGATTATATCCATTCTGATGTTTGGGGTCCATATCCTACAACCTCATATGGAGGATCATCATATTTTATTTATTTTATGGATGATTTCTCTAGAAAAGTATGGGTCTACATGTTAAAAAGAAAGCCTAATGTATTCATAGTTTTCAAGCAGTTTAGAGCATTAGTAGAAAATATCACTGAAAGAACCATTAAATGTTTAAGAACTGGAAATGGTGGTGAGTTTAATTCAAAGGAATTTTATAATTATTGCAAGGAAGTTGGGATCTGAAGACATATAACTACTTCTTACACTCCTCAACAAAATGGAGTTGCTGAACGCATGAACAGGAATCTCTTAGAAAGAGCAAGAAGTATGCTAAGTAACGCAAATTTCTAGAAGGAATTATGGATAGAAGCAGTATCTATGGCTTTCTATTTGATAAATCGATCACTATTAACTGCAATAGGATGAAACATTCGTCAAGAGGTATGGAAGGGTCTTCCTTGTGATTATTCTAAACTGAAATTTTTGGTTGTGATGCATATGTTCTAATTCTGAAACATCAGTGTTCTAAATTATATCCTAAATATAAAAGATATATATTTGTTGGATATGGTGATGGGATTAAGGGATGCAGGTTGTGGGATCCTACAACTCACAAGATCATCATTAACAGAGATGTTAAATTCAATGACTCTTCACTTGATAATCCAGATATAGATAATAAATTGAAACAAGAACATGTACCTAAATTTAAACATATTCAGTTTGAAACCAGTTGAAATACTGATGATAGTAAAGATGAACAAGTTTCAAATGAATCTCATGAAGAAGTTCTTACAGATAATAATTAGCAAATTGTGGAAGAACTAGAAACATCTTTAAGAAGGTCCACTAGAATCAGACATCCTCCTAAAAGATATGATGATTATGTTACTTCAGTTGCTTTAACCGCCAATGATGATGAACCTTTATGCTATCAGGAAGCTGTAGAAGGTTCTAATAGTGATAAGTGGAAAGAAGCTATGAAGGATGAGATGAAGGCATTAGACAAGAATGCCACATGGGACCTCGTAGAACTT
The DNA here is from genome assembly GCA_034641835.2 of Pinus albicaulis. Lineage (NCBI taxonomy): Eukaryota > Viridiplantae > Streptophyta > Pinopsida > Pinales > Pinaceae > Pinus > Pinus albicaulis. The sequence continues at coordinate 125,658,563 of CM076572.1, read as the reverse complement.
CCCAATGACAGAAAAAATGTAGGATGTAAATGGGTTTACAAATTGAAAAGGGGTGTTGATGATAAGGAAGACAGCTACAAAATGAGGCTGGTTGTGAAATGTTTTTCTTAGAAAGCAAGAATTGACTTTCATGAGATATTTTCACCAGTTGTTAAAATTGTTTCAATTCAGATTGTCTTAGCATTATTTGCTTTACTTGATTTATAATTACAACAACTAGATGTTAAGACTGCATTCTTACATGGATATTTATATGAAGATATTTATATGGAACAAACTGAAGGGTTTGTTCAAAATCACAACAAGAAATTTGTCTGCAGGCTCAAGAAATCATTGTATGGTCTCAAGTAGTTGCCAAGACAATGGTACAAGAAATTTGATTCTTTCGTGATGAGTCAAAATTATATAAGAAGTGAATATGATCATTGTGTTTACTTTAAGAAATTATGTAATGTCATATTCATTATCTTAGTATTATATGTTGACAATATTCTTTTAGCAAGAAAAAACATAACTGAGATCAACAGGTTAAAGGCTCAGATGGCTAGGTTGTTTGATATAAAATATCTAGGAGTAGCAAGACAGATTTTGGGCATGGACATTTTCAGAGACAGGAGCAATGGTAAGCTGTGGTTATCACAATAGAACTATATTGAGAAAATAATCTTAAGGTTTGGTATGAACAATGTGAAGCCAGTTCTAGTCCCTTTATCTTCCCATTTTAAGCTTTCTTCAAGTTTATGTCCTAACACAAATGAAGAAAAGGAATATATGTCTTGAATACCATATGCTAATGCAGTAGGAAGTTTAATGTATGTGATGGTTTGTACACGACCAGATATTTCACATGCAGTTGGGGTTGTCAGTAGATATATGGAAAATCCAGGGAAAGAACACTTGGCAATACTAAAATGGGTGCTTCAGTATTTGAGAGGCACAAGTGATTATTGTATCACCTATGACAGAAGTAGTGAATTTGTTTGCAGATATGTTGATTCTGATTTTGCGGGTGATTTGGATAAGAGAAGTTCAACTTCAGGATATTTCTTTTCTCTTGTAGCTGGAGCTATTAGCTGGATGTAAAAGCTACAAAACATTGTTTCTTTACCCACTACAGAAGCAGAATACATAGCTGCTTCACATGCTTGCAAAGAAGCGGTTTGGTTGAAAGGTTTGTTTAGTGAGTTTGGTAGGCTACAAGACAACATAAAGTTATTTTCAGATAGTCAAAGTGCAATTCATTTAGCTAAAAATACGGCCTATCATAGTAAATCAAAGCATATACCTATAAAGTACCATTTTGTAAGACAGGTTATCACTGAATGGGGAGTCTCTCTTGAAAAAATGTGCAGACATGTTCACGAAACCAATTTTATTAGAGAAGCTACGAAGGCATTTGGCTTCTCTTGGCTTGTAGAGAAAATGAAAAGAATAAACAGGAACGAGGTATCAGGCTAATTGTTGTCAAGGTGGAGATTGTTGAGATTTTCCATATTATTTTGGCACAAATATCATGGAAGAGGAAGAGGAAGTGAAGATGTGGGAAATCTGTTGTTGTATTCTCCTATTGAATAATAATAAAGCTGATACCTTTGTTTGGTGGATGTAGCCTAGATTGGTTGCGTGAACCACGTTAAATTGCTGTCTTCATTTATTGTTGTGTGTGATTTATTTTGTTTTCCGTTGTGCTTAATTCTATCAAATGCATCATTTATGTATCAACCTGCAAAGAGTGTGATTTGGGATGAGGTCTTTGCTGGGAATAATGTCAAGGGTCTCTAGACATACATTTTTTCCATCATCTAATCATTTTTTAATGGAATATCGGTCATAGCTTATTCCCGTCGTCTACGGTTTATGGGGTTTACACACTCATTGCAAACTTCGGAATACTTAAGTGATCAAGTGAGACCTTTAAATTAGTCAGCCATTACAGTTTCACTTTACTGCATGATTTTTCTTGTTTAATAAAATGAAAATAGTAAATCCAATACAATAGTGTCACATAGAATGAAAGAAGCTAAGAAAACTAGGACTGAAATAAGAATAAAGTAAATTAATAATGAAAGATTACATTCATTAAATAAAATAAAAAAATAACACATTAATCATATGACTCATGGATAGAAATCATATAAAGGAACCTAAGAATATAAGAAATCAAAATATTATACCAGTTTACAACTATATATAGTATGAGTTTATAAATAATGACGAGAATAGAAAGAAAAAGAATATATGTTAATGTAAGTTATATATAATATATTTCTTCTTTAATTTCTTACATAATTTTGTGTGATAGAAGATAAAAGGTCAATTAGAAGACAAAATAATTTCATGAATCATGTCATGTTATATCAAATTCCAAGTATACTACCCATAACCACATTTGATTCCAAATCATAGTTGTTTCTATTTCATCATTGTTTAGTGAACATATTCCTCTCTCCTAAAATAGAATAACTTCCTTCTAATATATGAAGATACTTTGGTAGCATAATTTCATCAAATTCTTACTGATCCATACCAAGGAAGATACTTTGCTAGCATAGTCTGACCAAATATTTAGTTATGCATACCATGGAACTCCATATTACTCACCATGCTAGATGGTTTTTTAGCAAAAGGAAATCATTAGAGGTAGTTATCTATTAGTTGGAATAATTTTGATGGTTCTTTTTAGGTGAATGAATCCAAACTCTTATAGCCTTGGGAAACAATTATTCAAGAATAAGTATTCTTATCCATAGACTATGTTTCATGATGAAAATCTATAAATATTTCCCCACATAAAAATTTGAAAGAAGAAAATCTATAAATATTTCTTATCTAGAGTTTTCCTCAAATATATAATTTTTTAAACCCCCATACCCCTAGATCCTTAGGGCAAATAGTCAAGGATCATCACACTAAATGAGATCCAATATATTTTAAGGTGCCTTTATGAGATCCCATATCTTTTAATATTCCTTTCCATAGATAATTTTATATTTTGAGGTGCCCTTCCATAGATAGTTGAATGTAGTATTTAGAATTCTATGCAATAAACATTTTGGTATAAGAGTCAATCAAATTTTTGAGATAAGAGTCAATAAATTCTTAAAATGGATTCATTTTATCACCTTTAGTACATATTTGATATATAAGAAAACCACCAAGGGAGAAGCAATGATTACACTATAATTCAATCCAAATTTCTACAGTTACCTACAACCATTGCCAATAAGTTATGCCATAGTTGTTTAGCTTGACATTAAAAACCAAATATTTTAAATTGTCATTAGTGTGCGTGCCTACAACTATCACTCCATATCAATTTCCTTCTACATAATCTATAAATTATATATCATATTTATTCAAATTTACCACCATCCTTGAAGTGCTATATAAGTTTTAAATTATCAATTTGAAGCGAATGAATTTTTCATTATTACAAAATAAATAGTACATCATCTAAACATAACACACAAATGAGATGAATTTTTTGTGCCATCAAAATCCTTGAATTATTTTTGAATGTATATATTTTATTATCAATTTGCTAATACCCATTGTAATAAGGAGAAAAAATAAGGGGAGAGAAGAAAACCATAACAATGTCTCTTGAATGGATTGAAAAGGGATGAGTATACAATGGTAATTAATGTTAGTTTACTAGCCAGGGTATTTTAGTAGCCGCGAGTGTGTTTTGAAAGCTTCAAAATATTCTTTCACAACAAATATTACCTTGTACTTTTCAAATATGCTATTGAGATTATATTTTCCTCCAACACCTATTTGAATCTAGGTATTAAGAAAAATCATACTTTGATCTCATTCTCAGTAAATGAAGCCACCGGATTATACATACCCAATTATAGCAGTCCTTGATTTTTATATTATTTTATAGCTTTAGGCTCATTGTTGTGAGTAAAAAAATGAAATATACACTTCACATTAGATAGGCTATAATTTTAATATCTAGTTGCCTTTTTTTTTCCAAGTTCACCCTCTCAAAGGCTGGATTTCCAAGTTCCTCTTCCAAATTCTTGTATACCTCTTAGTTACGACGATCTTGACACTTTGTTTCATTATCTATGTCCAATTTTATATTTTTAGTGGTTACTAAACAACTACTCAACAAGCTTCATTTCACCATTCTCTAGCTAGGAAACTATGGGACAAGACAAGACTAGAATTTAGTTTTCTTGAAAGAACATTATTATACTTAACATTCTCATCTACATGATCATAAATCTTGTGTGATTTCACACCAGCGACATAACCAATGAAGATAAATTTCACTACCTTATTATCCAAATTCAAAAATTTATCCTTAGGCCCATGATCATAAACCTTGCAACTAAAATGTGAATATGCTAAATGAATGGATTTATTTTAATTAAAATGAGGGATTTCTTTTAGTTAAGACCCTAATAGGAGTGTCTAAACCCTCCCCATTAAAGTCCTATTTATGTGTTCTCATTTCCTTATCCTATTTCTAAATATAAATTTATTCCTACATATAATAATAATTGTATAGATGTTAATTTAGTATCCAGGGAAAATATCTCACTGAAGTGTGTTTTGACAACTTCGTAATATTCTTTCTCAACCACCAATATCACCTTGTACTTTTGAAATATGTTATTGAATTTATATTTTCCTTAGTATTCCCATTAAGAAACCACACTTTCATATGATTCTTATTATTTCATCCATTAAGCAATAATAATTTGATATCATTCTTAGAAAATGAGGCCATATGCTTATACATGCCAAATTTTAGCACTCCTTTATTTTCATATTATTTTGTGGCTATAGGGTCATTGTTGTAAGTAAAAAAATAAAATATACACCTGAAATTGGATAAACTATAATTTTATATATCAAGTGGCCTTTTTTTCCAAGTTCTTATTCTTAGAGGCTAAGGTGGAGTTCCAAGTTCCTCTTATAAATTTTTCTATACTTCCTTGTTACTACCATCATGAAAATTTGGTTCATTATCATTGGGAAATTTTATAATATTGTGTGGTTTATAAAAAAATAATCATATACCTTCTTCTCACCATTTTGTAGCTATGCATATATGGGATAGCATTTTATTTTTGTAAAAACAAAAATTCGTATGCTTAACGTTCTTATCTATATGATCCCAAATCTTGTATGACTTCACAGCAACCACATAGTTATTGATGACACATTTCATAACCTTATTATACAACTTAAAAATTTTATCCTTTGGCACATGATCATAAAACTTGAAACTAAAATGTGCATATGTGAAATCGATGATATCTTTATTTTAGTTAAGGCACTAATATGGGTGTTTTCCTAAAGATCTAGTTAAAAAATATTCATGAGTGGGTAACATACAATAGAATTGTTTTTTATCTAAAATATTTACTCTAACGTGGATCTTATAAGCATACTATGAAACCTCCCCATCAGAGTCCTATTCATGTATTCTCATTCCCATATCCTATTTGAAGCCTAGAAGATCTCTGCTTCAAACATTGGGGAAAACCACCTGGTTGGGACCTTAGGACAGCTCCTTATCCGTTTGGTATGGTGGCTCCGACTGGATTGAAAGGACCAGTTTCCTTATAACTAATGGGTTGGTGATGGGTTGATTTGGATGAGTGAAAAATGGGACTAAATAACTGAAATAAAACTATCTAATTTAAACTAAATACTGATAAAGAAATTCTAAGACTAACCCGGGTATCATATGTGAATACAACTTAAAATTATTCCAATTTAACAATAACCATAAAAATATATTAAAGTTTAATTGAAATGCGCAGTAAAAAATAAAGATAACTCTGTTTAAGAAATTAAACAGAGTTATATTAACATATTGTATTCATCATTGGATATCATCTACATACACTTATGAAAGATAACATTTCAATTATATTAAAAAATGATATATAAAGAAACGTTATGAAAACAAATATATATAAATGATAGCAAATTTTAAAGCAAATATCATATGACAAAAGAAATCAACAGTGAATAGATAAAAATACATTATCCATCTTGAAAGCTTTCAAGTGAAATCTGATACTCTAATCCAGTAATTCTGATGCAAAATCAAATCCAAGGTACAAAAATGCAACACTTTAAAGATAATTCCACATAAAATCACCAGATGTGATCCTTTATAAAATATAAGAGGTAGTTGAGTACAGAAATGTAATCTCCAAGTCCAAAAATATTACAACTCAGGACCTTTTCTCCAGTGCATGAGAATGGTTTAAATATGAAATTACATGAAAACAGAATCCTACTACTACTGCTACAATCTATCAACTTAAAAACAGAAATGCTATCTTTTGTGGAACTGATTCATTGCTTTTCCCTCTCACTCGATGTAGCCAGGTGGCAAATTTTCAACATTTCCTGGACTTCTGATGGATGACTCATCTTGGAATGTAACTGTCCAGCGTATGTGGCATCGGAGAATTCTGGAATCAAACAATCAACAACGTTTGATAGGCATTTAATAGCTAATTGACTATTGAGTGGATTAATTAGATAGGTCCACATATTATCCGAAGATATTGTTTCAAGCTCATTGATCTATTGATTTTTATTCAGTATTTCTTCTTTCCATCTGTGATCAGTGTCTTTGACTTTAAGAAAACTGCCTAGAACACCATCTGAAATGAGATTAATTGCATATAAGCTGTCATTGATAAACTGTATTATATTACCCATCATGCCTCTAGCTCTTGATATAGCTCTCTTGGCTTTCATTAACTGTCGTTCCCACTCTGTAAACAAGATTTCCTTCTGTTTTTCTTCTATTTTAGGAAGATTAGCTTTTCTTCCTTCTTCTATATCCTGCCAAGTAAGAAATTCATAAATCTTTTCATCGGCATCATCAATCTCTTGCCTGAGATTAACTATGCCCTGTATCAAAGATGATGTTATATCAATAAACGACTCTGTTTGAGCTAATTTTGTACAAAAAATATCTAACTGCTGAGACAGTAGTTTATTGGCTTCAAGAGCTTCTGTTTTTAATTCATTCAATTTGGGAAAATCTTTGAATTTATCTAAGGCTGCTTGAAATTATTTTTCTTGCACAATCTTTGTGTTCCTTTCATCTTGTAACAAATTTTGTAGCTTGCAATCTCTTGATTCAACTGTCGCTGATTACTTAAAGTTTGTTCATCAATTTTTTTCTTTTCTGTGACAAGCTGCTCTTCTAGCTCTTTAATTCTGAGCTCTCGATTTTGAAATTTCTGTTCAAATTTAGCAATTTTCTGCTGATTTTCATTAGCTTGTTTTTCAAGTAAAGCTAGATGTAGATCTTTCTGAATCATCAACTGAGAAACTTCTGCAGCTTTATCTATTGTCGCAGCACTGTATGCTCCTGCATATTGAGATAACTTAGTGAGATCCTCAGATGGATTCACTTCGGCATTCTTATAAACAATACTCATGAATTCTTCCTGTGAAGCAAAATTGGTGTCCTGATCCATCTTCCTTATTTTTCTCTGTTTTTTAAAAACAACCTTATGTTTAGGGCTATAGAATACATCCAGAGGAGGGATCTCCTCAATTTTCAACACAATTTGTCCTATAGGATGTTCAGGAATGATTTCAACATCTTGATCTTCTGGATTTTTCTCTTCAGGATTATCTTGCAGTCCTAATTGATGAGCAAATTGATCATACTGTTTCAACAATTGAGAGGAAATATTAAGATTAGCGGAATATACAGTTTTCTTGGTATTTTCATTTCCTCCAAGTTGGGTATCAGATTTATTTGTATTTCCTTCTTGTTTACCAGTTTTACTGTTTGAACTTTCCTTTTGGCCATGCACATTAGTATCATTACTTGTGTATTTCTTCTCTATTTGAGTTGTAGATTGCTGATCAATATTTTATTGGGATTTCTCATCAATGATCATCTTTTCAGTATCTATAACAGGATCATTTCTTGTTACTTCTTCTTGTGTCTGTACAATGGGCTGGTCAGTAGATAATTGTGTAGTGGGCTTACTGGTAGATGCTTCTTCTGTTGTTTTGCCAGATTTATCTTCTATCTCTGCCTCTTGCATAGGAACCCTTAGTTGATCTAGAGGAATTTTTAACAATCTTTTCCTTTTGAATAACATAAATTTATTCATTTCTTTTTTCTGAAATCTGGACTTGGCCAAATTATAGACTTGAGAAAAATCATTTAATGAAACAAACAAATCATCAAGCTCATCTGGTTCATGCTCGAATCAAGCAATCAAAACTGAAGAAGTAACATTAAAAGCTACCTTTTGTGGATCATACTGTCTCCCCGGGACTGTTGCTAATTTAAAACCCTTTATTTTGGTGACTTCCTTTTTTGCATGCTTGAATTCATTCAAAGTAAAATGTCCACAATTGAATGGAAACGAAGGCCACATTATTTTCTTACTATTGCTCAGAAACCTGGACATCCCTTCAATTGTTAATTGATAGGATATTTCTTGAGCTAAGAGTTTATTCGGGACAATAAGGGGGAGAATCTGGGGTTCCACAATACTCCCGAAAATCCTAACATACGTGAATTTCTCTTCTCCAAACGAGTCTCCTATTGAGGATAAGTTAGATTTAGCTTGGTCAGAGAATCTAGGGGGAAGGCGATTGAAAAATATTTGAAAGACTGGAATAAGGAAACCATGACATATATTATATACGTGATCTTTGAAATGAATTTTCCAAAGAAGGTTATGATATATGTGAATCGGAGTGGGATCTTTAGCAGTCCATTTCCATCCTAACAAGGGAAACTCAAAATTGAAACAAAGGGCGTCTAAAATATAAGCACAGAAGAAAAAAGGAGTGGCATTTCCAGCGCTTTTATATTGTCTGTATTCAAGTATCCTATTAGCTATCCTATCAGAAAGGATAACAGCCCAGTCCATAATTTCGGAATTGACAACAGCTAGGATTAAAGGAACCATTTGTATAGAAAACCTAGCAGAATTGTTATTTCCAAATAATCTACACATCATGGCAGCAACATAGTAGTATGGGGGCAAAAGAGAATCTACTGAATACATACCGGATGATTTATTTTTGTGCTTTTTGGGATTTTTCCTCCATTCTTTGATAGGTTCATATTGAACCTTATAACTGTCAGCAAACTCTTTGACAAATTCTTTGTTATAAACTTTCTATGGATCAGGAAGATGATACATTGCCTTGATGTCTTCTTCTTTGAATGATCCAAAAGATGCTCTAGAAGCTGAAATAAACATTCTGTCTTTAATTTTTACACTATCAATGACCCATCGAATCACATCATAATAAGGAATGATGTTTTCTCTGGCTGCGATTCGATGTAGAAATGAATTTGCAAGTGTTCTATCAGTAACTTCAGAGTTGGAATTTGAGTTATCTTCATCAGGTACTGATACCTTTGCTATTGTGACTTTAGGGTTTTCATTCTCCAATAGATTATACACTCCTTCCCATGTCATTCTGCCGAGCCCTTGACATGATGTATCTGTAACTAGTTTCAGCTTTGCTGGATTTTCCTTTGAAACTGTAGGAATCTCAAAAAACTTAGCGACACCAACATCCTTCATTCTCCTTGTTCTCTTCGCCATTTCTGTGTCTGATATTGTTTCCCTTGGTCCGCGAATGAAAATATTTGGCGTTCTTTGATTCTGCAAGGCAATAAGCTTCTCAGTCGTGATGAACAAGCAAGTGAAAAGAACAACTACAAATCATAATTCATTATTTATTGATTCTGTATAATACTTAAATGTTCCTTTTGGGTCACACTTCGCGTATTCAAAACAGAATCATAAGCCAATATTTATTTGATTTGTTATTTAATGTCAATCATACCATTCGAGATTTGGTGCTTGTGAAATATTATAATATTACTTATTTCAAATTCTTCCAATGTGTAATATTAAATCTTAATCACAATCGGAAGTATTCAAATGGTATATCGATATCATAATACAAATTTCTCCGATTGTCGATTGTGATTGCTAACTTCTTTGATTCTTGATTAGATGGTGGTATATTGCATCGGGGAGTTTCCACCGAAAAGATTTATTAATGGATTTCTACGATTTCCGACTGCAATATGGTGGGGTCTACCATATAAAGATTCTTCTCATTTAAGTGAAACAAATGTTTATTTCTTTTTGAAAAGTGTTTTATAATAAAGCGCGTCGCAATCAGAGAATTTTAAATTGACCAAAGAATTTATTAAAAGTGCTCCGATCACGCGATTGCGATTAATCGCATCGGAGATTTTGAACATGTATGTAAAACTTCTCTCAAATATTTCTTCCGATTTCTGATTTCCGATTATTGTTCATGGGACTTTTGCAATTAATTTATTTTCTATAATAAAGTATTTTATATTTGATCGGATCAGAAGTTTTTGAATGTTGTATTTGTTTGTACTCACTTGGTAACAAAGATATGCAATGAGTCATTCAAAATAATGAATCTTTATTTTTAAGCCTTTTATTCCTATATTAAAAAGAAGAAAAAGGGACCCTATTTATAAATGAATTTTATTCTAATTTTTTAGAAAAAGGGAGGGTTGTTGTAGAGTATAACAATTGGCGACTCACTGAAAGAAACAGTTATCTCTGAAAAAATAAAATGAATACTATATTTCTAGTAAGTAAATATTTTTAAAGATAATGAAAACTATCTTAAGATAATCAAAAATAAAATCTAACTATGAAAAAGAATAAAAATTACTTACAATTTCTTTCTAATATCTTGAGAATAAAAACATTATTGGGTTATCTCAAGCTTTGATTGGTGTTAATAATGAAGTAAGTGGATTTCTCCAAGTCTGGTTTTTATAATATACTCTATTGTCATAGGCATTGCCTCTGCTGCCTTCAAACGTTCATAGTCTCGACAGGGTTACCTTTTAACCATTAACTTAGTCATTGTCCCATCCAATTAAAATTATGATCTTTTAAAAGATAAATTCATAAGATATTTTATCTCATGTTTTTGTCTTTTACTAATTTTTTATTTTTAAGAGCCATTCTTCTGGTTTGGTAGCCAGATAATAACAATGTCATTCACTAGTTGTAATTAAACTGAACAAGATGGCTCGTGATGAGACCCCTTGTCTTACATTTATAAGCCATTACCCTGTTTTGATATGCAGTATTGGTAATGTCAGTTTTATTACTTCTTATGAACATGGTAAGCAGGTTGGTGATGAGACCTCTTATCTCTTAAAATTTTCATATAATTTCTTAGAATTACATTTTAAAAAATCACAACTTAAATGGATGGGGTGAACTAGTTTTATCCTTAAGAATCAATGGATGACAATTTTCAGAGTTTCTTGAGTACCGGGACTTTGAAAAATATTTACTTTTATGGATAACCTTTCTCGGCTCAATAAATTTATAATGATTTACATTTTCCTCAAGTTTTAAAAAGATCATGCAAATGATTAGAATAATCTTTCAAAGTTTAACATTTTATTTTAAACTATCCAAAGACTGTGATCATCTCTTTAAAAATTCTTATTTACACAAAATAAATATTTATAATATTCTTCCTAAGAAATTTTCTAAATAGTAAATAGTCAATTAGAGACTTATTAACAACTTTTATTTACAAAACAATTAAAAAATTTGTAGAAAGGAATATGTACAAGTAAGAAGGGGTTACCTCCTTATGAAAAGAATTTCTTTAAGACAAGCCCATTTACAGGAAGAGATTCTCTCTTTCCTGTTAAATCTTGGAGTATGAATGTATTTGAGCCTATTTTTTCAGCAATCTGAAATAGTCCAAGCCACATTTTCTGAAACTTGGTATGCTTACCTTTTTCTTCATGTGCTTTATCCCATTTCAGAACAAGATCACCAATTGACAAAGTCTTTGAGCTGGTAGAACTTACATCAAAAGAAGATTTTACAAGCTGTTGATGTTTTTCATGAATAATTTTTGCTTTATCTCTATCTTCTTCTAGTTTAAGGATTTGATCATATCTCAATTGAATGGATGAAGAAGGATTTTCTTCAATAAATTGCACTAGGGCTAATGATGGAAGAGCTAAATTTGATTGTATCACAGCTTCTTTTCCATAAACGAAATTGAAAGGTGAAGTTCCTATTGAATCTTTTTTAGTAATACGATCCGCCCATAGTGAAAAGATTAAAGACTTGTGCCAATTCTTTTGGTTTTGATCAATGGTCCTTTTAATGATTTTGATAAGATTTTTGTTAGTGGATTCAGCCAAACCATTACCTTGTGGATAATAATTTGCTGAATATTTCAATTTAAAACCTCTTTTGACTGCAAATTCCATTATACTGTTTCCATAAAAATAAGTTGCATTATCAAAGACAAGAGCGTTAGGTACACCAAACCTGGTTATGATGAATTGATCTATGAAATCAATAATTGTATCAGAATTGGCTACCTTCAAAGGGATTGCTTCTACCCATTTTGTAAAGTAATCAGTTACTGTAAGGATGTATTTATGCTGTTTGGAAGAATGAGGTACTATCTCACCAATAATATCAAGCCCCCATTCCTCAAATGGTTGATCAATATTTACCGGTTGCAAAGGAAAAGCTGGTTTCTTTTGTCTTCAACTAGCAGTTTGACAAAATTTTCACTTCCTTACATAATCATGTGTATCTTTAAAAAGGGTAGGCCAGTAATAACCAGCATGAATTATTTTGTGAGCTGTGGTATCACCTCCAAAATGACCTCCTACTGGTCCATCATGCAATTCCTGCAACACCTTTTCGGCTTCAGTCTTTTCAGGACATCTTACTAGGATTGAATCATAATTCTTTCTGAATAACACATTATCAATGATCTCATATTTAATAGCCTTAAATCTTAAAGCACGTTTGCTCTTATTGCTGAGATTAGAAGGAGCACACCCATTTTTCAAGTAATAGATGAGATCAACATACTGAGATTCAGAATCTGAAACACTTATCTAACTTACTTGAATATCTTTATTTGAATCTTGATTTTATGGTATCTTACGAGCTCCTGCCAATAATCTGCAAAAACCTTGTCCTCTAACAATCTTAGCTGGTTTAATATCAATATCATATTCTTGCAAAACTGTTACCCAGTTAGCTCTCTTTTCTCCTACTTCTTTTTGAACTAATAATTGTCTCACTACCGAGAATGGGACAGTGATTTTTGTATGTGTTTTTAAGAGAAAAGGTCTGAAATGTTTGATTGATTTAAACACGGCAAAGGCTTGTTTTTCAACATCGGAGTAATTCAGCTCAACTCCTTGCAGATTTGAGCTAAAGAAAGAAATTGATGCTTCAACTTTCTGATCATTGAGCTGTGTTAAAATAGCAGCATAGGATGTTTCGGTGGCCAAAGTATACAAAGTAAAATCTTTAGAAAAATCAGGGGTTTTCAATGTCGGTGCATTAATGATTGCTTGTTTGGTTGCCCCAAAGGCTTCTTTCTCTTTATGCCCCCATTTGAATACTGAATTTTTCTTGATCATATTTTGCATAGGTAAAACAATTTCAGAGAAATCAAGAATGAATCTTTTTACAAAATTGATTTTCCCAAGAAATGATTGCATGTATTTTTTGTTATGAGGTAAATAAATATTAGAAATTTATTTCACTCTATCTGGATCAATATATATATATACCATCTTTTGACACAACAAATCCTAAGAGTTTTTCTTCATCCAAAGCAAAGACAGATTTCTTTGGATTTAAGGAAATACCAAACCTTCTACATCTTTCAAATATTTGCTTTAGGTCATGCAGATGATTGGCTCTCTTTTTTTAAAATACTGTTATGTCATCAAGATAAACAACAACTGATCTATTGATCACAATTTTAAATTCTATGTCCATGGCTCTTTGAAAAGTTGCTCCAGCATTTATTAGACCAAAAGGCATTTTCTGATAAGCATAGGTTGCCCATTTTGTTCTGAAAGTTGTTTTCAATCTGTCATCTGGATGAACTAAAACTTAATTATAGCCTGAAAATCCATCAACATTGGACATGAGTTATGAACCAGCTACCTTTTGAAGTATCTAGTTGGTAATGGGAAATTGTCTTTTAAACATGCTTTGTTTAAATTTCTAAAATCAATACAGATTCTTGTATCACCATTCTTCTTCCTTACAGGTACCATATTGGAAACCCAATTGGAGTGCCTTACAGGAAAAATCATTTTGGCTTTTAAAAGTTTATTAAGTTCTGATTTGATTTTATCTTCGAGATTTGGATGAATCTTTCTTAACTTCTGTTGAACAGGTTTAATATCAGGAAGCATTGGAATTGTGTGTTGAATAACTGAAGTATCATACGTTTTTAAATCACCATAATTCCAAGCAAAATTTTTTTTTATATTTGTTCAGAAGTTTAATGAAATCATTCCTTTCCTCCGGAGTTAAATTGAGTCCTAAATTAACATTTTGAGGATTAGTGACTTTCTTGAAACGGTCTTTAATATCATATAAGTCCTCTAATTTAACAACAGATTTCGGAATGGGATTTTCATTACCTTTTGAGGAAATTTGTAAATCATGATCATCCTCATCAATAATTTGTTCATCATATGATTTCTCTGAAGTCATGAAATTTAAAATATCTTGATCATGGTAAAATACTGTCCAATTTGTGATATTATCTGGAACAGAAGGGCGAAAAATCAATTCTACTGAAAATCTATCAGGACTACAATCTTCAGCAGGAAGGAGTTTAGATGCAACATTAGCTAACAAATCAACTGATGTGTTTTGATTCCTAGGAATAGAAGAAATATTGAATGCTAAAAAATGAGTGGTAAGATCTTGCACTAGGGTTTGATAGTGTTTAAGATGTCCTAAAAGGCAATGGATAGTATTCCTAACTTGTTTTATGACAATTTCAGAATCACCAAAGACTTTCAAGTTTTTAACATCTAACCCTATAGCTTTATAAAGTCCTTGAATCAAGGCTTCAAACTTCTGCAGTATTTTTTGTACACTCAAATTCTAACCTACATGATAGCATGGTTTTCTCTCCATCTGGATCAATTAAGATGCATCCTGCTCCATCTCCATCACTAGATTTTGATCCGTCAAAATATAATGACCAAAATAATGATTTATCTATTGGATTATCTAGAATTACATCAGAAATATTTACAATTCTGGAAGAATCAGATTGTGAAAAATTTTCTATTTGAGAAACAAAAGTATTTACAGAAAAGGGTGATTGTGGTGCTTTGAAGTTTCCAAGAAATGACTCAGCAGAATAACCTCCAAGAATATTGTTGTTGAATGCCACAGGTTCATTAGATTGTTCAAATTCAGTGACAGTGTGCATCATATGTTTTTCTCATTCAACCTTGATTTGATTTGGTTTCCCTTTGTAGGGAAGCCACATATGTGAATAATCAGTTGCGATATAACCATTAATTTTTGCAGACCAGTCCCTTATTGAGACTAATCCATATAATTCAGGAATATCTGCAATTAAAATATCAATTCTTTGGACAATCCTAGGATCGGAAGCTAGTCTGATAGTAACTGAATTGATTTCTCCTACAAATTGAACTTTAGAGCGATCTAATTGAACAATATGAACTGCCAATTTCTGTGGTTCAATATTCAATTTGGCACAAACAGAAGTAGGCATTATATTAGAGGGTGCTCCAGAATCGATTAAACAATTATGCAGATTTTTATTGTACATTTCATAAGTCAAAAGAAAAGGAGGAGTCTGAGAATTTCATCTTTCTCCAATGAGCACAGTATCAGTAGCATCTACTTTGTCTGGTGGCTTACCAGTTCCTTTAGCTGCTTTTGCAACTACACCACTTGGTAAAGGAGCAATTGGTGTAGCATTTAATTCTTTTAATAACAACTTCTACTGGTATTTTAGTTTGCTGAGTTCATGTAAGGAAATGTTGGCTTTAATCTTTTTCATGTCTTCAACAATGTTATACTCCATAGGATCTAACACCACTAAAGTCTTTGTTGTCGACATAGGAGGACTAGAAGAAGATGGCTGATTTTGAGTAGGTAACGGAGAATTTTTCTTTGCAGGGGATTTGTCTTTGGTACTTGGAGTTGTAATTTTCTTTTTAGGAACTGTTTGTACAGGCTTCGATGTATATTTACTCCTAGTACTTACAGGCACAGCTTCTTGTTCTACCTCACTATCAGAATTAGGGAGAATAAAATCCCACATTCCATGCAATTCAGCTATTTCTTCATTCTCTTCTTCTTCATCTGATACTAGAGGAGTATCTTCTTCTTCTTCCTCTTCTGATTCTGCATTAGAGATTGAATTGGGAGGTTTATATTCAACTTGATTTCTTTTGAAATTTCAGAATGGTTTTTTGGTAGATGTTTGAGCTACTTGTTTTTTTATTTCAACCATTTCATTTGACATGGTTTTAAGAACTTTCTGTAAACCTTCCATATCGTATGGGTCTTTGGCCTTTTTCCTCGAATCATCTTTGAAGCTGACCTTCTTGGATTTCCTTTCCTCAATAGAATTTTTCTTTTCTATCGAAATAATTCGTTTTTCTACTGCAATAGCCTCTTTCATATTCTCGGCTAGCATAGGTTTTGTAGCTCTATCTACAAAAATTTCTATGTTTGAGGGTAAAGCGGTTATGTACCATTCACTTCTGACTTGTTCACTAGGCCTTGAATCTGTGTAGATTTTGTTCAAGAGTTTGTTGAATCTAGCGTTGAAATCTTTAATGGGCTCCTTGGGTTCTGTCTTCAAATTTGAGAGATCGTTGATTAAAGTAGATATTGATTTGTCATCTCCAAATTTGGTTAAAAAATGATCTGAAAAAATGGCCCAACTTGTTATGGATCCTGAAGGTAATGAAAATTACCAGGATCCTGCTGCCCATTGAAGAGTATAAGGAAATAGTATGACTACAACATCTTCTTCTACGACTCCATTCAAATTTACAGCCATCATAAAGTTATTGATGTGTTCTTCATCTTGAATGTTAAGATCTGGACTGAACTTTGGAAGCCATTTTCCAGGATTGTCAGGTAAATCATGTAAAGGTGCAGGCATGTTGACAGCCCCTGGAGTAGCCCATGGTCTAGCCATTATTGTAACAACTGTTGGAGGAGTAGTAGAGACTGTTGGTGTCGGAAAAGAAGTGGTTGGAATAGATGATGTTGGAATTGATGATGAATGAGCAGATGGTGATTGAGTAGATGACATGGAAACAAATGCACTTTGTTGAGTTGGGGTTTCAGAAACAGGTGATTGAATATGAGATGAAGAACTTATATCACTTTCTGATTCCGATTGAGTTCTTTTTGTCTTGACTCTACTAGGTAAAGGGAATTCTTTCAGAGAAATACCAAGTTTTTCACTTTGAAGCCTAGTAAGAGGTTCTGAAGGAATAAATTTTGAGCTTACACTACCTTCAGATATTTCAGAGTCTTCTAGAGATAATGAGAATCCTTTCAATTTATGAATTAAATCTTGTACTTCAGGAGACTCGGGATTTTGATTGTCTGATTGTTTTGAGATTTTTGTAGTGGGTGTCTGAATATTCTTCTCAATTCCTTCTATAGGATTTTGTAATTCAGAAGAAATTGAAGAAGTTAATGATGGTGTTTTTCTCTCAGAATGGCCTGTGGATAAATATTCACTTGCCATTCATAGCTCATGGGTGTTTTTCTCTCAGAATGGCCTGTGGATAAATATTCACTTGCCATTCATAGCTCATGGCCCTCCTTATAGCGCCAAAAATGTTGAAGCCTAGAAGATCTCTGCTTCAAACATTGGGGAAAACCACCCGGTCGGGACCTTAGGACAGCTCCTTATCTGTTTGGTATGGTAGCTCTGATTGGATTGAAAGGACCAGTTTCCTTATAACTAATGGGTTGGTGATGGGTTGATTTGGATGAGTGAAAAATGGGACTAGATAACTGAAATAAAACTATCTAATTTAAACTAAATACTGATAAAGAAATTCTAAGACTAACCCGGGTATCATATGTGAATACAACTTAAAATTATTCCAATTTAACAATAACCATAAAAATGTATTAAAATTTAATTGAAATGTGCAGTAACAAATAAAGATAACTCTGTTTAAGAAATTAAACAGAGTTATATTAGCATATTGTATTCATCATTGTATATCATCTACATACACTTATGAAAGATAACATTTCAATTATATTCAAAAATGATATATAAAGAAACATTATGAAAACAAATATATATAAATGATAGAAAATTTTAAAGCGAATATCATATGACAAAAGAAATCAACAGTGAATATATAAAAATACCTTATCCATCTTGAAAGCTTTCAAGTGAAATCTGATACTCTAATCCAGTAATTCTAATGCAAAATCAAATCCAAGGTACAAAAATGCAACACTTTAAAGATAATTCCGCATAAAATCACCAGATGTGATCCTTTATAAAATATAAGAGGCAGTGGAGTACAGAAATGTAATCTCCAAGTCCAAAAATATTACAACTCAGGACCCTTTCTCCAATGCATGAGAAGGGTTTAACTATGAAATTACATGAAAACAGAATCCTACTACTACTGCTACAATCTATCAACTTAAAAACAGAAATGCTATCTTTTATGGAACTGATTCATTGCTTTTCCCTCTCGCTCGATGTAGCCAGGTGGAAAATTTTCAACATTTCCTGGACTTCTGATGGATGACTCATCTTGGAATGTAACTGTCCAGCGTATGTGGCATCGGAGAATTCTGGAATCAAACAATCAACATATTTTGATAGGCATTTAATAGCTAATTTTTGATTGAGTGGCTTAATTAGATAGGTCCACATATTATCCCAAGATATTGTTTGAAGGTCATTGATCTGTTGATTTTTATTCAGTATTTCTTCTTTCCATCTGCGATCAGTGTATTTGACTTTAAGAAAATTGCCTGGAACACAATCTGAAATGAGATTAATTGCATATAAGCTGTCATTGATAAACTGTATTATGTTACCCATCATGCCTCTAGCTCTTGATATAGCTCTCTCGGCTTTCATTAACTGCCGTTCCCACTCTGTAAACAGGATTTCCTTATGTATTTCTTCTATTTTAGGAAGATTAGCTTTTCTTCCTTCTTCTGTATCCTTCCAAGTAAGAAATTCATAAATATTTTCATCGGCATCATCAATCTCTTGCCTGAGAGTAACTATGCCCTGTATCAAAGATGATGTTATATCAATAAACAACTCTATTTGAGTTAATTTTGTACAAAAAATATCTAACTTCTGAGACAACAGTTTATTGGCTTCAAGAGCTTCTATTTTGAATTCATTCAATTTGGGAAAATCTTCGAATTTATCTAAGGTTGCTTGAAATTCTTTTTCTAGCACAATATTTGTGCTCCTTTCATCTTGTAACAAATTTTGTCGCTTTGCAATCTCTTGATTCAACTGTCGCTGATTACTTAAAGCTTGTTCATCAAATTTTTTCTTTTCTGTGACAAGCTACTCTTCTAGCTCTTTAATTCTGAGATCTTGATTTTGAAATTGCTGTTCAAATTGAGCAATTTTCTGCTGATTTTCATTAGCTTGTTTTTCAAGTAAAGTTAGATGTAGATCTTTCTGAGTCATAAACTGAGAAACTTCTGCAGCTTTATCTATTGTCGCAGCACTATATGCTCCTGCATATTGAGATAAATTAGTGAGATCCTCAGATGGATTCACTTCGGCATTCTTATAAACAATACTCATGAATTCTTCCTGTGAAGCAAAATTTGTGTCCTGATCCATCTTCCTTCTTTTTCTCTGTTTTTTAACAACAGCCTTATGTTTAGGGCTATAGAATACATCCAGAGGAGGGATCTCCTCAATTTTCAACACAATTTGTCCTGTAGGATGTTCAGGAATGATTTCAGCATCTTGATCTTCTGGATTTTTCTCTTTAGGATTATCCTGCAGTCCTAATTGATGAGCAAATTGATCATACTGTTTCAACAATTGAGAGGAAATATTAAGATTAGCGGAATCTACAATTTTCTTGTTATTTTTGTTTCCTCCAAGTTGGGTATCAGATTTCTCTATATTTCCTTCTTGTTTACCATTTTTACTGTCTGAACTTTCCTTTTGGCCATGCACATTAGTATCAGTACTTGTGTATTTCTTCTCTGTTTGAGTTGTAGATTGCTGATCAATATTTTCTTGGGATTTCTCATCAATGATCATTTTTTCAGTATGTATAACAAGATCATTTCCTGTTACTTCTTCTTGTGTCTGTACAATGGGCTGGTCAGTAGATAATTGTGTAGTGGGCTTACTGGTAGATGCTTCTTCTGTTGTTTTGCCAGATTTATCTTCTATCTCTACCTCTTGCACAGGAACTCTTAGTTGATCTAGAGGAATTTTTAACAATCTTTTCCTTCTGAATAACATAAATTTATTCATTTCTTCTTTCTGAAATCTGGACTTGGCCAAATTATAGACTTGAGAAAAATCATTTAATGAAACAAACAAATCATCAAACTCATCTAGTTCATGCTCGAATCGAGCAATCAAAACTGAAGAAGTAACATTAAAAGCTACCTTTTGTGGATCATACTGTCTCCCCCGGACTGTTGCTAATTTAAAACACTTTATTTTGGTGACTTCGTTTTCTGCATGCTTGAAGTCATTCAAAGTAAAATGTCCACAATTGAATGGAAACGAAGGCCACATTATTTTCTTACTATTGCTCAAAAACCTGGACATCCCTTCAACTGTTAATTGATCGGATATTTCTTGAGCTAAGAGTTTATTCGGGACAATAAGGGGGAGAACGTGGGGTTCCACAATACTACCAAAAATCCTAACATACGTGAATTTCTCTTCTCCAAACCAGTCTCCTATTGAGGATAAGTTAGATTTAGCCTTGTCAGAGAGTCTAGGGGGAAGGCGATTGAAAATGATTTCAAAGAATGGAATAAGGAAACCATGACATATCTTATATACGTGATCTTTGAAATGAATTTTCCAAAGGAGGTTATGATATATGTGAATTGGATTGGGATCTTTAGCAGTCCATTTCCATCCTAACAAGGGAAACTCCGAATTGAAACAAAGTGCGTCTAAAATATAAGCACAAAAGAAAAAGGGAGTGGCATTTCCAGCGCTTTTATCTTGTCTGTATTCAAGTATCCTATTAGCTATCCTATCAGAAAGGATAACAGCCCAGTCCATAATTTCGGAATTGACAACAGCTAGGATTAAAGGAACCATTTGTATAGAAAACCTAGCAGAATTGTTATTGCCAAATAATCTACACATCATGGCAGCAGCATAGCAGTATGGGGGAAAAAGAGAATCTACTGAATACATACTGGATGATTCATTTTTTTGTTTTTCGGGATTTTTCCTCCATTCTTTGATAGGTTCAGATTGAACCTTATAGTTGTCAGCAAACTCTTTGACAAATTCTTTGTTATAAACTTTCTGTGGATCAGGAAGATGATACATTGCCTTGATGTCTTCTGCTTTGAATGATCCAAAAGATGCTCCAGAAGCTGAAATAAACATTCTGTCTTTAATTTTTACACTATCGATGACCCATCGAATCACATCATAATAAGGAATGATGTTTTCTCTGGCTGCGATTCGATGTAGGAATGAATTTGCAACTATTCTATCAGTAACTTTAGAGTCGGAATCTGAGTTATCTTCATCAGGTACTGATACCTTTGCTATTGTGACTTTACGGTTTTCATTCTCCAATAGATTATGCACTCCTTCCCATGTCATTCTGCCAAGCCCTTGACATGATGTATCTGTAACTAGTTTCAGCTTTGCTGGCTTTTCCTTTGAGACTGTAGGAATCTCAACAAACTTAGCGGCACCAGCAGCCTTCATTCTCCTTGTTCTCTTCGACATTTCTGTGTCTGATATTGTTTCCCTCTGTCTGCGAATGAAAATATTTGACGTTCTTTGATTCTGCAAGGCAATAATCTTCTCAGTCATGATGACCAAGCATGTGAAAATAACAACTACAAATCATAATTCATTATTTATTGATTCCGTATAATACTTAAATGTTCCTTTTAGGTCACACTTCGTGTATTCAAAACAGAATCATAAGCCAATATTTATTTGATTTCTTATTTAATGTCAATTGTACCATTGGAGATTTGGTGCTTGTGAAATATTATAATATTACTTATTTCGAATTCTTCCAATGTGTAATATTAAATTTCAATCGCAATCGGAAGTATTCAAATGGTACATAGATATCATAATACAGATTTCTCTGATTGTCGATTGCGATTGCTAAATTCGCTGATTCTCGATTAGATGGTGGTATATTGCATCGAGGAGTTTCCATCGAAAAGATTTATTAATGGATTTCTCCGATTTTCGACTGCAATATGGTGGGGTCTACCATATAAAGATTCTTCTCATTTAAGCGAAACAAATGTTTATTTCTTTTTGAAAAGTGTTTTATAATAAAGCGCGTTGCAATTGGAGAATTTTCAATTGACCAAAGAATTTATTAAAAGTTATCCGATCATGCGATTGCGATTAATCGCATCGGAGATTTTGAACATGTATGTAAAACTTCTCTCAAATATTTCTTCCGATTTTTGATTTCCGATTACTGTTCATGGGACTCTTTCAATTGATTTATTTTCTATAATAAAGTCTTTTATATTTGATCAGATCAGAAGTTTTTTAATGTTGTATTTGTTTGTACTCACTTGGTAACAAAGATATGCAATGAGTCATTCAAAATAATGAATCTTTATTTTTAAGTCTTTTATTCCTATATTAAAAAGAAGAAAAAGGGACCCTATTTCTAAATGAATTTTATTCTAAATTTTTAGAAAAAGGGAGGGTTGTTGTACAGTACAACACCTACATAAATAATAAATTGATATATCTTATTTTAGTAGCCAAAGAAAATATCTCAATGAAACGTGTTTTAATAACTACAAAATATTTTCGACAACCAATAACACCTTGTACTTTTCAAATATGCTACTAAATTTATCTTTTCCTTGAACACCCATCCAACTAAAATGTATTTTAACAACTTCAAAACATTATTTCACTACAAATATCACATTTAATAAATTTTCATTGAACAACCATTTATATCCAACTGAAATGCGTTCTGACAACTTCAAAATATTATTTCACAACCAATATCACATTGAATATATCTTCCTTGAAAACCCATTTGCATCCAACAGAAATGTGTTTTGACAACTTCAAAATAATCTTTCACAACCAATATCACATTGTACATTTCAAAGATGCTATTGAATTTATATTTTCCTTTGCACACCCATTTTCGTCCAACTGGAATGTGTTTTTGACAACTTCAAAATGTACTTTCACAACCAGTATCACCTTGCACTTTTCAAATATTCTATTGAATTTATATTTTCCTCCAACACCTA
This sequence comes from Pinus albicaulis, assembly GCA_034641835.2. Taxonomy (NCBI): domain Eukaryota; kingdom Viridiplantae; phylum Streptophyta; class Pinopsida; order Pinales; family Pinaceae; genus Pinus; species Pinus albicaulis. The sequence continues at coordinate 125,635,221 of CM076572.1, read as the reverse complement.
AAAGCATCTAGGTGTTTATCTATTAAGCAACCATACTTTGATTTCATTATTATTAAATGAATCCATTTTCTTAGACATGCCCAATTTTAACACTCCTTGATTTTCATATTTTTTATAACTATAGGCTCATTCTTGTAAGTAAAAAAATAAAATACACACTTGAAATTGGATAGACTATAATTTTATATATCTAGTGGCCTTATTTTCCAGGTTCACCTTCTCAAATCCTAAGGTGGAGTTCCAAGCTCCTTTTCTAAAAATGTTTATTCCTCCTCATTATTTCCATCATGAAACTTTGGTTCATTACCAATAATCTAACGTATGCTTCACTCTTCTCTTTTCTTGAATGCTCCAATCGTAGTTCTGATCGCTATAATTATAACTTGCACATTAAAAAAACACAAGCCAACGATCTGTTGGTTGCTATAATTATCTTATTTTTCACCAAAATTACCCTACCTTAGCCTCTGTTTCAAGACCCAATCAAGACCTCTATGAAAGTATTTTTAGTATATTTTAATGATTCTTTGGGTAAATGACTAATGTATTCTCATTTAAATTAAAAGTAAAATAGGTCGATATTTCTATATGTAATTTTCTATTTGTATGACCTTATGACCATTATGATGTATGTTCACTAATTCAAGATCCAAAGTGGTTGTGGTATAGGAAGATCATGAGATTCCTGCAATCACCTTGATTCATGAAACGAATGTGGAATATCGTTGATTCGAAAAGGTCGACTCGGAGTTAGTATCAGTTTTTAAAGATAAAGGCACACATTCACTCTTAAGGACTTGATCATGTCTTCTTGCAAATGGCTTGGAGCGCTTGAGGGTTTCTAAAGTTAGGGATTAGTTTCCAATAGCTCCAGTTTTTCCGATCTGTTTGATATGGTTGAGAGCCGATGTAACTTGTACATATGTCAAGCCATATTAGAATAGTGATACTGTGGAAAAATTTTGGTGTTTTAATATTTAGAAGTTTGTATCACCGTGACCTATTTGAGGCTTGATTTTTCACTATATGATATGTATTCATCATAAAATCTTGTTATTTAATAAAATAGGACTAATTCATGGTTCATGCATTCAAACATAGTTATTGATCAAACAATAACTATTACCTCAAAATGAGACCTCTAGCCCAAAAAAACTCAAAAAACATGAAAAAACAACCCAAAAACGAAAAGTGTGTCTTCCAAAACACACTATTTTTTTTTTTCGGTCAAATTTCAACATCTTCTAAAATTATGCCAAAAACCAAAATTTTTCTTGAAAAAAGAATTGAAAAAACACCCTCGAAACAAAAAGTGTTGATGATGGAATGATGTCACCAATTTTTTGTGTGCAAAAAACAACCTGAAAACGAAAAGTGTTGATGCTCAAATATTCGCCAATTTTTTGTGTGCAAAAAAAACCTAAAAATGAAAAGCTTTGTTGCTCGAATAGCGTCGCCAATTTTTTGTGTGCAAGAAACACCTTGACATTTCAATAATTGTCAATAATTTTTAATAATGACATTTAAGATAAAATATCATAACTCTGAAGCACCTGAAAATTTCAAAGATAAACAGGACATTAAAGATAAAATATCAAAAGTCTTAAAATTCTAACAATGTTTACGCATGTTATTAAAGACAATCTATTATTGTGTCTCTGAAAAGCACTAAAAAATCCAACGATGACATTCAAAATAAAAAATCACCTTTATAAAAATAAAATTCCAATGATTTTTAGGCATGGTATTAAAGACAAAATATCACTTGTAAAAATAAAAAAGATTAAAATTAAAATAAAAATAAAAAAACACAAAAAAATTCAAAAGAAAATAAAAAGGGAAAATTTAAAAATAACACACAATTTAAAGAAAAAAGTTTAAAAATAACCTAAAAAGAGAAAAAAAAAACAAATTTTAATTTTTTTAAGCTATAAAAAAAACAATAATTAATAAAAACCACATAATTAAAAAAATGATAAAATAAATAAAATAAAAAATCAGATTGAGTTAAAATTAAAATTAAAATAATAATAAAATAGAAAATAATTAAGTAAATTAAAAATTAAAAATAAAATAAAAATATTTTTTTTACATATGGAATCTTTTGAAATGAGTGATATAGGTTTACATATGGAATCTTGTGTTCTTATGGTTATATTTGGATTTACTTTTAAAAAATATTTGTTTATCATTGAAGAAATTTTTATGTTTATTGTAAGTTGTAGTAAGGATTTGGATCTGGAAGGTTTCTTTCGTTTTTAGAGTCATCTCTTTGAGTTTAACTCTATGGTGCCATCTCTTTGAGTTTAACACTATGGTTCCCACAACTATTTGAGTTAAGATCTGCAGAGGGATTATTTATATCTTTATTGGTGATGGATACATTTATTCTTTAAATTGGTTTTATGAAGAAAGGAAATTAAAAACCGTGTTATGGTGCTTGTAGCTATTTCACACTATCATTGTGCGAGTGAATTTTTTCTCACCTGAGATTCTCACATTTTAAATATGTTACCATATACTTTTGGTCCTATTGGATTTAGATCTTTCTTTGGTTATCTAGGTATTTTAAGTGCAAGAACAAAATATTATCATCTTTAATTAAACTGAATTTATTTATTAAGTTTTATTTGTGAAGTTATATGCACAAAAGCTTATCTTCAATATGGTGTTAATTAGACTAGAACAAATTAGATATATATTCAAGGTGATATTTCCATTTATGCACATAATTTTAACATTTACTTTGATAGTTGATAAATTCTTCATATTATCTTGAGGTTTATGCATTATTCAAGCAGGGTGTGATGAGTTTGGGGGTTTTATAATTGAAGTAAGGTCTCTTTCCATAACATTTAAGTTTGGCCTTGTTGTACAGTATTATTTTTCTTCAATACATAAAAAGAGTGTTTTATTTCTTCAGTACAGGAACAAAGTGTTTTCTTTATCAAGTGTAGGAATAGAGTACACAAACTTTTCTGTCTTACCTAGTACAAAAAAAGTGTAGGAACTGTTATGTCTTTTATAGTACAATAAATGAGTGTAGGAATAGATTTATATTTGGAAAATTATTTGTGTTTTAAAATGATTGAGTTTTCATGGTTTAGAATGAATCATGTGTTTTTTTTCCTTGAATTATTTCTTTCCAAGTCTATGGTTGTTATTTTTTTGAGTGAAAATATAGTATCTAGAGTGCTATGGTGTCATTGTGTTGACAGTGCAGAAATATGAATGTAAGGATTTATTTAAAATTGTTCTTTTTTGCACCTAATTTGTTTAATTGGAGTGATATACACAGAGATCATAGAATTGATCCAGAGACTTCGGAATTTGTTGTGTTATGCCTCGAAGTGTACAAAGCCATTGATTGATAATTGAATGTTGAGGAATTGAAGTTCAATTTCGTCGCCCAACATTTTGGTGTCATTGTTGGGGATATGTTCAAAAGAATTGTGGTAAAGTTTTTATTTTATTTTTATTCTTTAGAGGTAAGTCTGCTTTATTTTTTAAAAGTGCGGTCTGGTTTTATTTCCTAAAGGAATTTCGTTTGTTTCAATTATGTTACATAGACATTTGATTTTGAACTAGCTACAACATTTTTTTTTGAACTGATTTGTTTCAACAATAATTTTTACTAATTTTTTTCTTATTTATGGTTTGATTTATTTTGAAATGCATGACTAGAAGAGGTAGGGGTGGAGGAAATATTCATACATTGAAATTTTTTTCTCACATTGGGAATGTTTTTTGCAGGATGGAATTCCAAGAAGAAGAAAATACATAACGTAGGTATTATTCACCTGGACTTTGGGACAACAGTTCAAGAATCTCATAGCGAGTAGAAGAGAATAAGGAAATTGTTTTTACTAAAAAGATAAATCTGAACCACAGTCAACCTTCACAATATGCAGGAAGTGGCTTGTTCAAAGGAGAAAATATGGAAGATAATAAGGATGTGTATGGTGAATGGGTTGGTGAGAACCAACGAATGAAGGAGTAGTCCAGTTTTAGGTTTCCAATTGTGGACCCACATGCATTGGTTCAAATGAAGAATATTCCGCCATATTTTCTTCCACATTTTCACAATAAAGTGCATGAAGATCTTGATTCTTTTCTTTTTGAGTTTGATATACTGTGTACGGGTTATTATTATTCTTTAGATGCTCATAAGTTTAATATTCTCCCTGCATCTCTCAAGGGTTCAGCTTTATATTGGTTCATGGGGTTGGGGGGAATATTATAACTTCTTAGGAGAAATGAAGAGGGTGTTCTTGAATAAGTATCAGGAATATTTTAAACACGAGAAATGCAAGACGAGATTTTTACTATTGCACAGGATGAATATGAGACCTTAGAGGATTATTTGGAGAGATTATTCTATATTCTTCAAATTTCAAAGCATAATTTTGATACAAGAACTATTATAAACTTGTTTCTATAAGGGATTTCAAATGGTTCTAGAAATAATTTGAATTTTTTGGGACAATGAGATATTGCTAAAAATAATTTTGATCAAATTTGTGACCTGTGAAGGAAACTCTCAAGAAACTAATCTAGATATATTAAGGGATGAGAAGAAATTCTAGAAATATAATATTTGGATCTAATATGGATAATATGGAAACTTAAATTATGAATACTGTTAGTAAACAGATATATTCTCTAAAATTTTAGCAGAAAAACAATAAACATTATCCATTTATTGTCTAAAATGTAGGAAAATAATATTTTATGTGAGTGTCCTGCATATGTTAAAAGTTCTCATAGTCATGTAATATGTGCGGGGAAACATCCTACAGAATATCACCCATCCATACCAGGATTAAGAACATCATTTGAGGGATAAAATTTGGTATTTAAGTCATTCCATGCTATGGGAGAATAGAAATCATGACCATAAGTAAGTACAAGTATTATTTCTGATCCCTCATCATATATTTCTAGTTATAATGCACCACATTATTCTTGAAAAGAAAAGAGTTATGCTTAGTCTTGGAAGCATGGGTATCATTCTCAGTGTGGGAAGTATCCTCCTCCTCCTTGGAAACAAGGATGGAGGGGACCACAAAAATCTCATTATTCCTATCCAATGTGTACATAGTCATATCCCACATCATATGCACCTTATCCTACAGTAAAACCAACATTACCAGCTACGCTACCCCAACAAAGTCATCCCATGCCACCATTTCCATTACCGAAACATTTCTGACCACCTAAATTTCAAACACAATCAGTTCGCAACCCAAAAAATAAAGCGGTAAAAATTATTCATTCTTTTAGACCACTCCCTTTCCCTATTTATAATTCCATGGAAGTTGGGGTCAGTTAACTCCAACTAGGATCACGAAGGGTAATAAAATAAAATAAATAAAAACAAAAGCAAAAGCAACCTGCAGTAATCATTTAGGAGAATACTAAGGAGGAAACTCCTAATATTTCAAACAATAATTCCCCTGTCGAGCCTATTCACACACACTCAAAATCCTTACTTTCTTCTTCAAAAAAACCTCCCTTTCTAGAGAGGCTGGTTATGGACAAAGTTGACCACACTTTTGAGTATAACCTAGCTTCAAGTTGAGGAATATTTTTATAAAGGCCCTATACTATATGATATAAAAGAGATTCCTATATGTATTAAGATTTTTAAGAAACTCTTTCTTCAAAATGTAGGGAGGAAGAGAGTTGAACCTCACACTATCCAGTTTCTTGGAAGAGAAACAAAGTTGATGACATCATGTGCTCAAGTGGAGAAATATACGGATCCTCGAAAGCCAATTATCTATGTTCATATAGGTGATATGCTTGTTCCCATTGTGTTAATACATCACGAAACGACTATAAATTTTATGAATAGGAAAAATATGTAGAAATTTCAGTTGAAACACATTCATCCTACATCCATTGTGCTTTAACTTGCTGATAGATCTAAAATCAAGTGGGAGGGTGTGTTATATAATGTATTTGTCTCAATAAATTCATGGGAGTACCCCACATAATTTATTTTGTTACATACAAAGAATCTTATTGGGGGGTACCCTTTTATTTTGGGACAACCATGGCATGCCAAAACATATGCCTATATAGGATGTCACTCAGGTGACATGTATATTTCCCATGGGGATGCTAGGAAAAAGGTCACGTTGTAGCCACCTGACAGATCTATCCAGGAGCTTCGAGATACCTTGTTTTTTAATATGATAGTAGCAATGAGGATAGTTATTCTCTTTCCTTGATTCATAAGTACATTTGGTTGGCTGAGCAAGGTGTGATCTGCAATTTTTTGGACAACTCGAACACTATGCAAAATTTTGAGTCACTTTATCAAATATTTAATCCTAGTTTCCATGAAAATTGTGATCCCCAATCCTCACCCTTGTCATTATATCTCTTAGTAGCCATGACAGTTGTTCACAAACCTAAAACTAATCTTCTTGAGGTTATTCTAGCCAAATATTTATGTATTGGTTTAGACCTTGACCCATCGCAGCAAGAAAAGCTTGTGAGCTTGTTGCAAGATCATATTGATGCCTTTGCATGGAGTTATGATGACATGAAAGGCATCCTCCCTAAAAATTATACTCGACATATCTATATTCAAGAGGGTGCCCATCCTATATTACAACCTTAAAGGAAAATGAAACATGCATTAAGAGATTTTTTTAAAGAAGAATTTCAAAAAATATTAGATTATGGTTTTCTCCATCCTATATTTGATAGTCAATGGGTATCTCCACCAGTAGGAGTTCCAAAAAATGATGGGAGATGACGTATTTGTACTGAATATAGAGAATTATATAAATCCACTCTCAAGGATCACTTCCCCCTTCCTTTCATTGATCAGGTTCTAGATACCCCTATAGGTAAAAAATAATTTTCAATTTCAGATGGATTTAGTGGGTATAACCAAATACATATCTCACCTTAGGCTCGGGAGAAGACTAACATACTTTCCCATGGGGGGCATTTTCTTATTTACTGCTTCCATTTAGACCTTGTAATGCTCTTGCTACTTTTCAAATGGAAATATTGAATATTTTTACTAACATTGAGTCTGTAGAGTTTTATATGGATGATTTTTCAGTATTTGGTGATTCTTTTCAGGAATCCCTTCAAAATTAAAACAAAGTGCTTAATAGGTGTCAAGAGGCATGCCTTTCTTTGAGTGATAAGAAATGTAGATTTATGTGAAAAGAAGGAGTGGTCCTTGGAAATTTATTTATGATAAGCGTATCTAGGTAGATACGACCAAAATAGAAGTTATTATACACGTTCCTGCAGCAAAAACAGAAAGGGAAGTGAGAGGATTCTTTGGACATGAAGGTTACTACCGAAGATTCATTGATAATTTTTCTAGGATATCCTCCCCTATTTTTCAATTATTAGTTGAGGATAGTGATTACCATTAGACTAATTCTTCCCAATGATATTTTGAGAATGTGAAGGAAAAATTACTATAGGCATGAGTCTTGAGGGGACCTCATAGGTCCTTCCATTTCATATTTCATCAGATGCCTCATATACTTCCTTTGGTGCATCTATACGATAGGAAGAAAATCAATAATTCTATTTTATTTAATTCATTAGTAATAACTTTTAATTTGTTGAAATTAACTATACATTAACAAAGAAAGAGTTTCTAGCTATGGGTTTTTCCATTAATAAATTCATACACTATGTTACAGGTTATGATTTTTTTGTACATACAAATCACTCTGTTGTAAAATATTTTATGAATAAACCCTTAACTAGTGATACGATAACTAGGTCAGCGCTTTTACTACAGGAATTTAATGTTACTATAATTGACAGGACAGGAAAATCAAATGTAGTTGCTAGTTATATTTCTATATTAGATAATCCTAGTCAAATAGTTCATGTATATGATTTATTTCCTAAAAAACATATTTTTTCTATTTAGACAAACTCTCTAGGGTTTTATAACATAGATAACTATATTTTCACCATAAAAACACCACCACACCTATTCACTCAATAAAGGCCGAAGATCATTCAAAAAAGTGCTTCATATTCCTCGATCCAAGGAGACCTCTTATATATTAGACTTAACCTTATCATACATAGATGTGTAAGAGAAGAGGAAGTGTTTGAAATCTTGATAACTACCCATGATGAGGCCTTCTGGGGGCCATTTTTCTGACAAGATAAGGACATATAAAATTCTCCACGTCGGCTACTTTTGGCCTTTATTGTTTAAGGATGTGAAACAGTATGCTAAGCATTGTGATAGTTGTCAGTGAATGAGCCAATCTGGTAAAGTCAATGAGATTCATTTATTCCCTCAAGTCATGTTAGTGCCCTTTAGAAAAAGGGCCATTGATGTTTCAGTGCCCATAGTCCCAATATCTTAAATAAAAGACATATATTGGTTTGTACAAATTTTGTAACAAAATGGGTAGAAGCTACTGTTGTTCCTTATGTTACTGAAAGAGTTATTATCGATTTTTTATTTAATGAAATTTTACTCGATTTGGTGTTCGAAGAGAAATTTTTACTAACAATGGACCTCAGTTTGTCTCTAATATGGTAAACTAAATTATATATCAATGCATGATTCATCACAGGAAGTCTACACCGTATCACCTGTAGAAAAATGGCCAAGTAGAATCTAAAAACAAGGTGATCGAGTCCATCCATACATAAAATGTAAATCTTCATAAAAAGGATTGGGAAAATAGATTATCGAAGGAATTATTGGCTTATAGTACTACTTGGAGGAACAACACAATTCATATGCCTTATGAGCTGGTGTACACGAAGAAATTATTCTTTCCAAACAAATTCCATATTAAAACTTTTAGAACTGCAGTCCAATTGGGTTTGGATCTCTCGGAAGCACAAAAATAGCAAATTTTCCAGTTAAAAGAACTTGATGAAATGCGAACGGATTTTTTTCAACAAACTACCTTGATGCACCAAAAACATAGTAAATGGCATGATAGGTTGATCAAGAAAAAGTAACTCTAGCTAAGTAATTGGGTGCTCCTCTATGATTCAAAGTTTAAAAATTTTAAGGTTAAGATTCATACACGTTGGTAGGGGTTGTCTGCAGTACTTAGATATTTTAAGAATTGATCAGTGGAGATTAAAACCATTGATAGATAGGGATTTTTCTTCTTGGTGAATGGGCATAGGCTTAGAAGATATTATCATCCCACCACTAAACAATGATTTTTACAACAAGTACAACAATAGTCAGATATGGAGATGGTAGGTCATAGAGAATACCCATCTACTATGAGTACTTTTTGGTTTTCTATTTTCCTAATTGAAATATATATATATATATATATATATATATATATATATATATATATATATATATATATATATACACATGATTGCGAAAATCATCTTGTTGGTGTAGTTATGTGGGGATCTTCTTGAAAACTAGCATGATGGCAGGAAAGTTCCCTTTTAATAAAATGGGGTGTCACTTCAATTAGAAAGCATGTATAACCTTATTTGAGAATTTGGTTTCTACAGGATTTATGTTCAGGGTAGAAAAAAAAATGAGCAGAACCTAAACCTTATCAAATTTCAGAGTAAGCAACATGGTAAATTGTATGCAAGTGACACAAAAATTGAGTTGTAGTTAATTCTTTCACATAAGTCAAAACATTATTTGACGGTGGAATTTAATATTTAAGGCGAATACTTTGTCTTTATTCTTTTCCCTCTTTTTGGAATTTCCCTTTGATTTCATCTATGTTCCTTAATATATAAAATTTCATGTCCTAATTTCTATATTCCCTCTTTTACCCCTAAATTTCTTCTCGATATCCCTTTTTCCTATATCCCTTTATGGATTTATCCAACTTATTCTAATTGTAACTTCTGATTTTCCTTCCCTTTCTTTATGATATCCCTATCCCACTTCTTTTTTCCCTCATATTTTTCAGGTGATAGTAAATTCTGAAGCCTTGTCAATCTAAGACTGAGAGCTTGATGGCACCTAAAATTGACGATCAAAAGCTCCTCTAAATTTTCAATTTCTTTACAAACAATCGAGCCCAAAATTTTCAAGAGGAACCAGATTGGTGATTTCAGTGTAGGAACCCCTTATTTTTTATACAAGAATTTTGTATGGTCAATGCAAGGATTCTCCTGTTACATTGCAGGAATATGGCTCACAACGTTACAAGAATCGTCTTGTTACAGTGCAGGAATTGTGCTCTGAATAGTGCAAGAACCCTTCTGTTATAGTTGAGGAATCTCAAAATAGTGCCGGAAACCTCTCCTATTACAGAGATGAAAAACTCTTATTACAATTTCTTTTTTTTTTTATTTCAAGAATTTACTGTAAATTAATTTCTACTTTTTTTGGGTCTCTTTAAAAAAGTATGATATCCATGTATAAAAGAAATGGATTTGTTGTAAAATGACTACCCATATTTTCATTTGTATAAGTGACCATTATTGTTACGTGTAAAGGGAAATTAATGGTTAATTCCATTATTAACATTAGATCTAGGATTATTTTATCATAATAAGAAACAACCATTCCCATAGGATATCATACTGAGGAATAAATGCATGCATGGAGGTCACTTCATTAGAATTCCTAGCCATTACATTTGAATTCATGTCGTCTTTCATTGCTTTTTCCTTCTGTTTTGTGTAATCTGACCACTTTTTACCATCTAATCCCTCGAAATCATAATTGGTCTAATCATTACTTCTATTAATCATTTCCTTTCTTGTTTTAGAAATCCTACCGAATCTCCAACTGAATTTCGTACCTCAAGGGTGATGACTGTTTTGGTGGGTGATGTGGAAGTTTAAAAGTTATGGTGTTAGTGCGAGAATTAGGATGTGAACCGGCACGTATTCCAAATGAATGTTGGCTCAATAATCATGTGACCATTAAACAAAAATCATTCTCGCACTTTCCAAATTTTAAAATTATGAAGGAATTCTAGCATCATGTAGAAAAGTGATTGTTGATCCTCGAAAGAGCTTGAAGTGTTGAACAGTTGAGGGACTGTAGGTTAAAATAATACTAAGGAAACTATGGCTATAGTGTAGATCGAACCATGCTCTGTCAAATATATGGAGGGGACAATGGAATATGAAATGAGTCTACCTATTTTACAGGAAGCTGGCCCTGATTGCCTTCTTGTACAATTTTAATGTCTATGATTCAATCATTACATGGGAGTTTTCACTAAACTTTGATGGAAAGAAAGTTACATTGGATTCGATAAATTTTGAGGTAAAAAAATAGTTTATTTCACATGCCACTTAGCTTCCCACTGCTAATGAAAAATGGTTCAAGAAGGGTGAAGTACTGCAAGGTGCATGGTGTAGGTTCCTAGAAAAGTTTGATTGTGCAATTGACTGGAAGAAACGGATGCAGAGGAGCGAGATGGTTGAGAAGTGGAAAAATGTGTTGTACACTCTCTAGAAATTCATCACTTTTGAAGGGAGATACTCTTTGACCTACATGTACCATATTTGACTCCTCATCAACTTCGAATATGGTAAGTTGAATAACTTCCCACATTTTCTATTAAAAATCTTGGATAAGATTTCAAGAAGCATGCAAAAATCCGTGGAGGACCAAGTAGGTTATAAATTATGTCATTATGGGCTGATCAAGATTTTGGTTAGTGAGGATTTGAAAAAAATGGATCTAATTGAGAAGCATTTTTAGAAGCATATCAAAGTGGAGGTGATATGAAGGTTTTTAGTATAAAAACTAGGTAAAAAGAAAAGCTTAAGACGAGTGCAAAACCTAAGGGTACCCAACATTAGAATGGAAAGTCACATCAAGAGGGTAAACATGAAAAATAATCCAATACTACTCAGCCTCAAAAAATTAAGAAGCATGAGAAGAAATTTCATAAGAAAAATAAAAGTGTGAAAGTCAAGGTTGTGGTGCCATAAGTGATCTGAAATTGGAGGAAAACATTGCATTCCTAAAAATGATTTTCCTGTGATGCTTTGCAAGGAAAAATAGGTCTTATGAAAAAACAGGTTCTTAATGGTATCTTCAAGGAATATTAGTTAGTTTTTCATTTAAACTTAAAACATAAGAAAAAACTCATCATTTAACTCATACATGCATTCATTAAGATAAAAAAAACAAATTTGGTGACGAAGTTCACCCCTCTTGAGCTACATCTCTAGATTTCTAACGTAGCTAGACTGATCCATATATTCAATGAAAAAGAGTACATAAGTGTGTTGACAATACGAGTGGCTTGTTTCCACTTGAAGCAAACATTCTCCTGCAAAGAAATCCCACTTTAAAAATCATTCCAACCTATAGTCATCCATGCAACAATAAACAAGAAAATGGTTCTCATATAAAGACCTTATACTCCATGTGAAAATGAGCATACAAGTACATCGATTCCAAATAGAAGTAAGAAAATATATCTTTCCTCACAATAACATAATGAGAAAAGACAACATGAGCTACACACTACAAGTCACAGCTACTGCAAGGTCTTCTCTAGGCTCAAAAATCTTCAAACACTGCTCCAAAACATTGATTGACACTGACACCCATGGCCTCAAACCTATAAAAAATATCTTTTGATGTGTCTCCATTGGATCCAAAATATCCAAAAACCCCTATCTAGACTCCTATCGAGCTCCAAAAGGCCAAAATTTCCTCCTGTTATGGCTCCCTAACCATTCTAACAATTTATTATGTTATCCATCCTACAAACTAGATAAACTGCCTAACAAAGCCGCAAATTCACCCTGATTTCCACTCGGGAGGCGAAAATTTTGCCCACCGAAGGTAAAATTTGGCCGGCATTTTAAATGTCCAATAACCATTATTAGCAAAAAAATATGGTCTCATGGGGCCATACGACTGAGGGTCGGGGCTAACACAAATCCCTACTGACCTAGGCCCTTAATGGTCAGGCTGTTGGTCTTATCGGCATGATGTGGCCGAGGGTCAGGGCTAACCACCTGCCCCCAATGCTGAGGCCCTCTCCATCTTGGTTTTTGGTCCTCTATGAGGCCATATGGTATGAGCCCAAAGCTATATCTCTATTCCCTCCGTCGATGTCACATGCAAATCCTTGTGACTGAGGCCAAGGATGGCCCCAAGCCCCCTCTATTGTTGGCTCTATCCAAAATTCCACCTATGTTTATGTGGGAGTATTGTGACCAGGGGCCAAGGCTATTCCCCGAGCCCCACACCTTTTCACCATGGTCATTTGGTAACACAGGTGACTAGGGGTCGAGGCTGACTGCTCGTCCCCTCCTACAAATATGCACCAATATAGAATTTAAATAGCATTGAAGCTCTTAGGGATTAATAACCACCAACATGGCATAGTGGTAAGGCATTAGAATTGTTCGATCGAGGACATCTGTTTGAACCTAGCTGAGGTTGTTCGACACTTACCAAATTTTTAACCAGCCATAGGGTGCCACATGGTGGCCTCTGGTTGAGGCACGTGGCATCCCCTCATTATACCACCACCAAAAAAAATCCTCCAACTCACATTTGTAAGAGGCTATCACTTTCAAATCCCTCATTGGTTCATATAGGCTCAATATACCTACTGACATCAGTAGTATGACTACCTAGTCAGTAGGCGAGTCAACAATCATGTAAATTTTTTTATCTCTTGACCCAAACAATCCTAACATCGTAACCTTGTCATACTACATCAGATTAAGTGAAACAAGTGTCATTTGAATCATAATTATGAATAATACTTCTTGATGTTGATTTTTAAAGATTATGGGCACTTTCATGTTTGAGCTAAATTTTGATCATCGAATCATACCTCCCTACTAGGTACGTTTGGACTCCAAAATTTAGCTTCTCCTAGTAAATAAAATGAGCTAAAGTTTTAAAACTTTTCCAACTCAATCCTTAACGCTCAATTTTTAATTTTTTCCTTCAAGCTCCAATCAAGGGACCCCACCTATTCTTTGTGTGAACACCTTACCGTCCTATCAAGAATTGAGCCACAATTTTTATCACCATGCAGGAACAAAAGAAGTTATGAGTGGAATATGAACATTTTATTTAAACCTATATTTCATGGCTCAAACAATTTCATCTTTAATTTCCATTTTTGAAGACAAACTTTACTTTCTATCTTGGAAATCAAAAGCAATTCAATTTCTTCCATGCAGTGATTCAAATTTTTCTTTACTGTCCTCAACTTGAGCTTGTATAGAAAAGTACACTGGCTGCAAAAATTCAATGACACAATTGGCTTTGTCTAGAAAAACATAGTCATTTCTTGTAAAAACTTTAAAAAATATTCTATTCACAACAAGCTTCATCTTGAACACTTGTATCATTGATTACATGAAAAAACTATAGAAAAAATTGGACGGCAAACCATGTTCATCCTAAAATTCCTTAAACATTTGGAATTATAAACAAGCCAACAACATATCATGTCAATGAAAAATATACTTGTTTCACATAATGATTATTCTTGTTCACTCTATAAAATTAGCCAAAATAGGTAATGATACAACACAAATTTACAATTTACAAAGCAACACAATATACAAATAGAGTACCCAATATTTGTCTCTCCTAAGATTATGGGTGCTCTTTTTTCATCTATTATGCTTTGAAGGTTTCCTTAGCAACAATGCCAATCCTATTTTTTGTGTCTTTATTTCCTTACATTGGTTTTCATAACCTCTTTATCCTTCTTGCGACGAAGTTTTGGATGTATTTTCCAACATATTTCATTCCCATGTCCATGCATATTTTTTTTTATTTTCTTTTTGGTAAATTAGACTAATTCTATTAAAAAACACATGGTAGAAGATGGATTACAAAAAAGAGAGGAAATATAGTGATGCAAGTGCATGAGGCTCAATGGAAAAAGGACTTCATTTTTATTCCAAAAATACAAAAAAAACTACAGGCAAAGGAGTGGGTTCCTTTAGCTATAAATTTACTGTTTTGGCAGATAGGATTTGAACTATTCCTTAGGGATTTGGATTGTTGGTAATTAGTTCGATGTATTTATTTTTAGTTGAGAATGTTACGGAGAATATCGTGAAATAGGATTTTATCTAAATTTGGACAGATTAGATTCTTTTAATCAGATCAAAATGATATTATGAACAATATATTTATATGTAAGTTGAAATGTATCAAAAAAAAGAGGGGGATTTGATGGAAGGAGAAATCGAATAGAAGAACATTACATTTCCTCTATACCTGTGTAAATGCAAATCCTAGAGGTTTTGTTATCTTTTGAAATACTTCTAAATTTGTTAATTTTAGATTGAGTTTGTTTAATTGATTCTGTGTGTGCGTTAAATATTTCAAATTTGTGTGCTTCCGATTTAATTCCACAACCATCGTGAATGCAAATAGTCTAATTGTATTGTTAAATTAAAAGTCTATAAGTCAATTGATGCATGAGAAGCATGGTTTCTTTGAAGGAGTATCAAATCTAGCACGTTTGAAGTAAATGAAATCGCTGCAGTGTGTGTAAAGTCCAAGATTTAATAAATTAAGTAAACATTTCAAAATTTAGGTGATCCGACAACCCACACAGCAAGATTTGTGATCAGACGGTTATCGCATTCAAATATGTGAGGAGTTTAACCTTCCAAATAGACCTGGTATTTTATAAGTCAAGGTTAAGGATTTAAATTGACCGTCCAGTAATTCATTTGATCAGACGGCCTTAGCATCAAGATTGATGATCTGATGGATTTCACATACTTATATGCATGTGTTTTAACATTTAAATTGGATCCAATATAGTTTATAATTAAGGGTTAATAAAAAGTTTTGGGTCAATTAATATAACATAAAGAAGAGAAATGTGATTATTTGCTAAGATGTGTTTCCATCATTGCTAAAGGGGTTTAATGGTTTGTAAGTTGGGTTAAAAAAAAATTAAAAAAAAAACTTCATGAATGACAGATAAAGATGAGAAATCAAGCCCAACATATTTTTATACTAATTTAGGAGAAATTATTTCGAAATTTGAAAGCATATCATTATAGCATGCAACTAGCTCACCATTAGTGGTATCGGAGCAGCATTTAGACACTGAACAAGATCTGAAGGATTGGGAAAAGAAATCCAACATGGCTTATAGAGTTGGAAGAGGAGGTGGTGCTGGTCGAAGAAGAGGAAGACCAGTTGCAAATGATGAAGTGATGGAAGTTATGCAACAGATGCAAGATAGATTAGAAGCAATGGAAATGGGAAATTAAAGAGATGCATATGTCAGAGATGTCAGTGAGCCTGAAGTTGAATCTGCAGAAGAAGGAGAACCTGTAGAATTTACTCTTGAAATGAGATTTTTTAAATCAGTGTTGGGATCCACATCTAAACCTAGACTTGAATTTTGGTTTTTACAAGAGGCTTAAACCCAGAGGAATTCATAGATTGGGTTAATGACATGGATAATTTCTTTGAGTATGAAGAAATGGAAGAAGGAAAATGAGTGAAATTTTTTGTCACAAAATTGAAAGGACATGCAACACTTTGGTGAGATGGAGTGGAGGCAGAAATAAGGAGACTTGGTAAGCAGCCAATAAAGAATTGGAACATGATGGTGGCAAAGTTGAGAGGTAACTTTTTTCCAAGTGATTATAAAATTTCATTATTTAGACAAATGTTGAATCTTAGATAGAGTTCAATGACAGTGAAAGAATACACAGAGAAATTTTACAAAGTGAGCATAACTGCAGGAAAAATTTAAGATACAACAAAGAAGATTACAAGATATATTAATGGTCTCAGAATGGAGATCCAATATGACATAAGCCTGTTGTATCCTAAAACTGTGGAAGAGGCTTATCAAATGGCCTTGAAGGCTGAATAAAAACTCATAAGGAAGAAATATGCCAGAAGTAGAGGTAATTTCCGAGGAAAAGGGAGTCAAGGTGGTAGAGGAAGATCTACAGCACCTAGAGAAGGAGCTAGCAGTAGCTCAATTCAGTATACACCCACAGAAGGTGATGCAAGTGGCAGAAGGAGTTTTTCTAGAGGAAGACGAAGCAGAGGTAGAGGAAGATAAATTAGATGTTTTATATTTAATAAGCTTGGACATAGAGCTTATGAATGTACAGAGAATGTGGGGAAAAATCAGAGAAATGTAATTGTTTCTCAGAATGAGGAAGAAGCAGCAAAAGTGATAGAAGCAGCAAAAGTGCCAGAAGAAGAAAATATACGAGAGAAAGGAGAATCTTTGGTTGTTAACAAAGTTTTGTTAAAACCAACAAAGGAAGTTGTTTAACTAGTGCAAAGGAAAATTTTGTTTAGAAGTGTGCACAAAGTTCAAGGAAAATGCTGTCAAATGGTAATTGATAGTGGTAGCACTGATAATTTGGTCTCTACAGAAGTGGTGGAGAAGTTGAAATTCAAGACAAAGAAACATCCAACACCCTACAAGGTGTCATGGCTTCAGAAAGGACATCAGTTGTTAGTGAATGAATAGTGTGAAGTGGAATTGCAGTTTGGCAACTACAAAGACAAGATTATGTGTGATGTAATGCCTCTGGACGTATGTCACATATTGTTGGATAGAACTTGGCAGTATGACAGAGGAGCTATGCATGATGGGAAAAATAACACATACAAGTTTTGTAAATATGGTTTCAATCATACATTGTTGCCTATAGAAGAAGAAGACGCATCTAGGAAACCTGATCCTAAAGTTTTGTTACTAAGTGGAAAAGAATATCTGCAGTAGATTGAAGATCATGAGTTAAACTTTGCATTAATTTTTGAACCCAAGGTAGTAATTACTTCGACTAAAATTTCTGACTTACCAATTGAAATTCAAAAGATGCTGGAAAATTATTGTGATATCATTGTAGATGATTTTCTGGATGAATTACCACCTATTATAAAGCTCAGTCATCATATAGATTGATTCTAGGAGAAAATTTTCCAAATAAAATAGCATAAAGGATGACTCCCACAGAAAATGAAGAAACCAGGAAGCATGGATAGGAACTGTTAGATAAAGAATTGATCAGCGAAATTTTGATTCCTTGTGTAGTGCAAACAGTGTTGAGTCCAAAAAAATATGGAGGCTAGGGAATGTGCACTGGTTCAAGAGAAATCAACAAAATAACAATTATGTATAGATTTCCTTTACCCAGAATTGAAGATTTGATGGATTGTTTAAGTGAGGCAAGATATTTTACAAAACTGGATTTAAAGAGTGGTTATCATCAAATTAGGATAAGGGAAGGAGATGAATGGAAGACATCTTTTAAAACAAATGAAGTATTGTATGAATGGATGGTTATGTTGTTTGTATTATCAAATTTTCCTAGTACATTTATGAGGATTATGAATGAATTATTGAAGGAATTTATTGGTAAATTTGTAATAGTATATATGGATGATATATTAATTTACAACAAATATAAAGAATAACACCTGAGACATTTGAATTATGTCTTAATGAAGTTGCATCAGGAAAATTTGTTGGTAAATTTAAAAAAAAGTTCATTCATGAAGGAAAAGTTAGTATACTTCAGTTTTGTTGTTTCTGTTGATGGATTGCAAATGGATCCAGAGAAGATAAAGGAAATCATAGAATGGCCTTCACCTAAGATTGTTTTTGAGTTAAGAAGTTTCCATCGTCTTGCTAGTTTTTATAGAAAATTCGTAAGGAATTTTGTTAATATCAATGCTCCAATTATTGAAACAATGTCGTATTATTGAAACCATAAAGAAGGAAAAACAACCATTTATATGGAAAAATGAAGCAGAGAAAAGTTTCCAGTTGTTGAAAAAAAGATAACAGAAAAGCCCATCTTAGTTTTTCCTGATTTTAACAAACCTTTTCAAGTGAAATGTCATGCCAGTGGGGAAGCTATTGGAGCTGTGTTAAGTCAAGAAGACAAACTTGTAGGTTATTTCAGTGCAAAACTGAATGACACAAGAAGAAAAAAATCTTATGAAAAGGAATTTTATGCAGTTGTGCAGTCATTAAAGAAGTGGAGACATTACTTTATGTCTACAGAGTTTGTGCTTTATTCAGATAATCATGCATTACAGTACATTATGCAGTAGCCAAAAATGAATCAGAAACATGAAAAATGGGTAGAGTATCTTCAAAGTTTCAATTTTGTATTAAAACATATAACTGGCCAAGAAAACAAAGTAACATATGCCTTAAGTAGAAAAAGCATTTTAGATCAAGAAAGTCAAATTCAAGTGTTGGGTTTTTTATTTTCTTAAAGAATTATATAAAATATATTTGTATTTTAAAGAGGCATTTGAGGCATGCAATAATCATGTTTTGTTGGATAGAAGTAAGTGGCTGGATTTTTTCTTGCAAGAAGGTTTTCTATTTAAAGAAATCAGCTATGCATACCAAATTGTTCTATGAGAGAAAATTTCATTAAGGACACACATAGTGGTGGACTTGGTGCACATTTTGGTGAAGACATGACTTATGAAAAACTGAGACATTTTTATTTTTGGCCAAAGATGAGATTTGAAGCGGAGAAGTATGTGTGAAATTGTAAAGTTTGTCAGTATGCAAAAGGAAGGAGTCAAAACATAGGTTTGTATGTTCCATTACCTATCCCAGATAGACCTTGGGATATGGTAAGTATGGATATTATTTTGGATTTACCTAAAATGGAGAGAGGGAATGATGCAATTTATGTTGTTGTCAGCATATTTTCTAAAATGGTACATTTTATTCCATGTTATAAAACCAATGATGCTACTCATGTTGCTAAATTTTTTTTCACAGAGATTGTAAGGTTTCATGGGTTACCTAAAGGCATTGTCTCTGATAGGGACACTAGATTTGTTGGTCATTTTTGGAGGACATTGTGGAAAAATCTTGTTACCAAAATAAGTTTCATCTCAGCTTATCACCCTTAGACTGATGGACCGACTGAAGTGGTGAACATAAGCTTGGGTAATCTTTTGAGAAGTCTTGCAGGTGAACATCCTAAACAGTGGGGTCAGATTTTGGTACAAACTGAGTATGATTATAATGAATCTCCTAACAGGAGTACAAGGCAGAGTCCATTCCATATATTTTATGGAATGCACCCAAGAGGAGTGTATGAAATAAGAAATTTTGGAAAAGTAGAGATGAGAAGTGCTAAAGGAGAAGATTTTTCTTCAAAAATTCAAGCAATACAGGACCAGGTAAAACAATAGTTACAATACAACAACATCAAATACAAAAGCAAAGCAAATTTGAAGAAGAGGGAAGTTAATTTTGAGGTTGGAAATTTGGTTGTAGCACACTCGAGGAAGGAAAGATTTCCGAAAAGGGCATATAATAAGTTGAAATTTAAGAAATTGGGCCATGCAGAGTATTGAGAAAAATTTCTACAAATCCATATGAAATTGAATTACCCCTTGAGATTAGAATATATCCAATTTTCAATGTTGCTGATTTATACACGTATGAAGACAGTGACACAGAGGATACAGTTGAAAGCAAAGAAGAAATTGATTGGTTGAAACAATTACCCACAGAAAAAAAATTGCAGTCAGAGAAGATTTTAGAGAAAATATTGTCTAAAAAGAGAATAGGACAGGAATATTTTGGGTATTTAGTCAAGTGGAAAGATCAACCACTTGTAGAAGCTACTTGGATGACAAATTTCATGCTACATAAGTTGGGTATTTCTGTAGAGGAGCTCATGGATAGGAGCCCATGAAGAATTTTGTACTCATATGTCTGATGCAGGAGCATGAGGCTCAAGGGAAAAAGGAAATCATTGTTATTCCAAAAATACAAAAAGAGTTTACAAGAAAAGGAGTGGGTTCCTTTAGCTGGAAATTTACTATTTTGGTAGATAGGATTTGAACTATTCCTTAGGGATTTGGATTTCTGGTAATTAGTTCGACGTATTTAGTTTTAGTTGAGAATTTTAGGGAGAATATCGTGAAATAGAATTTTATATAAACTTGGATAGATTTGATTCTCTGAATCGGATTGAAATGATATTATGAAAAGCATATTTATATGTAAGCTGAAATGTATCAAAAAAAAGAGGGGGATTTGATGGAAAGAGTAATCTAATAGAAGAACATTACATTTCTGCTGTACCTAATTAAATGTGTGCATAAATGCAAATCCTGGAGGTTTTTCTGTCTTTTGAAATACTTCTGAATTGGTTAATTTTAGATCGAGTTTGTTTAATTGATTCTATGTGTGCATTAAATATTTCAAATTCGTGTGCTTCCGATTTAATTCTACAACCACCATGAAATGGAAATAGTCTAATTGTATTGTTAAATTAAAAGTCTATCAGTCGATTGATGCATGAGAACTATGGTTTCTTTGAAAGAGTGTCGAATCTAGCACGTTTGAAGAAAATGAAATCAATGCAGTGTGAAGAAATTCCAAGGTTTAATAAATTAAGTAAACAGTCCAGCATTTAGGTGATCTGATGACCCACACAGTAGGATTTGTGATCAAACAGTTATCACATTCAGATATGCGAGGAGTTTAACCTTTCAAACAGACTTGATATTTTATAAGTCATAGTTAAGGATTTAAATTGACCATCCAACAATTCATTTGATTGGACAACCTTAGCATCAAGATCGATGGTTCAATGACTTTCACATACTTAGATGCATTTGTTTTAACATTTCAATTGGAAATGATATAGTTTATAATAAAGAGTTAATAAAAAGGTTTGGGTCCGTTGATATAACATAAAGAAGAGAAATGTGATTATTTGATAAGATGTGTTTCTGTCATTGCTAAAGGGGTTTTAATGTTTTGTAAGTTGGGTTAAAATTTTAAAAAGAAAAAAAAACTTCATGAATGACAGATAAAGATGAGAAATCAAGCCCAACAGAATTGTGTACTTATTTAGTTGAAATTATTTTGAAATTTGAAAGCTTATCATTAGAGCCTGAAATTAGCTCACCGGATAGCATGTAAACCAGAAATTAAGAACAGTTAGCCTCGGTCCCTTTAAGTAGCCAAAAGAGAAGCAAGGGAGTCAAGAAGATAAGCAGGGGAGCCAAAAAGACAAACACAGGGTACCTATTGCATGTTGCAATAGGTACAAAATTACTTTCTCTTTCCCACCGACAAGTATTCAAATGCGAAGGAGATCCATCATGCTTGATGAAAATAATTGGATCCACTCTTTTGATTATTACCACACATTTCTCAGAAAAAACCACACAATGTTAAATTGCAGCACATAAAGTGCAAGGATACATGTCCCACAAATACTCAAAATTACAAACATTTGTAATATTCCCATGATATTTATACTCTTCCCTGGTGCTACAACTTTTATGATGTGGACTAGGCAATCGCATGCAAGGTTATTCGAAGCATTCATCTCTCTTGGAAGACAAATTAACATTATCACCACCATCTTGGTGTGATATATCATCCTCTGATTATTGGTTTTCCTCAAAAAATTTAGAACATTATCCAAACTCTCTATGACCATATCCCAATCATTGATATATTTGTCTCTCTTTTACCATGATAGGATTAGTAATTCCTTGGCCATTGATTTTGAGGCCTCCTTCTTCATAACCCATCCAAGGTAGCAGCTTCATACCAATGCCTCTTGTATGTCATTAAAATGCTACAAAAGATGTATTAATGACATAAATTGAAGGATTTGAACTTGAGATGCTAATTACCTCCTTATACTTGCCACCCATATTTTATGTTTCAGATTTTGGTGACGAATTTGAAGATGACTCAAGCCATCCAATTTTTCCATCAAGCATATGATGACAATATTTGAGATGTTGACAAAATGCACATGCATCACTCTGCATATAGGGTCCGTAAAATTTTTTTGGACCATGGCCACAAATTGGCTTCACTTTGGATGTATTATTTGTTGTCATT
Source organism: Pinus albicaulis (assembly GCA_034641835.2). Taxonomy (NCBI): domain Eukaryota; kingdom Viridiplantae; phylum Streptophyta; class Pinopsida; order Pinales; family Pinaceae; genus Pinus; species Pinus albicaulis. The sequence continues at coordinate 125,612,401 of CM076572.1, read as the reverse complement.
GCAGTGGAACTCTCATCAAATCGTTCCACAAGAAAATTCTGCAACTAAAGGCACATATGCCTCTTTTATTATTCAATAATTTCAAGCATTCTTCTCAATTGAATATTCTCCATTCGAAGAGACAAATTCATATCCTCTAACTCTTGGAGGGTCTTCTTTCCCATTCTTGTAATCTGACCACAACCTCCTCTGATACAACTTGATCTAAAATTGGAGGAGAACTTCTCCTTCCTACAAATGATCATCCTCTCAAAATTTTCAAGGAAAAATGGGACTTATCAAAAAATAGCTTTTTAAAGGTCTATTCAAATACTATGAGATATTTTTTCATGTAAACTTAAAACATAAGAAGCATATCATCATTTAAATCATATGGGCATTCATGAAGAGAAACAACAAAAATTTGGTGGTGAGGTTCACCCCTCCTGGGCTACATATTCGAGCTTGTTAACATAGCTATAACTCTCCATATATTTAGTGAAAAAGAGTACATAAGTGTGTTGACAACATGGGTGAGTAGTTTCCCCTTCAAGGAAACCTTCTCCTCCAAAGAACTATCACATAAAAAAAAAATGACAACCTATAGTCAGTCATGAAACAATCAACAATAAAAGTGTTCTCTTATAAAGACTTTGTACTCTATCTGAAAATGAGCATACAAGTACATAAATTCCACATTGAAGTAAAAAAATAGAGATTTCCTCCCAATAACATAATGAGAATAGACAACATGATTTGCGCAATAAAAGTCACATATGTTGTAGTAAACATATGAAGGCTAGAAAACTCCTCTTGTTATGGATCCCTAACAATTATAACAAGTTCTTCTATTATTAGTCCTAGAAACTTGATAAACTGGATAACATAGGTACAAATATGCCCTGTATTCCGCTCGAGCGGTGACAATTTCACCCATCGAAGCTAAAATTTATCAGACACTTTAAATATCTAGTAAACCTTATGATCGAAAAAATGTGTCCACATGGGGCCATATGCCCAATGGCCAGGGATAACATCCTGCCTCTTATTTCCTAGGCCCTTAACCATTGCGTTTTTGGTCTTATCGGTTCAATTTTGTCTCGGGTCGGGGCTAACTTCCCACCCCCACTACTGAAGCTCTCCCCATCTCGGTGCTTGGTCATTTGTCAGGCCATATGGCCTAAGACCCAAGCTATATCTCCACTCCCTTCATTATGTGCTCCATCGAGGTCATTTGTAGGTCCTTCTAACCCGGGCCAGGGCTTTTCCCAAGACCCCTTCATTTTTTTCGCTCTTTGGAATTCTGCCTATGGTTATTTGGGACAATTTTTACCAAGGGGTATGGCTGGTCGTTGAGCCCCACACCTTTGTGCCATGGTCATGTGGTAATGCAAGTGACTGGGGGTTGAGATTGATCGCTCGACCCCTCCTACAAATGTGGGCCAATATAAACTTTAAATGGTGTTGAAGCCCTTAGGCATTAAGAACCACCCGCATGGTGCAGTGGTAAGGCACAAAACTTGGTCGAGGGATGTCATGTGTTTGAACTTGGCTAAAGCTTTCCAACCCTTACCAAAATTTTAACTAGCCACGGGATGCCAAATGGAAACCTCTAGTTGTACCACATGGCATCCCCTCGTTCGACCACCAAAAACAAAATAAAAACCAATAAAAATGCACCAACTTGCACCTGTGTAAGGCTCCCACTTTGAAATCTCACATTGGTTCATACACACTCACTGGACCTGTTGACATCGATGGTACGACTATCAAGTCAGCAGCCTAGTCAAAACCCTGCAAATGTTTTTAGTTCTTGAGCCAAATGATAAGAACATCATACAATTTTCATATGACATCGGATTGACGTGAAAAAGTGTCATTGGAATCAAAACTATGAACACTATGACTTAATGCTAGTTTCGATATATTTTTAGAACTTTCATTTTTGAGCTAAATTTTGATCACAAAATCAAGAATCATCCAGGAGAATATCACGAGGGTTATTCAAAATTCATCATAGTTATTCTATTAAGAAGAAATTGAAACCTACTACTCCATCAGAGGTTAAGGTTGTTGAGGATTCTGAGTCATCTAGAAGAGACTATGTTTCTCCCAAAGATCCTCTATTGGATATCACCATGGACAATACATATGTCAAAGATAATCTTTATTTATTGGAAGGAGTAGCAAAACTCAACACCAGTGTCATGATTTCGAAGCATAAGGAGGAGGATGGTGGCATTTATTTCCCTCGGGAACCTTTGATGAATAAGCATAAAATAAAAAAAGTATCCCATGATCAAGAAGTGGAACAAGAAGGAATTTAGGAATAGAAGAAAGATGAAGAGCATGAGGATAATGTTCCTCCTACATCTATGATAGAAAAAACGAAGATACAAGGAGAAGAAAAGGGAATGGATGAATTGAAGGACTCTGCTATTGGGAAAAGGGTAAGCCAAATTCAAAAGTTGAAACAACACATTCAAGAGCTTGAGATCTTGAATAGTTGTGTGGATACTCGTAACACAACATTGAAGACCAGGAATGGAGAATTTTTAATGACAGTGGCTGAATTGAAGAAATTGGTAAGAAAATGGAGGTTCCTTGTGTCCCACCTAAGCATCCATACTAGGAAGTTGGAAAAAATTATTTGGAAGACTCGAACAAATAAGGATAAAGCAGAAGGTTGAGGAATACACATCCAAATCTAGAAATGAGAAGGAAGATTATTTCAAATTTTGTTTTTTGCTTAGTTTAGTGGTTTTCTAAGGACACAGAACAGGATGAGGTTGGTGGAACGTTGGTTTCCATAATTTTCCTATTTTCCACCCAAATTACCCTACCTTAGCCTCTGTTTCACAACACAAACAAGACTTCTATGCAATTATTTTTAGCTTCTTTTAACAATTCTTTTGGTAAATGGATAATATATGCTAATTTTAAATAAATTCAAATATGTCATTGTTTTTCTATGTAATTTACCATTTCTATTACCTTATGACCATTACAATGTATGTTCGCTCATTCGATATCAAAATTTGTTATGGTATAGGAATATCTCAAGATTCCTACACCCACCTTGATTCCTACACTAAATGTGGAAGTTTGTTGATTCGAGAAGGCTGACTAGGATTAGGTCTTGGTTTTCAAAGAGAAAGGCATGAAATCACTCCCAAGGACTTGTTCCTGTGTTCCTACAAATGGATTGGAGTGTTCGAGGGTTTATAAAGTTATGGATTGGTTGTCAACAACTCCATCTTTTGTTATCTGCTTGATATGGCTGAGAGCCGATGTAACTTGCATGTATGTAAAACTAGATTATAAGGTAGGTTAGCGATACTATGGAGTTTTTTTGGTGTTGGTATCTTCAGAAGTTTGTATCAACACACCCTCTTTGAGTTCGTATTTTTCATTCTTGTTATTTAATAAGAGAGGTTTAATTCGAGGTTGATGCATTCACTTATCTATTTCTAGTGATGGCCAGTCTATTCTCATATATTAAACTCTTTCCTTAAAAATGGAAATGAGGTGGTTGGCTATGGCCCAACTAACCCAACTCATTCTCCCTTTGTCTATTATATTTTGTGATAAGTAAATGATGTGATTAATATTTCGGTGTAAAATTTTTCTTGTAAGTGACATGTGTGATTTGGATAAACCCTTATGTGTTTTATTTTGAAACGAGTGATAGAGGTTCTAATATAGACTCTTGTGTTGTTTTTTTATCTTTGGGTTTACTTTTCAAAAATATTTCTTTAACATTGAATACATTTTTAAGTTTATTTCAAGATGCAGTAAGAATTTGGATCTGAAAGCTTTATTTCATTTTTAGATTCATATCTTTAGTTTAAACCTTTGATGTGCACATATATTCGAGTAAAGATCTACGGAGGGATTATTTAGATCTTGCTTGGTGATTGATATATTTATTTTTTAATTTTTTTTTACAGAACAAGTAGGCGAAAACCCGTGTTCTAGTTCGTGTCACTATTTGATAGTGTCAATGTGCGAATATATTTTTTTTCACCTAAGAACCTCATGTTTTAAATATTTTACCATATTACTTTGGTCCTATTTTAAGCGCATGAAAAAAATATTGTCATCGTTAATTAAACTAAATTTATGAGTTAATTTTTATTTTGAAAGTCATATGCACATAATCTAATCTTAAATATAGTGTTAATTAAAAAACAACAAGTTATATATATTTGCGAGGTGATCTTTCCATTTATGTACAAGAGTTTAAAATTTCCTTTGATATTTTATAAAGTATTCATCTTATCTTGGATTTTATGCATTATTCAACGAGGGTGTGATGAGCTTGGGGGTTTTATCTTAATTCAAGAAAGGTTTCTTTCTGCAACATTTGAGTTTGGTTTTGTTGCACAATATTATTTTCTTTAGTACATAAACATAATGTTTGATTTATTTAGTACGAGAACATAGTGTTTTCCTTCTCGAGTGCAGGAATAGAGTACATGATTTGTTTTATCTTAACTAGTATAGGAACAAAATGTAGTAATTGTTCTATATTTTCCAATATAGGAAATGAGTGCAGGAATAGATTTATTTCAAAAATTCTTCTTTTTTGAAATGGTTGAGCTTGCATGGTTTGGAATGAATCTTGGGTTTTCTTATCCTTCAATTATTTTTTTCCAAGTCTCTGATTTTTATTTTTTGAGTGAAAATCCAGTCTCCAAAGTAGTGTGGTGTGATTGTGTTGGAATAGGACTACAAATATTCCTTTACAATTGTTCTTTTTTACACCTGAGTGGTTTAATTGCATGGATAGAAATAGGGATCAAAGAATTGATCTAATGTCTTTTGAATTTCTTGTGGTATTCCTTGAATCTTAGTAAGCCCCGTATTCATAATTAAGTATTGAGAAATTGAAGTTCAATCCCATCGCCGAACATAATCTATGACATCTATGTAGCATCATCTAATTACTTTAGTTATTGGATCAACTTGGTATCAAAATACATGAAATCATAACATCATATATATGTAAACAAAAAACTCTTTGCGTTAATAGAAATGGAGTGATTTATAACCAAATATAGGAGTTTATCTTGTAGAGAGCTGATCCAAGTTGACTTTTCCTTATTTGCCATAAAGTGTGCCTCTATGTCACCCTAATGCATGGAATAATGACTCTTCACATTAAAAACATGAGGGTAGAATGTATCTCCAAAAGAAAACCACAACCAAATAGGTTCTTGTGGAATGAGGTAATTTATAGGATGGAGAGGTATTTCATGAATTCTTATCCATTTGCCAATATAGGCTTAAGATCCAAAAGTGATGGGAGGATGAGCTCAAGGGATAAGATGGTGATTTCTCCAAGGTAGAAGCATATATGATTTGAATTTTAATCCAAGGAAAACGGTTGAAACAACCTCTGGAAGCTTATGGAAGAGGAATATTCATAAATAATTTTATTTTTTCCTCAATTTATATAATAAACACACCCCAATAAGGGGAAACCTGCTAGTGATCAATGCAAGTTCAAAAGGAGTAACCTAGTATTCAACACAAGTACCTAAAGGGTCGGGGTGCATCGGGCCTGAAAATCGATGAAATGAAGCAGTTTCAGGCAGAAACTCAAGGATTTTAGAGAGACATGCTTATGGATTTGTGCAAGGGTGAGTGAAAGGCGAAAAAGGATGTTGATTGATCCAGTTTGTAGGTTTATTGACCAGATGTGATAAAATGGCCTATAAAAGATTGCCCCCTAGAGTGAAAAGTTAGAAATGTCAATTGATGATTGAATTGGTCTACTTTGTGATAAGTCAGGATCAAGAACAACCAATGATATCATTATCTATTATAATACGTTTACATCATGACATATTTTGTGAGGGAGGCATACCCATACTCAACACAGAAGCTAAAATTACATGTGCAATGATCAAAACACACATCCACTGATGACAAATAGTGGAGCCATGAGTGGATGAATGTATGAGTGATCATAGCCATCATACATTGTAATATTGTATTAATCCTGAAAGTGTAGCTCGGATGCATGAAACTAGCTTTAGGGTCTTCTATCTCATTCACACAATCTTCTAATGTATGAGTCTACCCATCTAAATAAATGATATGCAGCCAAAAATGGTAGATACCATTTGATTACTGACCAATGATGTAAGTCACTAACATATGCGAGAGAAACCATTGATGATGTTAATGTCTCTCAAGGTAATTTGTACAATCTGTATGGTGTGAATAAATGAGTTAAAGTCGAACACCGCAAAAAATATTTTGGTTAAAGGCCAATGATGTAAACCTTTCACTGAGAGTGAGGAAAGTTTCCATTGATTTCTGCAAGGACCAAGGTACCGAAGGGTTTTTTCCAAGTCAACTTCCTAGATAATTAGTTGATCTCGACAGGAAGTAACACATCATAGGATGGCCTTGATGTGTACCCCATCAGTGACAAAAAACATGTATCATAATTTTTGATAGAGTGATGTTGGTACGAAACTGGATCAATAATGACAAACATGGAATGAAGGCTTAGGAGTAATATAAAATATATTGACTAAATGAACTCTCCATAAGAAAACAATGAAACTAAATGGATTTGGCATCATAGACTCAAAATTGAAAATGCAAGCTTTGGAAAATGGTATGATGAACCAAAAGACAAGCAAATTTCACCAACCCAACAACCACAATGATTAAGTAAAGGAGTGTCGTGTTCAAGAGTGATTCACTACCATTAAAAAGTGGAGTACACTGCTTTCCCAATTTCCCTTGTCAATACCTATTTATTTTCTAACAAGCTCGAGGAAGATAACATATGTTTGATTTATATGTTAATCCTTCAGATGAATCTCTTCGAGTACGTTTAACAAACGCTGAGAAGGAGTGGCTCGGTCTTGTCATGTTTTACAATTCCATCATTGTGAGATGTTTTAATGTGTCCAATAAAGGTAAAACTCAACATATTTTCATATTTAGAGAGTTTGAAAAAGATTCGAAAAAGAAAACTCCAGATGTTCCTTTTCATATATAGTCCCTTGAGTTTGAAATGGAATAAAAAAATACCCAAGAGAGCCTCTTATCCATGTTCGACTAAGGTATTATCTTTTCATAAATATTATATCCCAGTCCAGAAAATGGTTAATCTTATACTGATTAGACATATTTTCATTTACTTTAACGAGTTTGAAAATACAAGTGCTCGACAATCATTTCATATTTTAGGAGTTTGAAAAGAGCTGAAAGAGAAATCCTCCTATAGGAACGAGTGGTATAAAAGGTAGCAAATGGTTTTGGTAATGGTGGAACTTCTCAAAACACATAGAGGTCCAAAGGATGGCTAACAAGATCACTCATCACAATGGTTCCAAAGGAAAGGATAAAACAACCAAGTAAAAGAATATGATCGACCAACTAGATGTTGATGATGGAATTAGAAAACCAAGGTTCATTTGGAGGAAATAGGCTGATAAAAATGCCAATCACAAGATGTAAGATGAAAATGGTTTCATTTTTACACAATCTTGAAACATGGGAACCTATGCTTTAGAATTATTGAAGATAGTTTCATTTTTTCACAAGCTTGAAACATGAGAAAAAATATGCTTGGAATTGGTTTCATTTTTACACAAGCTTTAAATGGAGAAAAAAATATGCTTGGAATAAGTTTGCATGCCCCCAGAAAAAAACTCTTGATGTTCCTTTTTGTAGATAGTCGCTTCAGTCCAGAAAGGTAGAAAACAATACCCAAGAGAACCTTTTATCCATGTTTTCTTAAGATATTCCTTTTTCATATATAATCTATCTCGTTTCATAAAATGGTTAAACTAATACTAAGTAGACATCTTTTCATTTTCTTTAATGATTTTGAAAAGACAACTGCGTGATAATATTTTCATATTTTGGGAGTCTGAAAAGAGGTGAAAGAGAACTACTCCTAGAGGAACGAGTGGTATAAAAGGTATAAACTGCTTATGGTCATGATGGAACTACTCAAAACACATAGAGATCAAGAATATGTCCAATAATACCACTCATCACAGCGGTTCCTTGCGAAAGGGTAAAAACACCAAGTGAAAGTGTATGATAAACTAAATAGATGGTGATGATGGAATGAGAGAACCAAGGTTCATATGATAGAAACGGGATGATAAAAATGGAAACAATGAGAGATAGGATGAAAATGGTTTCATTTTTACACAATCTTTAAACATGGGAAACTATACCCGATAATATTTGAATATAGTTTCATTTTTTCACACGATTGAAACATGAAAAAAACTATGCTTGAAATTGGTTTCATGTTTACACATGCTTGAAACGGAGAAAAAAAATGTGCTTGGAATAAGTTTTCATGTCCTTGGATTGATGACTCAATTCAATGTACAATCCACCCATCTTCATTTCATTCACGTAAGTAGACTACCAATTGCTAATAGGTGGATGGAATGAAGGTTTATTTACTAAATAAAGTCAAATAATATGGTAATTTACGATATCAAATCAAAGACTTGAATTGGAGGGGCTATATGTTTCATTTTTTTAAAATCTTGACACAGTAAAAGAAATATTATCACGACACCTTGTTTCATTTTGTAAGGAGCTTTACACAAGAAAAGGAACTATGCTCTTAAAACCATGTTTCATTTTTTAAGGAGCTTGAAACAAGAAAATGGAAATCTCCTCTAGGAACCTTGAGGATAAGAGGCCATAGTATGGGAGAAAAACACTTTTTAAGGGATATATATATCAATGGATCTAATGGAAATATTGGGTTCCAACACCCCTAGTACATGACACACTCTATAAACAACTAGATCATCAGTAGATAGAGGTATGGAATATGTCTCAATATAATTAATATGTGGTGGGGGAGATACCACTTGAATATAAGGACCATTTAGGGACATTGATTGATTGGGATTCAAATTAGGACCAATGAATGAAAGTGGGTCAATAGTCACGATTCTTAATTTATGCGGGAAACATGTCGCATCAAAGAGAAAAGATACAAGAGCCCCGATGACATAAACATAGTCACTTGAAAGGATTAAATTAAAATCCAAAGGTCCTTGAAATACCATCACACACACACACAGATATATATATATATATATATATAGTATTTCCTCCAAAATTAATAGGAAGATTAGGAAGGATCCCTAACAGTTGACTAGTTCCTCTATTAAACTCCAACAGATTCTAGATAACTGGTAGAAGATACATATAACCTAAATCTTTCCATGTAGTTGAGGACATAATACTAACTGATTTGCCTTCATTATATGATAGTGCCAGGTACGGGCATATTATTGGCATGTACTATGATTTGGAAGGGCATGTAAGGAAGAAGAAAATAACCTACCAGTTGACTCCAGTCAAAGGAAGTGACCATACTACTTGGAGGTGGTGTTGTGGGAATGGGAAAAATTCCCCCTTGTACTATGGCAATGGGGGGATTTTCCCCCTACGTAGTGGGAATGGCAGGACTCTCACTAAGTTCATTGGAATGTAAAGAAATGAGAAGAACATGAGCGGTACAAATTTGACTCTCTATAGGAAAGGTACAATAAAATGAAGGTGGTATCAAGTCCAAAAATTTGGCAACAAATGATTGGTTGGGAACTAACTCATCAGATACATGTTTAGAGAGAGTGGGATTGACTAGAGATGAATTCTGACCAATCACTTCATAAAATAGTGGAGGAAGATAGGAAATATTTCAATAACAAGCTGAGAGGTGAGGATGAGAAGCTATAAGGTTGTCAAAAACTTCTGAGGATTCATCTAGATAAGGAAAAATGTGAATAGGATGATTCCATTCAGATAACCTACTAGGAAACTCGATTTTACCCTTTTTCCCATGGACCTACAATCACTATTTGATGGTTTTCCAACAACATGATCTCTATAGGATGATGAAAAAGAATGATCTGAGGTCATGGACCCATGCATGGACCACAATTATAATACCCTAGGAATACTAGGACAATCTCTAAGAAGGTGGTCACCCTTACATAACATGCAAGGAAATTTAACTTTAGGGGATTTATTGGAAGGTTTCTCCATACTAGTTTCATTTGTAGAAATGGTTGCTTGGTTTCCCCCTTTCTTTGTTTGCTTCTTATTCTTCATCCCCTTCTTATTCTTAACTTCCTAGTTACTAGAATCAAGTCTTTCACTAGCCAAGGAGGAAGAAAGGGATGAAGAAATAACAGATGAAAAAGGAAAAGGATCAACTTTAGGATAAAATTGAGGTTGATATTGTTCAAGTGAAGGATAACTTTGTTGAGGACAATTTATTACATTCAAAACAATAGTGGTTGAAAATAACAAAACTGGTAAACCAATGGTAAATGCAAGAAGGGACGGCGTTGCCATATAAGGAGCACCAATATTTCCAAAAGGAGGAAAATGACTAGGATTCTTGCCATATAGGTTTCCTTTATTGGAATACTCAAGAAATGTCACCATCAGTCTCAACCTAATATATACTAAGGAATTATTCCACGGTGAGGATGTTGTTATGCAGTTAATTAATTGATTTTAGAAATTAACAAAAAAAATAAAGAAAAGAGTAAATATGCATAAATGTTTACCAAGCAACCATGAACTACAATATACACCTTGGTGAACCAACTAATTAACGTATTTGTAGGAAAACTCCCCAAATGTTGTGTTCAATGTATCAAAGTATACAAGTTGGCCGACTCAGTTACCTATGCCCAGGATAGAAACCTATAGGGGACTTCCAAAATATACTTGATAGTGGGTGGAAGAGAAGTATGTATTTTTGTTTTCTAATGCATAATGGTGTGATGAGAGTGTTACCATATACTTATCATGGATGGATTTCCATCCAATATACCCAAAGGTACGTGGAACATGATATCACCGCCGAAATTTTATGTTGACAAAAAATGAAGGTTCCTATGTTTAAATACTTCAAAACATGTCTATAGCCTAGACGTCTAAATTTTTGTCTTAATGTTACAAATTATACTTAGTTTAATTGAGATGAATTTTATAATTGATCTTGAATTATGTCTCGATTTCAAGGCTGAAAAATCAATGTCACCTGAACAAACCTATGATGCAAGTAATATGAAAAAATAACTATTTTCAATTTCCTTTTAACAATGAAATACCTAACTAAGTAGGGTAATAAGAAATAAATAAAAAAGAAAAAAACACGTGATGCAACAATTGATCTCCTCAACTTCACTATTCCAATAAAATTCAAAGCTCTATATGCAATGTAAATAATCTATTTTCTTTTATTTTATTTTAATGATTCAAATGCAAAGAAACATAGAAATCCAACTTGATCGTTGATGAAAAGAAATGCCACAGAATTTAATTGTAACTTAAAATTTCAAATTAAATAATAAATCTATGCACACAAACCCAAATGGACAAGAAGAAATAAAGAATGAAATAAAATCTTATTAAAAAGGTGATGTCACTCAAAGATTATTAACACTGAGAGGGGGGATTTTTGTTGGAAATATGAAAGATAAAACATAAAATTTGACACTAGGGAATTTCAATTTCACACACAAAATCCTAGATGCAATGCATTATGTATAAGATTTTCATTTTCAGTTCCACTTAATTTTCAAATGAAAACTAAGATATTTTCCTAATCACTAATAAAAAAAACTATTCCGAACAATGAATAAAATACCAATTCATTCCAGCATTCAATGATCAAGAAAATAAGTTTACTAATGAGATAATTATAATAAAAAATTAAATTCTATATAAAACCTTATGAAAGGCACCCAAAATTAAAAAATAAATGAGATAGAAGAACTCAAAGAGGGACTGGAAGACACTCAAAGACTCAAGGAGGAGAAGTTGGAATGAGGTTGATCAAATGGAAAACCAAGACAAAGGAAAAATCAAGCATGAATAGGGGAAAATGAAAGTGTAGAAGACGGAAAATTGTTATGAAAAGTAGGCACAAATAAGGCTTTGCAGGGGTGGAATGCTCTGTCCCTATACTAGAAGGATCGTTAGTCAATAAATAGATAGTTCCAAAAAAACAATTACAAGTGAGTCTCAATGAAATGTATTCCTAGGTCTGATATTGATGGAATATGACAATGACAATCTTAAGAAGAGGTAAAAAAAAACCTAAGGATAAAGAAACATCCAAGGGAATACAAAATTCCTTAGTGGAGTCAACAATTTGTTATAAACAACCTACGACTTCGGTCAAGCATATCTTGCCTAGACTGGCCGCCCTAGTCTAGAACAAAAAACATAAAAATAATATTTTATTTCCCTTAAATTAAGTATATAACGGGGTGAATCCTACCTATAATCTAAAATATGATTCACTCCTCTCTTGGATTGAATGATGCAATCCTAGATCCAATCACTATAATTAGAACCTGCATAATCAAACAATACAATCCAACGATCTACGACATCTATGTGCCATCATCTAGTTACTTAATTAAATGGATCAACATGGCATTAAAATACATTAAATCATAACACCATATATAGGAAAACAAAGAACTCTTTGAATTAATAGAAATGGAGTGAGTTACAACTAAATATAGGAGTTGATCTTGTAGATATATCCTCCAAGTTGACTTGTCCTTCTTTGCAACAAAGTGTACCTCTATATCACCGTAATGCATATAATAATGACTCTTCACATATGCAACACAAGGGCAGAATCTATATCTAAAATACAACCACAACCAACCAAGTTCTTGTGGAATGATTTAAATATAGACGAAGAAGAGGTAGTTCATGAATTCTTATCCATTTACCAATCTAGGGTTGAGATCCAAAAATGATGAGAGGATGAACTCAAGGGAGAAGACAGGGATTTAAAAAAGGTGGAATCAGATATGATTGAAATTTTTGTCCAAGTTAAATGGTTGAAAAAACATCTAAAATCTTCTGGAAGAGGAAGATTAAGATTTTTTTTATATTTTCACAAATTTCTAGAATCAACACTCCCCAACAAGGGGAAACCTGTTACTGATTAATGAAGGTGAAGAAGGAGAAACTTGCTAGTCAATGTAGGTCCCTAAAGGGCTATTGTTCACTAAGCCTAAATATCACTGAAATGAATTAGTTTCAAGAGGAAACTCAGGGATTTGAGAGACTCATGCTTAGGGCTTTGTGCAAGGATGACGCCAATGGTTAAAAGGATGTTAATTGATCCAATTGGTAGGCCTATTTACCAGATGTGAAAAAATGGCCTATAACATGGGGATATAAAGTTTCATTATGCTTTTATTTATCATTGTCCATATACAACATTTCAAAATCTACAAAACAAAAGCTCACTAGGTTTATTAGTCTTCATCAGCTTGATCTTCCTATCTATTTGGTTTTTAAATAGAACCTTAAACTTCATAAACCAAACGAATATATTTCCTTTATTTATTATATAATATATACATGTTAATATATAATAATCATCCATGCCTAATAAATAGTATAAATATGAAAATATTAATGAACATTAACAAGATGAAATAGATAAAATGAACCATATTTAACTTATAAATGTAAAAATGATAACTACATTAAAATTTCACATATATATATTTCCATCCAAAAACCAATGTAGGTAATCTATTCCATATTATATCATTATATTTTTTTTTCATCCATCTTGATGCATTTGGAGTGGAAAAAGGGGAGGAATAAACATAAGAGACCATTTTGACTAGAAGGACCTAAATTGGAAAAACAAGGTTTGAAACATTCTCAAAGAATTTTTAGGAATCAAAGGACAATTTTTGGGGGTAAAAAATTTCCCTTTATTTCTGCACCATTTCAGGTTAATCTACACACATAGATATTTCCAACGATGTAATAATCACGTCAATAGGAGTCTATATACAAAATTTATTCCAGTCATAAATTGGCATCCCTATTTTCACACCTATGGTTGGGGAGGATGCCACAACAGCCCATTTATTCATGGAAAAGTGGATAGCCACATATTTTTAATGTAAAATACTCTATAGGAGTCTACATTATATGCAAATCTAGTTAATATCTATTGTATTCAAACTTAACCACTAGTAGGCTATCGTGTTGTGTTATAACCAGGTAACTAGGAGGAAGATGCATTCCATTATTTCGAGAAAATTTAGTTTGACATATGAAAAAGGACATCAAGGATAGATAAGAGTTAGAGAAAACTAAGAATATTTTTGCATTGTTGCAGCCCACATGCCATAGACAATACTTAGTTGTACCTGCAGCCATATTTTGAAACGAAGAAATAGAGCGGAGAGACCTCACCTTCCAATTTGATTTTCTCATGAAAGGGTTTACCAGAGAGAATAATTTATGTATTATGTGTGGGAGTGAGATTATTTTTCCGTTCTCTACTTTTCTACATAATTTCCATTTTCATGCATGCACTAAATATAGTTAAATATACAAATTTGAAATTTTAATAAAATTGTAATAGTGTAAAAATTCAATATTTTAATATATTATTATCAGATATGTTGTGATGAAATTTCCCATTGAATATACATTGTATTTCAGGGATCATTTGGTATCAGAGCAAGCTTCTTTGGGTATTTTGTAGAGATTTTAAGGATGTAGATCAGCAAGGCCTAAAATTGTAAAACACTAATCATGAGTGACAAATATGTAAAAAAACCTCATGATCCTGTAGAGTTGAGGTTTACGCAGCTAGAAAAACAAGTTTCATATAACAACTGCATAGAAACTTTGAATATAAAACTCCAAATATTTGGAGAAGATGGGGGTTCAAATGCAAGGGACAAAATAGAATGGAGATCAAAAGATCGGGGAGAAACAGAGAACTAGTCAAAAAAATAATCCAAAATAGATTAACTCAATTCAAGTGTCGAGAATCAATCCTTGTTTCAAATGGAATAAAAAATAGATATCACACCATATCATGGAGATATTGATGCTATTAATTTGAACAACTAGTTGCAACAATTGGAAGTTTATTTCAACCTCAATGAGATTGACGAAGGACATAAGATCTCGTTCATGCAGTTGAAATTAGAGGACCATGCACTAACTTGGTGGGAGATCCACACGAAATGCTAACGTTGGAGGGAGAACCTCAAGTGACTAAGTGGGAGGATTCTAAAGCCCTCATTAAGTCACATTTTTATCCCATTGGGTACATGGAGGACCAGTGGATCAGATGCCATTATTTCAGGAAAAAAATGTTCCAAGGGATGCAAGAGTACACCACGAAATTCCAAAATATCGCTATAATGTTGGGTATCTCTGCAAAGAACCTAAATGTACTCCTCAAGTGTTTGGAGGGTCTGCACTGCCATTTTCATGAGTGAGTGATATTTTTCAAGACAAAATTGGTGGAAGAGGCTTGCCTATAGGAATAATAACTGCAAAACATAGGCTTGAAGATAAAAAAATCAAGTTGATTGAGGTAGAAGGAGAAAAAAGATGCTTCAAAGGAGGGGAAGAAGGAGAAAAATGTGAGAAAAGATAAAAATATGTCAACCACAACACACAAGTGAAAAGATCTGGAAACTATTATAGCTGTTACACAAATTTTTGGTCATCTAACGTGCGACTATTAGATGGACTAAAGTACACCATGTAAGACCAATTTTACCATAGTAAAATGTATCTCACTATGAAAAATAATTTAATAACCCATAGTTGATTAGGTTATTTATGGTCTAAACAAGAAACCCCATGAGGAATAATTAAATAAATATTTATTTGTTTGATTTTCCTCTAGGGATAATTAACTAAACCACTGTTTAATTAACATTCTTGGTCATATTTAACCCAAAAAAGGAAAATTAATTAGATAAATCGCAATTTATCTTATTATTTTCTAGGAATAATTATTTAAATCATTATTTAATAATATTCCTTGTTAAATTTGACTAAACCATCTATAAATAATTGAATAAATCATTATTTATTTAATTATTCTTTAAACACATTCTTAAATAGAACAATGTTTTATTTATCATTTCTAATTAAATGGATTTGACCAAGTTTAAATTCCTTTTCCCTCCAACAAAAACAATAAAATATTCCATGAAATTTGGATCCAGATTTGGTTAATAATATTTGAACTATGCACCAATATCTTGACTAACTCGATATTTTGTTATAAATAGAAGAGTTTTCCATTCAGTCACTACCTCTTTTCACCTCATGATCTATGCTTTTGGTCTGAATTTAATCCTCCATCATTGTCATATTTTTTCTACTTTTGCTTGTGATCTCCCCTTGAGTTCCATTTTGTCTGGGTTTTCTGCACCATCAAGAGAGAGAGAGAGATCATGGATCTGAAGCGCTGAGGGCATACAAGAACCAATCCCATTGAGGGGGATTGGTTACATCGTTCTATGTTCCCTTCCCAAGTGTCATAATATAAAAATTATTTATAAATTATTTTCTTGTCTATTGGATGTATGGAACAACTCTTGTTTATTTTTGCTGATTAATGTCTTTAGCTACATAGATCTAGATTTTTGTAGCATTTATTCTGATCACCTGCTGCAAATATAAGGAAATAGACAGCCACATTTTATTTTAGGGTTCTTTTTTATGCATAGCTAAAGTGAACTTTGTTCATATGCTTGCAATTAGAATTCACACTAACAACTGGCGACTCCACAAAGGTAATAGGTATTAGTCACAACAGAGAAATTTTTTTTTTCTGAAACCTACTCCAAAGATAGACGAAAGTGCAAGTCACACGTTTTGGCCCAAAACCTACGAACTCAATTCTCATGTAGTGGATAACTGCCCAAAAACTGCGACCTTGATAGAAAATTGGTCAAAACCTGCGGCCTATACTTTTTTGCAGGAATTTTTCTGTGATTTTCAGGGTTTTTCTGGAGCACTGTTTAGGGTTGTATGACCTCTATCTTTACCTGTCTTGGACATGTACTTTCTCAGTTTTACTCGTCTAAGTAGGAACCAAGCCCCCTAGGGCATCAGTATGCTTCCACCTTTTTAGGAGGAGTTTAGCTGAAGTGGGTCTTCTCATATTTTAGTGTTTTCCAGCCATTTTTCAGATCTGAACCTACATTTTTAGATCCATTCCAGATCAGTTATTTATTGATTCAAAATAACCCTTTTTAGTTTTTTTGGTCCTCCTTCAGGGTCCCTTGCATTTCCATTTAGGTTCTATCCTTTCGCCACCTATTTTTAGCATTTTTCCCTTTGGTTTCTTGTTGTTTTATGCACCTATTTTCGACAGATCTAACCTTTAGATGCCTGTCCTCTTGACCTTAGATCCATTGGCCATTTTTTGTGTTTTGAGTAGATTTCTCCCACCCATAGACTAAGCGTTTGGAAGCCCTCCCTTTTGGGTTTAAATCTATGCATATTTAACTTTTTATTTTACTGTCACTTTCAATTTCATTTACTTTCGCTTTCTATTTTTTTTACAGTTATACAACATATTTTTTATTTTTTCTATACACACGTCTGGGCTTGATTAAGACTAACACACTTATCACACACATGCACACCTAAAGAGAAGAGCCCCTGGTTTACAATGTTAGGCCAAGACTTAAACATTGTAATCAATTGATCTGCACCTCCCTACCCTTGTTTACCTCTCTTCCTTATTTGGTTCTATGTATTTTTTCCATAATTTCACCCCCAAGGCATTTATCCCAGACACTCCAAGGCCTTCATCCTTAGTTTTCGTTAGGAAGACTTACCCCACCATGTAGGGTTCGAGTTCGTCCTCTGTTGAGTCCTCATTCTGACTCTGATTCTAGTTCATCATGTTCCCCTTCTATTTCTATCCCCAACTCTCCTCCACCTTTCACCTTCATCATGTCTAGTTCAGGACCTAATGCTGGTGGTGGCCCTTTCTCTAATGCTAGAAACTCTACTAGTGGTTCCACAACAGGAACTATTTTGGCTGCTCCCTTTCTTCCTTATATGGCAGGCCTAAGCCTTCCCGATTTCAACTAGTTGATTAATGACCCTATACACCATTATCCAGGTTCGTCTGCTATGCCAACAAAAATTCATTCAAACATCCCTAAGTTTGAAGGAAATGATGGAGAGGATCCTACCAACCATGTTCATTCTTTCCACATGTGGTGTTTGTCCAACTCTATCACTGATGACTCTGTCCATCTTCGATTATTCCAACATACGCTCACTGGAGAAGCTTCCAAGTGGTATGTTGACCAGGGCTCTTCCTCTCATACTACCTTTTCAACTCTTGTGAAGGCGTTTATGTCCTATTTCTAGCTTCCCCTTCGCTATGACACTGGTACTGAACTTTTGATCGCTTTCCATCAAACTTTTGTAACTCGCCTATCTGACCATGTTCGAGAATGGCACAAAAGGAAAATATTATGTAAAGCCCCTGTTTTCAAAGACTGTGTCTACATGGACTAGTTTCTGAGATCTCTTTTTCCCTCTATTGGTAAATATGCCACCTCTCACTTTCCTTAGACTAAGGAGGAAGCCCTCCAAATTGTGTTTAAATATGATATAATCTCCACGTAATCTTGTTATGTTTATACCATCTTACCTGATCTCCCTAGAACTGGTGGTGCCAATGCACCGAGGGAATCTCAAGCCACCGACAGTATCGTTGGATCCCTTTCACATCCGTACACTCATCCTCCTATGGGTTATGGTTTCCCTCACATAGGGGCCAACTCCTCTAGCACTTTCCCCCCTCCTCACAACATGTATTTAGGACATAACATGCCTCACGATTTTTCCCAACTGCATCCTCCGATGCCAGGGCCTGCTTTTACCCAACCTGTTTACCCAATGTTGCTCAACCTCCTTACTATCCGTATATGCAACTTGGTGCTCCAGCTCCTCCAGCACAAGCACCTTTGCTTCCCATGCCTTATCAAGCTTTTCAGAAGTAGCCACCTCCCCCAGGGTCATGTGTATGCACAGTAGAGTGCGACTAATCCTCCCCACTTCCAAAAGGAAGAGGACAGCCAATTAGAACAAAATCGCTCTAGGAAATATAGGAAACAATCCCCAAGGAAATACATCTAACACTGCAACCCATAAATAGGAAACTTAGCTCAAGCAGGACAGGCCTCTTTGCACAAATAAGCCTTGTTCTTATTGTGGTGTCCATGGTCACTATACCCATGATTTTCCTCTTTTACCTCAGATGCATCAAATGTGGGAAGCTCAAGTAGCATCGCGAGGATAGCAAGCCTCTTCTTCGGTTCCTCCTAATGTTGCACCTATCCAACCGGTTGTGTTTACCAATCCTTTCCCGCACCAAGGATATGTGCTGCCCAACCCTTTGAAAGTTAGGTGGCCAATCAACCTCCCCCATCTGGTACATCTGATTACCAAATCCTCATGATGAACTCTGAACAGGCCTATACCACCGATCTCAACCTTCAGACTCGGTCACGCCAATACACCAAGCTTTCCGCTAAGTCTGCAACTGATCCCTCGTCTTTACGTCCCATAGAGCTAATTTCTACACCCAATGTTCCTTTATAGATCCCTCAGTCGGTACATACCAAGAACCCCAAAGGATCGTTATGCAAAAACGTTGCTTCTAGTAAAGGAACTCACACCTAGAGTATAGTAGATGACTGGTCGCAATCCTCTACTGCCATGTCAATGCTGTAAGTCGTCGAGTCATGCCCTTCACAACAAAAATATATAATAACTTTTATGAGTGTTTTGGATCATTCAGATGATCGTTTTATTATCTTCGATGTTAACAAGTTAGATCACCCACTGCTTCCTGCATCTGTCACCTTCAAAATACCTCTCAAGGTCTGGAATGCCAACCTCTCCTGGTGTATCATTAACGAGGGGGCATCCACCTGTGTGATGTCCTCTTCTGTTTGGAAACATTTCGGATCCCCCGAGTTAGCCCCTTCCACTATCACCCTCCGCGCGTGGGATGGCATCTCTTCCCAGCCCCTTGGCATGTTCCACAATTGTCTTATTACTTTTGCGGGCAAGTTTTTTTGTGTTGATGTTGAATTCATTGATGCCCCCTTAGACTACAACATTATATTAGGTCGTAGATACACTTATGAGATTTTTTTTTTCCCATCTGTGGTTCACCATAAGATGTAATTTCCTCATAATGGAAAGATCGTCACAATCGATCAACTGACATATTACGAACGGAAGTCCCAAACATCTCCAGAGTCCATTATTTCTTTGGTGGCCAATAACAAAACAGTAGAACCTATGACTAGTGTCTCACCTAGAGTCTTTAAATATTCCTCTTTTCTTGGTTCTTTCCCTAGTCTTCCCCCTCCTATCTCTTACCCTAGCTCATCGAATGTTTGCATGATGCAATCGTCTTGGCCTGACCTCAAATGTTCCGTTTCAACTAGTCAGAAGCCTCGCCATTTGAAACCTACTCCTAGTACTTGGACTAATCTTTCGGGACCTCCTCCCCAAGGCTCTTCATCTGTAGTTGGTGTCCATGATCCTATCTTTCTTCCTAGAACAGTTCCACCTAGCTTTAACCATCTGGGAGTTTTTCTGCCTGGCCATTACCCCTCCGGTTAGATATTGTTTCTTGCTCCCCCTTTTAGAGTATTTTCTGTACCTGTTATGGCTACCTCAATCCTTCCCAACATGACCCTATGGATCCCACTCTGTTACATTAATCCCCTTGCCAATACCCTGCCCGATCAACTCAAACCTTACATTGCTTTCACCCTGGTCCAACTAGTCTCCATGACCCCTCCCTTTTCTTATATGCCTCAGCCACCTAAACAGGAACCTATGCCTATTTTGAAAGCCCCGGGTAAGGGTGGCAAAGCCTAAAAAACAACACCTAAGGACAAAGATGCCCAAATAGAATTTTCTCCTCCTACGCCTCCAAAGCGTACACGTCCGTGTGCTTTGTGTCATGTTGTTGGTCATGCCACCCATAATTGGCCTGTGTTGCCTCGTATCAAACCCATGGTCAACGAAGTGTTTCCTGAGTCTGATATCCCTAAATTCCATGTTAATTTACCTGATTCATCCATGAAAATCAATACTTTGTGCAAAAATAATCCTTGTGATTTGTGTGATTTCCATGGCCACTATACTCACCTTTGTCCCTGCCTCGAATATTTCCGCACCTCCTTGGAAGAGATTCGCCAATTCGAGGCCCAGCACAATGAGTCCACCTCTCCCTTACTTGTGATTTTTTCTTCGGCAGAACCAGAGAACACATCCACTCCCATTCACATACCCCATCTCGATGTTGAGATGATGGAGCCTTCGGCCACTATCCTCTACATGTCATCAGCTATGAGATACACGGTGGAAGACCCCTCTGGGGCATCCCCTTCTGTTTCGCCTAACCTCCCTTCAATGATCACCTTCGGCTCAACATCGGTGGATTCATCATCTACTTGTTCTTCTGTCACCCTCCTTGATGATGTGCATGTGAACCTCATTTCTCATGATGATGAGTCGAGTAGCATTTCTGAGTCATGTGGCCATCATTGCACCAGTCACCGCATCTTCCATTCCGATCAAGACATTATGGAAGCCATGATAACCCGTGACTTTCTGTGGGATGATATACACCACCGTGCATACTTCCTCCGTAGCAATCCCATGACCAATATGTTGTGGAATCAAATGACTTCATTCTCGATGAAGACGATTGGTTTAGAAATCCCATTCTTGCACGAGATGCTTTCAAATAAGGAAATATGGTCAATTTCTCTCCTACCATTAAAATTAATATTTCTGAAAAACCAGGGGTAGAATAAAACATTACCTTGGGTGCCCAATGCACCCCAGAAGAAATTGAGGCTTACACTAAGCTATTTAAGGAATTTTGCGATGTTTTGCCTAGTCATATTCAGAAATGCCAGGATATTATCTTGCCATTGTCAAACACCATATCGATACATGGGCCGATGCCAACCCTATCCATCAAAAGTTGAGACCCATTAATCCCTCCAGAAGAGAGGCTATCAAAGCCGAAATTGATAAGCTAAAGCAGGCTAGTTTTATCTATCCCATCGAATACACCACTTGGGTGTCCGATCTGGTTCTCGTTCTCAAAAAATAAGGCACCATTCATGTCTGCACTAAATTTCGTGACCTGAAAAAAGCTTGACTCAAAGAAAACTTCCCAAAATTGTTCACTGACAAAATCATCGCTGAGTGTTTGGGGCATGAGGTTCCATCATTCATGGATGGTTTCTCCGGATACAACCAGATTGTTATATGTTGTGCTTTCAACTTAAAATTGCGTTTGTTAGTATTTGGGGAACCTTCACTTATAGGGTCATGTCGTTCGGCCTTAAGAATGCTAGAGCCACTTTTCAGCGGGCCATGTCATATTGTTTCATGACCTGGCTCATATTATCCTTTATTATCTAGACGACCTCACTGCGCATTCTAAATATCGAACAAAACACCTCCATGATTTGCGTACAGTCTTTCTCTGATGTTGCAAGTATGATATCCACCTCAGCCCACTAAAGTGCATCTTTTTTGTTCCTTCTGGTTGTCTTCTAGGCTTCATTATGTCTAGAGATGGCATAACACTTGAACCCTTGAAATTTCAAGCCATTCTTGAGCTTCCTATTCCTCAGACCTTACGTCAGTTACAAAGACTCCAAGGAAAAGCTAACTTCCTTCATTGGTTGGTACCTTACGATGCCACCACTGTGCATGGGTTCGTTAGACTCCTCATAGCTAACATTCCATTCGTATGGGATGACCATGCTCAAGAGTCTTTTTATGCCCTGAAACTTGCTCTCAGCTCTGCTCCCTTGATTAGTCCTCCTAGCTTTGATAGGGACTTCATCATGTACATCTCAGCCTCCACCCACTCAACTGCTAGGGTCCTTATTCAGAAAGATGACAATGGAATCAAGCATGCTATCTATTATTTCAGTAAGAACCTTGTAGGCCCCCCTATTTCCTACTTCCATGAAGTGAAATTGGCATTGTTTGTTTTGTTCTCGGTCCAAAAACTTCATCATTATATCCTCATGTGTTCCTCCAAGGTCGTGACTAATTTGAACCCTATGGCCTTCCTATTCAGTCGATGGATCATCAATGGGAAGTATGCACATTAGATCATCATCCTTCAGTAATTTGATCTTGTATTTGTCATACCAAAGAGTAAGAAAGGTTTAGCCCTCACTGAACTCATTTCTGAATTACCTATCTGTACACAAGATCCACAAATTAATGATGATTTTCCCGATGAACATTTTTTTTCCATTAATTCAGATGACCCTTGGTATGGGTAAGTCCTCACCTATTTGCAGACCCAAAAAATTTCCCTCCATCTTGATCATGATGCTCGATGACGTATCCGACACCAGGCCTCCTGCTACCTTCTCATCGGTGATGACCTCTATAATCACAGTGTAGATACTATCCCTCATCATTGTCTCATGCATGCTGAAGTTGAGCAAGTCCTTAATGCCTACCATAGCGGCATTTATGGTGGCCACCTCTCTAGTCTCGCTACTTCCCAGAAAATCATCTACACTTGGTACTTTTTGCCTTCTCTCTTTGGTGATTGCATTGAATCAGTCAAACACTATTCCAATTTCCAACATTTTAGCCCAAAGGCTCGAGCTCCTATGGCTCCCCTCCATCATGTCATCTCAGCCGGTCCCTTCTGTAAGTGGGACATAGACTTTATGGAGTGTTTACCTCCATCTAATAGTAACCAAAAGTATATCATCGTGGTAGTTGACTATTTCACCAAATGGGGTGAGGCCATGTCAACGTTCAACAACACGGTAGTGACCACAACTCTCTTTTTCTTTAACCATGTTATCGCTCGATACGGGGTTTTGAAACAATTGGTCTCTGACCATGGCTGAAATTTTGAATATGAGATATGGTGTGAGCTCTCCTCTCTATTGGGCTTTGAGCACCAATATGACCCCTAAGGTAATGGCCAAGTTTAAGCGGTTAATAAAATATTTAAAACTATGCTTCAACAGACGGTGAATAAGCACAAAACCAATTGGCACATTATGCTCTTCCCTCCTTTGTGGGCGTATAGAACTTCTGTTAAAACTGCCACTAGGTTTACTCCTTTCCACCTTGTTTTTGGCGAGGAGGCAGTCTTACCGATCAAGTGTCAAATCCATTCCCTTCACCTAGTCGTCAAACTTCTCCTTGACACCCAACCGTTAGAACAAAGACTTGTCATGCTTGAACGTGCCTCTGAAGACCATCATGTTGCATTGAAAACCACCAAAGTGGCTAAGAGGCGTACCAAATCTCAATATGACCGAAAAGTCAAACCTTATACTTTTCACAAAGGCGATCTTGTCCTAGTGTATGACCAGGCTCATGATCTCCTCAGGCATGGGAATTTTGACTCATTATGGCTAGGCCCTTACATCATTAGTAAGGATTTGGGTAAAGGGGCATACCTTCTAGAGGATTTTGAACGCCACCCTCTTCCTAATCCTCGTAATGTGCTCTATCTTAAGAAATTTTACCCTTAGCATTTCCCTCTTGGAATGCGCATTTTATTTCTTTTAGGTAGCTATATTTTATTTTTGGTGATTTGATACTTCACCTGGAAGCCTTTTTTCTAAGAAGGGTCACTTCACCACTTCTCAAAATCAAATTTATTCACTTGCAACACTTGTACTTGGGGCACCACTTTTCCTTCATAATTTTTTACGCTCGTGTCGATTTTCATCATGAGTAACCATCTTTTACACATTTTTTTATGGTCCCCACCGGGCATCTTCTGTGTGGAAGCATCATTGAGTCGCCCTTGTTCAGAGTATCCGAGTTGAGTCATCATTGCATCCATGGAGTCTGTCCCAAATTCCCTTTTTTTCCTGTCACAGTCTTCCCTCCATTTACTTGTACCTCTCTCGTGTCAGACATGTTGTCCCCCAGTCATAATGTCCCCTATCCCCTCCAGAGTCGATTCAGTAGCTGCTAGGTCATTCATGTCCTTTATGCTCTAACAATGGGAAGTCTTCAGTCCACTACTTAGTACCCCCCTTTCCACCATCATCCCTGGTGTCAGTCTATCAGTCGTTTTACTATTATCCTTAATTCCTTAGTTGAATATCCCTTATTACCTCAACTATGGTAGACCTCCTTCTATCGACATCAACTTATTCATTCCAAAAGATAGGTCTAGAGGGTGGTGTACCTTGGTTCTAGCTTCCACTCTTGTTCGTTGCCTCATATCAGGCAAAGGGACCATTTATTTCCCTTTGAATTGATTGTTTCTCAACTCCATCTCCTTATGGCATGATCGAGATCTGTATACTTGATGGTTCAGTGATGCAATATATTGTACCAGTGATTCCCATGTGTGTGTGAGATGTTTTTAGACATCATGAGGAGGTGGCCCTTCAGATAGCCCCCCACATGCCCGAATGATCTCTTTCGTACAACCTTGGATGCAGCTCTACAGATTTGATTTTTCTAGCTTCAGCTGGTTGCAACACCTTTTTAGTTTGCATGTATCATAAATATTTTCAGAGCCCTTTCCTATTTTACAGGGCCTCTTTGGTTGTAATTATATCTCATGTACTCAGATATTATTGTATAAGTCTTGGATGTTGTCCCAGGCACAGTATGTATGCGGGATCCATTATGCTTTTCATCTGGCCCATTTTTATGCCAGCATGTACTATATAGCTCACTCCCATGTTTTCTGGGTGTACCATTATTCTTTGTACTTTATTATCTTGGCGGAAAGAGGTATGCCTCCCCCGCCTCCTTCATATCAAGTAATCACTCATAAAATAGACTTGTCGCACCTGTAAGTCTCGCCTCCTCAGGGTATTTTCCTCTCTCACTTCAGTCTATCTTACATTTCTCCCTCTCTGAATCTCCTTTAGTGTCTAGTGATTGTGTTCCTACAACATACTTCGGTCATACGGTTAGCTCCTAACGTTCGCACATTGGGGGGGAATTTGTTACACAAATTTTTGGTCATCTAACCTGTTACTACTAGATGGACTAAATTACACCATGTAAGACCAATTTTACCATAGTAAAATTGCTTTCACTATGAGAAATAATTTAATAACCCCTAGTTTGTTAAGTTATTTTTGGTCTAAACATGAAACCCCATGAGGAATAATTAAATAAATCCTTACTTTTATGATTTTCCTCTTGGAAAAATTAACTAAACCAATGTTTAATTAATATTCCTGGTCATATTTAACCCAAAACATGAAAATTAATTAGAAAAATCATTATTTGTCTTATTATTTTCTAGGAATAATTATTTAAATCATTATTTAATAATATTCCTTATTAAATTTGACTAAATCATTTATGAATAATTGAATAAACCCTTATTTATTTCATTATTCCTTAACCACATTCTTAAAATAATAAATAAATCATTTATTTATTTATTTATTATTTCTAAATAAAGGGATTTGATCAAGTTTAATTTCCTTTTCCCTCCAACAAAAATAATAAAATATTCCATGAAAGTTGGATCTAGATTTGGTTAATAATATTTTAATTATGCACCAATATCTACACTAACTCAAT
Organism: Pinus albicaulis; assembly: GCA_034641835.2. NCBI lineage: Eukaryota > Viridiplantae > Streptophyta > Pinopsida > Pinales > Pinaceae > Pinus > Pinus albicaulis. The sequence continues at coordinate 125,585,962 of CM076572.1, read as the reverse complement.
ATTTTGTTATAAATAGATAGGTTTTCCATTCATTCACAACCTTTTTTCACCTTTTGATCACCTCCTGACCTTTTTTTTTGGTCTGACTTTGATCCTCAATCATTGTCATATTTTTTCTACTTTTTCTTGTGAGCTTCCTTTGAGTTCCATTTTGTCTAGGTTTTTTGCACAATCAAGAGAGAGAGATCTTGGATCTGAATCACCGAGAACATACAATAACCCATCCCATTGAGGGGGACTGGTTACATATTTATATGTTCCCTTCCCAGGTGTCATAATATAAAAAATATTTATAAATTCTTGCATTGTCTATTGGATGTATGGAGCAACCCTTGTTTATTTTGGCTAATTAATGTCTTTAACTGCATATATCTCGATTTTTTTAGCATTTATTTTTATCACCTAGTGTAGATCTAAGGAAATTAGTAGCCACATTTGATTTTAGGGTTGTTTGTTATGTGCATCTAAAGTGAGCTTTTTTCATATGCTTGTGATTATAATTCACACTAAAATTAACCACTGCAACATTTATGAAAACAGAGAGGAGAAGTGTTGGAAGTTGCATCGAAATCTAAACCCGAAGAATAATAAGAAGGATAACAAGAACAATAATCTCATGGCAAAAGATTCGAGAAACCAAGTTGAAATCAACTCAAATGTGGATGAGAAGATTGTATGTACATAAGTGTTGAAGTAGCTGAATCAGAGTATCCTTCAACAATATGAAGAGAAAGAAATGGCCACACACTTCAATATAAAGATACAGGTCATGAAGAAAAAGATTGATGTTCTGTTTGACTCAAGATCACAAGAGAATCCCATTGTAGCAGAGTTGGTCAATAAATTGGTGTGGGAAGTTCATGATAGTATAAATCCATATCCACTCAGATAGATAGAAAAGGATGTATATTTGAAGGTAAAAAAACACTGTAAAATTAGATTTCCTATCAGTGATGATTTTATTGATGAAGTAGATCTAGATGTGGTCCGCTTGATGTATGTGGACTCATTTTTTGGATTTCATGCATGTACATGAGTAATATAAAATTGATGAGGAGGTCCAACTAATATGGGCTCGTCAAGGATGGAAAATTGTTCATCATCAACGAGCACAAATGAAAGTATAAAATTTCACTGGTAAGTGCCAACCAAGCTAAGAAATTGATCAGTTCCAACAAGAAGTATGTTTTATTATTTTTAAGAGAAATTTAGTATTTAGGGGAGTCAATAAGAGGAAATTCATACCTATAGGGGTGTACGAAGAAAAAAATGGAGGATTTATTACATGCATATAGGGTTGTGTTCCTAGAGCCTAAATGGTTACCACCTAAGAGAGAAGTGGAGCATGAGATTCAACTATTTCGAAACTCCCCATTTCCAAATATTGGATTGTATAGGAAATCTATTATAGAAGCAAATGATGTGAAGAAACTATTGCAGTAGTTGTGGGACGAGGGTGTCATTCAACTGAGTACATCACCATGTGGGTCATCCACCATCATTATCAAAAATAAGGATGGGACATGGCATATGTGTATAGATTACGAGTAATTGAATAAAATCATGCTTAAGAACATATACCCCCTCCCTAAGATAGATGATCTGCTAGATCAGTTGCAGCAAGAAAATTAATTCACTAATTTGGACTTGAAGTTTGGATCTGACCATGTTCGATTCAAATAAGAAGATTCATGGAAACACTACTTTAAAAACTATAGAATGTTTGTATGACATAGTTTAGAAGAGGAAAAACCTTCCATATGGAAATGTTACACCACCAAAGGAGGCTATCTTCTTCAAAGGAATTTCTTTTTTGGCTATATATAGATAAATATTATGAGGATTACCTTACATATGGTTACACTCTTTACTAGTTGGATCTTAAAAGAAATAATTGGGGTATTCATTTGTTCCTATTTTTGAAATATGTTATATGTTATTAAGTTTATATAGGAATCAACTTGTTTGTCTTGTTAATAATGGTTGAACATTTGTTTGGTCCCTTCAAGAGATAGGGAACTTTTAATTCACTCAAGTATCTGAAAAAAAAAGTTTGGAATATTTTGAGGATGATTGGGCGTTCAGATGGTCTTTTCTTGAATCCATATCCATGGATATAAATAGTAAATGTCCAGGATACCTTCCTTTGTGCACAACTAAAGACGAAGTCCTTATATTGGGTTGCTTGGAAGTGCTGTTAAAGTTATATGATTTTGTGACTGGATTGTGGAAAAAAAATATTGTCTATGGAGTGTGTGTGGTCAAAGCCTTGGGGTTCAATATGCAAACAGTTGAATATTTATATTATTTGATTGAAAAAGGAAATGTTTTTTCACTTATTCAGAATGCAGATTATATTGTTGGCATAGCTCCACTTCCATTGGATATATTGAATTAGTCTTAGATGCCTGAACATATTTTTTATTTCAATATTGATAAAGAGTTTATGTTTGTTTCATGTATTTAATCCTTTTCTCCAAATCATTGCAATATGGATTTGGAAGTTATGATGGGAAAAAATCTATGCTAAATTTGGATATGTTTGTTAGAGATTAAGATTTTATTTGGTATTTCAGAAAATTTGCAATGCAACTCATATTTATTTCTCTTGTGCAATATTCAGAATTGGAAAGGTTTTCCTACTTATTTGGAAGGAAGGTTTTGTTGGCAGGAGCCCATGATTGGCAAAGCTTCTAAATGTTTGGGCTAAAAGGATTGGAAGCATTTGGTTTTGTTTAGCTTGATATACAATTTGTTTATCTGTGTTATTTGATTATCTGTAGGTGTTAAGTGTTTGAGGTGTTCGAAGTATGTGCTGACAAAGATGGGATGTCAATTTTTTTCAATATTTTTATGGTGTGGTTCTATTATCTAGTTATATGGTGAATGAAAAAATCTTGTTGATGTTTGTTTTAGAAACATGATTTTTTCAATTATTGGTTGTATGTGTTTATTGTTGAAATTAGAAGGCCTTTATGTTAGTATTTAAATTTATTTATTGTTGAAGTTTATAGGTTTTTTTTTTTTCATTTTGAACTATTTTTTAAAAATATTTGAAGCAAAAAGTATGTTACTATTTTTGGTTTGTATATTTTGGTTGCATGTTTCAATTTTTGTCAGGTACGAGTGGTAGATTAGAGCTTCGACTCACATCCATCGATTCTTGTGGTTACCTAAAGCGTCAGATATGGAAACATTGTATTGGTTGAATGGCACTGTTGTTAATAGAGAAAAGTGCTTCTTCGACAAATATGTTACAACCTGGAATGCACGTGACATACGTCATTGAAATTTCATGGTCCCCCAAATTTTGAATGACGAACCATGTGTTTTAAATAAGAAGAGGTTTTTTTTATTCCAATCCTGAAGAATATTATGATCATTTTTTTAACTGTGTCTAGAAGCATACAAAATGCAACATTGATTCATGTTTATGTAAAAAATGTTTTTTCCTTTTGTGTCGCTATGATGCTCCATGGAAAGTTTGTGTCGAATCAACATTATACATAAATAAAAAGGGGGGGGGGGGGAGTTAGATTGAAATGATGACCATTTAAATGTTCACAATGTGTAACAATGTTGTGAGAAAATGTTTATTGTCAGTGAGTTGTGTATTGACATACAATGTTGAAGTATATTGCAAAGTATGCTTTGAACATGGAGAGAAGATCATAGAGTTATCAGAAAATGCCGAAAAGAGTTTCTAGTGGGATTGGGATGAGCTCCTGTGATTTATGTGTATAGAAGGATTCTTTCTGAAACACTTGTTGAATGTGACATTGGAGCTCAAGAAAAATGCCATTTGTTGAAAAAGGGACCTCTTCTTTTCTGTACTTGTAAATTTTTCTCGTTGAATGTTGGGAATAAAGTGTACCAAAGGATTTTGTTGTATTTTGATGAATTTTTGTGTGGAGAAAAATTCATTCAAGTTTACAAAACTCAACCCATTATTTTGGAACATTTGTGCTTGATATAAGTAGCGCGATTGTGGAGTTATTTTGGAAAGCATAAGAAGGTGTCATGGAATCCATGGGATAGACACGTTATTGTCCATGTTTGGCCATAGTTTTATGTTGTTCTTCACGAAGAGTCAGAAGAATTTGAAACCTTTTGTTGGAGTGAGTTGCTTTTATAGAATCCATTTCGTGGCATTGCTTCAGATATCGGATTTTCAACTAAAATAATCCTTCAGACTTGAAGGAATTTTAGGTATCGTGTTTGGCATGTTGATCGAACCCCAAATGAAGAATATGTTGAGCATCTTATACTTGAAGAAAATTTTGACCAATATTTGGAAGAGTGGCATGTTTTTTTGTGTTTGGTTCCTCCACACAACGTAAAAATTTCAAAACTTGATAGTATCGGTAGAAGGGACTTTGATATGCTTCATAATTGGTAGGAAACAATGGTATAAAATGAGTTTTTAGAACATGGGATCCATTTTATAAGGGATGTGCAATCTGCAAGTGCTTTGAATGGAAACTCCATTGGCAACACATATTTTTTTCCTTTCTGTCTATTATATAATCAATTAGCTGCTTTTGAAATTGATTTTTGACATTTCGTTAATGGTGGTGATGATGGTGCTTTGAAAATGGTTTTTCAAGGAACCATGGAACCAAAAATCTCTCTCATTCAATGTATTTTTCATGCTCTTTTTACTTTAAAAATGGATGGTAAAAGTCATTGTTTACTACTCGCACCAACTACCATAGTTTCTTTTAACATATGTGGTAAAATAATGCATTTTTCTTTGAAAATTACTATAAAAGATATGAAACCATTGTTAGGCCAGGCTCTAGCAGTGATTCAGGAATAAATGAGGAAAATTAGATATATATTTACTAATCAAATGATATTTATATGTCCAAAGCCATTCATTCAAATAGATTCTCATTTTTTAGAAGCCTTTCCTAAAAACAAGGATTGTCCTTTCGGTGGAAGGTCTATCATTCTTGTGGGTGACCTTCGCTAGATTCCTCCTATTAGGGATAAACCCTTGTATGCAAGTAGAATAATTGGGAAAATTGTGTGGGAAAGCTTCAAGATTTTTGTGACTTCAGAAAAAATTTATAGGAAACAAGGAGAGGATCTGAGACAAGCATATTTTCACAATATTTTAATGAATATCAGAAATGCAGAGCCTTTTCTTGCTGATTGGGATCTTGTTATGATGGGTGTCGACACTTTCTTGGATCGACAGGAAAATATTTTATTTGATTCTTATATTCACTTGTTTGCAATGAATAATCTCTTCAATTTTCATAATCTAAAAATTCTTAAATCATTAAATTGTTCTATTGCGAGATGTGTTGTTAAATGTAGTAGAAGAAGATAAACATGTGACGACGATGATGATGTGTTGTAGTCTGAGGTGTCTCTATGTCTTGGAGATTGTGTGATGTTAACATGTAATATGTGGGATGAGACTGGGTTTCTTAATGGTGTACTTGGATATATTGAAGTTATTTTCTTTACACCTAGTTCAAAGCTACCACAACTTCCACAATTTGCTACTGTTATTTCTAGAAAGTACTGTGGTGTTCTATTTGATGCAACTTGTTCAAAAATTATGTTCATTGCGCCTATCATTAATTCGAATCTTAGGCATATGCCTTTGAAAATGACATGGGATTTAACAATACAAAAATCAAAGGGGAGGACTTTGCGGCGAGCCACTGTAGGTATTGGAGAAAGAGAGAGGTAGGGCTTGACATTTACATCTATATCGAAAGTTAAATCACTAGATGGTTTGTGGATTTTGCCACCTTTTTCTTTTCAACAATATGAAAAAATGCAAGATAATGCATATGTTACACTGAGAAGAAAGAGGAGTGATTGAAGTCGATATCGTTTAACAAGTATTTATGTCCCTTGGGTTTATTAATCTAAGGGTTCATAATCCTATCTTATAATATTATTCATAAGGTTTGTACTATTAATCGCAGGGGTTATTTATTAAATTGTAGGATTAATATTATAATCCTTTTGAATCCCTTGGGTTTATAATCTTGGTTAGCCATGGTCAACAATATTCCAATCTCACATTGTGACAAATATTGTGTCAATATAAAAATTAGCCATGGTGTTACGTCGAATTCTAACAAAGATTGTCTCAATATGAAAATCCATTATGAATCGTGTTCAGGCATGGTCAACCATGGTAACCCATGGAGAACTGTGGGTAGGCATGGTCAAACATGGTCGAACGAATTCATTGTGATAAATATTGTTTCTACGATTATAAACCATAGGCAACCATGCTCATTTAAGGGTTCATTGTATTTGACTTGGGGTTTATATAGCTACGGTTTCTATTATTAATACCTTGGGTTTAATATTGCTTCTTTCAATTTATATTCCCTTCAATTTTTAGTATTGAGCACTTGTGTTTATTATTCCCTTTGGTTTGTAATATGAATCCATAGAGTCTATTACTCTAAGGGTTCATATTCGTAAGATATAATATTATTCATAAGGTTTATCCCATTAATCATAAGGGTTATTTATTAAACCATAGGATTAATATTATTTATTAAACCATAGGGTTATTGGTGCTCTGGTTTTCAGTTTTGATGATAGTTGATTCTTTTTGTTCTTCTCCTGCATCGTTGAGAACTCTTCTCAACCAAATAGCTTCACATGTGGCTGCACACAATGCTTGGTACTCAGCTTCACATGAAGATAAGGCTACAGTGCTTTGGTTTTTGCTGCTCCATGCTATGACCTCGGATCCAATGCTGAAAGCATAACCTATGATAGACCTTCGATCATCCAAGTTACTTGCCCAATCTGAATCTGAAAAACCTGCTAGAGTAACATCAGAAGTGTCAGTGTACAAAATACCATAATTACTAGTACCACTAAGATACCTCAACACACTTTTTGTTGCGATCTAGTGACATTCGAGTGGTTTTGACATGAACTGGCTCAATGTACTAACAGAGTATGCCAAATCTGGTCTAGTTGTAGTGAGATATATCAAACTGCCAACTAGCTGTATATACATAGTGGCATCCACCTCTTTAGTACCATCATCACTGCTCAACTTTAAGTTCTGCTGTAATGGTGTTGCCGCTGATCTACACTGATCCATTCTGAACTTTTCCAGCAAGCTTCTGGCATACTTCCCTTGTGTAAGAAAAGTCTGTCCAGAATCTCTCCATACCTCCAATCCCAAGCAGTAATGTATATTTCCGAGATCTTTCATCTCAAACACTTGTGACATCTGTTGTTTGATTTCTTTGATCAGATTGTTAGCATCCCCTGTTATGATCATATCATCTACATACAAAGAAATAAAAATAACTTGCCTCTATTTATTAAACTTGGTATACAGATTTGGATCATTCAAGCTCCTATGAAAGCCATGCTGTACAAAAAATGAGTCAATCTTCTCATACCACGACCTGGGTGCTCGTTTTAAACCATAAAGTGCCTTTTTCAATTTAGAAACAAGATGTTCCTGCCCCTTTTTCACAAAACCTTCAAGCTGAACTAAATAAATTTCTTCTTTCAAGTCACCATTCAGAAATGCAGACTTAACATCTAGCTGGTGTAGCTTCCATTTATGTTTTGTTGCTAAGGAAATTAGCATTCTAATGGTGTTTAATTTGTCTACAGGAGCAAAGGTGTCATCGAAATCTATTCCCTCTTGCTGTGAGTAACCCTTTGCTACCAGTCTAGCTTTAAGTTTTTCTATACTCCCATATGCATTTATTTTAGGTTTGTACGGCCATTTGCATCCTATGGGGGTTTTACCTTCAGGAAATTCAACCAAATCCCAAGTATGGTTTTTATTGATTGATTCAATTTCCTCATGCATTGTAGCCCTCCATGCATCAGATTGACATGCTTCTTTATAATTTACAGGTTCTACAATGTTTAAAATGTTTGTCATTAATGCATAGTCTTTCAATCTGGATGGTAATTGAGTCTTCCTACTTGATCTCCTTGGTATGGGACTTACCTCAAATCTGTCTATTTCAGCCTTCTTTGGGCTTGCATCGTTCATTACATTACCTGTTACTTCTTCTTCTTGTTTCTGCTCCTGTTCTTCATCATCCTCACTGTTTTCTTCCATTAGCAATGGAATGTGCCAATCTCTGTTACAGTCATCCTTTCCTTCTTCAACCTGTTCATGAAATATGACATCTCTTCTTGCAAAAACCTTATGAGTCATAGGATTAAATAACTTATATGCTTTGAACTCAGTGCCATATCCAACAAAGATACATTTTAGGGCTTTAGGATCTAACTTCTTCCTATCTGCCTTAGGTATATGAGCGTAAGCTTTTGACCCAAATATTCTTAAATGATTCACTGCTGTTTTGAATCCAAATAATGCTTCAAAAGGGGTTTTGAAGCCTATACATTTAGTAGGACTCCTATTCTTTAAGTAGACAGCAGTGTTAATAACTTCTGCCCAAAAACCATTTGATAGACCCTTACCTTGAAGCATGCTCCTTGCGCACTCCACAAGAGATTTGTTCTTTCGTTCTGCCACTCCATTTTGTTGAGGAGTGTGGGGCACTGTGAACTATTGAATAATCCCATGCTACTTGCAGAAATTCATGAATTCTCCCAACCTGTATTCTCCCCCTTGATCTGAGCGGAGATTTTTTATCCTTTTTCCAGTCTGGTTTTCTACCATAGATTTAAACTCTTTAAAATACTGAAAGGCTTGAATATTTTTACTCGGAAAGTATATCCATGAGAACCTAGTGCAATCATCTGTAAATAAGAGAAAATAATATGCACCTCCTAGTGACCTAGTCTGCATAGGTCCGCATATATCTGTATGCACCAGTTCTAAGATATCTCTTTCTTTTCTATTAACATGCAAAGGGAACTCTTCTCTATGCATTTTCCCTAATGCACATCCATCACAATCCAACTTAAAATTATGGAAAAAAAGGAGTCCATCAACCATACCTTTTCTCTGAAGTAAGATGAGGTCTTGCAGATTAAGATGGCCAAATCTCTGATGCTAGAGATCTTCAGTTGTCGATCCAGTTGCAACCATTGCTTGATTTGTCATAATTTTCACGTCTAATCTGTACAAGCTCCCCACGCACACTCCTATTGCAACTGTTTCCATCTGGCTATCTTTTATGACACAGTTAGTCTTAAAGAATTGAACTTGCATGTCCTGCTCAGTAATCATTGAGACAGAGATCAAATTTTTCTTAATTCCAGGCACATACAATACATTTTTAAGGCGTCTAATGTCACCACTAGGTAACTTTACCGGAATATGACCGTATCCTTTGATCTCATATCCACTATCATCTCCTAAATAGATTTTCGACCCACATGAAGTTTCTTCAAGAAATTCAAACCATTCCTTCTTACCTGTCATATGTGAGGATGCACCAGATTCGACATACCATATGTCGTCCTCATCTCCCTTTGAAGCTGAAAGAGCACAATCAGTTGTGAATAGTCAAAGTTCGTGGCTCTGATCCTCATCTTCCTCAACGAAGTAGCCTTTTTTCTTTCTCTGTTTGTTTCTTACTTCATCTGCCTGCCTCTTATAACACTCTTTAATCTGATGACCAGGTTTTCCACAGTAAAAACATTTCTTGCTGGGAAAATTATTAGCAAACATACCTTTAAACAGTCTCTTCTGAAATGTGTTGGCTCCTCTCTGCTGCTGCTGTGGTTGCTGTGGCTGCTTCCCTCTATACTGTCTCCTTTTCACCATCAGAGCAAGTTCATTGCTCTGCGATTTCAAATTTTGTCGTCGCTCTTCTTCCTGTAGCAGAATCCCTGTCAGCTCTTCAAACGCAGGGGCTTTCTCCCTTGCTGCTAGCCCTGTGATAAACATCTGGTATTCATCTGTCATTCCGTTCAACGTGATCGTGACCAGATTCGAATCGGAAACTTTCTCTTCGATATCTCCCAATCTGTCCTTCAGGTCTTTGACTCTCGCAATGAATCCAGCAGCGGACTCATTCTCCTCCATCTTCATCGCAAACAACTTGCCTTTGAGTGATAATACACGGTTTGTATTCTGCATCTGGTATAGGTTTTTAGTCATCGTCCAAATGTCAGTGGCCGATTTACAGTCTCTAATATGGGGGATAATATTGTCCTTGATGGACATCTTCAATATGATCTTTGCTTTTGTCTCTCTTTTATCCCAGTCTTGTTCTTCTGTAGCTGATCTTGGTCTCAGCTCACTTCCTGTAACGATCGACCACACATTTGCGCTTTCAAGTAAAGTCTGTATCTTGAATTTCCAGTTGGAGAAATTCGATACATCGAGTTTTCCAGACTCGTGGAGATACGATTCTATACTGTTATTCACATTGGGTTGATAAAATTCCTGATCCTCTAATGAATAATTCTACCCAACTGAATAATTGAAGGATACTAAAAAAAAATCACCACATACCAGATCTCGACCATAACAATCTGATCTGCCTCCTCCGGACGAATCAGAAACTTCACTGCACCACCACCGGGCAAGTCCGATCTGCTGCCACCGAGAAAATTAGGAACTTCAATGCGCCACCACCGGGCAAGTCCAATATGCTGCCACCGAGCGAATTCGGAACTTCAATGCGCCACCACCGAGCAAGTCCGATCTGCTGCCTCCGAGAAAATCAGGAACTTCAATGCACCACCACCGGGCAAGTTTGATCTGCTGCCACCGAGAAAATCAAGAACTTCAATGCGCCACCACCAGGCAAGTCCGATCTGCTGCCACCGAGCAAATCAGGAACTTCAATGCACCACCACCGAGCAAGTCCGATCTGCCACCACCGGGTGAATTCGGAACTTCAATGTGCCACCACCAGGCAAGTCCGATCTGCCACCACCGGGCGAATTCGGAACTTCAATGTGCCACCACCGGGCAAGTCCGATCTGCCACCACCGGGCGAATTCAGAACTTCAATCTGCCACCACCGGGCAGGGCCGATCTGCAAAAAAATTGCAGACCTTCCCAAAGAGAAAGAGGTTGGTGCCTCTTTCACGCGAAAAATCCGCGCCCAAATCAAAATGCGTGCGAGTCTCAACCCTGGCGCAACTTTTGCATGTACTTCCGCGCCAATGGCGCAACTGTTCGCGAAAAAACCGCGCTAATCCTTTCTCCCGCTCAGAGATGATTAGTGATATGAGACCTGTGTTTCAGGTGTTACTTCAGTCCACCTGAATCTACGAAAACTTCTGTAAGCTCTTCCACCACTACGGTTCTGTAATCAATGATGCATCCTAAAAAAATATAAAAAATTAAGGCTCTCCCTACTCTGAGCTCCGATACCAAGATAAAAATCACACTGAATTGAAAAAGAAGGAGTTGTAGCTCACAGGTGAGTACTGCACCTGGAGACTGCACTCAAACAGAGAGAACACTCTGAGTTTACTCTACATTCATGAATGAGGCATTACATCATTAAGTACATCACTAGGAATTAGGAAGTTGCAAACAAACTCCTAAATTGTAGGAACTAATCCTAAACTAAGGAGATACATTACAACTTGTGTAACCATTTCTCCATTAATATAAAATAATATTAATTATTTTCAACTGGTAACCCATGGAGAACCATGGGTAGGCATGGTCAAACATGGTCGAACGAATTCATTGTGATAAAGATTGTTTCTACGATTATAAACCATAGGCAACCATGCTCATTTAAGGGTTCATTGTATTTGACTTGGGGTTTATATAGCTACGGTTTCTATTATTAATACCTTGGGTTTAATATTGCTTCCTTCAGTTTATATTCCCTTCAATTTTTAGTATTGAGCACTTGTGTTTATTGTTCCCTTTGGTTTGTAATATGAATCCATAGAGTCTATTATTCTAAGGGTTCATATTCGTAAGATATAATATTATTCATAAGGTTTATCCCATTAATCATAAGGGTTATTTATTAAAACATAGGATTAATATTATAAAGCTTGTGAATCCCCTGGGGTTATAATCATGGTCAGCCATGACCCATTGTCACATTATGACAAATATTGTATTAATATGAAAATCATCCATAGTGTTAAGTTGGGTTCTCATAGATATTGTCTCAATATAAAAATACATATTAAACTGTGATCATACATTATTAGCAAAAATATATAATCTATCTTGATAGCAATGTTAATATTTTTTATATTAATAATAATGTTATTATTATTATTATATATTAATATATATAGATTTTTATTTTTATTATGATCAATATTTGATCAATCAACCATATTTATTATTATTATGCATTAAAAAAAAAATATTAAATATGGTCATATTTATTATTATTATTCATATATATATATATATATATAAAGTATAATCAATATATATTTATGGGCATTTATTATCCACATTTATCCCATGTAATTGTAATATTTATGATGTTGGTTTACATTAAACATATTAGACATCTCAACAGTAGTCTGATACACTTTTCTGTGGTGTTATCCAAATGCGGAAGAATTTGGTCCAATAAATCAAACTTACTATTAAAAGAATGGACTGTACACCCTAAATAAATCAAAATCATAAAATAGCTACAGTAGCTCACTCTGCCCACTCTGAACATTGAAAAATAAAATAATTCAAAATCATGAAATAGTTAGACAGTACCTCACTCTGCTCCCTCTGCAAAAGTCACATTGAAAAATATAGAAAGCATGTGTAGCGTGCGATAATACGCTGTACGATGAATAATGCCATTCTCAAATTGGTTGGTAGGTGTGGAATAACACACTGTATAATCTATAATATCATTCTGAAACTGAAAGTTAAGGATACCCATTAGAAAGGATACCGAGTAGAAAGGAAGGCTTACATGCTAATACCTCAATCTTCTGTATTTATCTACCAGATTAATTGCATATAAGGCTGCGCAGTCCCTCAACTCTATGAGATGTATATTTCCTAGTTCTTCTAATTTGTTTCATTGCAGCTTCTTTACTCGGAATCGGAAACATGGAATCCAACATTAACGTTGGGATCGATGACAATGGTTGGGTTATCGGTGCGGAATTATTTCAAAATAAATTAATCCGATGTATACCGACTATTAATATTAAAATTCATAAATTTATTATACAGTAATTATGTCGACGCATCTAGTTAAAATGTAAGCTACGAAGTTAATACGATGAGATCCGTCAAATTTAGTGGCTTCCAAATAAGAGGGTATTTGCTCATTTCAAAATTGAAAACCGCTTGAAGAAATAATCATTTTGAATTTTCATTATAATTTGTGTCTAGGTGCTCCATGCGAAGAAAGAGTCCCTTTACAGTCACGACATTCACTGCACGGTTGGTGGATGTCTACCACTTCGTTCATGTTGAGTGGATAGCTACAATTTGGTTTTGTTATCTGTTTTAATGGAAATGTGTTATACTGCCATATTAAATAAAAATATTAGGATTTTTTTCCTTACAAAATTAAAATTATGTTAATATTATTATCGCATTCTTAAAATTATCATTCATATAAAAAGGTTCAAATTCTTTTCCACTTATAACTACGTTGAAATGCACATTTACCGTCAAGAAATACACAAATTTATCACTATATTAAAACTACACACTATCCATCAATATAGTTGAGGAAGGATTATTGTATCTTTTTTGTTTAAGGTGATAGATTAATCGTACCTCCACTTATAAATACGTTGAAATGCACATTTACCGTCAAGAAATACACAAATTTATCACTATATTAAAACTACACACTATCTATCAATATAGTTGAGGAAGGATTATTGTATCTTTTCTGTTCAAGGTGATAGATTCATCGTACCTCCGTTAGTTTCCGAAACCGACGTTGAATGTCACATTTCAGATGAGTTGAAAAACGGGTTACATCTTGATTTGAAAGACTAATCACTAAGATCGTTTCTTTTTTCTTCCTCTATTTGATTAAAAAAACATGGACACAAATTTGTTTGTTCCCACGTGACTCATGAAAACAATATCCTAATAATTTTACTATTAATATTTTATTTAAGTGCATCTTCAATTTTAAAATAAAAAACAATTACAACAATGAAATATATATATATAATTCATTCCCTTTGCTTTGAGTAAGAAAGACTTTGTTTTATCGCCAAAGAAATGACTATAATAATTTTGTTAAAAAAAAGTTGGGATCTAGCCGAGAACCATTACATTTCCTTACTTACCAATATTCCTTGTGGGTTTGAGATTGAGCAAGGAAACTAAATCTAATGACTCAAGTGATTGCCCCATGATATAAAAATTTATATTTCGTTCAAGCTAATTCTTTTCCAAATGACTTCGAAGATCCATATACATTTACATTTAATTTTTACTACTTTGTATTTGATTTTGATTGACTTCTAGTTTTCCTTGAAAAAATATTTTTTCCCTTCTTCCTCACTTTTATTCAAGTTGCATTTTCAATTATCACTCATATATCACCCTTTAATGAGTGGGAATTGTTGTCTTATCCTTCTTTATTTTCCAAATCTACCCAAGAAGTTGTTTTTGTTTATAGATGGTGATTCAATATTCACTAGGTATGTTGCACTCCTTTTTTCGTTGAATCCAGACAATCCTCATGCACATATTCCTAATTTATTTTTGTTTCCTTCAATGAATCTTCTTTGTCAATAACTTCTTGTTCTTCTTTGGCTTCTTTATTACCCTCACTCTCTTCTTCTTTAGATATTATGGAATCTTTGTTCTGAGCTCCTTCCCACCATTTAGGCCTTCAATTATTTTTTGAGACTCTCTTGTTTTGTAAACACTCTAGGAAATTTTTTATTGCATGCCCTATTTTACAACATGCATGAGATCAAAATGAAACATTTTCATAATCCACCTTCTCAACCTACACATACTCTAGAGCACCCAAATTAATCTTAGTAGGAAAACTCTTATTCAAGTCCATCTCAACACATATTCAAGCATATGTGGTTTTATATAAAATTATAGATTTTGTGATGCTACCATAAAATTCCCTAATGCATTACCAATTGAAGATAATATTGGGAGCTTCCAAATATGTAGGGCAACGTTCGAGAGCCTCACCCAAATAGGAGTTGTGGAGATTGACGTCATAATACGTCATTGGAGATTATGGAGACTAGGACTGCATGAATAGGACAACACTAACACAAAACTAGAGCACATATTTACAAATATTATGCATATCCTCAATATTATCAAAAACTACAAAAAATAAAACACCAAGCCAATGGCTAAATACTTATATCATCGGTCAAGAGGGATTTTCATGTATTAGAAAGCCACTTTTGGAGATCCATCAATCACAACCAAAAGCTATTAAATCTAGATACCAAACCTTGTTATGAAAAATATGTTTTAGTGGTGTAAGCATCCCCTTCCAAAGGAACATTAAGGTTTGGATCTTCTTAGACAACTAAAAGAAAAAACGTGAATTTCAGCATGGCACTGTATGAAACCAAGGCTTGAGATGTAATTCCTCAAATAAACTACTTCTCTGAATCACTACAATTCACCATTGATCAGAGAGTTGCAAAAACCCTAGTCGCCGCTCTGCATCATGTTACCTCACCTCCCATGTAACAAATAACTTGTAAATAACTAAACTTTAGAAATTCAATATAGCTTTGACATATGTTTTCATGATTCATTTTTTGTACATGGATATACATTACTTTCAAATGGATAATAGTAAAATATTTATAATAATATATTATTTATTTTATTTTTCTTAGTTTTACTTGTTATTTTTAGTTTTTTTCTTTAGATGACATTACGTTTGGAGTAAAGAGGTTCTTAATTGGGAAAAATAAGGACATTTAAGGCTATCAAGGTAAATCTTCCCTCACATACATAAGCTCTTCAATTTTGTAGTGAAAGAAGGTTTCCCTCATCCTTGAAAGTAGAGATTTATTGTACCTATATTTATCTTTAGATGTGGGGATAAATGTATTCCCTCTAATTATATAATAATTACGATTAACCACATTTTAAGAAATTTGTATGGAATTATTTTGGAAAAGAAGATTATCGTATAACTAGAAAATCATGATAAAAGAGCTAAAGTAAGAGATGGATTTAAGAGATGTAACTCAACTATGGACGACCTTGTTACTCTCAAGATCTTTGTGTGGTAGTGTTGGAAAAATAAAATGGATCTTGCTTTTTTTCATTGACTTTAGAAGACATTTTGAAAATATTCCTAAGAAATAACTACAAAAGAGGTAGGAAGAGATAATGAATCCTTTTGACTTGAGGGTTGTTTTTAAAAGGTTGTATGAGAATGTTATTTCAATGTTTCAAACCATTAATGTTCTATAAAAGGAAATTAACTAAAATATCAAAGTCAAGCACGGGTTTTCCTTCTCCACTACCATTTTTTGAATATATATTGATAAGCTATAAGAGTGTTTGAAAGATCCAGGTTGTATTAGCCCCATTCTCATTGTTAAAATCATAATTCTCTTATGTTTTCTTGACTATATTGTTTCTCTAGTGAGGAGTCATTATGAAATTGGGAAACAACTAAGGATCCCTCAAGATTTTTGTTCCAAGATGGGTATGATTGTTGTACCAACAAAACAAAAGTCATCATAATTAAATCTAGAAAAATGACATATGATACTCTCGTATATGAAAAAATATTGGAGGAAGTTCCTTTATACAAATATCTTGGTGTTGATATTTGTCACAAGCTCAACTAAAATTATAGCATTTAGAAGGGATAAATGGACAGTCGAAAGGTTATTATGAAATGAAAAAACTATAAATCTATAGATTGTTGGATATGGGATAAAAGTAAACTCCAGTTGGAAACTATCATCATTTATATTATTTTATATCGGTGTGAGGGTTTTGGCTGTAATAACTCTTATCAAATAATATTACAACCTTAGTGAGAAATTTATTGAGTTCTCATTTTTTCAAGGCGATGTTGATTTCGAAAAGTGGTAATGCTTCGCAATCATTTTTTCATTTTAGAGTCTAAATTCCAATGTTTTCTAACCATGGAATTAAAAACCAAATATCGTGATTACAAAAGACATGAAAACCATGAACTGAAATGAAAAAAATTGTGATGCAACATCTCCTCCTTTCCTTTTAGGGTTAAAATTTAAACACTTTTCAATCATGGAAGTAAAGATCAAATATACTCGCTAAAAAAAATGAAAACAATGCACCAAAATGAAAAATTGATTATGAAACCTTGCCCCATTTTTCAAAGGTTGAAACTCAAATATTTTTCAACCATAATAGTTAAATTCCAAATATAATGACTATGAAAATCCGTAACACTCAACACTTAATGTTTGTGTACCTCTTTTCTTCTGAAACACTTTCTTTTTATGAGTTTTTGAGAGTTGTGTTAACTATTATTTTATTTTTGAGATTAAAATAACTAATTAATTGACATAACATCCTTGACCATTATTTCCATAAAAAAATTTGAAGTTGAATATGCATCTATAAGTGACATTATATAATTTTTATTTAGATATTAATTATTTATTTTTTTAATAAATTACGTTAAAATTTTGAGAAAAAATTGTGTATATGTGTGTGGGGGGAGGGGAGGAATCAGTTCAAAAAAATAAAAATAGTGTATTTTGTTCTTTATTCTATATAGTATACAAAAGCACTATTCTTCCTCAAAAGACAGAAGAAAAAAAATAGTATATATATATATATATATATATATCTATATATATATATATATATATATATATATATATATATATATATATATATTAAAAAAAAAAAAATATCTAGCTATAATACAAAGTATGAAGAAATAGGAAATTAAAACCCAAAACTACATTTGAAATAAAACATAATAAACAAGTGCTACATAGTAGCTAGTACATGTCACTTAGTTTAAATATAGCTAAATTAAAGTAAAAAGAAATAATGACCTAAAATTGAATATACCTCATCTTGCAACAAGACATGTGCATTTAGGAAAAATAATGTAATAATATGTTATTTCATTGATAGTTTATATTCCATTATATTTAAGTTAACTCTATGTCAACTTGTTTCTAGAGTATCCTAGACTATTGTTGCCATAGTTATTTGTAGTTTTCTGCAAACAAAATGAGACTTTTTGTATTGTTCTTCCAAAAATACATATCTGCCATTACAAACTAAATCTGTACTTTACTATCTAGATACCAAACAGCATATTATGTTAGAAAAATACCATGTATGCTCTTCATGAATAATATATTCATATTGCTTCAAATCTCAAACTGAATATGGGAGTTATTTTACTAATATCAACACCCAAGAAGAAGGCTATCGTTCAATATTCAAGAAAAAGTATAAAACAAGCAACACAAATAAGATAATCAGTGTTTGTTTGCATAAGAAAATAAATATAATACGAAGACTAAAACAATTAATTGCCTATGTTATTTATGCAATCGCTGTTGGCTATAAATTAAATTTTATTTCTTAGGTTGCCTTAACTTAAATGCATATGGGACATCTTTTACTAATATCGTACACCCTTCAAGAAATATATATGAATAGGTTTGAGAAAAAATTATAAAATTCTTCAATACCTCTTAAGAAATATAGCACAGGAATATGTTCAAGAAAGACAAAACTTCTTCACTAAAATAATAGAATTAAAGCGCTCGCATAAGAACACAACTAATACAATATCCATTAATTACTCATCTTACTTATAGCAACGATTGCCTGCCAGCAAAGTAACTTCTATCTTGTTTGGAAAGCTAATGTACTATCTATGGGATATTCTTTGGCAGAAATGTAAACATGTGCAATTAAAAGTACTAGAAAGGTTCTTCGATATTAAGTTGCTGCTAGCTCATTTTATGTTAGCATTATTCATCTATCAATCTCACTATGCAAGTTCATCAGCTCGTCTTTCATTCCACCTAAAATAATCGAATGAATTCGATGGTTGCAAATCAGATTGTTATTTATTTATATGCTCTTTCAGTTTAACATGCAGCTCAAGGGATGGCTATTGGTCTCACCCATAATGGCTCATCCATGACAGAGGTAAACACCTACGTACCCCAACACACACCCTGCCAGGCTGAGCCGATCATCCATCAATGTAACAACTCGCCAAACAAAGTAAAGACTCACCCATTCATCGTAACTCACACTGAATACTCGCTTATCGAAGAAGTGATCGACGCGGTGCTTGTCGCACGCGACTCGTCCAGCCCATCGTGACCATACTGGGTCGCTTCTTCACCATGGCCGTGCTCACATGGAAAATTTGAAAGACACATCGTCAACAGGATGGCTTTCTGTACTATGTGCATGCACCAACAACCGATGGTGGGGCTTCTGATATGCTCAAGCTGCTCAACACCAATGCCTATCGCACATGGCCCTCCCCGCGGCACAACACCGCCGCGCTCCGGGACAGGGGAGTTCGCGCCACCCCCGTGCCTGAATGAGCATTAGGACGAAGTATGGATTCTCGGATTCACGGTCGAGACAGACACGCATCCTCCTTGGGGCCCCGCACCACCCGTGTATATGGACCCGAAATGAGAACTAGGGACGCACGAGACCCCCGTGTACGAATAAGATATTGGACATTCATCCTCCTTCCTATCTATGTTAATAATAATTGCAATAATACACACCTATGTCCACCGTATAATATTGCAGGAGACAGCGACTTAGAACTCCTTCTGTGTTGTACACCACCATTGTCCTCTCACCAGTATTCCATATAAGTGGTCCCTGGTACACTGAATACACCTTAGCATCAAAATAAGGGAGGAATTAGAGCTCCTCGACTTCGTACATAGCTACATAGCAAAACCAATCTCACATAGGTTTTGACCAATGTATTATTTTCGTAAATTAGGTTAAAAGCTATGGATAAATAAAATTAGTTCAAAATAGTCATAACCTTGGACACATGACCCCATTCCTCACTTACGTGTGTGTGATCATTTTGGATCAAGATTTTAAAACTTTAAATTTTAATTAACTTACCAATATTTGCAAAAATATTTAGATAGTGGAGAGAAGATGAAAACATATTATTAATCAATAAAATTATAAACATTTTTAGTAGAAAAAAAGAAAAATTATGATTTAAAATAATGTTATTATAAGTTTATATTAATTAGTAGATGAAGAAAGTTAATAACATCTTAAAAATCTATAAGCGTAAACAGAATAAACCTTTATCATTAAAAAGATGTTACATATTTCAAATTTATATTAGAATTATTTTAATTAATAATATTATGACATGACTTAGTGAAAATCCCTCCACTAGCACAATTTAGCCTGGAGAAAAACACTACAAAAGTATTTTTCCAAGAAAGGTAGAAAAAAGACCTCAGAAAATTACATTTAAATATTTCTATTTAAATCATTTAAAATGAATATATATTAGTTTTCACTTTTTATAACCCCCTAAATACTTTACTAAATCTCTATTTAAAATAAATATATACTAGTTTTTTAACTTTCACAACATATAATTCTTATTCAAACACAAATATTTAATACTATCAACATTAATATACAAATGTATTAATTTTATTAGTATAGTAATGATAAAAAATGAAGGTAAACATGGCTAATTAAAAATGGTATCAATTAGTAAAGATTCGATATATTACGTATTCGTGTTTTATATGCGCTATTACGTGTCGGTCAAATGAGTCATAAGGTCATGATAAAACCGGAATAATCAATTGGTTCATTTACATTAATATAATTCCACCATATTCTGATATATTTTTCAATTTCGTTATCTAAATGCGGGTGAATTTAATTAATACTCAAATTTACTATCGTGTATTCGACCATATATACTTTCGCCTGAAGCCACACCATACTGCAACAGTTAAGACAGTACCTCACCTTATTTATGATATCGTTGTGTGGTGATGAAAAGCCATTAAAAAATATAGAAAAACATGTGTAGCGTAGAGAAAAGAATAATAGAATAATAATATCATTGTCAATTCAATAAATTGAAACAACACCCTGTATAATATATAATTAATGAAACCCGCAATAAAAAGCTATATGACATCATATCACTAAAAGGACGGCCTAGTATTAGACGTCAATCTTTTGTATTTATCTACCAGAATGAAGAACATCGACAGAGAAGATGTTAGACGAAACAGAGAGATGAATTTGCTCAAACCACCCCCCTAAGCGATCGAGAGGTTGCGAACCTATGGAACAGCATGGGTGTTGCGTTTGTCTTGCCAAATAGCTAATATTCGGACAAAATTATAAAGGACATTCACAAGCATTATGTAATAAAAATGAATGTTGTGGCGGTGGAGTTTCGAATTGAACAAATATTTGGTCGTGGAAATTTCTTTCATAGCAGCAGTGACACATTTGGCGGTGACTTGATTGCAGGCCTTGTGCTCTGTTTATAATTGCAAGAAGCGGTTCAAATCATTCGAAATTTCCAAGGTAAGTTACTTGCCGACACAAAGTTGCACCACACTGAATAGAGAACCGTCACTTCCATCTGCTTTGGGACGCTTTGTTTCTTCTTTGCTTGGGATGCTTTGTTTGCTTAGGTGCTTGTATAGTGACATCCCATAATGATATACGTGTGTATGTTGTGGAGAATGTATCTTTTGTAATTAGTCTATCCAAATTGAGCACTATATTTTATTATTTTTTTATTATTTTTATTATTATTATTTCTTAACAGTTTGGCTTATTATTTTGGTAGTACTGTTTGTGATAATTTATATATGAGATAGCCAGATATATTATCTTTTTAAAATAATTTTATTTTAGTAATTTGCTTTTTTTTAAATTAATATTTTTTTGGATTAAGCTAAATGTAGTAAGGAGAAAAAATATATTCACCACCAAAAGAATATTACTATACAATGGCGTTGATATAAATATTGTCATATAATATTATTAATACAATCGTTTTAATATAAACATTGTTATATAAGAGTATATTAAAAAAACGAGAATGTTATTATATGACTGTTAAAGATAATCTTACCAAGTTTAATAATAATAATAATAATAAATTAATATTATCTTATTTATAATAAAATAATTTATTATTATTATTATTATTATTATATATATAATTATGATTTAATTATTATTAAATAAATATTTAATATATTAAAAGAAAACATTATTAATAATAATAATTAATTAAGTAAATTTATATATATTAATAATAATATTATTTATTATAATAAATATTATAAATATAAGTATAGTAAGTATTATATTATATTTTTAATCATATATTTTATTATGATTAGTTAACTCTGAGCCAAGCGATAGTAGGCTCATTTTATGTTAAATAGCTAGCTTTTTAGCTTGACACAATAATGGTAGAGCTAAAGGTAAGCTTGTTTTAGGAGACACCACCTTATTTATTGATACTTGTCACTCTCAAGGTCGTCGTTAAGTGAGCCCATTTTTCAAATGAAAACCGTATCAATGAGGTCTGCATGAGGTTGTAAAGAGGGAATTTCATCTACATGAACAAAGCTTCTCATTATTTTGCATGTTAACACCTTTTGAAAATATTATTTGTATCTTTAGCATAGATACGATAGCAATAATATCATAAATTAAAGATTTTATACAGCTATCCTTCTGTCTACAAATGTGTCACCACAAGTGTTCACCATGCACATGCGCTTACAAATTGCAGCATTTACCCTCTTAATCACATCGTTATGATAATCATATATGGACTTGTTTATGCTACTCATTACAGAATTAATATGAGAAATTTCAAATTTATTTGAATAATCCTTCTTTTTCTCTAGAAACAAATGCTCAAAGGTAATTTTCTCGTAACTAAGTAATTAGTAAAGTATTTTTCAAATCCAAGAGGTTTTAGTAGTTATTGAAAAAAATATATTCATCTAGAACTTATCCCTCTAGCTGGAGTATCATATTTTGATATTTTGAATTCTAGTAGAATGTCAATAGCAATCGATGATTTTGTTTTCTGTGCCTGGTACTAGAATGGTGATATTTAATTCTTGTAGTGCTTATGTCAAACTGATAATGTACTCTTCTCATTAGTAATAGATTTATTCATTAAGTATCCATTGCAGTAGTGATCTATGTGAACAAAGGTTTCACAGCTCTGATGATGATACATATCTAAGTTTGTATGTAGTAGCATGAACAATGGCTAAGAATCCTTTTTCTGAGCCAGGGTAATTTAACCATGGGAGCCAAATTCTTATTTATGATAGATAGCACAGGCGATCAAATATTTTTGTCCCTAATACATACTCTCCAAGACGTTGTATCCCGAAGCATATGTTGAAATATGAAAAGGGTAGTTTCCAATTTGGACCTCTTAAGATGCACTTCAGAAATTTTTTTTGTTTTTTAAAGTTTCTAAATGTTAACTGGAAATCGAGATTCAACTAAATTCACAATCTTGGTACTGGGCGTGTGAATGATATTTTATTGAAGTTTTTCGATAAATATTCTATAATAAACCTCGTGAATCCTAGCACATCTAACATCCTTCTCCCGACAACTTGTAATTGATAACTTGGAGATGATTCAACTTTAAATATCAACTGAACTTACATTTCCGAAATGGATGTCCTAAAACAATCCCATCTGTAAATATCATGAAAAAAATTTCATGACTTAATGAAAGATTTGCTTCTTTACATCTTTCAAGAACTGTCTTTTCCAAATTTCTAAAGCTTTCTTCAAAATGAATTTCCATAAACTCGTAAAATCATCCATTTATACTCCTCTACACAATTATGTATTATATTAGAAAATTCCTAGTACATTTCCCTTTGAATGTTGAAAGTAGCATTACATAAACCAAAAGGAAGGACCCAATGAGGTACTAAGCTCCCCATGTGAAAAGTATATGTGGTTTTATCTTGGTCTTTAGGTGCTACCTAAATCTAGTTGTAACCACTAAAACACATCCAAAACTAGAGAATACTTCTATGTTAGTATCATACTTGACTCTATAGCATAAAAGGTAAAAGTTGATTCTTAGAGTGCGCTTTGTTCAATTCTTTGATAATAAATGCATACCCTCCACTTTACTATTATTTTTGGGTACAATCACTAAAGGAAATCTCCATCTACTATCTGAATAAAAGTGAAGTTCATATCTCATCACCCTCTTGCAACTCCTTTCACAATTTCCCCTAAGATTCCATTTCATCCGTCTTTATAGGTGCCCTAACAGACACTTACAATTTTCTCATATACATGTGATGTATACAAGTTCCTAGTACTCAGTTCCTTTCATGCTGCTAGTATTCTCCATATATGCGTAAGAATGCTTGCTAATGTCTGTCATTTAAATTTTCTATTGTAGTCTTTCCAAGCTATGTTTATGTTCAAAGCATTTTTCCTAGAGAGCTCCTGCAGCTCATGAGAGTTACCAAAATTATTCCATAGAGTATAGAAGTACATTTGTATGATGATAGTATTCGATATTTCATTGGTCTTGAAATTGATCATGTTCATATTCTCAAGATGATTCAAAAGCTTTTCTATTGAATTTAAGATTTGACTATCTTCACTCATGTCATGAAATAGTAAGAGGAAGTTGTATATCATTGTCATCATCAATTCATTCTTTGTCATGTAACTCTGAGATTGTTTTTGTTGGAGTGATATAGAGTGAATTTCTTTGTTGAGTAACCACTGTGTTAAGGTATATGTATGTCACTAGATCTATATAGAATAGTAAAGCATCAGTTTGTAGCCAACCAAGGTCTTCCTAAAATAAGTGAATGTCCCTCTCTAGATTAAAGTTTTTGGGGAGTTAAAATCATAAAATCAACAAGGCATAATCATAATAATCTAGAGATAGTGAGATATATTCTGAATACACCATCCGGCTTGATTATAGATCTATCTCGCTAATTTTTAGTAATGTAGGTGTATACAAGGGTGTTAGGAAGTTTGAGTTTTTCCATGGTAGCATGCTTTGCTTTTATGAGTATTCATAGTTGCTCCTAAATCAATTAATGTATTCCTTTGAATTTCAAACCATTGACTGATGTGTTTTTACAACTGAGATTCCATTGGATCTAAAATATTTTTGTATGGAAATTTTTCCCCATCATTATGTCTACATATTTTTCCTACTAGTTGAATTCTTTTTATTTCTTTGTTTTGTTTCTTTCTCCCTGTTTCTTCATGCTCAACTCTTTTATTGTTTTCGCTTGAAGTCTTGGAAATTTCTTTAACGACTGCTGTGTAACAAAAGTGATTTTTGATACATACATTTTTTTAATTCCACCCAGAAAATTACCATAATTAGGGAAACATGATATGTTTTTCTACCCATCTATGAAACTTGTAATCTTTCGTAAGTGGGAGGGTTATAAATAGATACTTCATGGTGCTATTCTATGATAGGAGCTGATGTTTATTGGTTATTTTTTGTTTTTCATTTTTTAGAATTATGGTTTGAAGAGATGTTCCTTCTTCAAAAAATTTCCCATTTTGTGTAAGAATCTTCCTCAATATTATCTCTGTTCTCACAATTACATAGAGATATTATTATCCTGGATCTGCTACTAAAACTCGAGTTAAGTATCTATTGGAAAGATAGGAGTAGGAGTAACGTAGGTTGGAAATTTTTTGGTCTTTCTGTATCAGTGGTAAGTATTTTTAGAGATTTTTATTATTGGGGTTTGGTATATAGTTGGCGTAGGTAGTCGTGATTTGGTCTTTGTGTGAATGTGCAATGAAAGTTGTGGATTTTGGTTTTGGAGCTTCTGGGGTCATTGATTTTGCTTAGAGAATTTGTTGGGGAGATAGTTTGGAGTATGAGTGGAGGATATTGGTAGTATTTGATGTGATCTCTCCATAGGGATTTTGCATTTTCTTGTGCCCAAGTTTGAAATTGAGATCAAGGCTGTTGGTTAAGCGGCCAAGAATTCCAACTACCTGGTGGGGGATGATGTGTAGCATTTGATTGTTAAATTCTTGAGCTTTTTCGCCCTCGCCGTTGGTCCTTCAGGAGACACAAAGAAAATAGATTTTTGTTGATTTCGAAGTTGTTTCTTCCTTGAAAATCAACCTCAAGTACTCGTAACTGAAGCGTGAACCCCTTAGTTTGCATAAGATTTTATAAACAAATCATACATGTCCCCTATGTACTTTTGCATCACAGAGACATTCTCTGTCAAAGTGATGCTTTCTTTCTACATATTAGATAGAAAATAGCTAGCAGCGGTCCGCATACCTTTTTCGCTTGTTTTGTAACTTACGGCGTGTCTATCTATTCACTGTACACCTCCCTAACAGTATCTGTGTTTAAATTCACATCAAGCATATTTCCAATTTTTAAACCCTACTTACCAGCCTGTTATACATCTATTCTACCTTAGCAAGAGAAGGATCTCTTCGACCTTTTCCCATTTTTTTCTTTCCCCTTGAGAGATGAATGCATAATTTAGTAATGTTAGTAATGGCGTCGATGAGAGATATCTCCTCTTCACCATCGTTGAGAGCATATCTATCCACTCATTTCGGTGGATTTTTAATAAAAGAACTTTTAATTATCTCTGACTCTAAATTAGTCCTTTTTTCTCTTTTTTATGTTATAATTGAATCTTTCAATTAAATCCTTCAAATTCTCATCCTCTTTTTAGCATCATTTTGAATACTTTAATCCTTTTGGATTGTAAAAGAATATCAAAATATCTTCTCGAAAAATGCTGCGTTTCTTCATGTTATTCCATGAAGGTTCTCGATAGACTTAGTGATTAAAGTTATGAACCATTTAAAGATGCTCCTTTCATTGTTGAAGCTGAATACAACTTAAGTTTTTTGAGAGTCTTGTAAATAATCATAAGTTTTACATTAAAATGAAATTCAAACACAAAAGGCTTTCGGGATTTTCACTTTTAATCCATGAAAATTTTGGGAGGATTTCTAGAGGGCAGTGTGAGTTATTTTTCTATCTGTGAATTTTTTATTCCATCAACTATAGACCCCAAAAGAACTATCAACTTCCCTGTCTCTTCTGCTATCTTTCATTTACTTTCCACCTCCTCCCCGTACCCCCTCCCACCGCCTCTCACCTCCTCCTCCAAACGTACCGATTTTCTCCAGTTTAGAATTTCTCTTCTCCTTCTCCTCCTCTTCTTCCGCTATTATAGATTCTTAGAGCCATGATAAGGCTCAATTGGGTATGCCTAATTTCTCTCTCCTCCGTGTTCTTTACTATTACATGGAATGTTGAAGAAAGCGTTCTTCTTCTTCTTCTCCCTCACCGTATTTCAACTCTTCACAATTCCAAGTGCTATCTTTCCCCTGTAGAGGTGAAAACAAATGCTTACTCCTTCTCATTAGGAGATCTAGGGATCTCTCTTCTCATATCTGCGTCGCGGGATAAAGCAGGGAGACCTTCATCTGATCTTCAAATTATGACTTTAGGAAGTTTATGTCCCAGTGAAGTATGTGACATGAGTTTTGAGATGGAGGTGGCATCAGCCTCATGGTTCATAGTGGAGTGACTGGTGTTGTAGGAATTAAACCTCTGCCCTCAGCTACAGAATCTACCCTGAATCTCTTTCTCATGCATATGATTTTTTTAGATTCAAGAAATTAATGGTTACACTAATTACACTTCCTAATAAATTCCGTGCCACAAAATGTTGGTGAGACAACTTGATATCTTAAATTTCTTACTTAAATTACTCAACCAAGGCTCAGAATATTGTTAAGTGTAGTGCACTCATAAGAGCTTAGTTGACCTTCTTCTACTTCATTTAGTATTTATTTTTATGTTTCTTTGGGGGTTTCTTATAGCTATATGTAGCAGAAATGTTAATCTAGAACTACGAAAGGAATTAGATGAAACTTTATGTGAATTTAGCAAATGTGTAAAACTAATTTTAAAAAGGGAGGAAGAAAAGTTAGAAGTGTTCTTAAGTTAGACTAATTTGCATAAAAATGAATCCAAAACTAGTAAATGATTATAATCTAATCTGGAAAAATAGAGTGCTTATGATAGTGAATTCCCAATTTTAGTTAGTCCTATTCCATGGATAATAAATTCTATGACTGAAAAATTGAAATTACAATGCTACTTTAATTGAATGAAAAATCAAAGATAAGACATAAGCTAATGCATGTTTGATTACTTCTCCAACATTCAATATAGAAGGTGCTGGATAAAATCACCCTCGACAGATATGTAAGAAACCAATTATATCTTAGTTTTTAATGTTCTATAAAAACAAATGAAGTTTGTGAAAAGGAAAACTCAATAATTTGGCAATTAGATACTCTATAGCATTGAGTTTAGAAAGCATGATAAAATCATCTTTCTTGAAATGATCTTTAAGAACACCCACTTATATAATTGAATTAGATCAAAAATATAAAAATCATGTACAAAAGTAAAAGTTCAATGATTGTAAAGGTTGAACATTCAATCACCCAATTTGGAAGTATGACAAGTCACCTTCTTAGCCTGATATTTTAGGAACGATTCAACTATACAATTAATTGATAGTTTGATATAAGAAATGAAATAGCAAATAAAACATGAAAGAAAGCTAAATAACTATGAGCTATCGTTGCTCTAAATCTAATCCAATTGGAAAATAGATAAATATATTCTCTTGAAATAAGTTTTTAGAAAAGAAAAGATTACAACTATCATTTATATATGATGCTAGAAGATATTCATGACTATCAATTCTATTGATACCGACCAAAACGCATGTGTAATATTAATCATTTACTCGACAAAATATATGGACAAAATGATAGAGAATTTAAACCAAAACAAATGAACGAAAAAGCTCCTCCTAAGGTATGAGGCCTCTCTACCTGCAGATTTGGCTTCTAAATCCACATAAGGAAAGTGTGCTATATGCTATCACTAAGCAATCACTAATCCAGTGAATACAATTTTATATTATTATAGAAAAAGAGTTTCAAAACAATACATAATGTTTCAAGAAAAATTACCATCTTCGATTCTATATACAACCGCATTTAAATAAAAAATAAGCATAACCCAGAATATCGATTATGCCTATAGTGGCTATCTAACCAAATTAGGAATTATTATATTATTAATTCTTGATTTTCTATGTCAGAGAAAATCAGTTCTTCGTTCGCTGTCATTCTTTTGTATATGCTTTGATCGTGATCTCGAGTATCCTTTTTCTATCGATTTCGATCAGTAGATAGGACGAACACATGTGTGAACGATATAAGATGTCGTGCTCATTTTCTATTATCCTTGAACTCACTGTGTGTTACAGAAAATAGCTACCAAATATTAATCGTAGGAAAGTATTTTGTTCAGAGTTGCCAAAAATTCATTCAAATAACAAGAAATATTGAATATAAACATAAAAACTATTTGGCCATTTCCAGAAAAAACATGAAATGACTATCGATCGGGAGGTGATTTTGGATATATGGAAAAAAGGGATGAGAAAGGGATGTTAGATAAGGACAATTCGAGGTTCAACAGTTATAATAATCCTTGTTGGTTTGTTACTTTTGGGAGATATATGGGGCTAATTTATCCCCACAAACATGATGATGACAGAGCAAATGGGTACCTACTATGTCATTATGTTCAAATATTATAGTCATACTTGGTATGAGATAAGATGTGTATGAAACAAAGACACTGTTATGGTGGCTTCTTTTATAAAGTGCCCCACATCGTACTGATGTTGATTTGTATGGCACAAGAGGCATTATTGCGTGACTTTTATCGAGAGAGCATGGCTCTGCTTTAGATTAATACACTGCATGTTGTTAAAAAGGCTTTGAAGGATGGTTGGGCACAGAAAAGGGTTTTATTTGTACAGTCCATCCATGTTCGCCTTATTTTTCACATCAAGGATGGATTTCAGATCCAACAGACATTAACAGTATGATGATGGAGTATGGAGAGATAATCAGCCCAGTGGAAGTGATGGAGAGATAGTTTACGATTTGGGGCTTGACTTGCAGAGAGCCACCCCACCTATGTATCTAATGTATAGAGGAAGACCTTTTCAACATAAGAACAATGAAGACCATATATTCACAAGAGAGGCATCTAACGTGTTGGAGGCCACCTAGACATTTTAGAGAGGCACTTTTGGAGTTGGGTATGATTACATGGCATTGTAGAGCAGAGTCTTTCCATATGAGGATCTCATTTAGAGGGAGATGTATTGTTGTAGCATCCACTTTTGGTAAATTTCTTGACATAAGCATTTTAGAGAGGAGGACTGGTATTATCACAATTTTTCCACCGTATACTGAATATTAGAATGTAATTTCTTACCATAAGTAAATAAGAGGGAGGGACCCATAAACCACAGAGTGAATAAAACCACTTTTTGTGTGTGTATGTTGAGACTTACAGTGGATTTGAATAAGGAGAAGGAGAAACCTCTTAATGAACGAAGAGCAACATATCATAGATCATTAATGAGACAATCATGGAGATCAAGTAGGAAGTCAAACGAGATAATGGTGCATTAAAGGTAATATCATAAAGCAATAATGATGAAATAATGGAGAATTTGTGCACCACCCACAAGGAACAGAGTGAATTAAATCGTAGATATGATAAACAGTGAGAGTACTTGCAGCATTTTCATGAGGCTAGTATTGCGCGGGGGCATAAATATGAGAGGGGAGCCAAGGCTATGGAAGGACTGGCGCGATATGAGACAATGCTTAGAATGCATGACTTAGATTATCAGCTTCGATCTATTTAGATCTAGATTTTTCTTTATTTTCATGTATGTTTATCTATTATGGTTCTAGTGCTGTTTAGTACATGTTTCCAAGCGAAATCCATGTCAGAATACCACGGACTTCTTGTGCTCATCAGAGAAGGTTTTCAGAGCTGCAGAAATCATCGCACAGGCCTGGTGGTTCATCTCTGCCCCCACAGGCACATGTATCTACCACAGACCAGCATTCTTGAGGGTTTGAAAGGATAGACATGCTTCAGCACTAGTTTTGCAACTTGTGAGATTCATCCTTTTCACCTCCGTGCTTGGCACATCAAACTTTTCAGAGCAATGCATTCACATTCTGGAATTCAAAGCATCATTTCCAGTATATCCATGTACAGTAATTTGGGATTTCTGCTACCCACTACCATTTGAAGGAGAACAATTTTCCGTATTCTGCTGAACATTGGGAGACCACCCCCACTTTTGAAATACTATTTCCATCATCTGTGAGCTTCACGGCAACATCGGAACACAAAGTAGAGCTCAAATCCCAGAACGTATTTACTTTAGTTGTTGTGTATTCAAACAGGGCCATATCTACTGGAGGAGGTTGGAGGAGACAGATCTTGAGTTTCTAGCTTTAGGAATTTGTGGGCAGGGATCATCCCAAGTTTGGAGTCAGTTTTTCCTTATTACTACCTTGACAGACATTCATCTCTGTGTAGATCCATACCCAAATGATGACAGTTAAAGCGTCCAAGAGGGTGATTTTCCAAGATTGTCAAATCTAGAAATCCTTCTGGGTTATCTTGGGTATTCATAATAGAGCCGGATACGAAATCCGAGCATTATCTAAGCTCAAAAACTTCTAGATCTACACTTATATATTTTGTCGGCGATTCTGGATCCGAGCACAACGAGGGACAACGCATTATTCCTCGAGAATTCCAACATTTATGCGGTCCCTCTTGTGGGAATACTTCAAGGTCATTCTAGCCTTCTTATCTAGCTTGAGTGTCTCATATTTTGAAAACATTGTTGTACTTTCTTATCCACCTCCATATGATAAAATGGCTCATACATTTTTATGGTGGATTTAGATTATATATTCATTCTTTATGGTTACCAGTGTATATTTTTGTATTACTACATTCTCCCTTTTGGGATATTACCTCTTACGCACAAAAGAATCAACTTGGCTGCGATTTTTTTTTTATCATCAAAAATATATATTCAACATGCTGTAACAACTTCATATTGACTTCAATACATTTTTAAAAAGATAGACCCTGTGCTTTTGCAGGAACCCAACGTACCAATGTGGAGTCCATTTGATACGCGTGAAATGGTGAAAAGCTTGTAACGTGTACCATTGTCGTTGAGTTTAGGAGAGTATAGAAAATTAAGAGAGTTCAAAGCATTGTGAATGCCCCTCTCCCAATTTTTCTCTTGAGTCCGACTCATACAATTGTGAGGTCATAGTACATTCAAACACCATTTAATTCAAGTTTCATAAAACAACCATATTGTTGTAAAAAAATGTGAAGATATATTGTTGAATCGATGCCTCTATTATGTTAGAATGCATTGAAAATTTGTGAGATTCTCCTTTTCAGTTCTAACTTCAAGCTAGATCCCCATTCTCGGCTAGTGATTTATAATGAAGATTTATTCCTACCATTCATGCAACATAAAAAAATTTCCATTCATGGTAAATAGTGTCTCCTCGATAACAGAATTCTTTGCAGACACAGTAGTTTGCATTTTCTAGTGATGAGTAGTACACAAATTCTTGGCGATTTCAACTGCCACACAACAATTTCATGATTTCCACAAGTAGAACCACTCATCTATAATCCAGCAAGAAATTATTACTCACGAATCTATAATCCATTCTGCGATAGCAAATGATGCCAAAAAATTGACAACCAACCCAAAGATGCCAAATTCTTTCAACATTCAACACTTCCTTTGCTTTTTTTCCTTCGAAGTCTCTCGGCCCTCAATGAGTACATAATCAAGTTTCAACGGTCGTTTATAATGGTTCCTACGCAAGAAACTCGGGTTAGAAAGATTTTGATAATTTATATCTTTGTTTTTTAGTGGGTTAAAATATTTTTAAATTGCCTCGGTTGTTTTTATAGGAACTATGGATTTCTCAATGAAAATTTTGTCGATTTAGAAACATCGAACATCATTCAGCTACGTTTTCCTAAAATGATATGTGAGTTTTTTCATGTGCCTTCAGCTTTGTCTTCATAAAAGAATGAAACGAAAACACAATCTCGGATTCAACAACATGCTTCTCAAAATTAAACGGAAAAGTTTTTTGTTAAGACTTGACACCTCATCAACGCATATCGTTGTTCCATCAATTTGAGGCTTAGAGATGTCAAATACTACAAATTCAATTGAAAATGAACCTTTGAAACTCCCCGTACACCAAATCTCAAAATCTAGATTGCACGCCTACCAATGGGAACATTCATATCACTACCAATGATTTTCATTGTCCGATAAATCACATTCGGACTCGCCTTCGTTTTCGAGGACAACCTCGAAGTGCTCATCGGACAATTCCATCTTCAGCCCGTATTCGCCATCCCCGATCGAGTGGTCTCTAGCAATAAATTCCTTATTGAACTCGACTATTCACATTAATAATTTTTTTCACAATACTCCTTTTTAACTTACCATAATTTTCTCACATTAGGAGCGATTCCATTTCAATTTTTCCCCTTTAATGATTTCAATATTCGGTCATGACACATTGTAGTCTATATTACGTCTCCCCACACACATTCTGAGGTAGATTCAAATCACGGTACAACCTCGATATTCTACGGCGATTTGATCCTGTGACCTCTTCAAACAATGTTTCAATCCTTATTTAAACAATTGATGGCACTAGTCAATACTTACGCAACTCGAATGGGGAAAAGCATGAGAAATTAAACTTAGGTTCTTATAAGGCACTCTTATCAATCACCTCATCTATCTTCTGTGCTTTATTCCCCTTGATCGTATCCAAGAAAGAGAACTTTTCGCTTTTAAACCATCAATGTATTCATTTAATACCCTTTAAAGCCTAAAAATATTAAAAAACACAACCCCATATAATGGCATTCTGATTATTCAAATGAATTCAGCTACACAAGAAATATTTAGAGACAAGTTTGAAAAAAACTTTTCATGAATTAATAATCTGAGAAGGCAATACTTACCTCGATTTTTATAAAAGACAATTGGCTTCCTATATATATCACCACGTTCACACACTGTCTTCACTCATCAGTATTCTAAGATTAAATCATATAAAACAAACTCCCGAACTTTGAACTAGTTCAGATTCAAAATAATAGTCCCCCAAATCTGCATCTCTATATCCAAAATATCTTCAATACATTCAATATTTCTAGATCCAAAATAATTAAACAAGACCTTAGACCCCATTCTAAATATGCCACTATGAAGGAACAAATTCAATTGCATCTTTTTATCTTTATTTTATTTTTTTCTAAAATACCTCTTAAAATATAGGAAAAATAAAGATGAAAATGATAAAGTCCATTGGAAAAGTCATTAATCGTTGTAGACTCTTGAGCAGTATGCTAGTTTTGCTTGAGAGAAAAATTCTCCGTGTCACAAGAGGAAAAAGGAGAGAATGTAGATTGAATGACCAATCACAAGAGAAAGAAAAGAGACTAAGCCACCTACTATGAGACTCCTTAGTGAAAGAAATACAACATAGGAATCCTTTGGTAGTTCCGCAGTACCATTTATTCAAAAGAGCAAGGCAAATTTCAAACTAAGACTTTAAGACAACAATGCCTGGTCATCTTTCCAGACTATATACTTATTATTTCTCAGTTAGTTCAGTAGAAGATATGGTCAAATTGGTAGAGTTCTACATGCATGTCTTTATATTAACTGACACAGTCATAAGGACCGAAACTCTAGGATGGCATATATGAAACCCATGGCCCTAGCCTTCTGGATGGCTAATGAATAACTAGGGCAAGAGGAGGTAAAAAAGGTGATGAAGAAAGGAGAAAAAGAGCCTCTTCAAATTAGAGTAGAGCTAGTCACCCCTAGAGGGACTACAGAACCACCAACATACAAAATGATTCCAACCTATTCAAAAAATATCTCAACACTTAAGCACCAGAATACGGTGCATTATGATCATACCCCATTGTCGGGGAGAGGAATGTGTGATGGCATGTCGTGGAATATGGAATTTCTCCTGTTTTAGTCAAGAAACTCCATTTTGTTACCCTGTACGGATTGAGAGTTTCAGAGAAAGACCACCCCTACAAAAGAGCCACTGGGCACAGAAGAATGCTACCAGATAAAAAATAAGCCCACCAGCCGCCTGGGACCAGAGGAAGCAAGATCAAACTGCAGTGACAAGGAATGGAAGAGGAAAAAAAGAATGTGATGCTCTACCCACATGAAGGACCTTCCAATGATACCATGCTGATCTCGTATGTTTACAATGGTTCTGGAAAGAAACCAAGAAAGAGGACCGAGTTTCTTAGACAGACAGGCAACCACGTGGGGTGATGATGAGAACCATCACGAAATTAGTCTATGAGCACTGTCACCTTTTGCTTAATTATTCTCTCTCTCTCTCACACATGTAATTGCATTTTGTCATATTTTTACTTAGTGATAATGATAAAAGGAGTGGGTTATCATGATTCGACGAAACATGGTTTAAATGAAATAAATTAATGGAAATAATGCCATTTTTTGGAGAAAAAATGCAATATAGGGCTTGGATTAGACAACAAGGAGTAATTGTAGGGAGTGTTAACCACCTCTTAACTCCTAAATAAAGCTGATATGTTCATTATTTCTCTCTAAAAAGCTCAAACCAAAGGCATCGTATCCGCATCTTGGGGAGAGGCCCCCAAGACTCAAAAATTTGAAATGGATATCAGAACATTCACAAAAGTAGAATACAAAGAGAGAGAGAACACACCCAAATAAAACCACAAAGAAAATTGTTTTTCAGTTGTTGCAGAATATCGAAGCTGCTATTGCAGGGACACATTATGTCCTTTAAAAAGTGAATACACATGACAGGGTTGTGGCACACACGTGTGTATACTAGGTGATACCATGGACACATACCACAGAGAAGACTATACACGTGGGTAACTTGTTGTGATGAATAAAAGAAGAATACATATACCATGGGTGAATGAATACCATGGATAGACACAATGTAATACCATAGGCAAATAAATACCATGGGTTTATGCTATCTAATACTAAGGGTAAATTTGCGTGTGGATGAACACCATGGGTGGATTCCATTTTCCATTTGGATCATTCCTCTCCCTACAGCAAGGTCTCCATTTCGAAGTTCTCTCAGGAAGCCTTCTTATGTTGTATATAGAGTCACCACATGTTTTGTAGTTAACCCAGAACTATGAATGTGCTGGATTCTGGACAGAGACACTGAATACCAGTGACCAACTGGGATATTGACAGTGTGCGCCTAGCAGCCGAGAACGATGATGTGTGGGTTTGTGTGAGAAGATCTGAGACAGAGATACTCCCACGGTCCATGTGTATCCACCATTTTACTTGTTTGAGTGTTTAAAGAAATGACCTCAAGAGAAATCCATTTCCAGCAGCGCCTGACCCACAATCCAGACATCGATTGTCGATGAAGCAACAGCTCACAGTGAAATCATATGGCTGGGGTGGGAGGCCACCAAAATGAACTCATGACTGAATAGTGCTAAGTGCTGAAAATGATGAATGTGAAGTAGGTGCCTACTAATGTGGGGTGGGAGGACAAGGCCCAAGGAACCACTGGATGCCGCCCCGATTTAAAATGACACACCTATATTTAAATATGTTCCTAATATTTATTATAAACTCATTAAATGAATGATCGTCGTCATCATGTGTTTTAAATCGCTATCTAGAAACTGAGACTCTCATATCACAGAACCCGTTCCTGCGTTGCCAACATTTCTCGGAAAAAGAGCCGATTTTAAACTACTATAACTTTGGTCTTGACTCCATTTGACCGTTTTTTAACCCAAGATCAAATGGAACTCGTATGTAACCATTTATCTGAAATGTCACAATTTAAATTAAATAAACAAGAGAGAGCCGTCGTCCATGAATTGTCGTTTTAAAAATTGTTTGCAAGATGCAGTAATTTGAATGAGCGATATCTCCTTCATCCAGACTCAATTCTACCGATTTGTTAATTTGGTATTTTTTTCACAAGGAATCTAGATCTGGTCTTTGCAATGCCCAAAATTTTTAGATTTGATCCGCAAAATCGCCGCAAAAATTCAATAAGCTGTTGAAGATGGCCGCAAAACATTGGTAAAACTAAAATGTCAAAACTTTGTCTCCATGGATCGCAATCAACTGACATTGATTTATCTTATCTTTGATATACCAAAAGATCAAAATTAAATGACCTCACAAGATCTACAAACAGGAAAGCTAAAAAAGAAAGAGAACACACCGGCAAATAAAAACCATGTAGCCTTGTTTATTAAAAGAGTATAACCTGAGGAAGCTAAGGTATTGTGGTGGAAAATCTATCCTTTTACAAAGTGAGGCTTGTTATTTATATCATTTTTTTGACAGCAATACCATGGGTATACCACAATAATACCATGGGTAAATTCCATGTGGATGAATACCACAGTGGATGAATACCATGGGTGAATGAATATCATGGATAGCCAATTACAATACCATAGCCGAATAAATACCATGGGTCGATGCTATTTCAATAATGCAAAAGATGAACATAAGATGCCATTTTCCAGCATCCAACTAAGTGAATATCTGGGAAGGGAGCCAAGCTCCATTTTCTGAAACTAAGGAAACAAACACCCAACTTTTAGGAGTTGTTGGTAGCTACCCCATTGTAGCAACAGGGGAGAAAACAACAGGGATTCACCCTTGATGCAAATTTCTAATGCCGCCCTTGTGGTTGAAATTTATGACGTTCATTGTCATGTGGCAGATCATAGCAAAATAACAGAGTATTTAGTTTCTTTTCCACCGAGGTGATTCATAATGAGTTGATCTTTAGAAGAACAATCCATTGGCCCTGCCTTTCTGTGTACATGTATTTTTATGTTGTAGTAGTTTATTTCTTTCATTACTTGTTTAGAAACAACATAAAGTCATTAAAACTACAACCTAAGCCTCCCCCACTCCTCTGTTGATTTCTGAGGAGGAAGGTGTCATAAAAATAAATATATTTTTAGTTTAGAAATTTCTTGGTAAATTTAGATATTTTTTACTTCACTTACTTAAACACTTAAATAGTTTTATAGTATCTTTGTTTCAATTACATCGTGTATGTTTATCTAAATTCAATCAGAGTTTCAGCTCTATTTTTATGATAATTTTTTCAATGATGGATGGTTGGAAAACATGTCTCAATTTTAGGATTGGAGAGAGTTGTGTGCAGTCTCCTTCAACACAATTATCTTTATTTTTTCACCCTTCAACAAACCTTCCATCCAATTCACCCACAAACTTGTTTTTAGGTCACCATTACATCACTAGTATGTCTCCTTGTATGAAAATTAGGTTTTTAGAGCTATAGCTGGGTGGTAAGAGGTCTTCCTCTACCAAAGATCTGCCTTCACCCATTTTCTCCTGTGTCTTCTTCCTGATTTCATTTTCCACCTCCAACCTTTTCCTAATTTTGTTTTTTGAAAGTTTTATATCCGATAGCATTTATAGAATCCCAGAAACTTCCTATAACAAGCATGTCAACCCTCTCTCCTCTAGGCCAGTCCGTCTTGCACCACCTAAGCTTGCTCAAACCTGGCAATTACAGCCTTTTATCCTGAAGATTACCTACATCTTCCACCACCTACGCTCTCTTGATAAAATTTAGTTAATGCTTATCTAACAGTGTGCTCTATATTAGTTTCCTTTTTCTCGCAATTCTATATTTCAAGAATCTATACTATGAGTCTCACTTAGTGTAATTTTCTCTTGCCTTAGCCTAAACATGGAATGCTTTTCTTTCCAAAGTTTAAAATAGTTAGATGAATCAAGTATCTATAGCTTTCTTTCCTTTAATAGAGTAATGTTTATGATCTGCTTCTACCAGATCGTAATTACAAGTATAAAATTCCTTTCCTATAAACTAAAATTAGCACTCATAATAAGATCAAGATGACAGGAATATAGAGTCAGTTTTTGCAGACATACTACCACCTGTTACAAACTTCTATGCTGATAAAGTAAAGTTGTGTAGCCTATGGGAGTTGTAGTACTCTTAAAAATGAACAGCCACTTTAATGAAGCAACATATTAATCATAAAAACAGCATACGTGCACCAGTGGTACATCAATATTCTACTATCAACGCGTGCTGCCTATTCAACAAACATGGGTTGTAGGTAAAATTTATCCATAGATATGAGATCTTTGCCTAACGAGAACGATCTTTTACATATCCCGTGGAATACACAAGATAATTTCTGCCTTCAAGCATTATTTATATGTTAGTCATTTCTTGAACAAATAAAGTCTTAAATATGAAAATTATATATAGGAAACACAAGTTATCTCCATCAAAAAAGTGACTTATATTTTGTAAGCAAAGACGTTGGAGACAAAACACACATGGCATGATAACTAATATTCACATATATAAGTCGCATATCCCATATTTCTGCTCTATTCACTCAAAAATACCTTGGTAACTATCAATGATTACTCACATAGCCCAGTAATGAACTCATTTGCACGTTTCCTAATGGTTCGGTGCTGGCAGCAGAAATTACAGGCAGTATAAAACACATCCCTGTTTATCATCTAAAGTGACTAGCGTATGTTATGAGTAGCCCCAACACCATTGTAATTATTCGCAATGATGCTGAGACTTTCCATATAATTTTGGCAAATTTATGGATAAGTCATCAATAGGTCGTTGTAAAAATTGATGGCACTAAATCAACAAGATAGAGACATCCATATTTTGTTGTGACAGGATGGAATAGAATTTATTATCAGTTTTCTTATGACATCTAAATGTGTTTCAAGAGAGAATATAAGGGAGAAATGAGGGATGAGAGGAAGAGGGCGCAGATGTGAAATCACTGTGTAATCTCCCTACTTGCACACAAGAAAGCCACACTTTTTGGTATAAGTTCATGAGATTATTGTGTGAACCACGTTAAACCGGGATGTCTTCATTTATTGTTGTGTGTGATCCCGTTTTGCTTAACGGTATCAATTGGGCATTTTATATCAACTTGATTATTTGTCAGAGAGTATGCATGGTAGCCTGTTCAATCCTATTTGAGCTACCAGACCTGTGTAGGCCCAAGATCGCTGCTTGGCATTTCTCCTCCAACGCTGTGTGGAATCATTCAAGAGAGGATTCTGTCTAAAAACCACACAAGCAAGATCAATTTCTTGACATCACTTTCTGCCTGCGCTCTTCTCATGGCATTCAGCTCTGATTCTAATCATGACATTGTATAGCATTTCATGTTTTACAACACCGGTGAGACAGTTGAGCGTCCAGCAGTGTGAGATGGAGTGAGCCACCGCGTGTGGGCTGGTTGTTGTTATAACATCCCACCTTGGGAAGCCATGTCATCATATTTCTTGATCTACGATTGCCTACACCTGACACCCCCGACAGGACTAAAATTGCCCACCATATTTGTAATGCAATGTCAGAATTATTAATTGTTAAAAACATGCAGATCAATGGGACCATGGACTGTGGAATCATGTTAAGATGCATGTGTTACCTGCAGCCATCATCATTCTTGACAGTCTGTGTGAGGGTAGTGTTTTTGATTTGTTATTTTGAGCGCCTCTTGTCTGCTAGCTAATTGTATTTGCATAATCTCAGCCTTCGGTGGAGTAGCAGGAGCCAATTTTTTCATAAGTGGAGCACACGATCTTGTGCTCACCACCAGTCACACCCAATTCATGAGTCTTAACACTTAAGTCAAACATGATATGTAATGTTTGTTTGTATAAGCATGATTTGTTGAAAAGTTTCTCAAGTTTGTAGGCTAAAAATAATTGCACATTTTGATATGTAGCATTTTACTTCAAATGACACTTTTATAAAATAAAATCTCTTCATTTATTAAGATTCGAAATAGAAATTATTATAAGCACCATAAAAGAAAGTGCTGCCTGATGGCTACAGACAAACGTTCTTAAGACACGCCTATATTTTAGTAGAAAGAAATTCAGTATTTTGGAGAATTTATTAAATTCATGTAAATATTGATGACAGTTTTTGATGATTAATTATGTTTTAATTAATTAGTGTAGAATTTGTGAACGTCCAAACAATTTAAAACATGAGAGAACAGCCTGCATAATTTGAATACAATGGAGTCTAAGTTAGAACTAGTTGAAAGGTTTTTTAGGGAGAAAGACCTATTCTATAGGGACATGTTGAGAGATTTATAGTTTGTCGAGGAATCAGCGGGACACAAGATTAAACATCATTTAAAATTATATAACTGTATCAACCCTCAAAGGAACAATGACCCATTATAGAGAAGAGAGCATGGCCAGTGAGAAGATTTCTGCTTTGTGCTCTCTGCCAGCTTTGTAGTACAGTCAAAAATGATCGATAACTGTGCCTGGGATGTAGGTAGAAATCTTTTCCATTTCTATGTTTTGTGTTGTAACAACATTTGATTTTTCACCGTATGTCTTACTGAATTTGTGTGTCTGTTTGAATGAAGAAATTCATCTTCTTTTGAATTTCGGAGTTGTTGCAAAGAAGGAAGCAGTCCAGAGAAAGAAGCACTTGCTAAAGCCTGCTCATTTAATATCATTATTGTAAGGAGACCGTGTGGTAACTGGCAACACCATCACAATGGATCGATTTCAAAGAAATAATTTGGGAGGCAATTGTCATCATCGGTGTTGAAAGAGGGCGTTTATTAAAAGTATTCTTGGCTAAGAGCCAGAGCCAAGGCATTGGTTTATCCCGCCTGCAAAATTCGTGACGCCGTCATTAAAAGGTACGCATCTTCACAATTTCCGTAATGAATGCATGTAGTTGATATATACCAACGTTGTTCACTTCTTAATTTTACAAAAATCGCAACAAATCGTAAGAAGGAGCTTCCGATTGTGAACGGAATAAGCCAGTGACAGTGTATTGATTAAAATGCTTGATGGTCACTAGCACAGCCAGAAGGATCAGGAGACCTGCTGGGAACTGGAGTTAATGGTCCTGAAAACATAGCCGTAATTGAATGCGAACATTTTGGTAAGTAACATGTTTTTATTGTTTTAAACTCAATCGTAATTTGAACATTGGAAAAGTGTTACAGCCGTGTAAATTGAAGAAACGCTAAACATTAACTGTTAGCACTGCACGTTGCTGAGCAAGTTTCAATAATTCGATTTTTGCCTCACAAGCCACATGTAACGAATTAACATTTTAAAACGCTAAGCGTGATCCAAAAGTTGAAAAATAAGCAGAAAATTGCATGAAGTCGTTGTATTAAGTCAATTGCCCGGGCCACCCAGGAAGAGTACAGAAGGGTTTAACTTCCCGCCCACAGAACAAATGACAGTGTTATCGGTCATGAAATCGTTGGATTTGCAAGAAGGAGAACCGTGGTGAGAGATTAAAGGAAGAAGTCGAGCTCATCGTTGGGCGATTTCACATACCCATTTAATCGCTCATGTTATTTTTGTATAGCCGTGTTTTGGTAGACATTGGTGCCAGTCTATTGTTTGAAGTAGTGGAACTTTTCATTTGGTCGATATGTTGTGCGTGGCAGACACACTGCTTGTTCGCACGGTGATCTTTTGAGAAATGGAGTCCAACACTTACAATGGCTGAGACGTGCAGTCATGATGTCCAACTGGCGTAATTTTATGGCCAGAGGCATGGGAATGGTGTTACACACATCTCGCCTTTAATTAAAGGTAATCATATGTGAATGATTTGATTTAATGGAAACATGTATGAGAAATAATGGACTAAATTGATGGAGATGAATGTTAATTGACTAGTCCAGCGTGGGCAAATAATTCAAGCTAGTTTGAACAATTAGGCTTGAATCTTAAAATGCTTAATAAGTTTCAACTAAAGAGAAAACTTTTAATGAAGGAGCAATTCTGAAGAAAGAAACCATGAAGATAAATTTTAACAAATGTAAAATGCCAGTATTGGTGTTTTTTTATTTGGGAATTTGGTCGAATAAGAACATACGCACAGAGTTATAAAACTCGGGTACTGGCAGTTGTGTGCCCTACATCATTTTTTGTATCAAGTCATTCAATGGCGTTTTTGAAAAGAAAGAATTGAATTGAAATTGGTATCAAATTTTGTGTGAGGGCAACCCCCGTTATATTCAACGAATAAATGCTTTAATTAAAATTCCATATAGTTAAAGAGTGATCGACAAATCTGTAAGAGAAGAAGGTCGATAATTATAATATTTATGAAGTGCGTACGGGGTACAAAAATATATTCAGATTCTCTAATCGTACGTACAAGCAACCACAGAATGAATTAATGAAGAATCATGCCCGTATTGTGTTTGTTTGCTCTTGAATTGAGTTTCAAACATTGCAGAAAATAGATTATATGCTGAGACTTGCTATTAGTAATGAAGTAATTCTAGCGAGATCATATAGTAATGAAAGTGTTTTAATTATTTCGAGGAAGAAACCTCATAAAGACAAATGATGTTATTAAATGAAGTTTGGCTATGAAACGTGGTATTGGAAGAGAGCATCTGGATTTAAACGATTAGCGCAGTTGAATATCGAGAACATGCAAGAGACGAGACAGTTTCATTTAAACAGACGCAGGAATGATGAGATTCTAAAGGTACACCAGCGGGTAGGTGAATGGAAGGACAAGACTGCATTTATAAGATGATATGGTTTTATTTGGATTTGAAGAATAGAACATTAAATTAGGTATTTATGTTATTACAACTCCTAAAAGGCAATGTGTTTAAATTCTATGAAGAAATCGTAAAAGCTTTATGTGAAAACATAGACGTGGCGGCATCCCTGAGGAATCACAACAGAGACTATAAGGAGGAAAATTGTGAACAGTGATGAGTTGTCGTTAAAGAGCAAAGAGTGAAGCCTGCAGGTCCAGAGAGAGGAACCATGTTCGTCGGCCAGCACTGCGGATAGAGATTAGCAGGTAAGTGGCTACAGTGATAGAATTTCGTCGAGCGTAGCCCAGTGCACCATAGTAAAGAGAGTGAGGAACTTACAGGAGAGGGAAAAGATTATGACTAGTGACAAGCCAGACAGAGTAGCCCCAACAAACCGCAGGATGAAAGTATATGATGCGAGCAATTCGGCATGCGATGCGCGGGCGGAGTGAATGCGAGACAGAGAAGGATGGCTTAGCTTAGGTGTTAATGGAGAGGCGTGTTTATGCAGACCGTACAATGGTTATGCCGCAGAAAGCAAGCTGAAGCAGAGGGTTACAAGAGAAGATGAAATTGTATCAAAAAGGAGGCGCGATAAAGGAACCATAATCCCAGCTTTGGGAGGCGATGCTGAGACAGATAGCGCTTGAGACCGATGCCAGTGAACATGTCAAGAAGATGTTGAAGTTTCAATAAGTACTGTTCATAGACTGCACATTTTTAAAAGATGAAGAGCTAGAAGAGGTTGAACTGCGATGAATG
The DNA here is from genome assembly GCA_034641835.2 of Pinus albicaulis. NCBI lineage: Eukaryota > Viridiplantae > Streptophyta > Pinopsida > Pinales > Pinaceae > Pinus > Pinus albicaulis. Next base: position 125,541,653 of record CM076572.1, on the reverse strand, counting down.
ATTCAAACAGCCCCAGGACTGACAACTGAAGAGCAACAAAGACCGTAAGGTCTCAGGATTTGAAAATAAGTCAGATTTGTGTGTATCGCAGTGCCTGAGATGGGGACGCCTTTGTCGCCGCATGGAAAGAGGTCTTAAGATGAAAGTTTTGGAAGGCATTATGATGAAAGAGGTCAAGAACTGTCATCATAATGTGACAATGATGGAAAACATCATTGAAATAGATGATGAGAAGGGGAGACTAGCTTGTATAGTCCAGAAAGTTTTGAGCTGGAATGAGCACTGACATGCTTGCAGAGAGAGAAATCAAATGCAACATACTGGGAGTGTTAAGAAGGGAAAAGAGGTGGAATAGCTAATTGGAGGAAGAAGAGCAAAGAAATATCCATCAAGGATGTTAAGCGAGATAGGACTGTTTATATGATGAAAAATATTGTCAATGTTTGAAGCACCAAGAAGAAGTCGACAAGATGTGGGTAAAACAAGAGAAAGAAAATGGTTCAAAAGATTGCAAAGGGCCCTTAGAAAGGAAAGAAACAACATTACAAAGAAGAACAGTGATCAAAACAAGGAAGAACAAGCAAGAATGAGAGTTCAACAACTGAAGAGATGAAACAACCAAAAGAAGGTGGAGAAGAATGACAAAGTAAAATGAGTTATTAAGGAGGTTAATGATAAAAACATCCCAGAGAAAGACAAAGAAGCAAGAAAGAAAAGGAGAGACAGCAAGAGGAAAGACTTGTTTAATTAGGAAGGCGGTGAGTATGGACAGACGATGATGTACAGGGAGACTCGGGAGAACAACAATAAGTAATACAACAATAAAGCAATTGATGGCAGTGTTGGGAAATATTATAAATACAAAGTTTGGGACCCAGATGTTTAATTATCCGCACGCGTTATCTAAAACAATTTTTCACAGACTGATGCAGACATCCACTGCTATTATCATTGTATTTAGTAGCAGTTAGGGTCTCATATTTTTAAAATTATTGACCTACAATATTAATATTAGTTTTGGAGTGGGATGAATGAAGTTTTTAATTAATTATTTGTGAGAATTTGTAAATGTTCCCAAATGAACCGGAAACATGAGGGAAACGGGCCCAAGACTTAATTAATAATGGAGTCTGGTTAATGTCTAGTTGTTAGTTTTATGGGATAAAGATCTACCTTTAGGGTTTAGATTAGGGTTTGTTGAGGAATTGCGTGGATAAAGTATTGCACTAGATCATTTAAAATTTGTATAAATTATCAACCCTGTAAGCAATGAGATCAGATTAGAGAGAGAGGGTGGGGAGAGTATGAAGTAGTGAGAAGATTTCTGCCAGTGCTCAAGGCCAAAGGCACAATGATCGATAATCAAAGCCTAAGGAATAAAATTGTATTGTAAGTGTTTTGTGTTGTAAATACAACATTTGATTTTTCGATCGATGTCCAGAATGAATTTCTGTAGTTCAATGAATGAAAAGGAAATTATTCCTCTTTGAATTTCGCTGGAGTTATTATGCAAAGGAATGATGTTTAGTCCGTATGAAAGACACCTTCTGTAAAAAGCCCATTAATATTGTCGGTTATTGCAGACATCGTGGAACCTGCACTGAATGCGAATGGATTTGTTTCTCAAAGAAAAATAATCGCAAGTAAATTGTCAACGTACTAACAATATAGCGTTGTTGCATTTCATGCGTATTTTGCTTTAAAATGTTTTAACCATCATGAAAATTCAAGACGCCGGCTATTAAAAGTACACCTTTTAATTTTTAAACAATGTTGTTGGAGTGTTAGCGGAATTGTTGTTCACCACCGATAAAAATTGTTAACAACTAGGAGTCGAATGCAAGACCAAGAAGCCATGATATATTGCGACTGGGTAAAGCGCTTGATGGCTTACCATGTTAGCGCTAGGAATGTGATCCGTGAGATCACGCCAACCAAGTGAACACCATTCCTTTAAGCTTACTTTCAACGAACAAGTGTTTTACCTTGTAAGTAAGGTTTTACGTTTTAAACCCGACTTAGTACTCGAACGCATTGGTAATAAAGTAAAGGAGCCTAGAATGGGAGAAAACGCGAAAATTTAATCTGTTAGTAACTTACCACCACGGAGTATGCTCATAATTCGATTTTTGCCCCGTGAGCCATTATACAACGAATTAACATTTGAAATTTTAAGTTCAAGATCCCAGTTGAAAAAAGAAGTTGGGAAAATGCAAGAACCTCGTTGTATTAAGTCAATTAAATTGTGTCACCCAGACAATATGAAGGTTATTTAATCGTCTACGAGAACAATTATTATGGTTAATACTTCTATAAACTGGTTTTAGTAGTTTAGTTCCATGTGAGAGATTAAAGCAGAAACAGCCTTGAATGGTTATGTCTTTATCTCAACATGTTCACTGATTATTATTTTCATATGTCATGAGAAGGAACAAAAGTATAATCAATGTTTAAATAAAGAACTCTACTTCGAATACATACAAATATGTAAGAAGAAATACTGCTTTAATCACCAATAATTGAAATGAGTTCAAATACATTTGTACTATTTATATCAAAAGTCAAAATGAGTCCAACCTTTTACAGAACTTGCAGAATTAAGAGTATGCAACTAAATATAAAGTATATCCTTCGTGTTTTTAAATTTTCATATAAAACTACAGGGAATGATTTTGATTTAAATGTGAAAATGTTGAAGAGGGCGAAGGCATTTAATATGAGATGTTGTTCATATTGACTAGAAATTATAAATATAAAAGGCACAATCAAGCTTGGCTCACTGGAATTAGTTTGAAACTACAATGATAAGTCAATTCATGATAAAACCTTTGTTTAGTTAATAATTGTAGTTTAATCCATAGAGTGTTGAAGAGAACTTCCAGCATTAAATGTGAAAATGCCAGCATTGGTGTTTTTAGTTTGTAATTTGTTAGAGTGGTAATAATTACATGCATGAGCAATAAAATCTCAGTCATGAAAGCAATTTCGCATCATTTGAGACTGAAGTTTAATGACAGCCACATTTGAAATCCTAGTTAGAGGCACGATTACTCATACAATGGCAGTGTGGTGGCACTTTTTTGAAAATCCAACAACCCTTGCTGCTGACAGATGGATTAGTGATGACATCACATGACAGTGTTCCGAGTGGTACACGCATTGTTTATGACAATGTTTTATTTAACATCGTGTTAGAAAAAAACATCCATTGCTTGGACAAAGAAAACTCGTATACGTACCAAACTTTAACCAATGCAGATTTGCTCCGCAGAGCTGGAGTAGCTGCTACAGAAGGCAGAACAATAATCGCCATGGCCTGAATACTTTTACATAGAAGAATACTGCATAGAGGAATAGAAGTAAATTTGATTTAGAAGAAAGTCACACTTATTATGCTCTTTTCCCAGCCAGGACTAGTTGTTACTTCTATAAGTCTTAGTTCACTTCGGGGAAACCCCTGAATTTGATGATGTTGTTGGAGCTCTGTTGTCTGAAGAAACCTGAAAAAGGTCAGAATTCGAGAAACCTTCTACATCGTAAGAAACAGATGTTAGAGGCTGAATTCAAAGAAAAACGCTTTAACAAAACACAACAAATCTGCGTTCAAATCAAAAGGGAAGAAGTGTAGAGCGAAAGTGTTGGTTTTAGTGAAAATTGGGACATTCGAATAAATATTGTTGGAAGAGACAGACAAACATCCAAAGGGGAGACTCTTCAACGAGAGAGATAAAGAAGCAAACACTATAGATACAGAGTTCGATGCTTCCAGCAGTATTCAGGTATGAGTGATGAAGTATACTCAGATTAATTTTTCAAACTAATCACTGATCAACATTGGTCATTAAATTACGGTGCGTCAAATCACATGTGCATTTATAAGGGCAGGTTTAATCACATATGTTTATATTAATGATGGAGTAGTTTACATGAAAATGATGTCTCATGTAATGTTGTTCACAGAATTGAAGCATCCAGTTAAAAGTGTCTACATGGTACTAAATATAAAAATTCCTAAGCTGACATGAAGACTATGTACCTAAACTCAGAAAAAATCTTATTTAATTTCTCGTGGAGTACTTAGACACAATGGATATAAGACTTTAGTCTCAAGGTGGAGTATATGGAAAATTTACAAGGATTCTTATTATTAATGAAAACGAAAAAATATTGCATATTTTTCGATTAGAAAAGCAGGAGCGATTATGATCTTGTCTTCAGATGTCACATAATAGTCGATCAATTCTATATCTATGGCATCAAACGTTGGGCCATATGAGCGAAAGAGGATTAAAAATCTTATCCGATCGTATGTTACATCTGCGCTAGTTTAAAATCTTTCACTAGTAGTTTCATAAAACATCTATATATATGGGAAACAAAGCGAGCATAAGTTTAAAATCGGAAAACATACTAGTAAAGGAACTTCTTGATTATATCCATTCTGCGATGTTTTGGGGTCCCGTGATCACCAACTCATGTGAGGATCATCATATTTTATATATTTTGATGCAAGATGATTTCTCTAGAAAATTGGTAGGTCACGCATGTTAAAGAAGCAGCCCTAAAAGTGTATTCACAGCTTTTCAAGCAGATTTAGAGCATTAGTAGAAAACACTCATGAAAGAACTATTAAATGTTTACAGAGCTGTCAATGGTGAGTTGAATTCTAAAGATTTGATAATAACAAGAAGTTGAGATCAAAGACATAGAAACTACTTCTATATACTCCTCAACAAAATGGAGTTACTTGGAACGCATGAACGAGGACTCTCTTAGAGAGAGCAAGATGTATGCTTAGTAACGCAAACTTTCTGAGAAGGAATTATGGGATAGAAGCTGGTATCTATAGCACAGTCATATTTGATAAATCGATCACATCTAGCCTAATAGGATGATGATTCTCAAGAGGCATGGAAAAGGGTCTTCATCATGATTATTCTAAATTTGAAAGTTTTTGGGTTGTGATGTATGTTACTAATTCAAGACATCGATGTTGACTGAAATTATATCCTAAATCAAAAAGATATATATTTGTTGGATATGGTGATGTGGGATTATAGGGATGCGAGTTGTGGGATCCCTACAACTCACAAGATCATCATGTCAGAGAGATGTTAAATTCAATGGATTCTCACTGATAATCGAGTATAGATAATAAATTGAGAACAGAATAATGTACCTACTGTACACATTCGGGTTGAAAACCGGCTTGAAATACGTGATGATCAGATAAATGAACTCCCGTTCATATCATGAACAAGTTTTAGATGCAGATCATGAAGCAACGTATTTCGATCTCGATCGCCAGATGAAGTTCTGAATAAATAGTCGACAAATTGTGGAAGTACCTGGGAAACATCTTTAAGGAGGTCCACTAGACTGCATACGACCTCCTAAAAGGTACTGATGATTATGTTACTCGATTTAACTTTTAACTCACCACGATGATGAACTATGCTACAGAGAGCTATGAAGGTCTCTACGATGGTAAGTGGAAAGAAGCAGAGAGGGATGAGATGGATGAAGGGCATAGATAAGAATGCCACATGGGACTCTGGCGAGAACTTCCCAAAGTGGCAAAACTGATGGGATGTGAGAATGGGTTTGCTAGTTGAAGAAAGGTGTTGATGATACGAGCTGAAGACACTACGAACGATCGCGAAAAGGTTTTTTCTCAGAAAAGCGGGACATTAAAGATCTTTTCATGAGATATATGTCACCGATTGTAAATTGTTTAATTTGAGATTGTTTAGCATTATTTGCTTTACTTGATTTATAATTACAACAACTAGATGTTAAGACTGCATTCTCTACATGGATATTTAGATGAAGAGATTTATATGGAACATAGCGAAGGATATAAAATCAATTTAGAAATTTCTTCTATAAAGTTCTAAAGAAATCATGTGGTATGGTACTCAAGGAGATCAGCACGACAGATGGTACAAGAAATTTGATTCTTTCAAGTATGAGTCAAAAATTATAGTGAATGAATATGTCATTGTGTTTACTTTCTGAAATTAGTAATGTCATATCATTATCTTGAACGTATCATATGTTGACGATATGCTTTTAGCCAGTAAAAAGCATGAATCAGAGATCAACGGAGTTAAAGGCTCGGCTGCAGATAGCTGTGTTTTGAGTGATGAAAATATAGAGTAGTGAAATGATTTTTGGGCAATGGACATTTTCTGAACGGGAGGGAGCAATGGTAAGTTGTGAACTTATCACAATAGAAAGTATATTGTAGAAAGACATCTCTGAGGGTTTGGTATGAACAATGCAAGCATGCTTAGGTCCCCTTTATGCTTTCCCATTTTAAGCACCCTTCAAGTTATGTCTGTCCTAACACTAATAGAAGAAAGATATATGTCTTGAATTACATATGCCCAATGTGCAGTTGGCGCAGGTTTGACATGTCATGTATGGTTTCGTACACGACATGATATTTCACATGTATGATTGGGGTTGTCAGCAGGCATATGGAAAATCCAGGGAAAAGAGCACTGAATTAAGTGATGTGAAAATGGGTGCTGATGATTTCGAGAGGCACGAAGTGATTATTGTATCACTTTATTGAAGACAAGTAGTGAATTTGTTTACGGATATGCTGATTCTGATTTTGCGGGTGATTTGGATAGAGATGTGTCAACTTGAGGTATGTCCTTTTTCTCTTGTAGGTGGAGCTACTTAGCTGGATGTCAGTCTATGAAACACTGTTCTTTATCCACTACGGAGAGCGAGAATACATACCGCTCACATGCTTTCAAAGAAGCGGTTTTGGTTGAAAGGGTCCTGTTTAGTGAGTTTGGTAGGCTGCAAGACAACATATAAAGTTATTTTCCACATTGTATAAAAATTTATTTAGCTGAAAAATACGCCCATCATATTAAATCAAAGCATATACCTATAAAGTACCATTTTGGTAATACAAAGTATCACCAATGGGGAGTCTCTCTTTTGGAAAAAAGTGCAAGTATATTCACCAAAAGAATTTTATTATAGCTACGATGGCGTTTGGCTTCTTTTGGTTTGTAGAGAAAATGAAGAGACAGAACAGGTCAGATTAATTGTTGCGGGAGATTGTTGAGATTTTCATATTACTAGAGCAAATCTCTAAGGAAGAGGAAGAGCATGAAGATGTGGGAAACTGGCTGTTGTAACTTCCCGTTGAATAATAATAAAGTCAATACCTGCTAGTATAGTTCGCATTGGTTGCGTGTCCATTTTTTAAATTGTTGTTCTGCCATTTATTGTTGTGATTTATTTTTTTTCCATGTTGTGCTTAATTCTATCAAATGCACCATTAAAAATAACCCTGCAAAGAGTGTGATTTGGGATGAGGTATTTGCTGGGAAAGAATGTCAATGGTATTTGTATATAAATTTTTTCCATCATCATCATTTAGTTAATATCGCCATAGCTTATTCCCGCGTTTACTATGTATGTATTATATACACCATTGCAAACTTCGAATACTTTTAGTGATCAAGTGAGACCTTAAATTAGTCAGACATTACATTTTCACTTCACCTGCACATTTTATGTTTGTTTAATAAAATGCAAATAGTAACCCATACAATAGTGTCGACAGAATGAAAGAAGCTAAGAAAACTAGGACCGAAATAAGAATAAAGTAAATTAATAATGAAAGATTACATTCATTAAATAAATAAAAAGTATGGCACATTAATCATATGACTTAAAGATAGAAATCATATAAAGGAACCTAAGAAATATAATAAATTAAATAGATAAGTTTTCAACATATAAATTTATAAGAGTATGAGTTTATAAATAACATTATAGCAGTGGAAAGAATATATGTTAATGTAATTTATATATAATATATTCCTTCTTTAATTTTTTATAAGAATTGTGTGATAGAAGATAAAGGTAGAAATTAGAAGACAAAAATAATTTCATGAATGTCACAGTATCCAATTCCAAGACATTACCTGTAATCATACACGACCCAAATCGTGCAGTTGTTTCTATTTCATCAAATGTTTATGTTAGGAATATATTCCTCTCTCCAAAACAGAATAACTTCCTTCTAATATATGAATATACTGGTAATAATACTCAACAATGATGGCCGATCCACATTGAAGAAGATGAAGACCAAGCAACAGTGACCAAATCTTTAGTTATGTATGTCATGGAACTCTATTACTCACCATGCTAGATGGTTTTTGGACTAAAAGGAAATCATTAGAGGTAGTTCTTTATTAGTTGTTAATTTTTGATAATATTTTTAGGAATAATTCAAACTTTAGTATTTTAAAAAAATTATTCAAAATAAGTATTCTTCTCCATAGACTATGTTTCATGGTGAAAATCTATAAATATTTCCACATACAAATTCTGAAAGAAGAAAATCTATAAATATTTTCATTTGTATTTTTCCACATTTTAACCCCATACCCCCAGATCCTCATATATCTTCTTAGGGAAAAAGGACACACTGTTACACTAAATGAGAGATCCAGAAGATTTCAAGGTGCCTTATGAGATCCCATATCTTTTAATATTCCTTTTCATATAGATAATTTTAAAGGCTTGAGGTGCTCCTCTTCCAGAGAGTTATTGTGGTATTTAGAATTCTAAAGTGGAAAATATTTTGCAGGAGTCAATCAAATTTTTTGGGATAAGAGTCAATAAATTCCTAAAATGGATTCATTTATCACCTTACTACATATTTGATATATAGAAAACCACCAAGTAGGTAAGAAGCAATGATTACACTATAATTCAATTCAAATTTCTGCAATATCTATAACCATTTGCAATAAGCAGCCACAGTTGTTTAGCTTGACATTAAAACCAAATATTTTAAATTGTCATTAGTAAAAGTGCTCACAACTACTACTCACTGAAATTTCTCTTTCATAATCGAGAAAGTATAGATTATTATTCAATTACTACCATCCTGAAGTGCTATATAAGTTTTCAATTACCACCTAAATAATAATTTTTCTCTATTATTACAAAAATAAATATATACCATTCAATGAGAATACACAAATGAGATGAATTTTTGGCCATCAAAATCCTTAGACCATTTTTTGAATGTATATATTTTATTATCAACACCTATACACCACCTAGACAGAAAAATATAGAGAAGGTATGTTATATGTATGCCATGTCTTTTGAATTATTATTTAGCAAGTGATATATACAATGGTAATTAATGTTAGTTTACTAGCCGTGTATTGTATTGCAGCGAGGTAAGCTGTAGAAAGCTTCTAAAATATTTTTTCACATTTAAATATTACCTGTACTTTTCAACATGCTGCTGAAAATTATATTCTTCCAACACCTATTTGAATCTAGGTATGTGAGTATATTAAGAAAAATCATACTTTGATCTGCCTCAAAGAAGAAGCTAAACTGATTATACATACCCAATTATAGCATTCCTTGATTTTTATATTATTTTATAGCTTTAGGCTCATTGTTGTAAGTAAAAAAAATAAACACACTTGCTGTAAGATTAGATAATAATAATTTTTAATATCTAGTCCAAGCTCAATTCTTTCAAATGCCTGGATTTCCAAGCTCCTCTCTAAATTCTTGTATCACTTAGTTACCATCTCGACACTTTGCCTGCTATTCTGTGTCCTAATTTTGTATTTTTTAGCAATAGCTAAACAACTACTCAACAAGCTTCATTTCTGGTTACCTCACAGCAGAAACTGGTGGACACAAGGATAAGACTAGAATGAGTTTTCTTTGAAAGAAAATTATTATACTTAACATTCTCATCTACATGGATTTGTGTAACTTGGTATTTCTACACAGAAACATACCCAACAAGATAAATTTCACTACCTTATTATCCAAATTCGAAATTTATCCTTAGGCCCATGATCATAAAACCTTGCAACTAAAATAATATGCTAAATCAATGACTTCTGATGGAATTAAATGAGATTTATTTAAGTAACTCCACAGAGTGTCTTCCTATAGAATTAGTAAAAAACTTATTAAGTAACATAAAATAGAAATAAATCAGTACAAAATTTTTATCATTAATCTCTAAGGATACTTAAAACTCCTCCCCACAAGTCCTATTTATGTATTCTGCTTTCTTATTCCATTTCTAAATATAAATTTATTCCCATATAATAATAATTTTGTATACATTTAGTATCCACAGTGGAAAATATCTCATCAAGTAAGCTGGACAACTTCATAATATTCTTTCAACCACCACATCACCCAATGAAATGATAATAATCATATTCTCCTTAGTGTTCCCATTAAGAAACCACATTTGATAAGATATTCTTATTATTTTCCATCCATGAGAAGAAGAATAATTATCATCTTAGGAAATGAGGCCATGTCTTTATACATGCCACTTAGTAGACACTCTCATTTTCATATTATTTTAGCTATGAAGGCCAGTCACAAAGGGTAGCAACAAATGACAATTCAAATTGAGAAACTATAATTGTATATATCAAGGCATTTTTTCTCCAAAGTTCTTTATTTTGAGGCTAAGGTGGAGTTCCAAGTTCCTCTTATAAATTTTTCATCTTTGTTTATTATTAAATAAAAGAAAATTGAATGAAGCATTATGTCAAAATTTTATAATATTGTGTGGTTTATAAAAAAATAATCACATACCCTCTTTCTCACCATAGTTACATATATAGATGATTTAGTTTTAAAAACAAAAATTCACACAACAGAAAGCACTGCCTATCTATATGATCCCACCCTTGTGTATGACTTCACAAAGAACTACATATACGATGACACATTTCATAACCTTATTATATAATAAACTCAAAATGCCCATCTTGTATATGATCAATAAATCCTTTGAAACTATAAAACATGTATAGAAACTGGAGGATATTCTATTTTAGTTAAGCACTAATATGGTGTGTTTTTCCAAGATCTAGTTTAAAAAATATTAATGAGTGGGTAACATAACAGAATTGTTTTTAATTAAAATGTTTACCTAATCAGATCATAAGCATACTTAAACTTCCTCAACGCAGTCCTATTTTGGGTATTCATTCTATCCTATTTTCAAACCAAAAGTTATTTTATTGCTGAACAAAGATCTCTCATTAAAATATCAGTAGAAATGTATCTGTTAAGAACTCTTTAGACAGCCCTATCCCTGCCAGGGCAGGTCTGGACTCTAGGATTGAAAGGGACCTATTTCTATAACTACGGTTAAGAAGGAAGCATCGTGGATGATAGAAAAAATGGGACCAAATAACCTGAAATAAAACTATCTAATTTAAACTAAATACTGATAAAGAAATTCTAAGACTAACCCGGGTATCATATGTGAATACAACTTAAAATTATTCCAATTTAACAATAACCATAAAAATATATTAAAGTTTAATTGAAATGCGCAGTAAAAAATAAAGATAACTCTGTTTAAGAAATTAAACAGAGTTATATTAACATATTGTATTCATCATTGGATATCATCTACATACACTTATGAAAGATAACATTTCAATTATATTAAAAAATGATATATAAAGAAACGTTATGAAAACAAATATATATAAATGATAGCAAATTTTAAAGCAAATATCATATGACAAAAGAAATCAACAGTGAATAGATAAAAATACATTATCCATCTTGAAAGCTTTCAAGTGAAATCTGATACTCTAATCCAGTAATTCTGATGCAAAATCAAATCCAAGGTACAAAAATGCAACACTTTAAAGATAATTCCACATAAAATCACCAGATGTGATCCTTTATAAAATATAAGAGGTAGTTGAGTACAGAAATGTAATCTCCAAGTCCAAAAATATTACAACTCAGGACCTTTTCTCCAGTGCATGAGAATGGTTTAAATATGAAATTACATGAAAACAGAATCCTACTACTACTGCTACAATCTATCAACTTAAAAACAGAAATGCTATCTTTTGTGGAACTGATTCATTGCTTTTCCCTCTCACTCGATGTAGCCAGGTGGCAAATTTTCAACATTTCCTGGACTTCTGATGGATGACTCATCTTGGAATGTAACTGTCCAGCGTATGTGGCATCGGAGAATTCTGGAATCAAACAATCAACAACGTTTGATAGGCATTTAATAGCTAATTGACTATTGAGTGGATTAATTAGATAGGTCCACATATTATCCGAAGATATTGTTTCAAGCTCATTGATCTATTGATTTTTATTCAGTATTTCTTCTTTCCATCTGTGATCAGTGTCTTTGACTTTAAGAAAACTGCCTAGAACACCATCTGAAATGAGATTAATTGCATATAAGCTGTCATTGATAAACTGTATTATATTACCCATCATGCCTCTAGCTCTTGATATAGCTCTCTTGGCTTTCATTAACTGTCGTTCCCACTCTGTAAACAAGATTTCCTTCTGTTTTTCTTCTATTTTAGGAAGATTAGCTTTTCTTCCTTCTTCTATATCCTGCCAAGTAAGAAATTCATAAATCTTTTCATCGGCATCATCAATCTCTTGCCTGAGATTAACTATGCCCTGTATCAAAGATGATGTTATATCAATAAACGACTCTGTTTGAGCTAATTTTGTACAAAAAATATCTAACTGCTGAGACAGTAGTTTATTGGCTTCAAGAGCTTCTGTTTTTAATTCATTCAATTTGGGAAAATCTTTGAATTTATCTAAGGCTGCTTGAAATTATTTTTCTTGCACAATCTTTGTGTTCCTTTCATCTTGTAACAAATTTTGTAGCTTGCAATCTCTTGATTCAACTGTCGCTGATTACTTAAAGTTTGTTCATCAATTTTTTTCTTTTCTGTGACAAGCTGCTCTTCTAGCTCTTTAATTCTGAGCTCTCGATTTTGAAATTTCTGTTCAAATTTAGCAATTTTCTGCTGATTTTCATTAGCTTGTTTTTCAAGTAAAGCTAGATGTAGATCTTTCTGAATCATCAACTGAGAAACTTCTGCAGCTTTATCTATTGTCGCAGCACTGTATGCTCCTGCATATTGAGATAACTTAGTGAGATCCTCAGATGGATTCACTTCGGCATTCTTATAAACAATACTCATGAATTCTTCCTGTGAAGCAAAATTGGTGTCCTGATCCATCTTCCTTATTTTTCTCTGTTTTTTAAAAACAACCTTATGTTTAGGGCTATAGAATACATCCAGAGGAGGGATCTCCTCAATTTTCAACACAATTTGTCCTGTAGGATGTTCAGGAATGATTTCAATATCTTGATCTTCTGGATTTTTCTCTTCAGGATTATCCTGCAGTCCTAATTGATGAGCAAATTGATCATACTGTTTCAACAATTGAGAGGAAATATTAAGATTAGTGGAATCTACAATTTTCTTGGTATTTTCATTTCCTCCAAGTTGGGTATCGGATTTCTCTGTATTTCCTTCTTGTTTACTAGTTTTACTGTCTGAACTTTCCTTTTGGCCATGCACATTAGTATCATTACTTGTGTATTTCTTCTCTGTTTGAGTTGTAGATTGCTGATCAATATTTTCTTGGGATTTCTCATCAATGATCATCTTTTCAGTATCTATAACAGGATCATTTCTTGTTACTTCTTCTTGTGTCTGTACAATGGGCTGGTCAGTAGATAATTGTGTAGTGGGCTTACTGGTAGATGCTTCTTCTGTTGTTTTGCCAGATTTATCTTCTATCTCTGCCTCTTGCATAGGAACCCTTAGTTGATCTAGAGGAATTTTTAACAATCTTTTCCTTTTGAATAACATAAATTTATTCATTTCTTTTTTCTGAAATCTGGACTTGGCCAAATTATAGACTTGAGAAAAATCATTTAATGAAACAAACAAATCATCAAGCTCATCTGGTTCATGCTCGAATCAAGCAATCAAAACTGAAGAAGTAACATTAAAAGCTACCTTTTGTGGATCATACTGTCTCCCCGGGACTGTTGCTAATTTAAAACCCTTTATTTTGGTGACTTCCTTTTTTGCATGCTTGAATTCATTCAAAGTAAAATGTCCACAATTGAATGGAAACGAAGGCCACATTATTTTCTTACTATTGCTCAGAAACCTGGACATCCCTTCAATTGTTAATTGATAGGATATTTCTTGAGCTAAGAGTTTATTCGGGACAATAAGGGGGAGAATCTGGGGTTCCACAATACTCCCGAAAATCCTAACATACGTGAATTTCTCTTCTCCAAACGAGTCTCCTATTGAGGATAAGTTAGATTTAGCTTGGTCAGAGAATCTAGGGGGAAGGCGATTGAAAAATATTTGAAAGACTGGAATAAGGAAACCATGACATATATTATATACGTGATCTTTGAAATGAATTTTCCAAAGAAGGTTATGATATATGTGAATCGGAGTGGGATCTTTAGCAGTCCATTTCCATCCTAACAAGGGAAACTCAAAATTGAAACAAAGGGCGTCTAAAATATAAGCACAGAAGAAAAAAGGAGTGGCATTTCCAGCGCTTTTATATTGTCTGTATTCAAGTATCCTATTAGCTATCCTATCAGAAAGGATAACAGCCCAGTCCATAATTTCGGAATTGACAACAGCTAGGATTAAAGGAACCATTTGTATAGAAAACCTAGCAGAATTGTTATTTCCAAATAATCTACACATCATGGCAGCAACATAGTAGTATGGGGGCAAAAGAGAATCTACTGAATACATACCGGATGATTTATTTTTGTGCTTTTTGGGATTTTTCCTCCATTCTTTGATAGGTTCATATTGAACCTTATAACTGTCAGCAAACTCTTTGACAAATTCTTTGTTATAAACTTTCTATGGATCAGGAAGATGATACATTGCCTTGATGTCTTCTTCTTTGAATGATCCAAAAGATGCTCTAGAAGCTGAAATAAACATTCTGTCTTTAATTTTTACACTATCAATGACCCATCGAATCACATCATAATAAGGAATGATGTTTTCTCTGGCTGCGATTCGATGTAGAAATGAATTTGCAAGTGTTCTATCAGTAACTTCAGAGTTGGAATTTGAGTTATCTTCATCAGGTACTGATACCTTTGCTATTGTGACTTTAGGGTTTTCATTCTCCAATAGATTATACACTCCTTCCCATGTCATTCTGCCGAGCCCTTGACATGATGTATCTGTAACTAGTTTCAGCTTTGCTGGATTTTCCTTTGAAACTGTAGGAATCTCAAAAAACTTAGCGACACCAACATCCTTCATTCTCCTTGTTCTCTTCGCCATTTCTGTGTCTGATATTGTTTCCCTTGGTCCGCGAATGAAAATATTTGGCGTTCTTTGATTCTGCAAGGCAATAAGCTTCTCAGTCGTGATGAACAAGCAAGTGAAAAGAACAACTACAAATCATAATTCATTATTTATTGATTCTGTATAATACTTAAATGTTCCTTTTGGGTCACACTTCGCGTATTCAAAACAGAATCATAAGCCAATATTTATTTGATTTGTTATTTAATGTCAATCATACCATTCGAGATTTGGTGCTTGTGAAATATTATAATATTACTTATTTCAAATTCTTCCAATGTGTAATATTAAATCTTAATCACAATCGGAAGTATTCAAATGGTATATCGATATCATAATACAAATTTCTCCGATTGTCGATTGTGATTGCTAACTTCTTTGATTCTTGATTAGATGGTGGTATATTGCATCGGGGAGTTTCCACCGAAAAGATTTATTAATGGATTTCTACGATTTCCGACTGCAATATGGTGGGGTCTACCATATAAAGATTCTTCTCATTTAAGTGAAACAAATGTTTATTTCTTTTTGAAAAGTGTTTTATAATAAAGCGCGTCGCAATCAGAGAATTTTAAATTGACCAAAGAATTTATTAAAAGTGCTCCGATCACGCGATTGCGATTAATCGCATCGGAGATTTTGAACATGTATGTAAAACTTCTCTCAAATATTTCTTCCGATTTCTGATTTCCGATTATTGTTCATGGGACTTTTGCAATTAATTTATTTTCTATAATAAAGTATTTTATATTTGATCGGATCAGAAGTTTTTGAATGTTGTATTTGTTTGTACTCACTTGGTAACAAAGATATGCAATGAGTCATTCAAAATAATGAATCTTTATTTTTAAGCCTTTTATTCCTATATTAAAAAGAAGAAAAAGGGACCCTATTTATAAATGAATTTTATTCTAATTTTTTAGAAAAAGGGAGGGTTGTTGTAGAGTATAACAATTGGCGACTCACTGAAAGAAACAGTTATCTCTGAAAAAATAAAATGAATACTATATTTCTAGTAAGTAAATATTTTTAAAGATAATGAAAACTATCTTAAGATAATCAAAAATAAAATCTAACTATGAAAAAGAATAAAAATTACTTACAATTTCTTTCTAATATCTTGAGAATAAAAACATTATTGGGTTATCTCAAGCTTTGATTGGTGTTAATAATGAAGTAAGTGGATTTCTCCAAGTCTGGTTTTTATAATATACTCTATTGTCATAGGCATTGCCTCTGCTGCCTTCAAACGTTCATAGTCTCGACAGGGTTACCTTTTAACCATTAACTTAGTCATTGTCCCATCCAATTAAAATTATGATCTTTTAAAAGATAAATTCATAAGATATTTTATCTCATGTTTTTGTCTTTTACTAATTTTTTATTTTTAAGAGCCATTCTTCTGGTTTGGTAGCCAGATAATAACAATGTCATTCACTAGTTGTAATTAAACTGAACAAGATGGCTCGTGATGAGACCCCTTGTCTTACATTTATAAGCCATTACCCTGTTTTGATATGCAGTATTGGTAATGTCAGTTTTATTACTTCTTATGAACATGGTAAGCAGGTTGGTGATGAGACCTCTTATCTCTTAAAATTTTCATATAATTTCTTAGAATTACATTTTAAAAAATCACAACTTAAATGGATGGGGTGAACTAGTTTTATCCTTAAGAATCAATGGATGACAATTTTCAGAGTTTCTTGAGTACCAGGACTTTGAAAAATCTTTACTTTTATGGATAACCTTTCTCGACTCAATAAATTTATAATGATTTACATTTTCCTCAAGTTTTCAAAAGATCATGCAAATGATTAGAATAATCTTTCAAAGTTTAACATTTTATTTTAAACTATCCAAAGACTGTGATCATCTCTTTAAAAATTATTATTTACACAAAATAAATATTTATAATATTCTTCCTAAGAAATTTTCTAAATAGTAAACAGTCAATTAGAGACTTATTAACAACTTTTATTTACAAAACAATTAAAAAATTTGTAGAAAGGAATATGTACAAGTAAGAAGGGGTTACCTCCTTATGAAAAGAATTTCTTTAAGACAAGCCCATTTACAGGAAGAGATTCTCTCTTTCCTGTTAAATCTTGGAGTATGAATGTATTTGAGCCTATTTTTTCAGCAATCTGAAATAGTCCAAGCCACATTTTCTGAAACTTGGTATGCTTACCTTTTTCTTCATGTGCTTTATCCCATTTCAGAACAAGATCACCAATTGACAAAGTCTTTGAGCTGGTAGAACTTACATCAAAAGAAGATTTTACAAGCTGTTGATGTTTTTCATGAATAATTTTTGCTTTATCTCTATCTTCTTCTAGTTTAAGGATTTGATCATATCTCAATTGAATGGATGAAGAAGGATTTTCTTCAATAAATTGCACTAGGGCTAATGATGGAAGAGCTAAATTTGATTGTATCACAGCTTCTTTTCCATAAACGAAATTGAAAGGTGAAGTTCCTATTGAATCTTTTTTAGTAATACGATCCGCCCATAGTGAAAAGATTAAAGACTTGTGCCAATTCTTTTGGTTTTGATCAATGGTCCTTTTAATGATTTTGATAAGATTTTTGTTAGTGGATTCAGCCAAACCATTACCTTGTGGATAATAATTTGCTGAATATTTCAATTTAAAACCTCTTTTGACTGCAAATTCCATTATACTGTTTCCATAAAAATAAGTTGCATTATCAAAGACAAGAGCGTTAGGTACACCAAACCTGGTTATGATGAATTGATCTATGAAATCAATAATTGTATCAGAATTGGCTACCTTCAAAGGGATTGCTTCTACCCATTTTGTAAAGTAATCAGTTACTGTAAGGATGTATTTATGCTGTTTGGAAGAATGAGGTACTATCTCACCAATAATATCAAGCCCCCATTCCTCAAATGGTTGATCAATATTTACCGGTTGCAAAGGAAAAGCTGGTTTCTTTTGTCTTCAACTAGCAGTTTGACAAAATTTTCACTTCCTTACATAATCATGTGTATCTTTAAAAAGGGTAGGCCAGTAATAACCAGCATGAATTATTTTGTGAGCTGTGGTATCACCTCCAAAATGACCTCCTACTGGTCCATCATGCAATTCCTGCAACACCTTTTCGGCTTCAGTCTTTTCAGGACATCTTACTAGGATTGAATCATAATTCTTTCTGAATAACACATTATCAATGATCTCATATTTAATAGCCTTAAATCTTAAAGCACGTTTGCTCTTATTGCTGAGATTAGAAGGAGCACACCCATTTTTCAAGTAATAGATGAGATCAACATACTGAGATTCAGAATCTGAAACACTTATCTAACTTACTTGAATATCTTTATTTGAATCTTGATTTTATGGTATCTTACGAGCTCCTGCCAATAATCTGCAAAAACCTTGTCCTCTAACAATCTTAGCTGGTTTAATATCAATATCATATTCTTGCAAAACTGTTACCCAGTTAGCTCTCTTTTCTCCTACTTCTTTTTGAACTAATAATTGTCTCACTACCGAGAATGGGACAGTGATTTTTGTATGTGTTTTTAAGAGAAAAGGTCTGAAATGTTTGATTGATTTAAACACGGCAAAGGCTTGTTTTTCAACATCGGAGTAATTCAGCTCAACTCCTTGCAGATTTGAGCTAAAGAAAGAAATTGATGCTTCAACTTTCTGATCATTGAGCTGTGTTAAAATAGCAGCATAGGATGTTTCGGTGGCCAAAGTATACAAAGTAAAATCTTTAGAAAAATCAGGGGTTTTCAATGTCGGTGCATTAATGATTGCTTGTTTGGTTGCCCCAAAGGCTTCTTTCTCTTTATGCCCCCATTTGAATACTGAATTTTTCTTGATCATATTTTGCATAGGTAAAACAATTTCAGAGAAATCAAGAATGAATCTTTTTACAAAATTGATTTTCCCAAGAAATGATTGCATGTATTTTTTGTTATGAGGTAAATAAATATTAGAAATTTATTTCACTCTATCTGGATCAATATATATATATACCATCTTTTGACACAACAAATCCTAAGAGTTTTTCTTCATCCAAAGCAAAGACAGATTTCTTTGGATTTAAGGAAATACCAAACCTTCTACATCTTTCAAATATTTGCTTTAGGTCATGCAGATGATTGGCTCTCTTTTTTTAAAATACTGTTATGTCATCAAGATAAACAACAACTGATCTATTGATCACAATTTTAAATTCTATGTCCATGGCTCTTTGAAAAGTTGCTCCAGCATTTATTAGACCAAAAGGCATTTTCTGATAAGCATAGGTTGCCCATTTTGTTCTGAAAGTTGTTTTCAATCTGTCATCTGGATGAACTAAAACTTAATTATAGCCTGAAAATCCATCAACATTGGACATGAGTTATGAACCAGCTACCTTTTGAAGTATCTAGTTGGTAATGGGAAATTGTCTTTTAAACATGCTTTGTTTAAATTTCTAAAATCAATACAGATTCTTGTATCACCATTCTTCTTCCTTACAGGTACCATATTGGAAACCCAATTGGAGTGCCTTACAGGAAAAATCATTTTGGCTTTTAAAAGTTTATTAAGTTCTGATTTGATTTTATCTTCGAGATTTGGATGAATCTTTCTTAACTTCTGTTGAACAGGTTTAATATCAGGAAGCATTGGAATTGTGTGTTGAATAACTGAAGTATCATACGTTTTTAAATCACCATAATTCCAAGCAAAATTTTTTTTTATATTTGTTCAGAAGTTTAATGAAATCATTCCTTTCCTCCGGAGTTAAATTGAGTCCTAAATTAACATTTTGAGGATTAGTGACTTTCTTGAAACGGTCTTTAATATCATATAAGTCCTCTAATTTAACAACAGATTTCGGAATGGGATTTTCATTACCTTTTGAGGAAATTTGTAAATCATGATCATCCTCATCAATAATTTGTTCATCATATGATTTCTCTGAAGTCATGAAATTTAAAATATCTTGATCATGGTAAAATACTGTCCAATTTGTGATATTATCTGGAACAGAAGGGCGAAAAATCAATTCTACTGAAAATCTATCAGGACTACAATCTTCAGCAGGAAGGAGTTTAGATGCAACATTAGCTAACAAATCAACTGATGTGTTTTGATTCCTAGGAATAGAAGAAATATTGAATGCTAAAAAATGAGTGGTAAGATCTTGCACTAGGGTTTGATAGTGTTTAAGATGTCCTAAAAGGCAATGGATAGTATTCCTAACTTGTTTTATGACAATTTCAGAATCACCAAAGACTTTCAAGTTTTTAACATCTAACCCTATAGCTTTATAAAGTCCTTGAATCAAGGCTTCAAACTTCTGCAGTATTTTTTGTACACTCAAATTCTAACCTACATGATAGCATGGTTTTCTCTCCATCTGGATCAATTAAGATGCATCCTGCTCCATCTCCATCACTAGATTTTGATCCGTCAAAATATAATGACCAAAATAATGATTTATCTATTGGATTATCTAGAATTACATCAGAAATATTTACAATTCTGGAAGAATCAGATTGTGAAAAATTTTCTATTTGAGAAACAAAAGTATTTACAGAAAAGGGTGATTGTGGTGCTTTGAAGTTTCCAAGAAATGACTCAGCAGAATAACCTCCAAGAATATTGTTGTTGAATGCCACAGGTTCATTAGATTGTTCAAATTCAGTGACAGTGTGCATCATATGTTTTTCTCATTCAACCTTGATTTGATTTGGTTTCCCTTTGTAGGGAAGCCACATATGTGAATAATCAGTTGCGATATAACCATTAATTTTTGCAGACCAGTCCCTTATTGAGACTAATCCATATAATTCAGGAATATCTGCAATTAAAATATCAATTCTTTGGACAATCCTAGGATCGGAAGCTAGTCTGATAGTAACTGAATTGATTTCTCCTACAAATTGAACTTTAGAGCGATCTAATTGAACAATATGAACTGCCAATTTCTGTGGTTCAATATTCAATTTGGCACAAACAGAAGTAGGCATTATATTAGAGGGTGCTCCAGAATCGATTAAACAATTATGCAGATTTTTATTGTACATTTCATAAGTCAAAAGAAAAGGAGGAGTCTGAGAATTTCATCTTTCTCCAATGAGCACAGTATCAGTAGCATCTACTTTGTCTGGTGGCTTACCAGTTCCTTTAGCTGCTTTTGCAACTACACCACTTGGTAAAGGAGCAATTGGTGTAGCATTTAATTCTTTTAATAACAACTTCTACTGGTATTTTAGTTTGCTGAGTTCATGTAAGGAAATGTTGGCTTTAATCTTTTTCATGTCTTCAACAATGTTATACTCCATAGGATCTAACACCACTAAAGTCTTTGTTGTCGACATAGGAGGACTAGAAGAAGATGGCTGATTTTGAGTAGGTAACGGAGAATTTTTCTTTGCAGGGGATTTGTCTTTGGTACTTGGAGTTGTAATTTTCTTTTTAGGAACTGTTTGTACAGGCTTCGATGTATATTTACTCCTAGTACTTACAGGCACAGCTTCTTGTTCTACCTCACTATCAGAATTAGGGAGAATAAAATCCCACATTCCATGCAATTCAGCTATTTCTTCATTCTCTTCTTCTTCATCTGATACTAGAGGAGTATCTTCTTCTTCTTCCTCTTCTGATTCTGCATTAGAGATTGAATTGGGAGGTTTATATTCAACTTGATTTCTTTTGAAATTTCAGAATGGTTTTTTGGTAGATGTTTGAGCTACTTGTTTTTTTATTTCAACCATTTCATTTGACATGGTTTTAAGAACTTTCTGTAAACCTTCCATATCGTATGGGTCTTTGGCCTTTTTCCTCGAATCATCTTTGAAGCTGACCTTCTTGGATTTCCTTTCCTCAATAGAATTTTTCTTTTCTATCGAAATAATTCGTTTTTCTACTGCAATAGCCTCTTTCATATTCTCGGCTAGCATAGGTTTTGTAGCTCTATCTACAAAAATTTCTATGTTTGAGGGTAAAGCGGTTATGTACCATTCACTTCTGACTTGTTCACTAGGCCTTGAATCTGTGTAGATTTTGTTCAAGAGTTTGTTGAATCTAGCGTTGAAATCTTTAATGGGCTCCTTGGGTTCTGTCTTCAAATTTGAGAGATCGTTGATTAAAGTAGATATTGATTTGTCATCTCCAAATTTGGTTAAAAAATGATCTGAAAAAATGGCCCAACTTGTTATGGATCCTGAAGGTAATGAAAATTACCAGGATCCTGCTGCCCATTGAAGAGTATAAGGAAATAGTATGACTACAACATCTTCTTCTACGACTCCATTCAAATTTACAGCCATCATAAAGTTATTGATGTGTTCTTCATCTTGAATGTTAAGATCTGGACTGAACTTTGGAAGCCATTTTCCAGGATTGTCAGGTAAATCATGTAAAGGTGCAGGCATGTTGACAGCCCCTGGAGTAGCCCATGGTCTAGCCATTATTGTAACAACTGTTGGAGGAGTAGTAGAGACTGTTGGTGTCGGAAAAGAAGTGGTTGGAATAGATGATGTTGGAATTGATGATGAATGAGCAGATGGTGATTGAGTAGATGACATGGAAACAAATGCACTTTGTTGAGTTGGGGTTTCAGAAACAGGTGATTGAATATGAGATGAAGAACTTATATCACTTTCTGATTCCGATTGAGTTCTTTTTGTCTTGACTCTACTAGGTAAAGGGAATTCTTTCAGAGAAATACCAAGTTTTTCACTTTGAAGCCTAGTAAGAGGTTCTGAAGGAATAAATTTTGAGCTTACACTACCTTCAGATATTTCAGAGTCTTCTAGAGATAATGAGAATCCTTTCAATTTATGAATTAAATCTTGTACTTCAGGAGACTCGGGATTTTGATTGTCTGATTGTTTTGAGATTTTTGTAGTGGGTGTCTGAATATTCTTCTCAATTCCTTCTATAGGATTTTGTAATTCAGAAGAAATTGAAGAAGTTAATGATGGTGTTTTTCTCTCAGAATGGCCTGTGGATAAATATTCACTTGCCATTCATAGCTCATGGGTGTTTTTCTCTCAGAATGGCCTGTGGATAAATATTCACTTGCCATTCATAGCTCATGGCCCTCCTTATAGCGCCAAAAATGTTGAAGCCTAGAAGATCTCTGCTTCAAACATTGGGGAAAACCACCCGGTCGGGACCTTAGGACAGCTCCTTATCTGTTTGGTATGGTAGCTCTGATTGGATTGAAAGGACCAGTTTCCTTATAACTAATGGGTTGGTGATGGGTTGATTTGGATGAGTGAAAAATGGGACTAGATAACTGAAATAAAACTATCTAATTTAAACTAAATACTGATAAAGAAATTCTAAGACTAACCCGGGTATCATATGTGAATACAACTTAAAATTATTCCAATTTAACAATAACCATAAAAATGTATTAAAATTTAATTGAAATGTGCAGTAACAAATAAAGATAACTCTGTTTAAGAAATTAAACAGAGTTATATTAGCATATTGTATTCATCATTGTATATCATCTACATACACTTATGAAAGATAACATTTCAATTATATTCAAAAATGATATATAAAGAAACATTATGAAAACAAATATATATAAATGATAGAAAATTTTAAAGCGAATATCATATGACAAAAGAAATCAACAGTGAATATATAAAAATACCTTATCCATCTTGAAAGCTTTCAAGTGAAATCTGATACTCTAATCCAGTAATTCTAATGCAAAATCAAATCCAAGGTACAAAAATGCAACACTTTAAAGATAATTCCGCATAAAATCACCAGATGTGATCCTTTATAAAATATAAGAGGCAGTGGAGTACAGAAATGTAATCTCCAAGTCCAAAAATATTACAACTCAGGACCCTTTCTCCAATGCATGAGAAGGGTTTAACTATGAAATTACATGAAAACAGAATCCTACTACTACTGCTACAATCTATCAACTTAAAAACAGAAATGCTATCTTTTGTGGAACTGATTCATTGCTTTTCCCTCTCGCTCGATGTAGCCAGGTGGAAAATTTTCAACATTTCCTGGACTTCTGATGGATGACTCATCTTGGAATGTAACTGTCCAGCGTATGTGGCATCGGAGAATTCTGGAATCAAACAATCAACATATTTTGATAGGCATTTAATAGCTAATTTTTGATTGAGTGGCTTAATTAGATAGGTCCACATATTATCCCAAGATATTGTTTGAAGGTCATTGATCTGTTGATTTTTATTCAGTATTTCTTCTTTCCATCTGCGATCAGTGTATTTGACTTTAAGAAAATTGCCTGGAACACAATCTGAAATGAGATTAATTGCATATAAGCTGTCATTGATAAACTGTATTATGTTACCCATCATGCCTCTAGCTCTTGATATAGCTCTCTCGGCTTTCATTAACTGCCGTTCCCACTCTGTAAACAGGATTTCCTTATGTATTTCTTCTATTTTAGGAAGATTAGCTTTTCTTCCTTCTTCTGTATCCTTCCAAGTAAGAAATTCATAAATATTTTCATCGGCATCATCAATCTCTTGCCTGAGAGTAACTATGCCCTGTATCAAAGATGATGTTATATCAATAAACAACTCTATTTGAGTTAATTTTGTACAAAAAATATCTAACTTCTGAGACAACAGTTTATTGGCTTCAAGAGCTTCTATTTTGAATTCATTCAATTTGGGAAAATCTTCGAATTTATCTAAGGTTGCTTGAAATTCTTTTTCTAGCACAATATTTGTGCTCCTTTCATCTTGTAACAAATTTTGTCGCTTTGCAATCTCTTGATTCAACTGTCGCTGATTACTTAAAGCTTGTTCATCAAATTTTTTCTTTTCTGTGACAAGCTACTCTTCTAGCTCTTTAATTCTGAGATCTTGATTTTGAAATTGCTGTTCAAATTGAGCAATTTTCTGCTGATTTTCATTAGCTTGTTTTTCAAGTAAAGTTAGATGTAGATCTTTCTGAGTCATAAACTGAGAAACTTCTGCAGCTTTATCTATTGTCGCAGCACTATATGCTCCTGCATATTGAGATAAATTAGTGAGATCCTCAGATGGATTCACTTCGGCATTCTTATAAACAATACTCATGAATTCTTCCTGTGAAGCAAAATTTGTGTCCTGATCCATCTTCCTTCTTTTTCTCTGTTTTTTAACAACAGCCTTATGTTTAGGGCTATAGAATACATCCAGAGGAGGGATCTCCTCAATTTTCAACACAATTTGTCCTGTAGGATGTTCAGGAATGATTTCAGCATCTTGATCTTCTGGATTTTTCTCTTTAGGATTATCCTGCAGTCCTAATTGATGAGCAAATTGATCATACTGTTTCAACAATTGAGAGGAAATATTAAGATTAGCGGAATCTACAATTTTCTTGTTATTTTTGTTTCCTCCAAGTTGGGTATCAGATTTCTCTATATTTCCTTCTTGTTTACCATTTTTACTGTCTGAACTTTCCTTTTGGCCATGCACATTAGTATCAGTACTTGTGTATTTCTTCTCTGTTTGAGTTGTAGATTGCTGATCAATATTTTCTTGGGATTTCTCATCAATGATCATTTTTTCAGTATGTATAACAAGATCATTTCCTGTTACTTCTTCTTGTGTCTGTACAATGGGCTGGTCAGTAGATAATTGTGTAGTGGGCTTACTGGTAGATGCTTCTTCTGTTGTTTTGCCAGATTTATCTTCTATCTCTACCTCTTGCACAGGAACTCTTAGTTGATCTAGAGGAATTTTTAACAATCTTTTCCTTCTGAATAACATAAATTTATTCATTTCTTCTTTCTGAAATCTGGACTTGGCCAAATTATAGACTTGAGAAAAATCATTTAATGAAACAAACAAATCATCAAACTCATCTAGTTCATGCTCGAATCGAGCAATCAAAACTGAAGAAGTAACATTAAAAGCTACCTTTTGTGGATCATACTGTCTCCCCCGGACTGTTGCTAATTTAAAACACTTTATTTTGGTGACTTCGTTTTCTGCATGCTTGAAGTCATTCAAAGTAAAATGTCCACAATTGAATGGAAACGAAGGCCACATTATTTTCTTACTATTTCTCAGAAACTTGGACATCCCTTCAACTGTTAATTGATAGGATATTTCTTGAGCTAAGAGTTTATCCGGGACAATAAGGGGGAGAACGTGGGGTTCCACAATACTACCAAAAATCCTAACATACGTGAATTTCTCTTCTCCAAACCAGTCTCCTATTGAGGATAAGTTAGATTTAGCTTGGTCAGAGAGTCTAGGGGGAAGGCGATTGAAAATGATTTGAAAGAATGGAATAAGGAAACCATGACATATCTTATATATGTGATCTTTGAAATTAATTTTCCAAAGGAGGTTATGATATATGTGAATCGGAGTGGGATCTTTAGCAGTCTATTTCCATCCTAACAAGGGAAACTCCGAATTGAAACAAAGTGCGTCTAAAATATAAGCACAAAAGAAAAAGGGAGTGGCATTTCCAGCGCTTTTATCTTGTCTGTATTCAAGTATCCTATTAGCTATCCTATCAGAAAGGATAACAGCCCAGTCCATAATTTCGGAATTGACAACAGCTAGGATTAAAGGAACCATTTGTATAGAAAACCTAGCAGAATTGTTATTGCCAAATAATCTACACATCATGGCAGCAGCATAGCAGTATGGGGGAAAAAGAGAATCTACTGAATACATACTGGATGATTCATTTTTTTGTTTTTCGGGATTTTTCCTCCATTCTTTGATAGGTTCAGATTGAACCTTATAGTTGTCAGCAAACTCTTTGACAAATTCTTTGTTATAAACTTTCTGTGGATCAGGAAGATGATACATTGCCTTGATGTCTTCTGCTTTGAATGATCCAAAAGATGCTCCAGAAGCTGAAATAAACATTCTGTCTTTAATTTTTACACTATCGATGACCCATCGAATCACATCATAATAAGGAATGATGTTTTCTCTGGCTGCGATTCGATGTAGGAATGAATTTGCAACTATTCTATCAGTAACTTTAGAGTCGGAATCTGAGTTATCTTCATCAGGTACTGATACCTTTGCTATTGTGACTTTACGGTTTTCATTCTCCAATAGATTATGCACTCCTTCCCATGTCATTCTGCCAAGCCCTTGACATGATGTATCTGTAACTAGTTTCAGCTTTGCTGGCTTTTCCTTTGAGACTGTAGGAATCTCAACAAACTTAGCGGCACCAGCAGCCTTCATTCTCCTTGTTCTCTTCGACATTTCTGTGTCTGATATTGTTTCCCTCTGTCTGCGAATGAAAATATTTGACGTTCTTTGATTCTGCAAGGCAATAATCTTCTCAGTCATGATGACCAAGCATGTGAAAATAACAACTACAAATCATAATTCATTATTTATTGATTCCGTATAATACTTAAATGTTCCTTTTAGGTCACACTTCGTGTATTCAAAACAGAATCATAAGCCAATATTTATTTGATTTCTTATTTAATGTCAATTGTACCATTGGAGATTTGGTGCTTGTGAAATATTATAATATTACTTATTTCGAATTCTTCCAATGTGTAATATTAAATGTCAATCACAATCGGAAGTATTCAAATGGTACATAGATATCATAATACAGATTTCTCCGATTTTCGATTGCGATTGCTAAATTCTCTGATTCCCGATTAGATGGTGGTATATTGCATCGGGGAGTTTCCATCGAAAAGATTTATTAATGGATTTCTCCAATTTCCGACTACAATGTGGTGGGGTCTACCATATAAAGATTCTTCTCATTTAAGCGAAAAAAATGTTTATTTCTTTTTGAAAAGTGTTTTATAATAAAGCGCGTTGCAATTGGAGAATTTTCAATTGACCAAAGAATTTATTAAAAGTTATCCGATCATGCGATTGCGATTAATCGCATCGGAGATTTTGAACATGTATGTAAAACTTCTCTCAAATATTTCTTCCGATTTTTGATTTCCGATTACTGTTCATGTGACTTTTGCAATTGGTTTATTTTCTATAATAAAATCTTTTATATTTGATCGGATCGGAAGTTTTTTAATGTTGTATTTGTTTGTACTCACTTGGTAACAAAGATATGC
This sequence comes from Pinus albicaulis, assembly GCA_034641835.2. Lineage (NCBI taxonomy): Eukaryota > Viridiplantae > Streptophyta > Pinopsida > Pinales > Pinaceae > Pinus > Pinus albicaulis. Next base: position 125,513,394 of record CM076572.1, on the reverse strand, counting down.
AATGAGTCATTCAAAATAATGAATCTTTATTTTTAAGTCTTTTATTCCTATATTAAAAAGAAGAAAAAGGGACCCTATTTCTAAATGAATTTTATTCTAAATTTTTAGAAAAATGGAGGGTTGTTGTACAGTACAACACCTACATAAATAATAAATTGATATATCTTATTTTAGTAGCCAAAGAAAATATCTCAATGAAACATGTTTTAATAACTTCAAAATATTTTTGACAACCAATAACACCTTGTACTTTTTAAATATGCTACTAAATTTATCTTTTCCTTGAACACCCATCCAACTGAAATGTATTTTAACAACTTCAAAACATTATTTCACTACAAATGTCACATTTAATAAATTTTCGTTGAACAACCATTTATATCCAACTGAAATGCGTTCTGACAACTTCAAAATATTATTTCACAACCAATATCACATTGAATATATCTTCCTTGAAAACCCATTTGCATCCAACATAAATGTGTTTTGACAACTTCAAAATACTCTTTCACAACCAATATCACATTGTACATTTCAAAGATGCTATTGAATTTATATTTTCCTTTGCACACCCATTTTCGTCCAACTGGAATGTGTTTTTGACAACTTCAAAATATACTTTCACAACCAGTATCACCTTGCACTTTTCAAAGATTCTATTGAATTTATATTTTCCTCCAACACCTAAAAGCATCTAGGTGTTTATCTATTAAGCAACCATACTTTGATTTCATTATTATTAAATGAATCCATTTGCTTATACATGCCCAATTCTAACACTCCTTGATTTTCATATTTTTTATAACTATAGGCTCATTCTTGTAAGTAAAAAAATAAAATACACACTTGAAATTGGATAGACTATAATTTTATATATCTAGTGGCCTTATTTTCCAGGTTCACCTTCTCAAATCCTAAGGTGGAGTTCCAAGCTCCTTTTCTAAAAATGTTTATTCCTCCTCATTATTTCCATCATGAAACTTTGGTTCATTACCAATAATCTAACGTATGCTTCACTCTTCTCTTTTCTTGAATGCTCCAATCGTAGTTCTGATCGCTATAATTATAACTTGCACATTAAAAAAACACAAGCCAACGATCTGTTGGTTGCTATAATTATCTTATTTTTCACCAAAATTACCCTACCTTAGCCTCTGTTTCAAGACCCAATCAAGACCTCTATGAAAGTATTTTTAGTATATTTTAATGATTCTTTGGGTAAATGACTAATGTATTCTCATTTAAATTAAAAGTAAAATAGGTCGATATTTCTATATGTAATTTTCTATTTGTATGACCTTATGACCATTATGATGTATGTTCACTAATTCAAGATCCAAAGTGGTTGTGGTATAGGAAGATCATGAGATTCCTGCAATCACCTTGATTCATGAAACGAATGTGGAATATCGTTGATTCGAAAAGGTCGACTCGGAGTTAGTATCAGTTTTTAAAGATAAAGGCACACATTCACTCTTAAGGACTTGATCATGTCTTCTTGCAAATGGCTTGGAGCGCTTGAGGGTTTCTAAAGTTAGGGATTAGTTTCCAATAGCTCCAGTTTTTCCGATCTGTTTGATATGGTTGAGAGCCGATGTAACTTGTACATATGTCAAGCCATATTAGAATAGTGATACTGTGGAAAAATTTTGGTGTTTTAATATTTAGAAGTTTGTATCACCATGACTTATTTGAGGCTTGATTTTTCACTATATGATATGTATTAATCATAAAATCTTGTTATTTAATAAAATAGGACTAATTCATGGTTCATGCATTCAAACATAGTTATTGATCAAACAAGAACTATTACCTCAAAATGAGAACTCTAGCCCAAAAAAACTCAAAAAACATGAAAAAACAACCCAAAAACGAAAAGTGTGTCTTTCAAAACGCACTATTTTTTTCTTTTTTACGGTCAAATTTCAACATTTTCTAAAATTATGCCAAAAACCAAAATTTTTCTTGAAAAAAGAATTGAAAAACACCCTCGAAACAAAAAGTGTTGATGATGGAATAATGGCACCAATTTTTTGTGTGCAAAAAACAACCTGAAAACGAAAAGTGTTGATGCTCAAATATTCGCCAATTTTTTGTGTGCAAAAAAAACCTAAAAATGAAAAGCGTTGTTGCTCGAATAGCGTCGCCAATTTTTTGTGTGCCAGAAACACCTTGACATTGTCAATAATTGTCAATAATTTTTAATAATGACATTTAAGATAAAATATCATAACTCTGAAGCACCTGAAAATTTCAAAGATAAACAGGACATTAAAGATAAAATATCAAAAGTCTTAAAATTCTAACAATGTTTACGCATGTTATTAAAGACAATCTATTATTGTGTCTCTGAAAAGCACTAAAAAATCCAACGATGACATTCAAAATAAAAAATCACCTTTATAAAAATAAAATTCCAATGATTTTTAGGCATGGTATTAAAGACAAAATATCACTTGTAAAAATAAAAAAGATTAAAATTAAAATAAAAATAAAAAAACACAAAAAAATTCAAAAGAAAATAAAAAGGGAAAATTTAAAAATAACACACAATTTAAAGAAAAAAGTTTAAAAATAACCTAAAAAGAGAAAAAAAAAACAAATTTTAATTTTTTTAAGCTATAAAAAAAACAATAATTAATAAAAACCACATAATTAAAAAAATGATAAAATAAATAAAATAAAAAATCAGATTGAGTTAAAATTAAAATTAAAATAATAATAAAATAGAAAATAATTAAGTAAATTAAAAATTAAAAATAAAATAAAAATATTTTTTTTACATATGGAATCTTTTGAAATGAGTGATATAGGTTTACATATGGAATCTTGTGTTCTTATGGTTATATTTGGATTTACTTTTAAAAAATATTTGTTTATCATTGAAGAAATTTTTATGTTTATTGTAAGTTGCAGTAAGGATTTGGATCTGGAAGGTTTCTTTCGTTTTTAGAGTCATCTCTTTGAGTTTAACTCTATAGTGCCATCTCTTTGAGTTTAACACTATGGTTCCCACAACTATTTGAGTTCAGATCTGCAGAGGGATTATTTATATCTTTATTGGTGATGGATACATTTATTCTTTAAATTAGTTTTATGAAGAAAGGAAATTAAAAACCGTGTTATGGTGCTTGTAGCTATTTGACACTATCATTGTGCGAGTGATTTTTTTCTCACCTAAGATTCTCACATTTTAAATATGTTACCATATACTTTTGGTCCTATTGGATTTAGATCTTTCTTTGGTTATCTAGGTATTTTAAGTGCAAGAACAAAATATTATCATCTTTAATTAAACTGAATTTATTTATTAAGTTTTATTTGTGAAGTTATATGCACAAAAGCTTATCTTCAATATGGTGTTAATTAGACTAGAACAAATTAGATATATATTCAAGGTGATATTTCCATTTATGCACATAATTTTAACATTTACTTTTATAGTTGATAAATTCTTCATATTATCTTGAGGTTTATGCATTATTCAAGCAGGGTGTGATGAGTTTGGGGGTTTTATAATTGAAGTAAGGTCTCTTTCCATAACATTTAAGTTTGGCCTTGTTGTACAGTATTATTTTTCTTCAATACATAAAAAGAGTGTTTTATTTCTTCAGTACAGGAACAAAGTGTTTTCTTTATCAAGTGTAGGAATAGAGTACACAAACTTTTCTGTCTTACCTAGTACAAAAAAAGTGTAGGAACTGTTATGTCTTTTCTAGTACAATAAATGAGTGTAGGAATAGGTTTGTATTTGGAAAATTATTTGTGTTTTAAAATGATTGAGTTTGCATAGTTTAGAATGAATCATGTGTTTTTTTTCCTTGAATTATTTCTTTCCAAGTCTATGGTTGTTATTTTTTTGAGTGAAAATATAGTATCTAGAGTGCTATGGTGTCATTGTGTTGACAGTGCAGAAATATGAATGTAAGGATTTATTTAAAATTGTTCTTTTTTGCACCTGAGTTTTTTAATTGGAGTGATATAAATAGAGATCATGGAATTGATCCAGAGACTTCAAAATTTCTTGTGTTATGCCTCGAAGTGTACAAAGCCATTGATTGATAATTGAGTGTTGAGGAATTGAAGTTCAATTCCGTCGCCCAACATTTTGGTGTCATTGTTGGGGATATGTTCAAAAGAATTGTGGTAAAGTTTTTATTTTATTTTTATTCTTTAGAGGTAAGTCTGCTTTATTTTTTAAAAGTGCGGTCTGGTTTTATTTCCTAAAGGAATTTCGTTTGTTTCAATTATGTTACATAGACATTTGATTTTGAACTAGCTACAACATTTTTTTTTGAACTGATTTGTTTCAACAATAATTTTTACTAATTTTTTGCTTATTTATGGTTTGATTTATTTTGAAATGCATGACTAGAAGAGGTAGGGGTGGAGGAAATATTCATACATTGAAATTTTTTTCTCACATTGGGAATGTTTTTTGCAGGATGGAATTCCAAGAAGAAGAAAATACATAACGTAGGTATTATTCACCTGGAATTTGGGACAACAGTTCAAGAATCTCATAGCGAGTAGAAGCGAATAAGGAAATTTTTTTTACTAAAAATATAAATCTGAACCACAGTCAACCTTCACAATATGCAGGAAGTGGCTTGTTCAAAGGAGAAAATATGGAAGATAATGAGGATGTGTATGGTGAAAGGGTTGGTGAGAACCAACGAATGAAGGAGTAGTCAAGTTTTAGGTTTCCAATTGTGGACCCACATGCATTGGTTCAAATGAAGAATATTCTGCCATATGTTCTTCCACATTTTCACAGAAAAGTGCATGAAGATCTTGATTCTTTTCTTTTTGAGTTTGATATACTGTGTACGGGTTATTATTATTCTTTAGATGCTCATAAGTTTAATATTTTCCCTGCATCTCTCAAGGGTTCAGCTTTATATTGGTTCATGGGGTTGGGGGGAATATTATAACTTCTTAGGAGAAATGAAGAGGGTGTTCTTGAATAAGTATCAGGAATATTTTAAACACGAGAAATGCAAGACGATATTTTTACTATTGCACAGGATGAATATGAGACCTTAGAGGATTATTTGGAGAGATTATTCTATATTCTTCAAATTTAAAAGCATAATTTTGATACAAGAACTATTATAAACTTGTTTCTATAAGGGATTTCAAATGGTTCTAGAAATAATTTGAATTTTTTGGGACAATGAGATATTGCTAAAAATAATTTTGATCAAATTTGTGACCTGTGAAGGAAACTCTCATGAAACTAATTTAGATATATTAAGGGATGAAAAGAAATTCTAGAAATATAATATTTGGATCTACTATTGATAATATGGAAACTTAAATTATGAATATTGTTAGTAAACAAATATATTCTCTAAAATTTTAGCAGAAAAACAATAAACATTATCCATTTATTGTCTAAAATGTAGGAAAATAATATTTTATGTGAGTGTCCTGCATATGTTAAAAGTTCTCATAGTCATGTAATATGTGCGGGGAAACATCCTACCGAATATCACCCATCCATACCAGGATTAAGAACATCATTTGAGGGATAAAATTTGGTATTTAAGTCATTCCATGCTATGGGAGAATAGAAATCATGACCATAAGTAAGTACAAGTATTATTTCTGATCCCTCATCATATATTTCTAGTTATAATGCACCACATTATTCTTGAAAAGAAAAGAGTTATGCTTAGTCTTGGAAGCATGGGTATCATTCTCAGTGTGGGAAGTATCCTCCTCCTTGGAAACAAGGATGGAGGGGACCACAAAAATCTCATTATTCCTATCCAATGCGTACATAGTCATATCCCACATCATATGCACCTTATCCTACAGTACAACCAACATTACCAGCTACGCTACCCCAACAAAGTCATCCCATGCCACCATTTCCATTACCGAAACATTTCTGACCACCTAAATTTCAAACACAATCAGTTCGCAACCCAAAAAATAAAGCGGTAAAAATTATTCATTCTTTTAGACCACTCCCTTTCCATATTTATAATTCCATGGAAGTTGGGGTCAGTTAACTCCAACTAGGATCACGAAGGGTAATAAAATAAAATAAATAAAAACAAAAGCAAAAGCAACCTGCAGTAATCATTTAGGAGAATACTAAGGAGGAAACTCCTAATATTTCAAACAATAATTCCCCTGTCGAGCCTATTCACACACACTCAAAATCCTTACTTTCTTCTTCAAAAAAACCTCCCTTTCTAGAGAGGCTGGTTATGGACAAAGTTGACCACACTTTTGAGTATAACCTAGCTTCAAGTTGAGGAATATTTTTATAAAGGCCCTATACTATATGATATAAAAGAGATTCCTATATGTATTAAGATTTTTAAGAAACTCTTTCTTCAAAATGTAGGGAGGAAGAGAGTTGAACCTCACACTATCCAGTTTCTTGGAAGAGAAACAAAGTTGATGACATCATGTGCTCAAGTGGAGAAATATACGGATCCTCGAAAGCCAATTATCTATGTTCATATAGGTGATATGCTTGTTCCCATTGTGTTAATACATCACGAAACGACTATAAATTTTATGAATAGGAAAAATATGTAGAAATTTCAGTTGAAACACATTCATCCTACATCCATTGTGCTTTAACTTGCTGATAGATCTAAAATCAAGTGGGAGGGTGTGTTATATAATGTATTTGTCTCAATAAATTCATGGGAGTACCCCACATAATTTATTTTGTTACATACAAAGAATCTTATTGGGGGGTACCCTTTTATTTTGGGACAACCATGGCATGCCAAAACATATGCCTATATAGGATGTCACTCAGGTGACATGTATATTTCCCATGGGGATGCTAGGAAAAAGGTTACCTTGTAGCCACCTGACAGATCTATCTAGGAGCTTCGAGATACCCTGTTTTTGAATATGATAGTAGAAATGAGGATAATTAGTCTCTTTCCTTGATTCATAAGTACATTTGGTTGGCTGAGAAAGGTGTGATCTGAAATTTTTTGGACAACTCGAACACTATGCAAAATTTTGAGTCACTTTATCAAATATTTAATCCTAGTTTCCATGAAAATTGTGATCCCCAATCCTCACCCTTGTCATTATATCTCTTAGTAGCCATGACAGTTGTTCACAAACCTAAAACTAATCTTCTTGAGGTTATTCTAGCCAAATATTTATGTATTGGTTTAGACCTTGACCCATCGCAGCAAGAAAAGCTTGTGAGCTTGTTGCAAGATCATATTGATGCCTTTGCATGGAGTTATGATGACATGAAAGGCATCCTCCCTAAAAATTATACTCGACATATCTATATTCAAGAGGGTGCCCATCCTATATTACAACCTTAAAGGAAAATGAAACATGCATTAAGAGATTTTTTTAAAGAAGAATTTCAAAAAATATTAGATTATGGTTTTCTCCATCCTATATTTGATAGTCAATGGGTATCTCCACCAGTAGGAGTTCCAAAAAATGATGGGAGATGACGTATTTGTACTGAATATAGAGAATTATATAAATCCACTCTCAAGGATCACTTCCCCCTTCCTTTCATTGATCAGGTGCTAGATACCCCTATAGGTAAAAAATAATTTTCAATTTCAGATGGATTTAGTGGGTATAACCAAATACATATCTCACCTTAGGCTCGAGAGAAGACTACCATACTTTCCCATGGGGGGCATTTTCTTATTAACTGCTTCCATTTAGACCTTGTAATGCTCTTGCTACTTTTCAAATGGAAATATTGGATATTTTTACTAACATTGAGTCTGTAGAGTTTTATATGGATGATTTTTCAGTATTTGGTGATTCTTTTCAGGAATCCCTTCAAAATTAAAACAAAGTGCTTAATAGGTGTCAAGAGGCATGCCTTTCTTTGAGTGATAAGAAATGTATATTTATGTGAAAAGAAGGAGTGGTCCTTGGAAATTTATTTATGATAAGGGTATCCAGGTAGATACGACCAAAATAGAAGTTATTATACACGTTCCTGCACCAAAAACAGAAAGGGAAGTGAGAGGATTCTTTGGACATGAAGGTTACTACCGAAGATTCATTGATAATTTTTCTAGGATATCCTCCCCTATTTTTCAATTATTAGTTGAGGATAGTGATTACCATTAGACTAATTCTTCCCAATGATATTTTGAGAATGTGAAGGAAAAATTACTATAGGCATGAGTCTTGAGGGGACCTCATAGGTCCTTCCATTTCATATTTCATCAGATGCCTCATATACTTCCTTTGGTGCATCTATACGATAGGAAGAAAATCAATAATTCTATTTTATTTAATTCATTAGTAATAACTTTTAATTTGTTGAAATTAACTATACATTAACAAAGAAAGAGTTTCTAGCTATGGGTTTTTCCATTAATAAATTCATACACTATGTTACAGGTTATGATTTTTTTGTACATACAAATCACTCTGTTGTAAAATATTTTATGAATAAACCCTTAACTAGTGATACGATAACTAGGTCAGCGCTTTTACTACAGGAATTTAATGTTACTATAATTGACAGGACAGGAAAATCAAATGTAGTTGCTAGTTATATTTCTATATTAGATAATCCTAGTCAAATAGTTCATGTATATGATTTATTTCCTAAAAAACATATTTTTTCTATTTAGACAAACTCTCTAGGGTTTTATAACATAGATAACTATATTTTCACCATAAAAACACCACCACACCTATTCACTCAATAAAGGCCGAAGATCATTCAAAAAAGTGCTTCATATTCCTCGATCCAAGGAGACCTCTTATATATTAGACTTAACCTTATCATACATAGATGTGTAAGAGAAGAGGAAGTGTTTGAAATCTTGATAACTACCCATGATGAGCCTTTTGGGTGCCATTTTTTTGACAAGATAAGGACATATAAAATTCTCCACGTTGGCTACTTTTGGCCTTTATTGTTTAAGGATGTGAAACAGTATGCTAAGCATTGTGATAGTTGTCAGTGAATGAGCCAATCTGGTAAAGTCAATGAGATTCCTTTATTCCCTCAAGTCATGTTAGTGCCCTTTAGAAAAAGGGCCATTGATGTTTTAGTGCCCATAATCCCAATATCTTAAATAAAAGACATATATTGGTTTGTACAAATTTTGTAACAAAATGGGTAGAAGCTACTATTGTTCCTTATGTTACTGAAAGAGTTATTATCAATTTTTTATTTAATGAAATTTTACTCGATTTGGTGTTCGAAGAGAAATTTTTACTAACAATGGACCTCAGTTTGTCTCTAATATGGTAAACTAAATTATATATCAATGCATGATTCATCACAGGAAGTCTACACCGTATCACCTGTAGAAAAATGGCCAAGTAGAATCTAAAAACAAGGTGATCGAGTCCATCCATACATAAAATGTAAATCTTCATAAAAAGGATTGGGAAAATAGATTATCGAAGGAATTATTGGCTTATAGTACTACTTGGAGGAACAACACAATTCATATGCCTTATGAGCTGGTGTACACGAAGAAATTATTCTTTCCAAACAAATTCCATATTAAAACTTTTAGAACTGCAGTCCAATTGGGTTTGGATCTCTCGGAAGCACAAAAATAGCAAATTTTCCAGTTAAAAGAACTTGATGAAATGCGAACGGATTTTTTTCAACAAACTACCTTGATGCACCAAAAACATAGTAAATGGCATGATAGGTTGATCAAGAAAAAGTAACTCTAGCTAAGTAATTGGGTGCTCCTCTATGATTCAAAGTTTAAAAATTTTAAGGTTAAGATTCATACACGTTGGTAGGGGTTGTCTGCAGTACTTAGATATTTTAAGAATTGATCAGTGGAGATTAAAACCATTGATGGATAGGGATTTTTCTTCTTGGTGAATGGGCATAGGCTTAGAAGATATTATCATCCCACCACTAAACAATATTCCGTACAACAAGTACAACAAAAGTCAGATATGGAGATGGTAGGTCATAGAGAATACCCATCTACTATGAGTACTTTTTGGTTTTCTATTTTCCTAATTGAAATATATATATATATATATATATATATATATATATATATATATATATATATATATATATATATCGCTTATGATAAATGCAATCATCTTGTTGGTGTAGTTATGTGGGGATCTTCTTGAAAACTAGCATGATGGCAGGAAAGTTCCCTTTTAATAAAATGGGGTGTCACTTCAATTAGAAAGCATGTATAACCTTATTTGAGAAGTAGGTTTCTACAGGATTTATGTTCACGATAGAAAAAAAAATGAGCAGAACCTAAACCTTATCAAATTTCAGAGTAAGCAACATGGTAAATTGTATGCAAGTGACACAAAAATTGAGTTGTAGTTAATTCTTTCACATAAGTCAAAACATTATTTGACGGTGGAATTTAATATTTAAGGCGAATACTTTGTCTTTATTCTTTTCCCTCTTTTTGGAATTTCCCTTTGATTTCATCTATGTTCCTTAATATATAAAATTTCATGTCCTAATTTCTATATTCCCTCTTTTACCCCTAAATTTCTTCTCGATATCCCTTTTTCCTATATCCCTTTATGGATTTATCCAACTTATTCTAATTGTAACTTCTGATTTTCCTTCCCTTTCTTTATGATATCCCTATCCCACTTCTTTTTTCCCTCATATTTTTCAGGTGATAGTAAATTCTGAAGCCTTGTCAATCTAAGACTGAGAGCTTGATGGCACCTAAAATTGACGATCAAAAGCTCCTCTAAATTTTCAATTTCTTTACAAACAATCGAGCCCAAAATTTTCAAGAGGAACCAGATTGGTGATTTCAGTGTAGGAACCCCTTATTTTTTATACAAGAATTTTGTATGGTCAATGCAAGGATTCTCCTGTTACATTGCAGGAATATGGCTCACAACGTTACAAGAATCGTCTTGTTACAGTGCAGGAATTGTGCTCTGAATAGTGCAAGAACCCTTCTGTTATAGTTGAGGAATCTCAAAATAGTGCCGGAAACCTCTCCTATTACAGAGATGAAAAACTCTTATTACAATTTCTTTTTTTTTTTATTTCAAGAATTTACTGTAAATTAATTTCTACTTTTTTTGGGTCTCTTTAAAAAAGTATGATATCCATGTATAAAAGAAATGGATTTGTTGTAAAATGACTACCCATATTTTCATTTGTATAAGTGACCATTATTGTTACGTGTAAAGGGAAATTAATGGTTAATTCCATTATTAACATTAGATCTAGGATTATTTTATCATAATAAGAAACAACCATTCCCATAGGATATCATACTGAGGAATAAATGCATGCATGGAGGTCACTTCATTAGAATTCCTAGCCATTACATTTGAATTCATGTCGTCTTTCATTGCTTTTTCCTTCTGTTTTGTGTAATCTGACCACTTTTTACCATCTAATCCCTCGAAATCATAATTGGTCTAATCATTACTTCTATTAATCATTTCCTTTCTTGTTTTAGAAATCCTACCGAATCTCCAACTGAATTTCGTACCTCAAGGGTGATGACTGTTTTGGTGGGTGATGTGGAAGTTTAAAAGTTATGGTGTTAGTGCGAGAATTAGGATGTGAACCGACACGTATTCCAAATGAATGTTGGCTCAATAATCATGTGACCATTAAAAAAAATTCATTCTCGGACTTTCCAAATTTTAAAATTATGAAGGAATTCTAGCATCATGTAGAAAAGTGATTGTTGATCCTCGAAAGAGCTTGAAGTGTTGAACACTTGAGGGACTGTAGGTTAAAACAATACTAAGGAAACTATGGCTCTAGTGTAGACCGAACCATGCTCTATCAAATATATGGAGGGGACAATGGAATATGAAATGAGTCTACCTATTTTATAGTAAGTTGGCCCTGATTGCCTTCTTGTACAATTTTAATGTCTATGATTCAATCATTACATGGGAGTTTTCACTAAACTTTGATGGAAAGAAAGTTACATTGGATTCGATAAATTTTGAGGTAAAAAAATAGTTTATTTCACATGCCACTTAGCTTCCCACTGCTAATGAGAAATGGTTCAAGAAGGGTGAAGTACTAGAAGGTGCGTGGTGTAGGTTCTTGGAAAATTTTGATTGTGCAATTGACTGGAAGAAACGGGTGTAGAGGAGCGAGATGGTTGAGAAGTGGGAAAATGTGTTGTACACTCTCTAGAAATTCATCACTTTTGAAGGGAGATACTCTTTGACCTACATGTACCATATTTGACTCCTCATCAACTTCGAATATGGTAAGTTGAATAACTTCCCACATTTTCTATTAAAAATCTTGGATAAGATTTCAAGAAGCATGCAAAAATCCGTGGAGGACCAAGTAGGTTATAAATTATGTCATTATGGGCTGATCAAGATTTTGGTTAGTGAGGATTTGAAAAAAATGGATCTAATTGAGAAGCATTTTTAGAAGCATATCAAAGTGGAGGTGATATGAAGGTTTTTAGTATAAAAACTAGGTAAAAAGAAAAGCTTAAGACGAGTGCAAAACCTAAGGGTACCCAACATTAGAATGGAAAGTCACATCAAGAGGGTAAACATGAAAAATAATCCAATACTACTCAGCCTCAAAAAATTAAGAAGCATGAGAAGAAATTTCATAAGAAAAATAAAAGTGTGAAAGTCAAGGTTGTGGTGCCATAAGTGATCTGAAATTGGAGGAAAACATTGCATTCCTAAAAATGATTTTCCTGTGATGCTTTGCAAGGAAAAATAGGTCTTATGACAAAACAGGTTCTTAATGGTCTCTTCAAGGAATATTAGTTAGTTTTTCATTTAAACTTAAAACATAAGAAAAAACTCATCATTTAACTCATACATGCATTCATTAAGATAAAAAAAACAAATTTGGTGACGAAGTTCACCCCTCTTGAGCTACATCTCTAGATTTCTAACGTAGCTAGACTGATCCATATATTCAATGAAAAAGAGTACATAAGTGTGTTGACAATACGAGTGGCTTGTTTCCACTTGAAGCAAACATTCTCCTGCAAAGAAATCCCACTTTAAAAATCATTCCAACCTACAGTCATCCATGCAACAATCAACAAGAAAATGGTTCTCATATAAAGACCTTATACTCCATGTGAAAATGAACATACAAGTACATCGATTCAAAATAGAAGTACGAAAATATATCTTTCCTCACAATAACATAATGAGAAAAGACAACATGAGCTACACACTACAAGTCACAGCTACTGCAAGGTCTTCTCTAGGCTCAAAAATCTTCAAACACTGCTCCAAAACATTGATTGACACTGACACCCATGGCCTCAAACCTATAAAAAATATCTTTTGATGTGTCTCCATTGGATCCAAAATATCCAAAAACCCCTATCTAGACTCCTATCGAGCTCCAAAAGGCCAAAATTTCCTCCTGTTATGGCTCCCTAACCATTCTAACAATTTATTATGTTATCCATCCTACAAACTAGATAAACTGCCTAACAAAGCCGCAAATTCACCCTGATTTCCACTCGGGAGGCGAAAATTTTGCCCACCGAAGGTAAAATTTGGCCGGCATTTTAAATGTCCAATAACCATTATGAGCGAAAAAATATGGTCTCATGGGGCCATACGACTGAGGGTCGGGGCTAACGCAAATCCCTGCTGACCTAGGCCCTTAATGGTCAGGCTGTTGGTCTTATCGACATGATGTGGCCGAGGGTCGGGGCTAACCACCTGCCCCCAATGCTGAGGCCCTCTCCATCTTGGTGTCTGGTCCTCTATGAGGCCATATGGTATGAGCCCAAAGCTATATCTCTATTCCCTCCGTCGACGTCACATGCAGATCCTTGTGACTGAGGCCAAGGATGGCCCCAAGCCCCCTCTATTGTTGGCTCTATCCAAAATTCCACCTATGTTTATGGGGGAGTATTGTGACCAGGGGCCAAGGCTATTCCTCGAGCCCCACACCTTTTCACTATGGTCATTTGGTAACACAGGTGACTAGGGGTCGAGGCTGACTACTCGTCCCCTCCTACAAATATGCACCAATATAAACTTTAAATAGCATTGAAGCTCTTAGGGGTTAATAACCACCCACATGGCATAGTGGTAAGGCATTAGAATTGTTCGATCGAGGACATCTGTTTGAACCTAGCTGAGGTTGTTCGACACTTACCAAATTTTTAACCAGCCATAGGGTGCCACATGGTGGCCTCTGGTTGAGGCACGTGGCATCCCCTCATTATACCACCACCAATAAAAATCCTCCAACTCACATTTGTAAGAGGCTATCACTTTCAAATCCCTCATTGGTTCATATAGGCTCAATATACCTACTGACATCAGTAGTATGACTACCTAGTCAGTAGGCGAGTCAACAATCATGTAAATTTTTTTATCTCTTGACCCAAACAATCCTAACATCGTAACCTTGTCATACTACATCAGATTAAGTGAAACAAGTGTCATTTGAATCATAATTATGAATAATACTTCTTGATGTTGATTTTTAAAGATTATGGGCACTTTCATGTTTGAGCTAAATTTTGATCATCGAATCATACCTCCCTACTAGGTACGTTTGGACTCCAAAATTTAGCTTCTCCTAGTAAATAAAATGAGCTAAAGTTTTAAAACTTTTCCAACTCAATCCTTAACGCTCAATTTTTAATTTTTTCCTTCAAGCTCCAATCAAGGGACCCCACCTATTCTTTGTGTGAACACCTTACCGTCCTATCAAGAATTGAGCCACAATTTTTATCACCATGCAGGAACAAAAGAAGTTATGAGTGGAATATGAACATTTTATTTAAACCTATATTTCATGGCTCAAACAATTTCATCTTTAATTTCCATTTTTGAAGACAAACTTTACTTTCTATCTTGGAAATCAAAAGCAATTCAATTTCTTCCATGCAGTGATTCAAATTTTTCTTTACTGTCCTCAACTTGAGCTTGTATAGAAAAGTACACTGGCTGCAAAAATTCAATGACACAATTGGCTTTGTCTAGAAAAACATAGTCATTTCTTGTAAAAACTTTAAAAAATATTCTATTCACAACAAGCTTCATCTTGAACACTTGTATCATTGATTACATGAAAAAACTATAGAAAAAATTGGACGGCAAACCATGTTCATCCTAAAATTCCTTAAACATTTGGAATTATAAACAAGCCAACAACATATCATGTCAATGAAAAATATACTTGTTTCACATAATGATTATTCTTGTTCACTCTATAAAATTAGCCAAAATAGGTAATGATACAACACAAATTTACAATTTACAAAGCAACACAATATACAAATAGAGTACCCAATATTTGTCTCTCCTAAGATTATGGGTGCTCTTTTTTCATCTATTATGCTTTGAAGGTTTCCTTAGCAACAATGCCAATCCTATTTTTTGTGTCTTTATTTCCTTACATTGGTTTTCATAACCTCTTTATCCTTCTTGCGACGAAGTTTTGGATGTATTTTCCAACATATTTCATTCCCATGTCCATGCATATTTTTTTTTATTTTCTTTTTGGTAAATTAGACTAATTCTATTAAAAAACACATGGTAGAAGATGGATTACAAAAAAGAGAGGAAATATAGTGATGCAAGTGCATGAGGCTCAATGGAAAAAGGACTTCATTTTTATTCCAAAAATACAAAAAAAACTACAGGCAAAGGAGTGGGTTCCTTTAGCTATAAATTTACTGTTTTGGCAGATAGGATTTGAACTATTCCTTAGGGATTTGGATTGTTGGTAATTAGTTCGATGTATTTATTTTTAGTTGAGAATGTTACGGAGAATATCGTGAAATAGGATTTTATCTAAATTTGGACAGATTAGATTCTTTTAATCAGATCAAAATGATATTATGAACAATATATTTATATGTAAGTTGAAATGTATCAAAAAAAAGAGGGGGATTTGATGGAAGGAGAAATCGAATAGAAGAACATTACATTTCCTCTATACCTGTGTAAATGCAAATCCTAGAGGTTTTGTTATCTTTTGAAATACTTCTAAATTTGTTAATTTTAGATTGAGTTTGTTTAATTGATTCTGTGTGTGCGTTAAATATTTCAAATTTGTGTGCTTCCGATTTAATTCCACAACCATCGTGAATGCAAATAGTCTAATTGTATTGTTAAATTAAAAGTCTATAAGTCAATTGATGCATGAGAAGCATGGTTTCTTTGAAGGAGTATCAAATCTAGCACGTTTGAAGTAAATGAAATTGCTGCAGTGTGTGTAAAGTCCAAGATTTAATAAATTAAGTAAATAGTCCAAAATTTAGGTGATCCGACAAACCACACAGCAAGATTTGTGATGAGACGGTTATCACATTCAAATATGTGAGGAGTTTAATGTTCCAAACAGACCCGGTATTTTATAAGTTAAGGTTAAGGATTTAAATTGACCGTCAAATAATTCATTTGATCGGACGGCCCTAGCATCAAGATTGATGATCTGATGGCTTTCACATACTTATATGCATGTGTTTTAACATTTCAATTGGATCCAATATAGTTTATAATTAAGGGTTAATAAAAAGTTTTGGGTCAATTAATATAACATAAAGAAGAGAAATGTGATTATTTGCTAAGATGTGTTTCCATCATTGCTAAAGGGGTTTAATGGTTTGTAAGTTGGGTTAAAAAAAAATTAAAAAAAAAACTTCATGAATGACAGATAAAGATGAGAAATCAAGCCCAACATATTTTTATACTAATTTAGGAGAAATTATTTCGAAATTTGAAAGCATATCATTATAGCATGCAACTAGCTCACCATTAGTGGTATCGGAGCAGCATTTAGACACTGAACAAGATCTGAAGGATTGGGAAAAGAAATCCAACATGGCTTATAGAGTTGGAAGAGGAGGTGGTGCTGGTCGAAGAAGAGGAAGACCAGTTGCAAATGATGAAGTGATGGAAGTTATGCAACAGATGCAAGATAGATTAGAAGCAATGGAAATGGGAAATTAAAGAGATGCATATGTCAGAGATGTCAGTGAGCCTGAAGTTGAATCTGCAGAAGAAGGAGAACCTGTAGAATTTACTCTTGAAATGAGATTTTTTAAATCAGTGTTGGGATCCACATCTAAACCTAGACTTGAATTTTGGTTTTTACAAGAGGCTTAAACCCAGAGGAATTCATAGATTGGGTTAATGACATGGATAATTTCTTTGAGTATGAAGAAATGGAAGAAGGAAAATGAGTGAAATTTTTTGTCACAAAATTGAAAGGACATGCAACACTTTGGTGAGATGGAGTGGAGGCAGAAATAAGGAGACTTGGTAAGCAGCCAATAAAGAATTGGAACATGATGGTGGCAAAGTTGAGAGGTAACTTTTTTCCAAGTGATTATAAAATTTCATTATTTAGACAAATGTTGAATCTTAGATAGAGTTCAATGACAGTGAAAGAATACACAGAGAAATTTTACAAAGTGAGCATAACTGCAGGAAAAATTTAAGATACAACAAAGAAGATTACAAGATATATTAATGGTCTCAGAATGGAGATCCAATATGACATAAGCCTGTTGTCTCCTAAAACTGTGGAAGAGGCTTATCAAATGGCCTTGAAGGCTGAATAAAAACTCATAAGGAAGAAATATGCCAGAAGTAGAGGTAATTTCCGAGGAAAAGGGAGTCAAGGTGGTAGAGGAAGATCTACAGCACCTAGAGAAGGAGCTAGCAGTAGCTCAATTCAGTATACACCCACAGAAGGTGATGCAAGTGGCAGAAGGAGTTTTTCTAGAGGAAGACGAAGCAGAGGTAGAGGAAGATAAATTAGATGTTTTATATTTAATAAGCTTGGACATAGAGCTTATGAATGTACAGAGAATGTGGGGAAAAATCAGAGAAATGTAATTGTTTCTCAGAATGAGGAAGAAGCAGCAAAAGTGCTAGAAGCAGCAAAAGTGCCAGAAGCAGAAAATATACGAGAGAAAGGAGAATATTTGGTTGTTAACAAAGTTTTGTTAAAACCAACAAAGGAAGTTGTTGAACTAGTGCAGAGGAAAAATTTGTTTAGAAGTGTGCACAAAGTTCAAGGAAAATGCTGTCAAATGGTAATTGATAGTGGTAGCACTGATAATTTGGTCTCTACAGAAGTGGTGGAGAAGTTGAAATTCAAGACAAAGAAACATCCAACACCCTACAAGGTCTCATGGCTTCATAAAGGACATCAGTTGTTAGTGAATGAATAGTGTGAAGTGGAATTCCAGTTGGGCAACTACAAAGACAAGATTATGTGTGATGTAATGCCTATGGACGTATGCCACATATTGTTGGATAGACCTTGGCAGTATGACAGAGGAGCTATGCATGATGGGAAAAATAACACATACAAGTTTTGTAAATATGGTTTCAATCATACATTGTTGCCTATAGAAGAAGAAGACGCATCAAGGAAACCTGATCCTAAAGCTTTGTTACTAAGTGGAAAAGAATATCTGCAGTAGATTGAAGATGATGAGTTAAACTTTGCATTAATTTTTGAACCCAAGGTAGTAATTACTTCGACTAAAATTTCTGACTTACCAATTGAAATTCAAAAGATGCTGGAAAATTATTGTGATATCATTGTAGATGATTTTCTGGATGAATTACCACCTATTATAAAGCTCAGTCATCATATAGATTGATTCCAGGAGAAAAATTTCCAAATAAAATAGCATACAGGATGACTCCCACAGAAAATGAGGAAACCAGGAAGCATGCATAGGAACTGTTAGATAAAGAATTGATCAGCGAAATTTTGATTCCTTGTGTAGTGCAAACAGTGTTGAGTCCAAAAAAATATGGAGGCTAGGGAATGTGCACTGGGTCAAGAGAAATCAACAAAATAACAATTAGGTATAGATTTCCTTTACCCAGAATTGAAGATTTGATGGATTGTTTAAGTGAGGCAAGATATTTTACAAAACTGGATTTAAAGAGTGGTTATCATCAAATTAGGATAAGGGAAGGAGATGAATGGAAGACATCTTTTAAAACAAATGAAGTATTGTATGAATGGATGGTTATGTTGTTTGTATTATCAAATTTTCCTAGTACATTTATGAGGATTATGAATGAATTATTGAAGGAATTTATTGGTAAATTTGTAATAGTATATATGGATGATATATTAATTTACAACAAATATAAAGAATAACACCTGAGACATTTGAATTATGTCTTAATGAAGTTGCATCAGGAAAATTTGTTGGTAAATTTAAAAAAAAGTTCATTCATGAAGGAAAAGTTAGTATACTTCAGTTTTGTTGTTTCTGTTGATGGATTGCAAATGGATCCAGAGAAGATAAAGGAAATCATAGAATGGCCTTCACCTAAGATTGTTTTTGAGGTAAGAAGTTTCCATCGTCTTGCTACTTTTTATAGAAAATTCGTAAGGAATTTTATTAATATCAATGCTCCAATTATTGAAACAATGTCCTATTATTGAAACCATAAAGAAGGACAAACAACCATTTAGATGGAATAATGAAGTAGAGAAAAGTTTCCAGTTGTTGAAAAAAAGATAACAGAAAAGCCCATCTTAGTTTTTCCTGATTTTAACAAACCTTTTCAAGTGAAATGTGATGCCACTGGGGAAGCTATTGGAGCTGTGTTAAGTCAAGAAGACAAACTTGTAGGTTATTTCAGTACAAAACTGAATGACACAAGAAGAAAAAAATCTTATGAAAAGGAATTTTATGCAGTTGTGCAGTCATTAAAGAAGTGGAGACATTACTTTATGTCTACAGAGTTTGTGCTTTATTCAGATAATCATGCATTACAGTACATTATGCAGTAGCCAAAAATGAATCAGAAACATGAAAAATGGGTAGAGTATCTTCAAAGTTTCAATTTTTTATTAAAACATATAACTGGCCAAGCAAACAAAGTAACATATGCCTTAAGTAGAAAAAGCATTTTAGTTCAAGAAAGTCAAATTCAAGTGTTGGGTTTTTTATTTTCTTAAATAATTATATAAAATAGATTTGGATTTTAAAGAGGCATTTGAGGCATGCAATAATCATGTTTTGTTGGATAGAAGTAAGTGGCTGGATTTTTTCTTGCAAGAAGGTTTTCTATTTAAAGAAATCAGCTATGCATACCAAATTGTTCTATGAGAGAAAATTTCATTAAGGACACACATAGTGGTGGACTTGGTGCACATTTTGGTGAAGACATGACTTATGAAAAACTGAGACATTTTTATTTTTGGCCAAAGATGAGATTTGAAGCGGAGAAGTATGTGTGAAATTGTAAAGTTTGTCAGTATGCAAAAGGAAGGAGTCAAAACATAGGTTTGTATGTTCCATTACCTATCCCAGATAGACCTTGGGATATGGTAAGTATGGATATTATTTTGGATTTACCTAAAATGGAGAGAGGGAATGATGCAATTTATGTTGTTGTCAGCATATTTTCTAAAATGGTACATTTTATTCCATGTTATAAAACCAATGATGCTACTCATGTTGCTAAATTTTTTTTCACAGAGATTGTAAGGTTTCATGGGTTACCTAAAGGCATTGTCTCTGATAGGGACACTAGATTTGTTGGTCATTTTTGGAGGACATTGTGGAAAAATCTTGTTACCAAAATAAGTTTCATCTCAGCTTATCACCCTTAGACTGATGGACCGACTGAAGTGGTGAACATAAGCTTGGGTAATCTTTTGAGAAGTCTTGCAGGTGAACATCCTAAACAGTGGGGTCAGATTTTGGTACAAACTGAGTATGATTATAATGAATCTCCTAACAGGAGTACAAGGCAGAGTCCATTCCATATATTTTATGGAATGCACCCAAGAGGAGTGTATGAAATAAGAAATTTTGGAAAAGTAGAGATGAGAAGTGCTAAAGGAGAAGATTTTTCTTCAAAAATTCAAGCAATACAGGACCAGGTAAAACAATAGTTACAATACAACAACATCAAATACAAAAGCAAAGCAAATTTGAAGAAGAGGGAAGTTAATTTTGAGGTTGGAAATTTGGTTGTAGCACACTCGAGGAAGGAAAGATTTCCGAAAAGGGCATATAATAAGTTGAAATTTAAGAAATTGGGCCATGCAGAGTATTGAGAAAAATTTCTACAAATGCATATGAAATTGAATTACCCCTTGAGATTAGAATATATCCAATTTTCAATGTTGCTGATTTATACAGGTATGAAGATAGTGACATAGAGGATACAGTTGAAAGCAAAGAAGAAATTGATTGGTTGAAACAATTACCCACAGAAAAAAATTGTAGTCAGAGAAGATTTTAGAGACAATATTGTCTAAAAAGAGAATAGGACAAGAATATTTTGGGTATTTAGTCAAGTGGAAAGATCAACCAGTTGTAGAAGCTACTTGGATGACAAATTTCATGCTACACAAGTTGGGTAGTTCTGTAGAGGAGCTCATGGATAGGAGCCCATGAAGAATTTTGTACTCATATGTCTGATGCAGGAGCATGAGGCTCAAGGGAAAAAGGAAATCATTGTTATTCCAAAAATACAAAAAGAGTTTACAAGCAAAGGAGTGGGTTCCTTTAGCTGGAAATTTACTATTTTGGTAGATAGGATTTGAACTATTCCTTAGGGATTTGGATTTCTGGTAATTAGTTCGATGTATTTAGTTTTAGTTGAGAATTTTAGGGAGAATATCGTGAAATAGGATTTTATATAAACTTGGACAGATTTGATTCTTTGAATCGGATTGAAACGATATTATGAAAAGAATATTTATATGTAAGCTGAAATGTATCAAAAAAAAGAGGGGGATTTGATGGAAAGAGTAATCTAATAGAAGAACATTACATTTCTGCTGTACCTAATTAAATGTGTGCATAAATGCAAATCCTGGAGGTTTTTCTATCTTTTGAAATACTTCTGAATTGGTTAATTTTAGATCGAGTTTGTTTAATTGATTCTATGTGTGCATTAAATCTTTGAAATTCGTGTGCTTCCGATTTAATTCTACAACCACCATGAAATGGAAATAGTCTAATTGTATTGTTAAATTAAAAGTCTATCAGTCGATTGATGCATGAGAACTATGGTTTCTTTGAAAGAGTGTCGAATCTGGCACGTTTGAAGAAAATGAAATCAATGCAGTGTGAAGAAATTCCAAGGTTTAATAAATTAAGTAAACAGTCCAGCATTTAGGTGATCTGATGACCCACACAGTAGGATTTGTGATCAAACAGTTATCACATTCAGATATGCGAGGAGTTTAACCTTCCAAACAGACTCGATATTTTATAAGTCATGGTTAAGGATTTAAATTGACCGTCCAACAATTCATTTGATTGGACAACCTTAGCATCAAGATCGATGGTTCAATGACTTTCACATACTTAGATGCATTTGTTTTAACATTTCAATTGGAAATGATATAGTTTATAATAAAGAGTTAATAAAAAGGTTTGGGTCCGTTGATATAACATAAAGAAGAGAAATGTGATTATTTGATAAGATGTGTTTCTGTCATTGCTAAAGGGGTTTTAATGTTTTGTAAGTTGGGTTAAAATTTTAAAAAGAAAAAAAAACTTCATGAATGACAGATAAAGATGAGAAATCAAGCCCAACAGAATTGTGTACTTATTTAGTTGAAATTATTTTGAAATTTGAAAGCTTATCATTAGAGCCTGAAATTAGCTCACCGGATAGCATGTAAACCAGAAATTAAGAACAGTTAGCCTCGGTCCCTTTAAGTAGCCAAAAGAGAAGCAAGGGAGTCAAGAAGATAAGCAGGGGAGCCAAAAAGACAAACACAGGGTACCTATTGCATGTTGCAATAGGTACAAAATTACTTTCTCTTTCCCACCGACAAGTATTCAAATGCGAAGGAGATCCATCATGCTTGATGAAAATAATTGGATCCACTCTTTTGATTATTACCACACATTTCTCAGAAAAAACCACACAATGTTAAATTGCAGCACATAAAGTGCAAGGATACATGTCCCACAAATAGTCAAAATTACAAACATTTGTAATATTCCCATGATATTTATACTCTTCCCTGGTGCTAAAACTCTTATGATGTGGACTAGGAAATCACATGCAAGGTTATTCGAAGCATTCATCTCTCTTGGAAGACAAATTAACATTATCACCACCATCTTGGTGTGATATATCATCCTTTGATGATTGGTTTTCCTCAAACAATTGAGAACATTATCCAAACTCTCTATGACCATATCCCAATCATTGATATATTTGTCTCTCTTTTACCATGATAGGATTAGTAATTCCTTGGCCATTGATTTTGAGGCCTCCTTCTTCATAACCCATCCAAGGTAGCATCTTCATACCAATGCCTCTATTATGTCATTAAAATGCTACAAAAGATGTATTAATGACATAAATTGAAGGATTTGAACTTGAGATGCTAATTACCTCCTTATACTTGCCACCCATATTTTATGTTTCAGATTTTGGTGACGAATTTGAAGATGACTCAAGCCATCCAATTTTTCCATCAAGCATATGATGACAATATTTGAGATGTTGACAAAATGCACATGCATCACTTTGCATATAGGGTCCGTAACATTTTTTTGGACCATGCCCAAAAATTGGCTTCACTTTGGATGTATTATTTGTTGTCACTGGAGTGGAACTCTCATCAAATCGTTCCACAAGAAAATTCTGCAACTAAAGGAACATATGCCTCTTTTATTATTCAATAATTTCAAGCATTCTTCTCAATTGAATATTCTCCATTCGAAGAGACAAATTCATATCCTCTAACTCTTGGAGGGTCTTCTTTCCCATTCTTGTAATCTGACCACAACCTCCTCTGATACAACTTGATCTAAAATTGGAGGAGAACTTCTCCTTCCTACAAATGATCATCCTCTCAAAGTTTTCAAGGAAAAATGGGAATTATCAAAAAATAGCTTTTAAAGGTCTATTCAAAGACTATGAGATATTTTTTCATATAAACTTAAAACATAAGAAGCATCTCATCATTTAAATCATATGGGCATTCATGAAGAGAAACAACAAAAATTTGGTGGTGAGGTTCACCCCTCCTGGGCTACATATTCGAGCTTGTTAACATAGCTATAAATCTCTATATATTTAGTGAAAAAGAGTACATAAGTGTGTTGACAACATGGGTGGGTAGTTTCCCCTTCAAGGAAACCTTCTCCTCCAAAGAAATATCACATTAAAAAAAAATGACAACCTATAGTCAGTCATGAAACAATCAAGAATAAAAGTGTTCTCTTATAAAGACTTTGTACTCTATCTGAAAATGAGCATACAAGTACATAAATTCCACATTGAAGTGAAAAAAGAGAGATTTCCTCCCAATAACATAATGAGAATAGACAACATGATTTTCACAATAAAAGTCACATATGTTGTAGTAAACATATGAAGGCTAGAAAACTCCTCTTGTTATGGATCCCTAACAATTATAACAAGTTCTTCTATTATTAGTCCTAGAAACTTGATAAACTGGCTAACATAGGTACAAATATGCCCTGTATTCCACTCGAGCGGTGACAATTTCACCCATCAAAGCTAAAATTTATCAGACACTTTAAATATCTAGTAAACCTTATGATTGAAAAAATGTGTCCACATGGGGCCATATGCCCAATGGCTAGGGATAACATCCTCCCTCTTCTTGCCTAGGCGCTTAACCATTGCGTTTTTGGTCTTATCGGTTCAATTTGGTCTCAGGTCGGGGCTAACTTCCCACCTCCACTACTGAAGCCCTCCCCATCTCGGTGCTTGGTCATTTGTCAGGCCATATGGCCTAAGACCCAATCTATATCTCCACTCCCTTCATTATGTGCTCCATCGAGGTCATTTGCAGGTCCTTCTAACCCGGGCCAGGGCTTTTCCCAAGACCCCTTCATTTTTTTTGCTCTTTGGAATTCTGCCTATGGCTATTTGGGACTATTTTTACCAAGGGGTATGGCTGGTCGTTGAGCCCCACACCTTTGTGCCATGGTCATGTGGTAATGCAAGTGACTGGGGGTCGAGGGTGATCACTCGACCCCTCCTACAAATGTGGGCCAATATAAACTTTAAATGGTGTTGAAGCCCTTAGGCATTAAGAACCACCCGCATGGTGCAGTGGTAAGGCACCAAACTTGGTCCAGGGATGTCATGTGTTTGAACTTGGCTAAAGCTTTCCAACCCTTACCAAAATTTTAACTAGCCACGGGATGCCAAATGGAAACCTCTAGTTGT
This sequence comes from Pinus albicaulis, assembly GCA_034641835.2. NCBI lineage: Eukaryota > Viridiplantae > Streptophyta > Pinopsida > Pinales > Pinaceae > Pinus > Pinus albicaulis. The sequence continues at coordinate 125,488,287 of CM076572.1, read as the reverse complement.
ACCACATGGCATCCCCTCGTTCGACCACCAAAAACAAAATAAAAACCAATAAAAATGCACCAACTTGCACCTGTGTAAGGCTCCCACTTTGAAATCCCATATTGGTTCATACACACTCACTGGACCTGTTGACATCAATGGTACGACTATCAAGTCAGCGGCCTAGTCAAAAACCCTGCAAATGTTTTTAGTTATTGAGCCAAATGTTAATAACATCATAAAATTTTCATATGACATCGGATTGACGTGAAAAAGTGTCATTGGAATCAAAACTATGAACACTATGACTTAATGCTAGTTTCGATTTATTTTTAGAACTTTCATTTTTGAGCTAAATTTTGATCACTAAATCAAGAATCATCCAGGAGAATATCACGAGGGTTATTCAAAATTCATCACAGTTATTCTATTAAGAAGACATTGAAACCTACTACTCCATCAGAGGTTAAGGTTGTTGAGGATTCTGAGTCATCTAGAAGAGACTATGTTTCTCCCAAAGATCCTCTATTGGATATCACCATGGACAATACATATGTCAAATATAATATTTCTTTATTGGAAGGAGTAGCAAAAATCAGCACCAGTGTCATGATTTCAAAGCATAAGGAGGAGGATGGTGACATTTATTTCCCTCGGGAACCTTTGATGAATAAGGATAAAATACAAAAGGTAGCCCATGATCAAGAAGTAGAACAAGAAGGAATTCAGGAATAGAAGAAAGATGAAGAGCATGAGGATAATGTTCCTCCTACATCTATGATAGAACAAACGAAGATACAAGGAGAAGAAAAGGGAAAGGAGGAATTGAAGGACTCTGCTATTGGGAAAAGGGTAAGCCAAATTCAAAAGTTGAAACAACACATTCAAGAGCTTGAGACCTTGAATAGTTGTGTGGATACTCGTAACGCAACATTGAAGACAAGGAATGGAGAATTGTTAATGACAGTGGCTGAATTGAAGAAATTGGTAAGAAAATGGAGGTTCCTTGTGTCCCACCTAAGGATCCATACTAGGAAGTTGGAAAAACTTATTTGGAAGACTCAAACAAATAAGGATAAAGCAGAAGGTTGAGGAATACACATCCAAATCTAGAAATGAGAAGGAAGATTTTTTCAAATTTTGTTTTTTGCTTATTTTAGTGGTTTTCTGAGGACACACAACAGGATGAGGTTGGTGGAATGTTGGTTTCCATAATTTTCCTATTTTCCACCCAAATTACCCTACCTTAGCCTCTGTTTCACAACACAAACAAGACTTCTATGCAATTATTTTTAGCTTCTTTTAACAATTCTTTTGGTAAATGGATAATCTATGCTAATTTTAATTAAAGTAAAATATGTCATTGTTTTTCTATGTAATTTACCATTTCTATTACCTTATGACCATTACAATGTATGTTCACTCATTCGAAATCAAAATTTGTTATGGTATAGGAATATCTCAAGATTCCTACACCCACCTCGATTCCTACACTAAATGTGGAAGTTTGTTGATTCGAGAAGGCTGACTAGGATTAGGTCTTGGTTTTCAAAGAGAAAGGCATGAACTCACTCCCATGGACTTGTTCCTGTGTTCCTACAAATGGATTGGAGTGTTCGAGGGTTTATAAAGTTATGGATTGGTTGTCAACAACTCCATCTTTTGTTATCTGCTTGATATGGCTGAGAGCCGATGTAACTTGTATGTATGTCAAACTAGATTATAAGGTAGGTTAGCGATACTATGGAGTTTTTTTGGTGTTGGTATCTTCAGAAGTTTGTATCAACACACCCTCTTTGAGTTTGTATTTTACATTCTTGTTATTTAATAAGAGAGGTCTAATTCGAGGTTGATGCATTCACTTATCTATTTCCAGTGATGACCAGTCTATTCTCATATATTAAACTCTTTCCTTAAAAATGGAAATGAGGTGGTTGGATATGGCCCAACTAACCCAACTCATTCTCCCTTTGTCTATTATATTTTGTGATAAGTAAATGATGTGATTAATATTTCGGTGTAAAACTTTTCTTGTAAGTGGCATGTGTGATTTGGATAAACCCTTATGTGTTTTATTTTGAAACGAGTGATAGAGGTTCTAATATAGACTCTTGTGTTGTTTTTTTATCTTTGGGTTTACTTTTCAAAAATATTTCTTTAACATTGAATACATTTTTAAGTTTATTTCAAGATGCAGTAAGAATTTGGATCTGAAAGCTTTATTTCATTTTTAGATTCATATCTTTAGTTTAAACCTTTGATGTGCACATATATTCGAGTTAAGATCTACGGAGGGATTATTTAGATCTTGCTTGGTGATTGATATATATTTTTTTTAATTTTTTTTTACAGAACCAGTAGGCAAAAACCCGTGTTCTAGTTCGTGTCACTATTTGATAGTGTCAATGTGCGAATATATTTTTTTTCACCTAAGAACCTCATGTTTTAAATATTTTACCATATTACTTTGGTCCTATTTTAAGCGCATGAAAAAAATATTGTCATCGTTAATTAAACTAAATTTATGAGTTAATTTTTATTTTGAAAGTCATATGCACATAATCTAATCTTAAATATAGTGTTAATTAAAAAACAACAAGTTATATATATTTGCGAGGTGATCTTTCCATTTATGTACAAGAGTTTAAAATTTCCTTTGATATTTTATAAAGTATTCATCTTATCTTGGATTTTATGCATTATTCAACGAGGGTGTGATGAGCTTGGGGGTTTTATCTTAATTCAAGAAAGGTTTCTTTCTGCAACATTTGAGTTTGGTTTTGTTGCACAATATTATTTTCTTCAGTACATAAACATAATGTTTGATTTATTCAGTACGAGAACATAGTGTTTTCCTTCTCGAGTGCAGGAATAGAGTACATGATTTGTTTTATCTTAACTAGTATAGGAACAAAGTGTAGTAATTGTTCTATATTTTCCAATATAGGAAATGAGTGCAAGAATAAATCTATTTCAAAAATTCTTCTTTTTTGAAATGGTTGAGCTTGCATGGTTTGGAATGAATCTTGGGTTTTCTTATCCTTCAATTATTTTTTTCCAAGTCTCTAATTTTTATTTTTTTGAGTGAAAATCCAGTCTCCAAAGTAGTGTGGTGTGATTGTGTTGGAATAGGACTAAAAATATTCCTTTACAATTGTTCTTTTTTACACCTGAGTGGTTTAATTGCATGGATAGAAATAGGGATCAAAGAATTGATCTAATGTCTTTTGAATTTCTTGTGGTATTCCTTGAATCTTAGTAAGCCCCGTATTCATAATTAAGTATTGAGAAATTGAAGTTCAATCCCATCGCCGAACATAATCTATGACATCTATGTAGCATCATCTAATTACTTTAGTTATTGGATCAACTTGGTATCAAAATACATGAAATCATAACATCATATATATGTAAACAAAAAACTCTTTGCGTTAATAGAAATGGAGTGATTTATAACCAAATATAGGAGTTTATCTTGTAGAGAGCTGATCCAAGTTGACTTTTCCTTATTTGCCATAAAGTGTGCCTCTATGTCACCCTAATGCATGGAATAATGACTCTTCACATTAAAAACATGAGGGTAGAATGTATCTCCAAAAGAAAACCACAACCAAATACGTTCTTGTGGAATGAGGTAATTTATAGGATGGAGAGGTATTTCATGAATTCTTATCCATTTACCAATATAGGCTTAAGATCCAAAAGTGATAGGAGGATGAGCTCAAGGGATAAGATGGTGATTTCTCCAAGGTAGAAGCATATATGATTTGAATTTTAATCCAAGGAAAATGGTTGAAACAACCTCTGGAAGCTTATGGAAGAGGAATATTCATAAATAATTTTATTTTTTCCTCAATTTATATAATAAACACACCCCAATAAGGGGAAACCTGCTAGTGATCAATGCAAGTGCAGAAGGAGCAACCTAGTATTCAACACAAGTACCTAAAGGGTCGGGGTGCATCGGACCTGAAAATCGATGAAATGAAGCAGTTTCAGGCAGAAACTCAAGGATTTTAGAGAGACATGCTTATGTATTTGTGCAAGGGTGAGTGAAAGGGGAAAAAGGATGTTGATTGATCCAGTTTGTAGGTTTATTGACCAGATGTGATAAAATGGCCTATAAAAGATTGCCCCCTAGAGTGAAAAGTTATAAATGTCAATTGATGATTGAAATGGTCTACTTTGTGATAAGTCAGGATCAAGAACAACCAATGATATCATTATCTATTATAATACATTTACATCATGACATATTTTGTGAGGGAGGCATACCCATACTCAACACAGAAGCTAAAATTACATGTGCAATGATCAAAACACACATCCACTGATGAAAAATAGTGGAGCCATGAGTGGATGAATGTATGAGTGATCATAGCCATCATACATTGTAATATTGTATTAATCCTGAAAGTGTAGCTTGGATGCATGAAACTAGATTTAGGGTCTTCTATCTCATTCACACAATCTTCTAATGTATGAGTCTACCCATCTAAATAAATGATATGCAGCCAAAAATGGTAGATACCATTTGATTACTGACCAATGATGTAAGTCACTAACATATGCGAGAGAAACCATTGATGATGTTAATGTCTCTCAAGGTAATTTGTACAATCTGTATGGTGTGAATAAATGAGTTAAAGTCGAACACCGCAAAAAATATTTTGGTTAAAGGCCAATGATGTAAACCTTTCACTGAGAGTGAGGAAAGTTTCCATTGATTTCTGCAAGGACCAAGGTACCGAAGGGTTTTTTCCAAGTCAACTTCCTAGATAATTAGTTGATCTCGACAGGAAGTAACACATCATAGGATGGCCTTGATGTGTACCCCATCAGTGACAAAAAACATGTATCATAATTTTTGATAGAGTGATGTTGGTACGGAACTGGATCAATAATGACAGACATGGAATGAAGGCTTAGGAGTAATATAAAAGATATTGACTAAATGAACTCTCCATAAGAAAACAATGAAACTAAATGGATTTGGCATCATAGACTCAAAATTGAAAATGCAAGCTTTGGAAAATGGTATGATGAACCAAAAGACAAGCAAATTTCACCAACCCAACAACCACAATGATTAAGTAAAGGAGTGTCGTGTTCAAGAGTGATTCACTACCATTAAAAAGTGGAGTACACTGCTTTCCCAATTTCCCTTGTCAATACCTATTTATTTTCTAACAAGCTCGAGGAAGATAACATATGTTTGATTTATATGTTAATCCTTCAGATGAATCTCTTCGAGTACGTTTAACAAACGCTGAGAAGGAGTGGCTCGGTCTTGTCATGTTTTACAATTCGATCATTGTGAGATGTTTTAATGAGTCCAATAAAGGTAAAACTCGACATATTTTCATATTTAGAAAGTTTGAAAAAGAGTCGAAAAAGAAAACTCCAGATGTTCCTTTTCATATATAGTCCCTTGAGTTTGAAATGGAATAAAACAATACCCAAGAGAGCCTCTTATCCATGTTTGACTAAGGTATTATCTTTTCATAAGTATTATATCCCAGTCCAGAAAATGGTTAATCTTATACTGATTAGACATATTTTCATTTACTTTAACGAGTTTGAAAATACAAGTGCTCGACAATCATTTCATATTTTAGGAGTTTGAAAAGAGCTGAAAGAGAAATCCTCCTATAGGAACGAGTGGTATAAAAGGTAGCAAATGGTTTTGGTAATGGTGGAACTTCTCAAAACACATAGAGGTCCAAAGGATGGCTAACAAGATCACTCATCACAATGGTTCCTAAGGAAAGGATAAAACAACCAAGTAAAAGAATATGATTGACCAACTAGATGTTGATGATGGAATTAGAAAACCAAGGTTCATTTGGATGAAATAGGCTGATAAAAATGCCAATCACGAGATGTAAGATGAAAATGGTTTCATTTTTACACAATCTTGAAACATGGGAACCTATGCTTTAGAATTATTGAAGATAGTTTCATTTTTTCACAAGCTTGAAACATGAGAAAAAATATGCTTGGAATTGGTTTCATTTTTACACAAGCTTTAAATGGAGAAAAAAATATGCTTGGAATAAGTTTGCATGCCCCCAGAAAAAAACTCTTGATGTTCCTTTTTGTAGATAGTCGCTTCAGTCCAGAAAGGTAGAAAACAATACCCAAGAGAACCTTTTATCCATGTTTTCTTAAGATATTCCTTTTTCATATATAATCTATCTCATTTCATAAAATGGTTAAACTAATACTAAGTAGACATCTTTTCATTTTCTTTAACGAGTTTGGAAAGACGAGTGCGTGATAATATTTTCATATTTTGGGAGTCTGAAAAGAGGTGAAAGAGAACTACTCCTAGAGGAAAGAGTGGTATAAAATGTATAAACTGCTTATGGTCATGATGGAACTACTCAAAACACATAGAGATCAAGAATATGTCCAATAAGACCACTCATCACAACGGTTCCTCGGGAAAGGGTAAAAACACCAAGTGAAAGTGTATGATAAACTAAATAGATGGTGATAATGGAATGAGAGAACCAAGGTTCATCTGGCAGAAATGGGATGATAAAAATGGAAATCATGAGAGATAGGATTAAAATGGTTTCATTTTTACACAATCTTGAAACATGGGAAACTATACATGATAATATTTGAATATAGTTTCATTTTTTCACACGATTGAAACATGAAAAAAACTATGCTTGAAATTGGTTTCATGTTTACACATGCTTGAAACGGAGAAAAAAAATGTGCTTGGAATAAGTTTTCATGTCCTTGGATTGATGACTCAATTCAATGTACAATCCACCCATCTTCATTTCATTCACGTAAGTAGACTACCAATTGCTAATAGGTGGATGGAATGAAGGTTTATTTACTAAATAAAGTCAAATAATATGGTAATTTACGATATCGAATCAAAGACTCGAATTGGAGGGGCTATATGTTTCATGTTTTAAAAATCTTGACACAGTAAAAGAAATACTATCACGACACCTTGTTTCATTTTGTAAGGAGCTTGACACAAGAAAAGGAACTATGCTCTTAAAACCATGTTTCATTTTTTAAGGAACTTGAAACAAGAAAATGGAAATCTCCTCTAGGAACCTTGAGGATAAGAGGCCATAGTATGGGAGAAAAACACTTTTTAAGGGATATATATATCAATGGATCTAATGGAAATATTGGGTTCCAACACCCCTAGTACATGACACACTCTATAAACAACTAGATCATCAGTAGATAGAGGTATGGAATATGTCTCAATATAATTAATATGTGGTGGGGGAGATACCACTTGAATATAAGGACCATTTAGGGACATTGATTGATTGGGATTCAAATTAGGACCAATGAATGAAAGTGGGTCAATAGTCACGATTCTTCCTTTATGCAGGAAACACGTCGCATGAAAGATAAAAGAGACAAGAGCTTCGATGACATAAACATAGTCACTTGAAAGGATTAAATTAAAATCCAAAGGTCCTTGAAATACCATCACACACACACACAGATATATATATATATATATATATAGTATTTCCTCCAAAATTAATAGGAAGCTTAGGAAGGATCCCTAACAGTTGACTAGTTTCTCTATTAAATTCCAACAGATTCTAGATAACTGGTAGAAGATGCATAGAACCTAAATATTGCCATGTAGTTGAGGACATAATACTAACTGATGTGCCTTCATTATATGATAGTTCCAGGTACGGGCATATTATTGGCATGTACTATGATTTGGAAGGGCATGTAAGGAGGAAGAAAATAACCTACCAGTCTACTCCAGTCAAAGGAAGTGACCATACTACTTGGAGGGGGTGTTGTAGGAATGGGAAAAATTCCCCCTTGTACTATGGGAACGGGAGGATTTTCCCCCTACGTAGTGGGAATGGCAGGACTCTCACTAAGTTCATTGGAATGTAAAGAAATGAGAAGAACATGAGCGGTACAAATTTGACTCTCTATAGGAAAGGTACAATAAAATGAAGGTGGTATCAAGTCCAAAAATTTGGCAACAAATGATTGGTTGGGAACTAACTCATCAGATACATGTTTAGAGAGAGTGGGATTGACTAGAGATGAATTCTGACCAATCACTTCATAAAATAGTGGAGGAAGATGGGAAATATTTCAAAAACAAGCTGAGAGATGAGGATGAGAAGCTATAAGGTTGTCCAAAATTTTCGAGGATTCATCTAGATAAGGAAAAATGTGAATAGGATGATTCCATTCAGATAACCTACTAGGAAACTTGATTTTACCCTTTTTCCCATGGACCTACAATCACTTTTTGATGGTTTTTCAACAACATGATCTCTATAGGATGATGAAAAAGAATGATCTGAGGTCATGGACCCATGCATGGACCACAATTATAATACCCTAGGAATACTAGGACAATCTCTAAGAAGGTGGTCACCCTTACATAACATGCAAGGAAATTTAACTTTAGGGGATTTATTGGAAGGTTTCTCCATACTAGTTTCATTTGTAGAAATGGTTGCTTGGTTTCCCCCTTTCTTTGTTTGCTTCTTATTCTTCATCCCCTTCTTATTCTTAACTTCCTAGTTACTAGAATCAAGTCTTTCACTAGCCAAGGAGGAAGAAAGGGATGAAGAAATAACAGATGAAAAAGGAAAAGGGTCAACTTTAGGATAAAATTGAGGTTGATATTGTTCAAGTGAAGGATAACTTTGTTGAGGACAATTTATTACATTCAAAACAATAGTGGTTGAAAATAACAAAACTGGTAAACCAATGGTAAATGCAAGAAGGGACGGCGTTGCCATATAAGGAGCACCAATATTTCCAAAAGGAGGAAAATGACTAGGATTCTTGCCATATAGGTTTCCTTTATTGGAATACTCAAGAAATGTCACCATCAGTCTCAACCTAATATATACTAAGGAATTATTCCACGGTGAGGATGTTGTTATGCAGTTAATTAATTGATTTTAGAAATTAACAAAAAAAATAAAGAAAAGAGTAAATATGCATAAATGTTTACCAAGCAACCATGAACTACAATATACACCTTGGTGAACCAACTAATTAACGTATTTGTAGGAAAACTCCCCAAATGTTGTGTTCAATGTATCAAAGTATACAAGTTGGCCGACTCAGTTACCTATGCCCAGGATAGAAACCTATAGGGGACTTCCAAAATATACTTGACAGTGGGTGGAAGAGAAGTATGTATTTTTGTTTTCTAATGCATAATGGTGTGATGAGAGTGTTACCATATACTTATCATGGATGGATTTCCATCCAATATACCCAAAGGTACGTGGAACATGATATCACCGCCGAAATTTTATGTTGACAAAAAATGAAGGTTCCTATGTTTAAATACTTCAAAACATGTCTATAGCCTAGACGTCTAAATTTTTGTCTTAATGTTACAAATTATACTTAGTTTAATTGAGATGAATTTTATAATTGATCTTGAATTATGTCTCGATTTCAAGGCTGAAAAATCAATGTCACCTGAACAAACCTATGATGCAAGTAATATGAAAAAATAACTATTTTCAATTTCCTTTTAACAATGAAAGACCTAACTAAGTAGGGTAAGAAGAAATAAATAAAAAAGAAAAAAACACGTGATGCAACAATTGATCTCCTCAACTTCACTATTCCAATAAAATTCAAAGCTCTATATGCAATGTAAATAATCTATTTTCTTTTATTTTATTTTAATGATTCAAATGCAAAGAAACATAGAAATCCAACTTGATCGTTGATGAAAAGAAATGCCACAGAATTTAATTGTAACTTAAAATTTCAAATTAAATAATAAATCTATGCACACAAACCCAAATGGACAAGAAGAAATAAAGAATGAAATAAAATCTTATTAAAAAGGTGATGTCACTCAAAGATTATTAACACTGAGAGGGGGGATTTTTGTTGGAAATATGAAAGATAAAACATAAAATTTGACACTAGGGAATTTCAATTTCACACACAAAATCCTAGATGCAATGCATTATGTATAAGATTTTCATTTTCAGTTCCACTTAATTTTCAAATGAAAACTAAGATATTTTCCTAATCACTAATAAAAAAAACTATTCCGAACAATGAATAAAATACCAATTCATTCCAGCATTCAATGATCAAGAAAATAAGTTTACTAATGAGATAATTATAATAAAAAATTAAATTCTATATAAAACCTTATGAAAGGCACCCAAAATTAAAAAATAAATGAGATAGAAGAACTCAAAGAGGGACTGGAAGACACTCAAAGACTCAAGGAGGAGAAGTTGGAATGAGGTTGATCAAATGGAAAACCAAGACAAAGGAAAAATCAAGCATGAATAGGGGAAAATGAAAGTGTAGAAGACGGAAAATTGTTATGAAAAGTAGGCACAAATAAGGCTTTGCAGGGGTGGAATGCTCTGTCCCTATACTAGAAGGATCGTTAGTCAATAAATAGATAGTTCCAAAAAAACAATTACAAGTGAGTCTCAATGAAATGTATTCCTAGGTCTGATATTGATGGAATATGACAATGACAATCTTAAGAAGAGGTAAAAAAAAACCTAAGGATAAAGAAACATCCAAGGGAATACAAAATTCCTTAGTGGAGTCAACAATTTGTTATAAACAACCTACGACTTCGGTCAAGCATATCTTGCCTAGACTGGCCGCCCTAGTCTAGAACAAAAAACATAAAAATAATATTTTATTTCCCTTAAATTAAGTATATAACGGGGTGAATCCTACCTATAATCTAAAATATGATTCACTCCTCTCTTGGATTGAATGATGCAATCCTAGATCCAATCACTATAATTAGAACCTGCATAATCAAACAATACAATCCAACGATCTACGACATCTATGTGCCATCATCTAGTTACTTAATTAAATGGATCAACATGGCATTAAAATACATTAAATCATAACACCATATATAGGAAAACAAAGAACTCTTTGAATTAATAGAAATGGAGTGAGTTATAACTAAATATAGGAGTTGATATTGTAGATATATCCTCCAAGTTGACTTGTCCTTCTTTGCAACAAAGTGTACCTCTATATCACCATAATGCATATAATAATGACTCTTCACATCAGCAGCACAAGGGTAGAATCTATATCTAAAATGCAACCACAACCAACCAAGTTCTTGTGGAATGATTTAAATATAGAGGAAGAAGAGGTAGTTCATGAATTCTTATCCATTTACCAAACTAGGGTTGAGATCCAAAAATGATGAGAGGATGAGCTCAAGGGAGAAGATGGGGATTTTAAAAAGGTGGAATCAGATATGATTGAAATTTTTGTCCAAGTTAAATGGTTGAAAAAACATCTAAAATCTTCTGGAAGAGGAAGATTAAGATTTTTTTTATATTTTCACAAATTTCTAGAATCAACACTCCCCAACAAGGGGAAACCTGTTACTGATTAATGAAGGTGAAGAAGGAGAAACTTGCTAGTCAATGTAGGTCCCTAAAGGGCTATTGTTCACTAAGCCTAAATATCACTGAAATGAATTAGTTTCAAGAGGAAACTCAGGGATTTGAGAGACTCATGCTTAGGGCTTTGTGCAAGGATGACGCCAATGGTTAAAAGGATGTTAATTGATCCAATTGGTAGGCCTATTTACCAGATGTGAAAAAATGGCCTATAACATGGGGATATAAAGTTTCATTATGCTTTTATTTATCATTGTCCATATACAACATTTCAAAATCTACAAAACAAAAGCTCACTAGGTTTATTAGTCTTCATCAGCTTGATCTTCCTATCTATTTGGTTTTTAAATAGAACCTTAAACTTCATAAACCAAACGAATATATTTCCTTTATTTATTATATAATATATACATGTTAATATATAATAATCATCCATGCCTAATAAATAGTATAAATATGAAAATATTAATGAACATTAACAAGATGAAATAGATAAAATGAACCATATTTAACTTATAAATGTAAAAATGATAACTACATTAAAATTTCACATATATATATTTCCATCCAAAAACCAATGTAGGTAATCTATTCCATATTATATCATTATATTTTTTTCATCCATCTCGATGCATTTGGAGTGGAAAAAGTGGAGGAATAAACTTAAGAGACCATTTTGACTAGAAGGACCTAAATTGGAAAAACAAGGTTTGAAACATGCTCAAAGAATTTTTAGGAATCAAAGGATAATTTTTGGGGGTAAAAAATTTCTCTTTATTTCTGCACCATTTCAGGTTAATCTACACACATAGATATTTCCAACGATGTAATAATCACGTCAATAGGAGTCTGTATACAATATTTATTCCAAGCATAAATTGGCATCCCTATTTTCACACCTATGGTTGGGGAGGATGCCACAACAGCCCATTTATTCATGGAAAAGTGGATAGCCACATATTTTTGATGTAAAATACTCTATAGGAGTCTAAATTATATGCAACTCTAGTTAATATCTATTGTATTCAAACTTAACCACTAGTAGGCTATCGTGTTGTGTTATAACCAGGTAACTAGGAGGAAGATGCATTCCATTATTTCGAGAAAATTTAGTTTGACATATGAAAAAGGACATCAAGGATAGATAAGAGTTAGAGAAAACTAAGAATATTTTTGCATTGTTGCAGCCCACATATACTAAGAGGATACTTACTTGTACCTGCAGCCATATTTAGAAACTAAGAAATAGAGCGGAGAGACCTCACCTTCCAGTTTAATTTTCTCATGAAAGGGTTTACCAGAGAGAATAATTTATGTATTATGTGTGGGAGTGAGATTATTTTTCCGTTCTCTACTTTTCTACATAATTTCCATTTGCATGCATGCACTAAATATAGTTAAATATACAAATTTGAAAATTTAATAAAATTGTAATAGTGTAAAAATTCAATATTTTAATATATTATTATCAGATATGTTGTGATGAAATTTCCCATTGAATATACATTGTATTTCAGGGATCATTTGGTATCAGAGCAAGCTTCTTTGGGTATTTTGTAGAGATTTTAAGGATGTAGATCAGCAAGGCCTAAAATTGTAAAACACTAATCATGAGTGATGAATATGTAAACAAACCTCATGATCCTGTAGAGTTGAGGTTTACGCAGCTAGAAAAACAAGTTTCATATAACAACTGCATAGAAACTTTGAATATAAAACTCCAAATATTTGGAGAAGATGGGGGTTCAAATGCAAGGGACAAAATAGAATGGAGATCAAAAGATCGGGGAGAAACAGAGAACTAGTCAAAAAAATAATCCAAAATAGATTAACTCAATTCAAGTGTCGAGAATCAATCCTTGTTTCAAATGGAATAAAAAATAGATATCACACCATATCATGGAGATATTGATGCTCTTAATTTGAAAAACTAATTGCAACAATTGGATGTTTATTTCAACGTCAATGAGATTGACGAAGGACATAAGATCTCGTTCATGCAGTTGAAAGTAGAGGACCATGCACTAACTTGGAGGGAGATCCACACGAAATGCTAACGTTGGAGGGAGAACCTCAAGTGACTAAGTGGGAGGATTCTAAAGCCCTCATTAAGTAAAATTTTTATCCCATTGGGTACATGGAGGACTAGTGGATCAGATGCCATTATTTCAGGAAAAAAATGTTCCAAAGGATGTAGGAGTACACCACGAAATTCCAAAATATCGCTATAATGTTGGGTATCTCTGCAAAGAACCTAAATGTACTCCTCAAGTGTTTGGAGGGTCTGCACTGCCATTTTCATGAGTGAGTGATATTTTTCAAGACAAAATTGGTGGAAGAGGCTTGCCTATAGGAATAATAACTGCAAAACATAGGCTTGAAGATAAAAAAATCAAGTTGATTGAGGTAGAAGGAGAAAAAAGATGCTTCAAAGGAGGGGAAGAAGGAGAAAAATGTGAGAAAAGATAAAAATATGTCAACCACAACACACAAGCGAAAAGATCTGGAAACTATTATAACTGTTACACAAATTTTTGGTCATCTAACGTGTGACTATTAGATGGACTCAAGTACACCATGTAAGACCAATTTTACCATAGTAAAATTTATTTCACTATGAAAAATAATTTAATAACCCATAGTTTATTAGGTTATTTATGGTCTAAACAAGAAACCCCATGAGGAATAATTAAATAAATATTTATTTGTTTGATTTTCCTCTAGGGATAATTAACTAAACCACTGTTTAATTAACATTCTTGGTCATATTTAACCCAAAAAAGGAAAATTAATTAGATAAATCGCAATTTATCTTATTATTTTCTAGGAATAATTATTTAAATCATTATTTAATAATATTCCTTGTTAAATTTGACTAAATCATCTATAAATAATTGAATAAATCATTATTTATTTAACTATTCTTTAACCACATTCTTAAATAGAACATTGTTTTATTTATTATTTCTAATTAAATGGATTTGACCAAGTTTAAATTCCTTTTCCCTCCAACAAAAACAATAAAATATTCCATGAAAGTTGGATCCAGATTTGGTTAATAATATTTTAACTATGCACCAATATCTAGACTAACTCGATATTTTATTATAAATAGAAGAGTTTTCCATTCAGTCACTACCTCTTTTCACCTCATGATCTATGCTTTTGGTCTGAATTTAATCCTCCATCATTGTCATATTTTTTCTACTTTTGCTTGTGATCTCCCCTTGAGTTCCATTTTGTCTGGGTTTTCTGCACCATCAAGAGAGAGAGAGAGATCATGGATCTGAAGCGCTGAGGGCATACAAGAACCAATCCCATTGAGGGGGATTGGTTACATCGTTCTATGTTCCCTTCCCAAGTGTCATAATATAAAAATTCTTTATAAATTCTTTTCTTGTCTATTGGATGTATGGAACAACTCTTGTTTATTTTTGCTGATTAATGTCTTTACCTACATAGATCTGGATTTTTGTAGCATTTATTCTGATCACCAGCTGCAAATCTAAGGAAATTGACAGCCACATTTTATTTTAGGGTTCTTTTTTATGCATAGCTAAAGTGAACTTTGTTCATATGCTTGCAATTAGAATTCACACTAACAACTGGCGACTCCACAAAGGTAATAGGTATTAGTCACAACAGAGAAATTTTTTTTTTCTGAAACCTACTCCAAAGATAGACGAAAGTGCAAGTCACACGTTTTGGCCCAAAACCTACGAACTCAATTCTCATGTAGTGGATAACTGCCCAAAAACTGCGACCTTGATAGAAAATTGGTAAAAACCTGCGGCCTATACTTTTTTGCAGGAATTTTTCTGTGATTTTCAGGGTTTTTCTGGAGCACTATTTAGGGTTGTTTGACCTCTATCTTTACCTGTCTTAGACATGTACTTTCTCAGTTTTACTCATCTAAGTAGGAACCAAGCCCCCTAGGGCATCAATATGCTTCCACCTTTTTAGGAGGAGTTTAGCTGAAGCAGGTCTTCTCATATTTTAGTGTTTTCCAGCCATTTTTCAGATCTGAACCTGCATTTTTAGATCTATTCCAGATCAGTTATTTATTGATTCAAAATAACTCTTTTTAGTTTTTTTGGTCCTCCTTCAGGGTCCCTTGCATTTCCATATAGGTTCTAGCCTTTCGCCACCTATTTTTAGCATTTTTCCCTTTGCTTTCTTGTTGTTTTATGCACCTATTTTCAACAGATCTAACCTTTAGATGCCTGTCCTCTTGACCTTAGATCCATTGGCCATTTTTTGTGTTTTGAGTAGATTTCTCCCACCCATAGACTAAGCGTTTGGAAGCCCTCCCTTTTGGGTTTAAATCTATGCATATTTAACTTTTTATTTTACTGTCACTTTCAATTTCATTTACTTTCGCTTTCTATTTTTTTTACAGTTATACAACATATTTTTTATTTTTTCTATACACACGTCTGGGCTTGATTAAGACTAACACACTTATCACACACATGCACACCTAAAGAGAAGAGCCCCTGGTTTACAATGTTAGGCCAAGACTTAAACATTGTAATCAATTGATCTGCACCTCCCTACCCTTGTTTACCTCTCTTCCTTATTTGGTTCTATGTATTTTTTCCATAATTTCACCCCCAAGGCATTTATCCCAGACACTCCAAGGCCTTCATCCTTAGTTTTCGTTAGGAAGACTTACCCCACCGTGTAGGGTTCGAGTTCGTCCTCTGTTGAGTCCCCATTCTGACTCTGATTCTAGTCCATCATGTTCCCCTTCTATTTCTATCCCCAACTCTCCTCCACCTTTCACCTTCATCATGTCTAGTTCAGGACCTAATGCTGGTGGTGGCCCTTTCTCTAATGCTAGAAACTCTACTAGTGGTTCCACAACAGGAACTATTTTGGCTGCTCCCTTTCTTCCTTATATGGCAGGCCTAAGCCTTCCCGATTTCAACTAGTTGATTAATGACCCTATACACCATTATCCAGGTTCGTCTGCTATGCCAACAAAAATTCATTCAAACATCCCTAAGTTTGAAGGAAATGATGGAGAGGATCCTACCAACCATGTTCATTCTTTCCACATGTGGTGTTTGTCCAACTCTATCACTGATGACTCTGTCCATCTTCGATTATTCCAACATACGCTCACTGGAGAAGCTTCCAAGTGGTATGTTGACCAGGGCTCTTCCTCTCATACTACCTTTTCAACTCTTGTGAAGGCGTTTATGTCCTATTTCTAGCTCCCCCTTCGCTATGACACTAGTACTGAACTTTTGATCGCTTTCCATCAAACTTTTGTAACTCGCCTATCTGACCATGTTCAAGAATGGAACAAAAGGAAAATATTTTATAAAGCCCCTGTTTTCAAAGACTGTGTCTACATGGACTAGTTTCTGAGATCCCTTTTTCCCTCTATTGGTAAATATGCCACCTCTCACTTTCCTTAGACTAAGGAGGAAGCCCTCCAAATTGTGTTTAAATATGATATAATCTCCACGTAATCTTGTTATGTTTATACCATCTTACCTGATCTCCCTAGAACTGGTGGTGCCAATGCACCGAGGGAATCTCAAGCCACCGACAGTATCGTTGGATCCCTTTCACATCCGTACACTCATCCTCCTATGGGTTATGGTTTCCCTCACATAGGGGCCAACTCCTCTAGCACTTTCCCCCCTCCTCACAACATGTATTTAGGACATAACATGCCTCACGATTTTTCCCAACTGCATCCTCCGATGCCAGGGCCTGCTTTTACCCAACCTGTTTACCAAATGTTTCTCAGCCTCCTTACTATCCGTATCTGCAACTTGGTGCTCCAGCTCCTCCAGCATAAGAACCTTTGCTTCCCATGCCTTCTCAAGCTTTTCAGAAGTAGCCACCCCCCCCCCCAGGGTCATGTGTATGCACAGTAGAGTGCGACTAATCCTCCCCACTTCCAAAGTGAAGAGGACAGCCAATTAGAACAAACTCGCTCTAGGTAATATAGGAAACAATCCCCAAGGAAATACATCTGACACTGCAACCCAGAAATAGGAAACTCAGCTCAAGCAGGACAGGCCTCTTTGCACAAATAAGCCTTGTTCTTATTGTGGTGTCCATGGTCACTATACCCATGATTTTCCTCTTTTACCTCAGATGCATCAAATGTGGGAAGCTCAAGTAGCATCGCGAGGATAGCAAGCCTCTTCTTCGGTTCCTCCTAATGTTGCACCTATCCAACCGGTTGTGTTTACCAATCCTTTCCCGCACCAAGGATATGTGCTGCCCAACCCTTTGAAAGTTAGGTGGCCAATCAACCTCCCCCATCTGGTACATCTGATTACCAGATCCTCATGATGAACTCTGAACATGCCTATACCATCGATCTCAACCTTCAGAATCGGTCACGCCAATACACCAAGCTTCCCGCTAAGTTTGCAACCGATCCCTCATCTTTACGTCTCATAGAGCTAATTTCTACACCCAATGTTCCTTTATAGATCCCTTAGTCGGTACATACCAAGAACCCCAAAGGATCGTTATGCAAAAACGTTGCTTCTAGTAAAGGAACTCACACCTAGAGTATAGTAGATGACTGGTCGCAATCCCCTACTGCCATGTCAATGATGTAAGTCGTCGAGTCATGCCCTTCACAGCAAAAATATATACTAACTTTTATGAGTGTTTTGGATCATTCAGATGATCGTTTTATTGTCTTCGATGTTAAAAAGTTAGATCACCCACTGCTTCCTGCATCTGTCACCTTCAAAATACCTCTCAAGGTCTGGAATGCCAACCTCTCCTGGTGTATCATTAACGAGGGGGCATCCACCTGTGTGATGTCCTCTTCTGTTTGGAAACATTTCGGATCCCCCGAGTTAGCCCCTTCCACTATCACCCTCCGCGCGTGGGATGGCATCTCTTCCCAGCCCCTTGGCATGTTCCACAATTGTCTTATTACTTTTGCGGGCAAGTTTTTTTGTGTTGATGTTGAATTCATTGATGCCCCCTTAGACTACAACATTATATTAGGTCGTAGATACACTTATGAGATTTTTTTTTTCCCATCTGTGGTTCACCATAAGATGTAATTTCCTCATAATGGAAAGATCGTCACAATCGATCAACTGACATATTACGAACCGAAGTCCCAAACCTCTCCAGAGTCCATTATTTCTTCGGTGGCCAATAACAAAGCAGTAGAACCTCTGACTAGTGTCTCACCTAGAGTCTTTAAATATTCCCCTTTTCTTGGTTCTTTCCCTAGTCTTCCCCCTCCTATCTCTTACCCTAGCTCATCGAATGTTTGCATGATGCAATCGTCTTGGCCTGACCTCAAATGTTCCGTTTCAACTAGTCATAAGCCTCGCCATTTGAAACCTACTCCTAGTACTTGGACTAAGCTTTCGGGACCTCCTCCCCAAGGCTCTTCATCTGTAGTTGGTGTCCATGATCCTATCTTTCCTCCTAGAACATTTCCACCTAGCCTTAACCATCTGGGAGTTTTTCTGCCTGGCCATTACCCCTCCGGTTAGATATTGTTTCTTGCTCCCCCTTTTAGAGTATTTTCGGTACCTGTTATGGCTACCTCAATCCTTACCAACATGACCCTAGGGATCCCACTCTCTTACATTAATCCCCCTGCCAATACCCTGCCCGATCAACTCAAACCTTACATTGCTTTGACCCTGGTCCAACTAGTCTCCATGACCCCTCCCCTTTCTTATATGCCTCAGCCACCTAAACATGAACCTATGCCTATTTTGAAAGCCCTGGGTAAGGGGGGGAAAGCCTAAAAAACAACACCTAAGGACAAAGCTGCCCAAATAGAATTTTCTCCTCCTACGCCTCCAAAGTGTACACGTCCGTGTGCTTTGTGTGATGTTGTTGGTCATGCCACCCATAATTGGCCTGTGTTTCCTCGTATCAAACCCATGGTCAATGAAGTGTTTCCTGAGTCTGATATCCCTAAATTCCATGTTAATTTACCTGATTCAACCATGAAAATCAATACTTTGTGCAAAAATAATCCTTGTGATTTGTGTGATTTCCATGGCCACTATACTCACCTTTGTCCCTGCCTCGAATATTTCCGCACCTCCTTGGAAGAGATTCGCCAATTCGAGGCCCAGCACAATGAGTCCACCTCTCCCTTACTTGTGATTTTTTCTTCGGCAGAACCAGAGAACACATCCACTCCCATTCACATACCCCATCTCGATGTTGAGATGATGGAGCCTTCGGCCACTATCCTCTACATGTCATCATCTATGAGATACACGGTGGAAGACCCCTCTGGGGCATCCCCTTATGTTTCGCCTGACCTCCCTTCAACGAGCACCTTGGGCTCAACATCGGTGGATTCATCATCTACTTGTTCTTCTGTCACCCTCCTTGATGATGTGCATGTGAACCTCATTTCTCATGATGATGAGTCGAGTAGCTTTTCCGAGTCATGTGGCCATCATTGCACTAGTCACCCCATCTTCCATTCCGATCAAGACATTATGGAAGCCATGACAACCCTTGAATTTCTGTGGGATGATATACACCACCGTGCATACTTCCTCCGCAGCAATCCCATGACCCAGATGTTGTGGAATCAAATGACTTCATTCTCGATGAAGACGATTGGTTTAGAAATCCCATTCTTGCACGAGATGCTTTCAAATAAGGAAATATGGTCAATTTCTCTCCTACCATTAAAATTAACATTTCTGAAAAACCAGGGGTAGAAGAAAACATTACCTTGGGTGCCCAATGCACCCCAGAAGAAATTGAGGCTTACACTAAGCTATTTAAGGAATTCTGCGATGTTTTGCCTAGTCCTATTCAGAAATGCCAGGATATTATCTTGCCATTGTCAAACACCATATCGATACATGGGCCGATGCCAACCCTATCCATCAAAAGTTGAGACCCATTAATCCCTCCAGAAGAGAGGCTGTCAAAGCCGAAATCGATAAGCTAAAGAAGGCTACTTTTATCTATCCCATCGAATACACCACTTGGGTGTCCGATATGGTTCCCGTTCTCAAAAAATAAGGCACCATTCATGTCTACACTAAATTTTGTGACCTGAACAAAGCTTGACCCAAAGAAAACTTCCCAAAACTATTCATTGACCAAATCATCGATGAGTGTCTGGGGCATGAGGTTCCATCATTCATGGATGGTTTCTCCGGATACAACCAGATTGTTATATGTTGTGCTGTCAACTTAAAACTGCGTTTGTTAGTATGTGGGGAACCTTCACTTATAGGGTCATGCCATTCGGCCTTAGGAATGCTAGAGCCACTTTTCAGCGGGCCATGTCATACTGTTTCATGACCCGACACATATTATCCTTTCTTATATAGACGACCCCACTGCACATTCTAAACATCGAGCAAAACACCTCCATGATTTGCGTACAGTCTTTCTTTGATGTCGCAAGTATGATATCCACCTCAGCCCACTGAAGTGCGTCTTTTGTGTTCCTTCTGGTCATCTTCTAGGCTTCATTATGTCTAGAGATGGTATAACGCTTAACCCCTTGAAATTTCAAGCCATTCTTGAGCTTCCTATTCCTCGTACCTTACGGCAGTTACAAAGACTCCAAGGAAAAGCTAACTTCCTTCATTGGTTGGTACCTTACGATGCCACCACTGTGCATGGGTTCGTTAGACTCCTCATAGCTAACATTCCATTCGTATGGGATGACCATGCTCAAGAGTCTTTTTATGCCCTGAAACTTGCTCTCACCTCTGCTCCCTTGATTATTCCTCCTAACATTGATAGGGACTTCATCATGTACATCTCAGCCTCCACCCACTCAACTGCTAGGGTCCTTATTCAGAAAGATGACAATGGAATCAAGCATGCTATCTATTATTTCAGTAAGAACCTTGTAGGCCCCCCTATTTCCTACTTCCATGAAGTGAAATTGGCATTGTTTGTTTTGTTCTCGGTCCAAAAACTTCATCATTATATCCTCATGTGTTCCTCCAAGGTCGTGACTAATTTGAACCCTATGGCCTTCCTATTCAGTCGATGGATCATCAATGGGAAGTATGCACATTCGATCATCATCCTTCAGTAATTTGATCTTGTATTTGTCACACCAAAGAGTAAGAAAGGTTTAGCCCTCACTGAACTCATTTCTGAATTACCTATCTGTACACAAGATCCACAAATTAATGATGATTTTCCCGATGAACATTTTTTTCCATTAATTCAGATGACCGTTGGTATGGGGAAATCCTCACCTATTTTCAGACCCAAAACATTTCCCTCCATCTTGATCATGATGCTCGATGACGTATCCGACACCAGGCCTCCTGCTACCTTCTCATCGGTGATGACCTCTATCATCACAGTGTAGATACTATCCCTCATCATTGTCTCATGCATGCTGAAGTTGAGCAAGTCCTTAATGCCTACCATAGCGGCATTTATGGTGGCCACCTCTCTAGTCTCGCTACTTCCCAGAAAATCATCTACACTTGGTACTTTTTGCCTTCTCTCTTTGGTGATTGCATTGAATCAGTCAAACACTATTCCAATTTCCAACATTTTAGCCCAAAGGCTCGAGCTCCTATGGCTCCCCTCCATCATGTCATCTCAGCCGGTCCCTTCTGTAAGTGGGACATAGACTTTATGGAGTGTTTACCTCCATCTAATAGTAACCAAAAGTATATCATCGTGGTAGTTGACTATTTCACCAAATGGGGTGAGGCCATGTCAACGTTCAACAACACGGTAGTGACCACAACTCTCTTTTTCTTTAACCATGTTATCGCTCGATACGGGGTTTTGAAACAATTGGTCTCTGACCATGGCTGAAATTTTGAATATGAGATATGGTGTGAGCTCTCCTCTCTATTGGGCTTTGAGCACCAATATGACCCCTAAGGTAATGGCCAAGTTTAAGCGGTTAATAAAATATTTAAAACTATGCTTCAACAGACGGTGAATAAGCACAAAACCAATTGGCACATTATGCTCTTCCCTCCTTTGTGGGCGTATAGAACTTCTGTTAAAACTGCCACTAGGTTTACTCCTTTCCACCTTGTTTTTGGCGAGGAGGCAGTCTTACCGATCAAGTGTCAAATCCATTCCCTTCACCTAGTCGTCAAACTTCTCCTTGACACCCAACCGTTAGAACAAAGACTTGTCATGCTTGAACGTGCCTCTGAAGACCGTCATGTTGCATTGAAAACCACCAAAGTGGCTAAGAGGCGTACCAAAGCTCAATATGACCGAAAATTCCAACCTTATACTTTTCACAAAGGCACTTGTCCTAGTGTATGACCAGGCTCATGATCTCCTCAGGCATGGGAATTTTGGCTCATTATGGCTAGGCCCTTACATCATTAGTAAGGATTTGGGTAAAGGGGCATACCTTCTAGAGGATTTCGAACGCCACCCTCTTCCTAATCCTCGTAACGTGCTCTATCTTAAGAAATTTTACCCTTAGCATTTCCCTCTTGAAATGCGCATTTTATTTCTTTTAGGTAGCTATATTTTGTTTTTGGTGATTTGATACTTCACCTGGAAGCCTTTTTTCTAAGAAGGGTCACTTCACCACTTCTCAAAATCAAATTTATTCACTTGCAACACTTGTACTTGGGGCACCACTTTTCCTTCATAATTTTTTACGCTCGTGTCGATTTTCATCATGAGTAACCATCTTTTACACATTTTTTTATGGTCCCCACCGGGCATCTTCTGTGTGGAAGCATCATTGAGTCGCCCTTGTTCAGAGTATCCGAGTTGAGTCATCATTGCATCCATGGAGTCTGTCCCAAATTCCCTTTTTTTCCTGTCACAGTCTTCCCTCCATTTACTTGTACCTCTCTCGTGTCAGACATGTTGTCCCCCAGTCATAATGTCCCCTATCCCCTCCAGAGTCGATTCAGTAGCTGCTAGGTCATTCATGTCCTTTATGCTCTAACAATGGGAAGTCTTCAGTCCACTACTTAGTACCCCCCTTTCCACCATCATCCCTGGTGTCAGTCTATCAGTCGTTTTACTATTATCCTTAATTCCTTAGTTGAATATCCCTTATTACCTCAACTATGGTAGACCTCCTTCTGTCGACATCAACTTATTCATTCCAAAAGATAGGTATAGAGGGTGGTGTACCTTGGTTCTAGCTTCCACTCTTTTTCGTTGCCTCATATCAGGCAAAGGGACCATTTATTTCCCTTTGAATTGATTGTTTCTCAGTTCCATCTCCTTATGGCATGATCGAGATCTGTATACTTGATGGTTCAGTGATGCAATATATTGTACCAGTGATTCCCATGTGTGTGTGAGATGTTTTTAGACCTCATGAGGAGGTGGCCCTTCAGATAGCCCCCCACATGCCCGAATGATCTCTTTCCTACAACCTTGGATGCAGCTCTATAGATTTGATTTTTCTGGCCTTAGCCGCTTGCAACACATTTTTAGTTTGCATGTATCATAAATATTTTCAGAGCCATTTCCTGTTTTACAAGGCCTCTTTGGTTGTAATTATATCTCATGTACTCAGATATTATTGTATAAGTCTTGGATGTTGTCCCAGGCACAGTATGTATGTGGGATCCATTATGCTTTTCATCTGGCCCATTTTTATGCCAGCATGTACTATATAGCTCACTCCCATGTTTTCTGGGTGTACCATTATTCTTTGTACTTTATTATCTCGGCAGAAAGAGGTATGCCTCCCCCGCCTCCTTCATATCAAGTAATCACTCATAAAATAGACTTGTCGCACCTGTAAGTCTCGCCTCCTCAGGGTATTTTCCTCTCTCACTTCAGTCTATCTTACATTTCTCCCTCTCTGAATCTCCTTTAGTGTCTAGTGATTGTGTTCCTACAACATACTTCGGTCATATGGTTAGCTCCTAACGTTCGCACATTGGGGGGGAATTTGTTACACAAATTTTTGGTCATCTAACTATTACTACTAGATGGACTAAAGTACACCATGTAAGACCAATTTTACCATAGTAAAATTTCTTTCACTATGAGAAATAATTTAATAACCCCTAGTTTGTTAAGTTATTTCTGGTCTAAACATGAAACCCCATGAGGAATAATTAAATAAATCCTTACTTGTATGATTTTCCTCTTGGAAAAATTAACTAAACCACTGTTTAATTAATATTCCTGGTCATATTTAACCCAAAACATGAAAATTAATTAGAAAAATCATTATTTGTCTTATTATTTTCTAGGAATAATTATTTAAATCATTATCTAATAATATTCCTTATTAAATTTGACTAAATCATTTATGAATAATTGAATAAACCCTTATTTATTTCATTATTCCTTAACCACATTCTTAAAATAATAAATAAATCATTTATTTATTTATTTATTATTTCTAAATAAAGGGATTTGATCAAGTTTAATTTCCTTTTCCCTCCAACAAAAATAATAAAATATTCCATGAAAGTTGGATCTAGATTTGGTTAATAATATTTTAATTATGCACCAATATCTACACTAACTCAATATTTTGTTATAAATAGATAGGTTTTCCATTCATTCACAACCTTTTTTCACCTTTTGATCACCTCCTGACCTATGTTTTTGGTCTGACTTTGATCCTCCATCATTGTCATATTTTTTCTACTTTTTCTTGTGAGCTTCCTTTGAGTTCCATTTTGTCTAGGTTTTTTGCACAATCAAGAGAGAGAGATCTTCGATCTGAATCACTGAGAACATACAATAACCCATCCCATTGAGGGGGACTGGTTACATATTTATATGCTCCCTTCCCAGGTGTCATAATATAAAAAATATTTATAAATTCTTGCATTGTCTATTGGATGTATGGAGCAACCCTTGTTTATTTTGGCTAATTAATGTCTTTAACTGCATATATCTCGATTTTTTTAGCATTTATTTTTATCACCTAGTGTAGATCTAAGGAAATTAGTAGCGACATTTGATTTTAGGGTTGTTTGTTATGTGCATCTAAAGTGAGCTTTTTTCGTATGCTTGTGATTATAATTCACACTAAAAGTAACCACTGCAACATTTATGACCATAGAGAGGAGAAGTGTTGGAAGTTGCATCGAAATCTAAACCCAAAGAATAATAAGAAGGATAACAAGAACAATAATCTCATGGCAAAAGATTCGAGAAACCAAGTTGAAATCAACTCAAATGTGGATGAGAAGATTGTATGTACATAAGTGTTGAAGTAGCTGAATCAGAGTATCCTTCAACAATATGAAGAGAAAGAAATGGCCACACACTTCAATATAAAGATACAGGTCATGAAGAAAAAGATTGATGTTCTGTTTGACTCAAGATCACAAGAGAATCCCATTGTAGCAGAGTTGGTCAATAAATTGGTGTGGGAAGTTCATGATAGTATAAATCCATATCCACTCAGATAGATAGAAAAGGATGTATATTTGAAGGTAATAAAACACTGTAAAATTAGATTTCCTATCAGTGATGATTTTATTGATGAAGTAGATCTAGATGTGGTCCCCTTGATGTATGTGGACTCATTTTTTGGAGTTCATGCATGTACATGAGTAATATAAAATTGATGAGGAGGTCCAACTAATATGGGCTCGTCAAGGATGGAAAATTGTTCATCATCAACGAGCACAAATGAAAGTATAAAATTTCACTGGTAAGTGCCAACCAAGCTAAGAAATTGATCAGTTCCAACAAGAAGTATGTTTTATTATTTTTAAGAGAAATTTAGTATTTAGGGGAGTCAATAAGAGGAAATTCATACCTATAGGGGTGTACGAAGAAAAAAATGGAGGAGTTATTACATGCATATAGGGTTGTGTTCCTAGAGCCTAAATGGTTACCACCTAAGAGAGAAGTGGAGCATGAGATTCAACTATTTCCAAACTCCCCATTTCCAAATATTGGATTTTATAGGAAATCTATTATAGAAGCAAGTGATGTGAAGAAACTATTGCAGTAGTTGTGGGACGAGGGTGTCATTCAACTGAGTACATCACCATGTGGGTCATCCACCATCATTATCAAAAATAAGGATGGGACATGGCATATGTGTATAGATTACGAGTAATTGAATAAAATCATGCTTAAGAACATATACCCCCTCCCTAAGATAGATGATCTTCTAGATCAGTTGCAGCAAGAAAATTAATTCACTAATTTGGACTTGAAGTTTGGATCTGACCATGTTCGATTCAAATAAGAAGATTCATGGAAACACTACTTTAAAAACTATAGAATGTTTGTATGACACGGTTTAGAAGAGGAAAAACCTTCCATATGGAAATGTTACACCACCAAAGGAGGCTATATTCTTCAAAGGAATTTCCTTTTTGGCTATATATAGATAAATATTATGAGGATTACCTTACATATGGTTACACTCTTTACTAGTTGGATCTTAAAAGAAATAATTGGGGTATTCATTTGTTCCTATTTTTGAAATATGTTATATGTTATTAAGTTTATATAGGAATCAACTTGTTTGTCTTGTTAATAATGGTTGAACATTTGTTTGGTCCCTTCAAGAGATAGGGAACTTTTAATTCACTCAAGTATCTGAAAAAAAAAGTTTGGAATATTTTGAGGATGATTGGGCATTCAGATGGTCTTTTCTTGAATCTATATCTGTGGATATAAATAGTAAATGTCCAGGATACCTTCCTTTGCGCACAAATAAAGACAAAGTTCTTATATTGGGTTGCTTGGAAGTGTTGTTAAAGGTCTATGATTTTGTGACTGTATTGTGGAAAAAAAGTATTGTCTATGGAGTGTGTGTGGTCAAAGCCTTGGGGTTCAATATGCAAACAGTTGAATATTTATATTATTTGATTGAAAAAGGAAATGTTTTTTCACTTATTCAGAATGCAGATTATATTGTTGGCATAGCTCCACTTCCATTGGATATATTGAATTAGTCTTAGATGCCTGAACATATTTTTTATTTCAATATTGATAAAGAGTTTATGTTTGTTTCATGTATTTAATCCTTTTCTCCAAATCATTGCAATATGGATTTGGAAGTTATGATGGGAAAAAATCTATGCTAAATTTGGATATGTTTGTTAGAGATTAAGATTTTATTTGGTATTTCAGAAAATTTGCAATGCAACTCATATTTATTTCTCTTGTGCAATATTCAGAATTGGAAAGGTTTTCCTACTTATTTGGAAGGAAGGTTTTGTTGGCAGGAGCCCATGATTGGCAAAGCTTCTAAATGTTTGGGCTAAAAGGATTGGAAGCATTTGGTTTTGTTTAGCTTGATATACAATTTGTTTATCTGTGTTATTTGATTATCTGTAGGTGTTAAGTGTTTGAGGTGTTCGAAGTATGTGCTGACAAAGATGGGATGTCAATTTTTTTCAATATTTTTATGGTGTGGTTCTATTATCTAGTTATATGGTGAATGAAAAAATCTTGTTGATGTTTGTTTTAGAAACATGATTTTTTCAATTATTGGTTGTATGTGTTTATTGTTGAAATTAGAAGGCCTTTATGTTAGTATTTAAATTTATTTATTGTTGAAGTTTATAGGTTTTTTTTTTTTCATTTTGAACTATTTTTTAAAAATATTTGAAGCAAAAAGTATGTTACTATTTTTGGTTTGTATATTTTGGTTGCATGTTTCAATTTTTGTCAGGTACGAGTGGTAGATTAGAGCTTCGACTCACATCCATCGATTCTTGTGGTTACCTAAAGCGTCAGATATGGAAACATTGTATTGGTTGAATGGCACTGTTGTTAACAGAGAAAAGTGCTTCTTCGACAAATATGTTACAACTTGGAATGCACGTGACATACATCATTGAAATTTCATGGTCCCCCAAATTTTTAATGAAGATCCATGTGTTTTAAATACAAAGAAGTTTTTTTATTCCAATCCTGAAGAATATTATGATCATTTTTTTAACTGTGTCTAGAAGCATACAAAATGCAACATTGATTCATGTTTATGTAAAAAATGTTTTTTCCTTTTGTGTCGCTATGATGCTCCATGGAAAGTTTGTGTCGAATCAACATTATACATAAATGAAAAGGGGTGTTGGGGGGGGGGGGAGTTAGATTGAAATGATGACAATTTAAATGTTCACAATGTGTAACAATGTTGTGAGAAAATGTTTATTGTCAGTGAGTTGTGTATCAACATACAATTTTGAAGTATATTGCAAAGTATGCTTTGAACATGGAGAGAAGATCATAGAGTTATCAGAAAATGCCGAAAAGAGTTTCTAGTGGGATTGGGATGAGCTCCTGTGATTTATGTGTATAGAAGGATTCTTTCTGAAACACTTGTTGAATGTGACATTGGAGCTCAAGAAAACTGCCATTTGTTGAAAAAGGGACCTCTTCTTTTCTGTACTTGTAAATTTTTCTCGTCGAATGTTGGGAAGAAAGTGTACCAAAGGATTTTGTTGTATTTTGATGAATTTTTGTGTGGAGAAAAATTCATTTAGGTTTACAAAACTCAACCCATTATTTTGGAACATTTGTGCTTGATATAAGTAGCGCGATTGTGGAGTTATTTTGGAAAGCATAAGAAGGTGTCATGGAATCCATGGGATAGACACGTTATTGTCCATGTTTGGCCATAGTTTTATGTTGTTCTTGGTGAAGAGTCAGAAGAATTTGAAACCTTTTGTTGGAGTGAGTTGCTTTTATAGAATCCATTTCGTGGCATTGCTTTAGATATCGGATTTTCAACTAAAATAATCCTTCAGACTTGAAGGAATTTTAGGTATTGTGTTTGGCATGTTGATCGAACCCCAAATGAAGAATATGTTGAGCATCTTATACTTGAAGAAAATTTTGACCAATATTTGGAAGAGTGGCATGTTTTTTTGTGTTTGGTTCCTCCATACAACGTAAACATTTCAAAACTTGATAGTATCGGTAGAAGGGACTTTGATATGC
Source organism: Pinus albicaulis (assembly GCA_034641835.2). Classification (NCBI taxonomy): domain Eukaryota; kingdom Viridiplantae; phylum Streptophyta; class Pinopsida; order Pinales; family Pinaceae; genus Pinus; species Pinus albicaulis. The sequence continues at coordinate 125,459,056 of CM076572.1, read as the reverse complement.
TTCATAATTGGTAGGAAACAATGGTATAAAATGAGTTTTTAGAACATGGGATCCATTTTATAAGGGATGTGCAATCTGCAAGTGCTTTGAATGGAAACTCCATTGGCAACACATATTTTTTTCCTTTCTGTCTATTAGATAATCAATTAGCTACTTTTGAAATTGATTTTTGACATTTCGTTAATGGTGGTAATGATGGTGCTTTGAAAATGGGTTTTAAAGGAACTATGGAACCAAAAATCTCTTTCATTCAATGTATTTTTCATGCTCTTTCTACTTCAAAAACGGATGGTAAAAGTCATTTTTTACTACTCACACCAACTGCCATAGTTTCTTTTAACATATGTGGTAAAATAATGCATTTTTCTTTGAAAATTACTATAAAAGATATGAAACCATTGTTAGGCCAGGCTCTAGCAGTGATTCAGGAATAAATGAGGAAAATTAGATATATATTTACTAATCAAATGATATTTATATGTCCAAAGCCATTCATTCAAATAGATTCTCATTTTTTAGAAGCCTTTCCTAAAAACAAGGATTGTCCTTTCGGTGGAAGGTCTATCATTCTTGTGGGTGACCTTCGCTAGATTCCTCCTATTAGGGATAAACCCTTGTATGCAAGTAGAATAATTGGGAAAATTGTGTGGGAAAGCTTCAAGATTTTTGTGACTTCAGAAAAATTTTATAGGAAACAAGGAGAGGATCTGAGACAAGCATATTTTCACAATATTTTAATGAATATCAGAAATGCAGAGCCTTTTCTTGCTGATTGGGATCTTGTTATGATGGGTGTCGACACTTTCTTGGATCGACAGGAAAATATTTTATTTGATTCTTATATTCACTTGTTTGCAATGAATAATCTCTTCAATTTTCATAATCTAAAAATTCTTAAATCATTAAATTGTTCTATTGCGAGATGTGTTGTTAAATGTAGTAGAAGAACATAAACATGTGACGACGATGATGATGTGTTGTAGTCTGAGGTGTCTCTATGTCTTGGAGATTGTGTGATGTTAACATGTAATATGTGGGATGAGACTGGGTATCTTAATGGTGTACTTGGATATATTGAAGTTATTTTCTTTGCACCTGGTTCAAAGCTACCACAACTTCCACAATTTGCTACTGTTATTTTTGGAAAGTATTGTGGTGTTCTATTTGATGCAACTTGTTCAAAAATTATGTTCATTGCGCCTATCATTAATTGGAATCTTAGGCATATTCCTTTGAAAACAACATGGGATTTAACAATACAAAAATCACAGAGGAGGAATTTGCGGCGAGCCACTGTAGGTATTGGAGAAAGAGAGAGGCAGGGCTTGACATTTACATCTATATCGAAAGTTAAATCACTAGATGGTTTGTGGATTTTGCCACCTTTTTCTTTTCAACAATATGCAAAAATGCAAGATAATGAATATGTTACACTAAGAAGAAAGAGGAGTGATTGAAGTCGATATCATTTAACAAGTATTTATGTCCCTTGGGTTTATTAATCTAAGGGTTCATAATCCTATCTTATAATATTATTCATAAGGTTTGTACTATTAATCGCAGGGGTTATTTATTAAATTGTAGGATTAATATTATAATCCTTTTGAATCCCTTGGGTTTATAATATTGGTTAGCCATGGTCAACAATATTCCAATCTCACATTGTGACAAATATTGTGTCAATATAAAAATCAGCCATGGTGTTACGTCGAATTCTAACAAAGATTGTCTCAATATGAAAATCCATTATGAATCGTGTTCAGGCATGGTCAACCGTGGTAACCCATGGAGAACCATGGGTAGGCATGGTCAAACAAGGTCGAATGAATTCATTGTGATAAATATTGTTTCTACGATTATAAACCATAGGCAACCATGCTCATTTAAGGGTTCATTGTATTTGACTTGGGGTTTATATAGCTACGGTTTCTATTATTAATACCTTGGGTTTAATATTGCTTCTTTCAATTTATATTCCCTTCAATTTTTAGTATTGAGCACTTGTGTTTATTATTCCCTTTGGTTTGTAATATGAATCCATAGAGTCTATTACTCTAAGGGTTCATATTCGTAAGATATAATATTATTCATAAGGTTTATCCCATTAATCATAAGGGTTATTTATTAAACCATAGGATTAATATTATTTATTAAACCATAGGGTTATTGGTGCTCTGGTTTTCAGTTTTGATGATAGTTGATTCTTTTTGTTCTTCTCCTGCATCGTTGAGAACTCTTCTCAACCAAATAGCTTCACATGTGGCTGCACACAATGCTTGGTACTCAGCTTCACATGAAGATAAGGCTACAGTGCTTTGGTTTTTGCTGCTCCATGCTATGACCTCGGATCCAATGCTGAAAGCATAACCTATGATAGACCTTCGATCATCCAAGTTACTTGCCCAATCTGAATCTGAAAAACCTGCTAGAGTAACATCAGAAGTGTCAGTGTACAAAATACCATAATTACTAGTACCACTAAGATACCTCAACACACTTTTTGTTGCGATCTAGTGACATTCGAGTGGTTTTGACATGAACTGGCTCAATGTACTAACAGAGTATGCCAAATCTGGTCTAGTTGTAGTGAGATATATCAAACTGCCAACTAGCTGTATATACATAGTGGCATCCACCTCTTTAGTACCATCATCACTGCTCAACTTTAAGTTCTGCTGTAATGGTGTTGCCGCTGATCTACACTGATCCATTCTGAACTTTTCCAGCAAGCTTCTGGCATACTTCCCTTGTGTAAGAAAAGTCTGTCCAGAATCTCTCCATACCTCCAATCCCAAGCAGTAATGTATATTTCCGAGATCTTTCATCTCAAACACTTGTGACATCTGTTGTTTGATTTCTTTGATCAGATTGTTAGCATCCCCTGTTATGATCATATCATCTACATACAAAGAAATAAAAATAACTTGCCTCTATTTATTAAACTTGGTATACAGATTTGGATCATTCAAGCTCCTATGAAAGCCATGCTGTACAAAAAATGAGTCAATCTTCTCATACCACGACCTGGGTGCTCGTTTTAAACCATAAAGTGCCTTTTTCAATTTAGAAACAAGATGTTCCTGCCCCTTTTTCACAAAACCTTCAAGCTGAACTAAATAAATTTCTTCTTTCAAGTCACCATTCAGAAATGCAGACTTAACATCTAGCTGGTGTAGCTTCCATTTATGTTTTGTTGCTAAGGAAATTAGCATTCTAATGGTGTTTAATTTGTCTACAGGAGCAAAGGTGTCATCGAAATCTATTCCCTCTTGCTGTGAGTAACCCTTTGCTACCAGTCTAGCTTTAAGTTTTTCTATACTCCCATATGCATTTATTTTAGGTTTGTACGGCCATTTGCATCCTATGGGGGTTTTACCTTCAGGAAATTCAACCAAATCCCAAGTATGGTTTTTATTGATTGATTCAATTTCCTCATGCATTGTAGCCCTCCATGCATCAGATTGACATGCTTCTTTATAATTTACAGGTTCTACAATGTTTAAAATGTTTGTCATTAATGCATAGTCTTTCAATCTGGATGGTAATTGAGTCTTCCTACTTGATCTCCTTGGTATGGGACTTACCTCAAATCTGTCTATTTCAGCCTTCTTTGGGCTTGCATCGTTCATTACATTACCTGTTACTTCTTCTTCTTGTTTCTGCTCCTGTTCTTCATCATCCTCACTGTTTTCTTCCATTAGCAATGGAATGTGCCAATCTCTGTTACAATCATCCTTTCCTTCTTCAACCTGTTCATGAAATATGACATCTCTTCTTGCAAAAACCTTATGAGTCATAGGATTAAATAACTTATATGCTTTGAACTCAGTGCCATATCCAACAAAGATACATTTTAGGGCTTTAGGATCTAACTTCTTCCTATCTGCCTTAGGTATATGAGCGTAAGCTTTTGACCCAAATATTCTTAAATGATTCACTGCTGTTTTGAATCCAAATAATGCTTCAAAAGGGGTTTTGAAGCCTATACATTTAGTAGGACTCCTATTCTTTAAGTAGACAGCAGTGTTAATAACTTCTGCCCAAAAACCATTTGATAGACCCTTACCTTGAAGCATGCTCCTTGCGCACTCCACAAGAGATTTGTTCTTTCGTTCTGCCACTCCATTTTGTTGAGGAGTGTGGGGCACTGTGAACTATTGAATAATCCCATGCTACTTGCAGAAATTCATGAATTCTCCCAACCTGTATTCTCCCCCTTGATCTGAGCGGAGATTTTTTATCCTTTTTCCAGTCTGGTTTTCTACCATAGATTTAAACTCTTTAAAATACTGAAAGGCTTGAATATTTTTACTCGGAAAGTATATCCATGAGAACCTAGTGCAATCATCTGTAAATAAGAGAAAATAATATGCACCTCCTAGTGACCTAGTCTGCATAGGTCCGCATATATCTGTATGCACCAGTTCTAAGATATCTCTTTCTTTTCTATTAACATGCAAAGGGAACTCTTCTCTATGCATTTTCCCTAATGCACATCCATCACAATCCAACTTAAAATTATGGAAAAAAAGGAGTCCATCAACCATACCTTTTCTCTGAAGTAAGATGAGGTCTTGCAGATTAAGATGGCCAAATCTCTGATGCTAGAGATCTTCAGTTGTCGATCCAGTTGCAACCATTGCTTGATTTGTCATAATTTTCACGTCTAATCTGTACAAGCTCCCCACGCACACTCCTATTGCAACTGTTTCCATCTGGCTATCTTTTATGACACAGTTAGTCTTAAAGAATTGAACTTGCATGTCCTGCTCAGTAATCATTGAGACAGAGATCAAATTTTTCTTAATTCCAGGCACATACAATACATTTTTAAGGCGTCTAATGTCACCACTAGGTAACTTTACCGGAATATGACCGTATCCTTTGATCTCATATCCACTATCATCTCCTAAATAGATTTTCGACCCACATGAAGTTTCTTCAAGAAATTCAAACCATTCCTTCTTACCTGTCATATGTGAGGATGCACCAGATTCGACATACCATATGTCGTCCTCATCTCCCTTTGAAGCTGAAAGAGCACAATCAGTTGTGAATAGTCAAAGTTCGTGGCTCTGATCCTCATCTTCCTCAACGAAGTAGCCTTTTTTCTTTCTCTGTTTGTTTCTTACTTCATCTGCCTGCCTCTTATAACACTCTTTAATCTGATGACCAGGTTTTCCACAGTAAAAACATTTCTTGCTGGGAAAATTATTAGCAAACATACCTTTAAACAGTCTCTTCTGAAATGTGTTGGCTCCTCTCTGCTGCTGCTGTGGTTGCTGTGGCTGCTTCCCTCTATACTGTCTCCTTTTCACCATCAGAGCAAGTTCATTGCTCTGCGATTTCAAATTTTGTCGTCGCTCTTCTTCCTGTAGCAGAATCCCTGTCAGCTCTTCAAACGCAGGGGCTTTCTCCCTTGCTGCTAGCCCTGTGATAAACATCTGGTATTCATCTGTCATTCCGTTCAACGTGATCGTGACCAGATTCGAATCGGAAACTTTCTCTTCGATATCTCCCAATCTGTCCTTCAGGTCTTTGACTCTCGCAATGAATCCAGCAGCGGACTCATTCTCCTCCATCTTCATCGCAAACAACTTGCCTTTGAGTGATAATACACGGTTTGTATTCTGCATCTGGTATAGGTTTTTAGTCATCGTCCAAATGTCAGTGGCCGATTTACAGTCTCTAATATGGGGGATAATATTGTCCTTGATGGACATCTTCAATATGATCTTTGCTTTTGTCTCTCTTTTATCCCAGTCTTGTTCTTCTGTAGCTGATCTTGGTCTCAGCTCACTTCCTGTAACGATCGACCACACATTTGCGCTTTCAAGTAAAGTCTGTATCTTGAATTTCCAGTTGGAGAAATTCGATACATCGAGTTTTCCAGACTCGTGGAGATACGATTCTATACTGTTATTCACATTGGGTTGATAAAATTCCTGATCCTCTAATGAATAATTCTACCCAACTGAATAATTGAAGGATACTAAAAAAAAATCACCACATACCAGATCTCGACCATAACAATCTGATCTGCCTCCTCCGGACGAATCAGAAACTTCACTGCACCACCACCGGGCAAGTCCGATCTGCTGCCACCGAGAAAATTAGGAACTTCAATGCGCCACCACCGGGCAAGTCCAATATGCTGCCACCGAGCGAATTCGGAACTTCAATGCGCCACCACCGAGCAAGTCCGATCTGCTGCCTCCGAGAAAATCAGGAACTTCAATGCACCACCACCGGGCAAGTTTGATCTGCTGCCACCGAGAAAATCAAGAACTTCAATGCGCCACCACCAGGCAAGTCCGATCTGCTGCCACCGAGCAAATCAGGAACTTCAATGCACCACCACCGAGCAAGTCCGATCTGCCACCACCGGGTGAATTCGGAACTTCAATGTGCCACCACCAGGCAAGTCCGATCTGCCACCACCGGGCGAATTCGGAACTTCAATGTGCCACCACCGGGCAAGTCCGATCTGCCACCACCGGGCGAATTCAGAACTTCAATCTGCCACCACCGGGCAGGGCCGATCTGCAAAAAAATTGCAGACCTTCCCAAAGAGAAAGAGGTTGGTGCCTCTTTCACGCGAAAAATCCGCGCCCAAATCAAAATGCGTGCGAGTCTCAACCCTGGCGCAACTTTTGCATGTACTTCCGCGCCAATGGCGCAACTGTTCGCGAAAAAACCGCGCTAATCCTTTCTCCCGCTCAGAGATGATCAATCATCTGAGACCTCTGTTTCAGGTGTTACTGCAGTCCACCTGAATCTACGAAAACTTCTGTAAGCTCTTCCGCCACTACGGTTCTGTAATCAATGATGCATCCTAAAAATAAATAAATAAATTAAGGCTCTCCCTACTCTGAGCTCCGATACCAAGATAAAAATCACACTGAATTGAAAAAGGAGTTGTAGCTCACAGGTGAGTACTGCACTTGGAGACTGCACTCAAACAGAGAGAACACTCTGAGTTTACTCTACATTCATGAATGAGGCATTACATCATTAAGTACATCACTAGGAATTAGGAAGTTGCAAACAAACTCCTAAATTGTAGGAACTAATCCTAAACTAAGGAGATACATTACAACTTGTGTAACCATTTCTCCATTAATATAAAATAATATTAATTATTTTCAACTGGTAACCCATGGAGAACCATGGGTAGGCATGGTCAAACATGGTCGAACGAATTCATTGTGATAAAGATTGTTTCTACGATTATAAACCATAGGCAACCATGCTCATTTAAGGGTTCATTGTATTTGACTTGGGGTTTATATAGCTACGGTTTCTATTATTAATACCTTGGGTTTAATATTGCTTCCTTCAGTTTATATTCCCTTCAATTTTTAGTATTGAGCACTTGTGTTTATTGTTCCCTTTGGTTTGTAATATGAATCCATAGAGTCTATTATTCTAAGGGTTCATATTCGTAAGATATAATATTATTCATAAGGTTTATCCCATTAATCATAAGGGTTATTTATTAAAACATAGGATTAATATTATAAAGCTTGTGAATCCCCTGGGGTTATAATCATGGTCAGCCATGACCCATTGTCACATTATGACAAATATTGTATTAATATGAAAATCATCCATAGTGTTAAGTTGGGTTCTCATAGATATTGTCTCAATATGAAAATACATATTAAACTGTGATCATACATTATTAGCAAAAATATATAATCTATCTTGATAGCAATGTTAATATTTTTTATATTAATAATAATGTTATTATTATTATTATATATTAATATATATAGATTTTTATTTTTATTATGATCAATATTTGATCAATCAACCATATTTATTATTATTATGCATTAAAAAAAAAATATTAAATATGGTCATATTTATTATTATTATTCATATATATATATATATATATAAAGTATAATCAATATATATTTATGGGCATTTATTATCCACATTTATCCCATGTAATTGTAATATTTATGTTGTTGGTTTACATTAAACATATTAGACATCTCAACCATAGTCTGATACACTTTTCTGTGGTGTTATCCAAATGCGGAAGAATTTGGTCCAATAAATCAAATTTACTATTAAAAGAATGGACTGTACACCCTAAATAAATCAAAATCATAAAATAGCTACAGTAGCTCACTCTGCCCACTCTGAACATTGAAAAATAAAATAAATCAAAATCATAAAATAGTTAGATAGTACCTCACTCTGCTCCCTCTGCAAAAGTCACATTGAAAAATATAGAAAGCATGTGTAGCGTGCGATAATACGCTGTACGATGAATAATGCCACTCTCAAATTGGTTGGTAGGTGTGGAATAACACACTGTATAATCTATAATATCATTCTGAAACTGACAGTTAAGGATACCCATTAGAAAGGATGCCGAGTAGAAAGGAAGGCTTACATGCTAATACCTCAATCTTCTGTATTTATCTACCAGATTAATTGCATATAAGGCTGCGCAGTCCCTCAACTCTATGAGATGTATATTTCCTAGTTCTTCTAATTTGTTTCATTGCAGCTTCTTTACTCGGAATCGGAAACATGGAATCCAACATTAACGTTGGGATCGATGACAATGGTTGGGTTATCGGTGCGGAATTATTTCAAAATAAATTAATCCGATGTATACCGACTATTAATATTAAAATTCATAAATTTATTATACAGTAATTATGTCGACGCATCTAGTTAAAATGTAAGCTACGAAGTTAATACGATGAGATCCGTCAAATTTAGTGGCTTCCAAATAAGAGGGTATTTGCTCATTTCAAAATTGAAAACCGCTTGAAGAAATAATCATTTTGAATTTTCATTATAATTTGTGTCTAGGTGCTCCATGCGAAGAAAGAGTCCCTTTACAGTCACGACATTCACTGCACGGTTGGTGGATGTCTACCACTTCGTTCATGTTGAGTGGATAGCTACAATTTGGTTTTGTTATCTGTTTTAATGGAAATGTGTTATACTGCCATATTAAATAAAAATATTAGGATTTTTTTCCTTACAAAATTAAAATTATGTTAATATTATTATCGCATTCTTAAAATTATCATTCATATAAAAAGGTTCAAATTCTTTTCCACTTATAACTACGTTGAAATGCCCATTTACCGTCAAGAAATACATAAATTTATCACTATATTAAAACTACACACTATCCATCAATATAATTGAGGAAGGATTATTGTATCTTTTTTGTTTAAGGTGATAGATTAATCGTACCTCCACTTATAAATACGTTGAAATGCACATTTACCGTCAAGAAATACACAAATTTATCACTATATTAAAACTACACACTATCTATCAATATAGTTGAGGAAGGATTATTGTATCTTTTCTGTTCAAGGTGATAGATTCATCGTACCTCCGTTAGTTTCCGAAACCGACGTTGAATGTCACATTTCAGATGAGTTGAAAAACGGGTTACATCTTGATTTGAAAGACTAATCACTAAGATCGTTTCTTTTTTCTTCCTCTATTTGATTAAAAAAACATGGACACAAATTTGTTTGTTCCCACGTGACTCATGAAAACAATATCCTAATAATTTTACTATTAATATTTTATTTAAGTGCATCTTCAATTTTAAAATAAAAAACAATTACAACAATGAAATATATATATATAATTCATTCCCTTTGCTTTGAGTAAGAAAGACTTTGTTTTATCGCCAAAGAAATGACTATAATAATTTTGTTAAAAAAAAGTTGGGATCTAGCCGAGAACCATTACATTTCCTTACTTACCAATATTCCTTGTGGGTTTGAGATTGAGTAGGGAAACTAAATCTAATGACTCAAGTGATTACCCCATGATATAAAAATTTATATTTCGTTCTAGCTAATTTTTTTCCAAATGACTTCAAAGATCCATATACATTTACATTTCATTTTTACTACTTTGTATTTGATTTTGATTGACTTCTAGTTTTCCTTGAAAAAATATTTTTTCCCTTCTTCCTCACTTTTATTCAAGTTGCATTTTCAATTATCACTCATATATCACCCTTTAATGAGTGGGAATTGTTGTCTTATCCTTCTTTATTTTCCAAATCTACCCAAGAAGTTGTTTTTGTTTATAGATGGTGATTCAATATTCACTAGGTATGTTGCACTCCTTTTTTCGTTGAATCCAGACAATCCTCATGCACATATTCCTAATTTATTTTTGTTTCCTTCAATGAATCTTCTTTGTCAATAACTTCTTGTTCTTCTTTTGCTTCTTTATTACCCTCACTCTCTTCTCCTTTATATATTATGTAATCCTTGTTCTGAGCTCCTTCCCACCATTTAGGCCTTCAATTATTTTTTGAGACTCACTTGTTTTGTAAACACTCTAGGCAATTTTTTATTGCATTCCCTATTTTACAACATGCATGAGATCAAAATGAAACATTTTCATAATCCACCTTCTCAACCTACACATACTCTAGAGCACCCAAATTAATCTTAGTAGGAAAACTCTTATTCAAGTCCATCTCAACACATATTCAAGCATATGTGGTTTTATATAAAATTATAGATTTTGTGATGCTACCATAAAATTCCCTAATGCATTACCAATTGAAGATAATATTGGGAGCTTCCAAATATGTAGGGCAACGTTCGAGAGCCTCACCCAAATAGGAGTTGTGGAGATTGACGTCATAATACGTCATTGGAGATTATGGAGACTAGGACTGCATGAATAGGACAACACTAACACAAAACTAGAGCACATATTTACAAATATTATGCATATCCTCAATATTATCAAAAACTACAAAAAATAAAACACCAAGCCAATGGCTAAATACTTATATCATCGGTCAAGAGGGATTTTCATGTATTAGAAAGCCACTTTTGGAGATCCATCAATCACAACCAAAACCTATTAAATCTAGATACCAAACCTTGTTATGAAAAAATTGTTTTAGTGGTGTAAGCATCCCCTTCCAAAGGAACATTAAGGTTTGGAGCTTCTTAGACAACTAAAAGAAAAAATGTGAATTTCAGCATGACACTGTATGAAACCAAGGCTTGAGATGTAATTCCTCAAATAAACTACTTCTCTGAATCACTACAATTCACCATTGATCAGAGAGTTGTGAAAACCCTAGTCGTCGCTCTGCATCATGTTACCTCACCTCCCATGTAACAAATAACTTCTAAATAACTAAACTTTAGAAATTCAATATAGCTTTGACATATGTTTTCATGATTCATTTTTTGTACATGGATATACATTACTTTCAAATGGATAATAGTAAAATATTTATAATAATATATTATTTATTTTATTTTTCTTAGTTTTACTTGTTATTTTTAGTTTTTTTCTTTAGATGACATTACGTTTGGAGTAAAGAGGTTCTTAATTGGGAAAAATAAGGACATTTAAGGCTATCAAGGTAAATCTTCCCTCACATACATAAGCTCTTCAATTTTGTAGTGAAAGAAGGTTTCCCTCATCCTTGAAAGTAGAGATTTATTGTACCTATATTTATCTTTAGATGTGGGGATAAATGTATTCCCTCTAATTATATAATAATTACGATTAACCACATTTTAAGAAATTTGTATGGAATTATTTTGGAAAAGAAGATTATCGTATAACTAGAAAATCATGATAAAAGAGCTAAAGTAAGAGATGGATTTAAGAGATGTAACTCAACTATGGACGACCTTGTTACTCTCAAGATCTTTGTGTGGTAGTGTTGGAAAAATAAAATGGATCTTGCTTTTTTTCATTGACTTTAGAAGACATTTTGAAAATATTCCTAAGAAATAACTACAAAAGAGGTAGGAAGAGATAATGAATCCTTTTGACTTGAGGGTTGTTTTTAAAAGGCTGTATGAGAATATTATTTCAATGTTTCAAACCATTAATGGTCTATAAAAGGAAATTAACTAAAATATCAAAGTCAAGCACGGGTTTTCCTTCTCCACTACCATTTTTTGAATATATATTGATAAGCTATAAGAGTGTTTGAAAGATCCAGGTTGTATTAGCCCCATTCTCATTGTTAAAATCATAATTCTCTTATGTTTTCTTGACTATATTGTTTCTCTAGTGAGGAGTCATTATGAAATTGGGAAACAACTAAGGATCCCTCAAGATTTTTGTTCCAAGATGGATATGATTGTTGTACCAACAAAACAAAAGTCATCATAATTAAATCTAGAAAAATGACATATGATACTCTCGTATATGAAAAAATATTGGAGGAAGTTCCTTTATACAAATATCTTGGTGTTGATATTTGTCACAAGCTCAACTAAAATTATAGCATTTAGAAGGGATAAATGGACAGTCGAAAGGTTATTATGAAATGAAAAAACTATAAATCTATAGATTGTTGGATATGGGATAAAAGTAAAATCCAGTTGGAAACTATCATCATTTATATTATTTTATATCGGTGTGAGGGTTTTGGCTGTAATAACTCTTATCAAATAATATTACAACCTTAGTGAGAAATTTATTGAGTTCTCATTTTTTCAAGGCGATGTTGATTTCGAAAAGTGGTAATGCTTCGCAATCATTTTTTCATTTTAGAGTCTAAATTCCAATGTTTTCTAACCATGGAATTAAAAACCAAATATCGTGATTACAAAAGACATGAAAACCATGAACTGAAATGAAAAAAATTGTGATGCAACATCTCCTCCTTTCCTTTTAGGGTTAAAATTTAAACACTTTTCAATCATGGAAGTAAAGATCAAATATACTCGCTAAAAAAAATGAAAATAATGCGCCAACATGAAAAATTGATTATGCAACCTTGCCCCATTTTTTAAAGGTTGAAACTCAAATATTTTTCAACCATAATAGTTAAATTCCAAATATAATGACTACGAAAATCCATAACACTCAACACTTCATGTTTGTGTACCTCTTTTCTTCTGAAACGCTTTCCTTTTCTGATTTTTTCAGAGTTGTGTTAACTATTATTTTATTTTTGAGATTAAAATAACTAATTAATTGACATAACATCCTTGACCATTAGTTCCATAAAAAAATTTGAAGTTGAATATGCATCTATAAGTGACATTATATAATTTTTATTTAGATATTAATTATTTATTTTTTTAATAAATTACGTTAAAATTTTGAGAAAAAATTGTGTATATGTGTGTGGGGGGAGGGGAGGAATCAGTTCAAAAAAATAAAAATAGTGTATTTTGTTCTTTATTCTATATAGTATACAAAAGCACTATTCTTCCTCAAAAGACAAAAGAGAAAAAATAGTTTAAAATAATTAAATATATATATATATATATATATATCTATATATATATATATATATATATATATATATATATATATATATATATATTAAAAAAAAAAAAAGATCTAACTATAATACAAAGTTAGAAGAAATAGGAAATTAAAACCCAAAACTACATTTGAAATAAAACATAATAAACAAGTGCTACATAGTAGCTAGTACATGTCACTTAGTTTAAATATAGCTAAATTAAAGTAAAAAGAAATAATGACCTAAAATTGAATATAACTCATCTTGCAACAAGACATGTGCATTTAGGAAAAATAATGTAATAATATGTTATTTCATTGATAGTTTATATTCCATTATATTTAAAGTTAACTCTATGTTAACTTGTTTCTAGAGTATCGAGATCATTGTTGCTATTATTTGTAGTTTCTCTTGTACAAAAATGAGAATTTTGTAATGTTCTTCCAAAAATAATATTGTAACACCTCCCGTTTTTGAAACAATTATTTTTTTTTTCTTTTTGAATATACTATTCAAAATTTATTGGAATAAGAAGTTCAGAGTTTTTAACTTTAAGCCTGTTCAATCTAACTCCTTCACCATCTCGCATTTCCATTCTCATAATCATTGAACACTTCCCATACATTTCCTTCCCATCATATATATATATATATATATATATATATATATATATATATATATATAGTTATATATATATTTACATATATGTAACCATTTATACTACCATATATACTATTAAGAGATGTGCTTCCTCTACCTTCTTCAATAACCTCTTCTAACTTTATACCTTCATTTGTATGTTTTTGAATTCCTTATGTATCTATGTATCCACCTCTATGTGGAGTTAATACCATTACTACACATATATATATATCATATATATATCTCTATCACATATATTACTTGTATGTATATGGCCTTTGGCAACTTATTAATTTAATAAGCCTATGTGAATATGGCACCTATACTTATGTATATATACAATATATACATAGGTCGAACTTTGAGCATATGGTAATGGGGAAGCGCCACTTTGCATATTCCATATACCCACATTAACTTATATATATATTCAACCTTAACAACCTATATATATACTCTTACCTAACTCTCAAAAATAGCTCTCTAATATTCCACTTGGGACGTTGGAATACGATAATGCTATGGATATCCAAATTGCGAACCCCAAGCCGCAGTCAAAGGGAGGTTATTATACGTATATACATATCAAATGGACTTACCACAGCAATAGCGCGGTTTACATTTTCTTACTATGGAGATAGGTATTACGTAGTCCAGTCATGCAGCCACGATCGCGGCGGTTGCCCTCTCGGCTACGGGGTGTATTATTTATAAATTTTTTTCATCGTTTAAAGGCGTCGGTTATCAAACCCTAACCCGCTCGAACTTTTACCACTGGTTTTCGTGTTGTTGCCGAGACTGACATTGATTTTTTTCCGGTGCACTGGTAAATGACGGTTTTCTTATTGTGACAGGGTTGCGTGCAGGCAGGAGGAGTACTTGGTACAACTGAGATCAGTCTTTTGAGCTGGCCCGTCTGCACGCGTTCATCCCTGTTTCGCACAGCTTTGCGTGTTCCACCTTAACGGGCTTCCGGACTCTGGACCGAGACGGCTCGCTTTCAAACTGTACTACCCTCCGGAGCAAGAAACCTGACTCATCACCATCTGAACTAGAAAATGTCATTTCGGTGGTGATCTATTTATGAGTTCTCAACAAAAGTTCGGCGGTCAGGTACGTCGATCCCATTTTTAAATATTATTAAATTTACAGTCGGGTATACTGGCTACAGCTCGAGTTGCATCTCCAAATCATTCTTGAGATTTCGTAAGATGCGGTTGCAGAGTGAGTACGGTTGGAGATTGATTTCTAGGGTTTTATTCTTATTATTAACCATTCTTTGTCGCCTGAGACCCTAAGTTTCTTTTCTCCAACTTTGCGAGATTTCAATTTCTTGTTTGTTTCAGGGATCGGTTTTCTGAACCACAGAGTGCGTTTTCCTTCTCAGAACACTCTCAGGGTTTATTGGAAGGTCGTTCTTATCTGCAGATCCCTTCTGGGTATAGGTCTCTTTCTTGCTATTTTTTTTCAGGCTTAAATAGCTAGCTGCAACTTTTTATTTCGATTTTTCTGTTGTATAGGGTTCTGGTACACCGATTAGTCTACTAGCGACTGGAATAGCATTCACGATGATGTTCACTGAGGGGCTGCTATAGGATGTTCTATCATCCGAGGTCATTACTCTGTTGGTCGCATAGTTTCCTACCGAGTGCAGGTGAAACGACCTTGCGCTGAATTACTTGGCCGCTTCCTCACCGGCTCACTTCGTTTCCTAATCGTGTTGGTTCGATTCTCATGAAATCATGAAACATTATTTCGTCCATTTTATGCATATAACTTTAAGGATTTCTCTCCCGCTCTGTTAGAAATTTAACGTCTGGTTTATCTACTCTGCCGTACTTCAGTGCTCAGATGCTGTAGGGAATAATTATTCCACCCCTCTGTATAGGTGTTTTTCTCTGTTACCTACAATAGTATCCGCATGGTTCCTGAAGCGATGATTTTCTGGTTATATCTATGTTAACTCAGTAGAGATATTTATCCACTAATTTCATGTCAATATTAGCGATAGTACCTGTTACCTCATTCAGTTGTAAGTCGAAATTTACATTGGTTTTTGTTTCTTCGACCATCCGAGGTGGTGTTAAATAGAACTTCGATTTACCACGGGGGTTCGGATAGTTACGACCAGCTATTCGCACGAGGAGTGTAAGGCCTTGACTCGGCGCTCCAAATAATTCATCAGAGTGCGATAATACTTGGTAGAAATATCCTGAGCAACATAATTCGTCTTTCTGTGTATGACTAATAGTGCAGGGTTGAAACATATTGACGCCTCTTAAATTTTCGTTGTGCATTTATGAATACACACGTCATAGTTTTAGATTTATATATCCACCCTTCTCTCTGTTTAATCTACAGTAGTTGTTTGTGTTTCAAGTCTGAAAAGAGAGTTAAGCGCTATGAGTGCAAATCACATTCCAAAAATGTCATTTACCATCATGACTTGGTATGGTTGACCTCTGCACTTATGTTATACGGTTGTATAGTTCGGTTCCACAATATGTCTCTCCACGGCTCATTTGTTTTATGACATTAACATATATGATTTCTATAACTCTCGGCGCGCTTGCAGATATTCCATAATGATTTCGGCGCATTGGTTTTATGTTGTTCACATATATGATTACTCCAGCTTTCGGCATGATTGCATATATATGTTTAATAACCAAAATTTGCTTTTCATATATTTCTTTTATATAAAGTCGAGTCCACGTGATCCTCGTGGCTCTAAGCCTTCACCCTTGTTAGCATACATATATATAGAATCGGTTAGGATATATATATATGAAAATGTCTTTGTTTTAAATGTATATGCATATGTTCAATAGTATGAATAAATAAATTTTATCACTCATAGATTTACTCAAAATCCTAACGTTGCTCTTAAGGATTAGTGGAAAATTTTAACTTCCAATGCACTATATAATGGCTAGAAGTGGGTTATCCTTACTGTATTTAAAGTTTTGTTCTTTGGTTTAACATAAATACCTCTTCCAAAGTACTCGTTCTTAATTTCTAGTTCTTTTGAAGTACAACTTTATGTATTAAATAATGCCTGGCTAGAAGACTTTTGTTCTCAATTCCATCTTTTATTATGATAATTATTTGTATATGTCACAGTTGTCAAGGAGTAAGAATATAATTTAGCTATGAAATCCACACCCTTATCATTGGTTGAATGCTCATGTATGTAGTCGATAAATGTTGTAAGAGTTTGAATGCTCATATTTGCAATTTATACTCTACTATCTTGCTTGATTTCTTTCTGCTACATACCATATATATATTTTTCAGAAATACTATCAGGTTCCTCTAGCATACATCTAAGCATGTCATATTTTATTTTTCTACAGGAACATAACAAAGTTTAATCATCTATAGAGTCCAAGAAACTTCAGATTTAAACTGTCCTCGGTTTAGAGATTCTGGGGTTTCTACTCTATGGTAGCTGGTCTACAACTAGACAGAATCTAAGAGGTGCTTACCTTAAGATGGATTTTGTTAAATGTAGTACCAAAATTTCTCATTGCCATACAATTAAATTTTATATGTAGCCAATTCATACTGTAATAAGATATAGAAACCACAATTTCAGAACATACCACAATCTGCAAATGACCAACCTCCCAACCTTAGAATCCTCTTTATCTCCCAGGATTCACCCCCGAGCTGAGATCACCTCCTAGGACAGATCAACCTCTGATCTGCCTAGGAGCAGCTTATTTAAGCTCATATTTCCCCAAAGCATGTTTCTAATTCTGCGTCCAGAATAGCAGGATGCTTTCTTTTCTGTTTAGCCTAGGCTTCCCATTTTGGGACTCTTTAAAGCTGCTTTAAGCTTTTCCTCAGCTTTTCCAGCTTTTTCTCACCTCTTCCCAACTACTCCTCTTCATTGGGAAAATTTAGATTCCTCCTCAAATCTAAATTAATTTCTTTCAAGGATTTTTGAAAGATTTTTGGGGATTTGTTGCCTTATCCATCCTCATGGATTTGGCAAGTGATCTCAAATTCTCTTTTTGGTCAAAATGCACAATCATTTTATTTATTTCCTCAAATAAAATATGCAAATACATTCACACCATATTCATCCCTTGGGGTCCACCCCCTTAGGATTAAAGTTCAAATGTCTAACTTTAAAAAATTCAACACACAAATTGGGGGTGTTACATATTCCCCCTCTGAAAATAAACATCGTCCTCGATGTTCTTATTCAACTCCTAGAGTTCATTTAAACAAAAATGGATATTGCTCCATCATTTCAGCTTCCCTTTCCCAGGTGGCTTCTTCAGCAGTAAAGTGCTTCCACTGCACTTTTACTCTGGCCACTGTTCTGTTTCTCAATTCAATTTCTTCCCGCTCCAATATTTGAAGCGGTTATGGCAGAAACTCCCCTTCTGGTTCCACCTGTACAACATTCCAATCAACTATGTGAGAAGCATCATGCACATATCTTTTTAATAATGAAACATGAAATACATTATGCACTCTAACATGGGGTGGTAAGGCCAGCTTGTAAGCCACTGGTCCCACCCTTTCTAACACCTAAAAAGGCCCACAATATCTAGGAGCCAGTTTTGCACAACTTCCTGCATAAAGTGTGCTCTTTTTGGGTTTGATGCGCAAATACACATGATCCCCCACTTTGAATTCTCGGTGCACCCTTTTCTTATCAGCATAGCTCTTCTGTCGGTCTTGTGCTGTCTTTATATTTCTCTGTATTTGTTTAACAATTCTTTCCAATTCTTGTAGTGCATCTGGTCCCAACACCAGTTTATCCTCTGGTTGACTCCAGCTCAAGGGAGTAAGGCACTTCCTCCCATAGAGTGCCTCAAATGGACTCATCTTAATAGAGGATTGGTAGCTATTATTATAAGCAAACTTAGCTAGATGTAGATACTCTTCCCACTTTGATGGTCTATCCATCACATACATTCGCAGCATATCCTCCAAGACTTGATTTGTCCTTTCTGTCTGCCCATCTGTTTGAGGGTGATAGGCAGTACTAAAATTCAGCTTAGTACCCACCCCTCCAAAAAATCCCTTCCAAAATGTTGCTGTAAACTTAGCATCTCGATCTGAGACAATTACTTTGGGAACTCCATGAAGTCTTACTATCTCCTTCAGGAAAACATTGGCTACTTGAGCTGTTCCGAAAGTAGATTTCACTGGTATAAAGTGAGCAGATTTTGTGAGAGTGTCTACTACTACCATCACCGAATCATGTTGATATTTAGTCTTGGGAAATCTTGTTATAAAATCCATGGAAACTGTGTCCCATTTCCATTCTGCAATTGGCAGAGGATTTAAAAGCCCTGCTGGGTGTTGATGCTCAACTTTGACCAGTTGACATTCCATACACCTACTTAGATACTCTGCCACCTCTCTCTTCATTCCTGGCCAGAACAACTTCTTCTTCAAGGCTGTTAACATCTTTTGATATCCGGGATGTCCTGCATAGGGCTGTTTATGATATTCATCTAGAATTTCTCTTTTCAATGACTCTATATTTGGAATATACAACCTGTTTTTGTAATAGAGAAGCCCTTGTGGGTTTTTAGTGTAATATGTTTTATCCCTTGTCTGTAATTTCATCAAGAGTGCTTCATAGTTAGGATCTTGAGTTGCTGCCTTTCCCACCAATTCCTCTACATCCATGTGGGCACTACTCCCCATGCTGTGTAAAGTTTGACACGCATTTCTACTTAATGCATCAGAAACTTTATTTTCTTTTCCCTTGATATGTTTTATGTCCATATCAAATTCACTTAGAAAAGACAACCATCTAGCTTGTCTTGCATTCAAGTCAGTTTGGGAAAAGAAGTATTTGAGGCTAATATGATCAGTCATCAATGTGAACTTTTTCCCCAAAAGATAGTGCCTCCACATTTTTAAAGCATGAATAACAGCTGCAAATTCCAAATCATATGCACTATAATTCTGTTCATGTACTTTCAGTTTCCTGGATTCATAGGCAATGACTGAATTTTCCTGTAACAGGACTCCTCCCAGCCCTTCTCTGCATGCATCTGTACATACCACAAACTCTTTATCAGGATCAGCAATTTTTAATATAGGGGCTGAAATAAGTTTTTGTTTCAATTGTTCGAAACTGTTTTGACATTTCTCAGTCCACACAAACTTGACACCCTTTCTTTGCAATGAAGTGATGGGATGTGCTATGGCAGAAAATCTTTCTACAAATCTTCGATAGTAGCCTGCCATCCCCATGAATGACCTTACTGCTGAAACATCAGTTGGGACTGGCCATTCCTTAATTTCTTTTATCTTTTCAGGGTCAACTGCAAGCCCTTTTTCAGAAATAATATGACCCAAATATTGAATTTTATCTTTATAAAATTCACATTTACTGAACTTGGCATATAGCTGATTTTCTTTCAAAGTTTACAACACTATTCTCAGGTGTTCCTTATGTTCTTCCTCATTTTTGGAGTAAACTAAAATATCATCTATGAACACAAGAACAAATTTTTCCAAATACTTATTCAACACACTATTCATCAAACACATAAATGTGACAGGGGAATTTGTCAAACCAAAAGGTAGGACTACAAATTCGTAATGCCCATACCTGGTTCGAAATGCTGTTTTGTTGATGTCTTCTTCTTTAATTCTGAGCTGGTGATACCCAGTCCTTAGGTCTATCTTGGAGAAGACTGAGGCTCCTCTCACTTGATCAAAAAGATCATCAATTCTAGGAAGTGGATATCTATTCTTAATGGTCAACTTATTCAGTTGACGATAATCAATGCACATCCTAAAAGTTCCATCCTCCTTTTTAACAAATAAAACAGGTGCTCCCCATGGAGATACACTTGGTCTAATGTAACCCTTATCCAATAATTCTTGTAACTGCATCTTCAACTCTATCAGTTCTGGAGGACTCATCCGATAAGGGGCTCGGGAAACAGGTGTAGCTCCCGGCATCAGATCTATAGAAAAATCAATCTCTCTTTTGGGGGGAAGATGAGGGATTTCCTTGGGAAAGACTTCATTAAACTCCCTGATGACTCGTATAGCATCCAGTAACTCTTCCTCAGTTTTATGTTCTATTTCTTCTACATGCACCGCATAGACTTGGTATCCTTTTCTAGCTGTTCTTTTCAATTGTAAGGCTGATATTTGTCTTACTACAATGGGTTTTGGTTTCCCTTTTAGTGTAAAAGGTTTCCCTTCCTCATCTACACAAAGCAGGGTTTTATCCCAGCAGTTCATCAGAGCTTTCTTCTTTTCCAGCCAATCCATTCCTATTAGCAAGTCATAGGATCCTAATGGCAATATGTTCAAGTTTACTTCTGTTGTAAAGCCATTTAATTGTAGGGCTGTTTTGGGCAATTTATGTGTAACTTTTCTCTTAGTTCCAGTGGCCAGCTGTACCAACCATGACTGCTGAAATTTTTCAGGTTTAAATTTACATTTTTCTACAATTCTAGGACTAACGTAACTTAAAGAAGCACCTGGATCAATCAAAACAGTAACAGGTAAGTCAAAAATCTTACCCTCCATTTCCACCATGGTTGCTTGATGTTCTGCCTGTCGATTTTCCATGGCTGCACTGATGGTTGGTATGTTTCTGGCTATGTCATTGACGGTTGTTGCCTCTCTCTCTCTGTTGATCATGTGTATATTTCGATGGGGGAAGTCCCTCATCATATGGGGTTCTCCACAGCCCCAGCATTTCAAAGGTTCCTTCATTCTGACTATCCCTTCCTTTTCATTGTTCCCTTCTACTGGTTTTGAAACCACTTGAGACTGAGCAGTTTGGCTTTCTTTTGGTTTACTGAATTTTTTCCGCTGATGATCTCTGCCAAAATTTCTTAAATATGCTGGTTTTTGTCTTTTTCCCTTGAACTCACCCTTGTTTAGCCAGCTCTTCCCTTGTTCTGCTTTACTTTTAAACTGCTGATAGCATAATCTTGCTTTTCTAACAGCCTCATCCATCGTCTTTGGATTGTCAAATTCAATTTTCTCCTTGTACACAGTGGGCAAACAATTTAAAAACCTTTGCACTTTTGCCTTTTCTTCCCTAATGTAAGGGACATACCTCAGTAAATTAGTAAACTTAGTGACAAACTCATCAATAGTGAGCTGTCCTAGCCTAAGTTCATGGAATTCTTTTTCTTTATCATCATAATAACGTTCATTCAAATAACGAATTTTGAACTTAGTCTGAAAATATTCCCAAGTAACTGTCTTTTCATCAATGGCATGCACCATTTTTGTCTCTTCCCACCAGAGCGTAGCTTTTCCTTGTAGCTGGTACACAGCTAATCTAGCCTTCAGATTGCTCTCATATTCATAGACTTGGAAATACTTGATCATGTTCAGCAACCAAGCTTCAGCATCCTCCTCCTTCTCCCCATCATAGGAAGGAGGTTTGATCTTTCTAAATTCTCCCTGCAATTCCCTTTTCTGCTTATGTTGATTTCTAGCTGCATCCTCATCCTCCGATTCATCCATCTTTCTTTTTCCAGAACCTTCGCCTTCCTGGCTGTTCCGGGAAGTTAGCTCTCTGATGAGCTTTTCCTGCTCCTTACTGGCTGATGACAACATGTCATTTTGGCTTTTTAATTCAGCCAACTCTCGTTGCATCCTGTGCAACATAGCCAGTACCGGGGCATTGGGATCTGGAGTAGCGAACTCATCCCGCAGATCCACATAAATCCCTTCACCTTCAGCCATTTCAACTGTACACACTTACAACACAGATTAGCAAAGTTTATAAACTTCAGAAAAACAAAATATGTAATAAGCAGTGAGCACAAAACGACAGCCCAATTTGTTGTACTAGTGCTCTGATACCATTTGTAACACCTCCCGTTTTTGAAACAATTTTTTTCTTTTTCTTTTTGAATATACTATTCAAAATTTATTGGAATAAGAAGTTTAGAGTTTTTAACTTTACTTCCTGTTTAATCTAACTCCCCTTGACCATCTCGCATTTCCATTCTCATAATCATTGAACACTTCCCATACATTCCTTCCCATCATATATATATATATATATTTACATATATGTAACCATTTATACTACCATCTATACTATTAAGAGATGTGGTTCCTCTACCTTTTTCAATAACCTCTTCTAACTGTATACCTTCATTTGTATGTTTTTGAATTCCTTATGTATCTATGTATCCACCTCTATGTGGAGTTAATACCCTTACTACACATATATATATATCATATATATATCTCTATCACATATATTACTTGTATGTATATGGCCTTTGGCAACTTATTAATTTAATAAGCCTATGTGAATATGGCACCTATACTTATGTATATATACAATATATACATAGGTACAACTTTGAGCATATGGTAATGGGGAAGCGCCACTTTGCATATTCCATATACCCACATTAACTTATATATATATTCAACCTTAACAACCTATATATATACTCTTACCTAACTCTCAAAAATAGCTCTCTAATATTCCACTTGGGACGTTGGAATATGATAATGCTATGGATATCCAAATTGCGAACCCCAAGCCGCGGTCAAAGGGAGGTTATTATACGTATATTGCGAAATGTGCGAAAATTGTGAATAATTTCGCGGCAATTTATATTGACGCGAAATGTGTGTTTTGTAGGGGGCTCCACAAAACTTTCCGGCCGACGGAGAGTTACACAATAGTTCGGCCGAACTTTTGATAAGAAGTTCGGCCGAACTATTAAGACGTTAGTTTTAACGACTCGTAAGCAGAAAACATAGTTCGGCCGAACTTGAACTAAAAGTTCGGCCGAACTAACGCGTCACCAATTACGCAAAACCAGGCTCTGAAAACGGTTCTGCAACTTTGGACTGATTAAACTCCATGAAAGGTTGTTAATTAACTGTCGGAACCAAGACAAGCATTTTCAGAATTGAATCTACTTTCAGGAAATATAACTTTTATGGAATTTCGTAAACGTTTATTAATTTTAATTATTTTTCTAATAAAATGAGTGCAAACAATTTCTGAGGTTCATCGTGATTCAGTGAAATCAAAATTTTGTATCTCCCAAAATACATTGTAAAAAAAATTGAAAAAATTATGGGGCATTACATTGGTCCGTTGACTCTAATGGGTAGCTTTTATATTTTTAGTTTATAACTTATATGTTATGAAATTTGTTGCCACGTGAAACATATAAAAAATATGCAATTTTTCGTATTGGACCAGTTCAAAAAATTCTAGTAATTATGATATGCATCCATTGGCTTTGTAAATATGACGAAAACAAAGTAGACTCTGTCTAGATTGTTTTAACACATTTTGTTTTTTCAAAAACACAAATTTTCAATGAATACAACATTGCGACATAACATGACTTCTTATGAATCCTTTGATTGTTAAGAAACACACACCCAAAGAAACGCTAAGTTGACATATCAAATCTGCATAAAAAAATTTCAAAAAATAAGTAATAGAAAGCTAACAAAATTTCTCACAACTTTTATTTTTATCGCAAAATGAAATTCTACACAGAAAATTTGTTATAGTTTGCAGAAAGTTAAAGAACCGAAAAAAATGAAAATTTTTTCTCAAAAAATGGCAAAAAGTGTAACCCAGCTTCACATTTTCACCCATATACAGATCAAATGGACTTACCACAGCAATAGCGCGGTTTACATTTTCTTACTATGGAGATAGGTATTACGTAGTCCAGTCATGCAGCCACGATCGCGGCGGTTTCCCTCTCGGCTACGGGGTGTATTATTTATAATTTTTTTTCATCGTTTAACGGCGGCGGTTATCAAACCCTAACCCGCTCGAACTTTTACCACTGGTTTTCGTGTTGTTGCCGAGACTGACATTGATTTTTTTCCAGTGCACTGGTAAATGACGGTTTTCTTATTGTGACAGGGTTGCGTGCAGGCAGGAGGAGTACTTGGTACAACTGAGATCAGTCTTTTGAGCTGGCCCGTCTGCACGCGTTCATCCCTGTTTCGCACAACTTTGCGTGTTCCACCTTAACGGGCTTCCGGACTCTGGACCGAGACGGCTCGCTTTCAAACTGTACTACCCTCCGGAGCAAGCAACCTGACTCATCGCCATCTGAACTAGAAAATGTCATTTCGGTGGTGATCTATTTATGAGTTCTCAAGAAAAGTTCGGAGGTCAGGTACGTCGATCCCATTTTTAAATATTATTAAATTTACAGTCGGGTATACTGGCTACAGCTCGAGTTGCATCTCCAAATCATTCTTGAGATTTCGTAAGATGCGGCTGCAGAGTGAGTACGGTTGGAGATTGATTTGTAGGGTTTTATTCTTATTATTAACCATTCTTTGTCGCCTGAGACCCTAAGTTTCTTTTCTCCAACTTTGCGAGATTTCAATTTCTTGTTTGTTTCAGGGATCGGTTTTCTGAACCACAGAGTGCGTTTTCCTTCTCAGAAACCTCTCAGGGTTTATTGGAAGGTCATTCTTATCTGCAGATCCCTTCTGGGTATAGGTCTCTTTCTTGCTATTTTTTTTCAGGCTTAAATAGCTAGCTGCAACTTTTTATTTCGATTTTTCTGGTGTATAGGGTTCTGGTACACCGATTAGTCTACTAGCGACTGGAATAGCAGTCACGATGATGTTCACTGAGGGGCTGCTATAGGATGTTCTATCATCCGAGGTCATTACTCTGTTGGTCGCATAGTTTCCTACCGAGTGCTGGTGAAACGACCTTGCGCTGAATTACTTGGCCGCTTCCTCACCGGCTCACTTCGTTTCCTAATCGTGTTGGTTCGATTCTCATGAAATCATGAAACATTATTTCGTCCATTTTATGCATATAACTTTAAGGATTTCTCTCCCGCTCTGTTAGAAATTTAACGTCTGGTTTATCTACTCTGCCGTACTTCAGTGCTCAGATGCTGTAGGGAATAATTATTCCACCCCTCTGTATAGGTGTTTTTCTCTGTTACCTACAATAGTATCCGCATGGTTCCTGAAGCGATGATTTTCTGGTTATATCTATGTTAACTCAGTAGAGATATTTATCCACTAATTTCATGTCAATATTAGCGATAGCCGTGTACCTCATTCAGATTTGTAGAGTCGAAATTTCTGTGGTTTTTGTTTCTTCGACCATCCGAGGTGGTGTTAAATAGAACTTCGATTTACCATAGGGTTCGGTAGTTACGACCCCGCTATTCGCACAGGAGTGTAAGGCCTTGACTCGGCGCTCCAACTAATTCATGGGGGTGCGATAATAACGGTAGCAATATAGAAACAACATAATTCATCTTTCTGTGTATGTCTAATAGTGCAGGGTTGAAACATATTGACGCCTCTTAAATTTTCGTTGTGCGTTTATGAATACACACGTCATCGTTTTAGATTTATATACCCACCTATCTTCTATTTATTCTATAGTAGTCATTTGCGTTCCAAGTCTGAAAAGAGAGTTAAGCGCTATGAGCACAAATCCCATTCAAAGAAATGCAATTTACCATCATGACTTCGTATGGTTGACCTCTGCACTTATTTCATACGGTTGTATAGTTCGGTTCCACAATATGTCTCTCCACGGCTCATTTGTTTTATGTCACTAACATATATGATTTCTATAACTCTCGGCGCGCTTGCATGTATTCCATAATGGTTTCGGCGCATTGGTTTTATGGTGTTCACACATATATGATTACTCAAGCTTTCGGCATGATTGCGTATATATATTTAATAACAAAATTTGATTTGCATATATTTCTTTTATATAAAGTCGAGTCCACGTGAACCTCGTGGCTCTAAGCCTCCACACTTGTTAGCATACATATATATAGAATCGAATGGGATATATATATGAAAATGTCTTTGTTTTAAAATGTCTATGCATATGTTCAATAGTGTAATTAATAAAGTTTATCACGCATAGATTTACTCCATAATCCTAACGTTGCTCTTAAGGATTAGAGGGGAATTTTAACTTTAAATACATTCTATAATGGCTATAAGTGGGTTAACCTTACTGTATTATAGCTTTTTTCTTTGGTTTAACATAAATACATCTTCCAAAGTCCTCGCTCTTAATTACTAGTTTCTTTTGAAGTACACCTTTATGTATTAAATAATGCTTGGCTAGAGGACTTTCATTCTCAATTCCATCCTTTGCTATGATAATTATTTGTCTATGTCACAGTTTTGTCAAGGAGTAAGAATATATTTTAGATATGAAATCCACACCCTTATCATTGGTTGAATGCTCATGTATGTAGTCTATAAATGTTGTAAGTGTTTGAATGCTCATATTTGCAATTTACACTCTAATATCTTGATTTCTTTCGTGCTGCTACATACCATGTATATATCTTTCAGTAATACTATAATGTTTCTCTAGCATACACCTAAGCATGTCATATCTCTTTTTTTTTTCTACAGGAACATAATAAAATTTAATCATCTGTAGAGGCCAAGAAACTTCAGATTTAAACCGACCTTGGTTTAGAGATTCTGGGGTTTCTACTCTATGGTTTGCTGGTCTACAACTAGACAGAATCTAAAAGGTGATTACCTTAAGATGGATTCTGTTAAATGTAGTACCAAAATTTCTCATTGTCATAAAATTAAATTTTATATGTAGCCAATTCATACTGTAATAAAACATAGAAACCAGAATTTCAGAACATACCACAATCTGCAAATGACCAACCTCCCAACCTTAGAATCCTCTTTATTTCCCAGGATTCACCCCCGAGCTGAGATCACCTCCTAGCACTGATCAACCTCTGATCAGCCTAGGAGCAGCTTATTTAAGCTCATAATTCCCCAAAGCATGTTTCTAATTCTGCGTCCAGAATATGAGGATGCTTTCTTTCCTGTTTAGCGTAGGCTTCCCATCTTGGGATTCTTTAAAGCTGCTTTAAGATTTTCCTCGGCTTTTCCAGCTTTTTCTCACCTCTTCCCAACTACTCCTATTCATTGGGGAAATTTTAGATTCCTCCTCAAATCTAAATAAATTTCTTTCAAGGATTTCTGAAAGATTTTTGGGGATTTGTTGCCTTATCCATCCTCATGGATTTGGCAACTGATCTCTAATTCTCTTTTTGGTCAAAATGCACAATCATTTTATTTATTTCCTCAAATAAAATATGCAAATACATTCACACCATATTCATCCCTTGGGGTCCACCCCCTTAGGATTAAAGTTCAAATGTCTAACTTTAAAAAATTCAACACACAAATTGGGGGTGTTAAAAATATCTTACGGTCATAAGATACTCTAGATATCTCCACATGTATTAGATACATGTGGAGATAGGAGATACCGTATCTTTTGTAATTAGTCTATCCAAACGACAATTAATATTTTATTATTATTTTTGATGATTTTTGATGGGTGGGCAGACATTTTATGATAATTATGCCAATATAATAGATAGCCTAGGTATATTATCTTTTATAAATATCTTATCTTTGGTAATTTGTCATTTTTAAATTAATATTTTTTTGGATTGGGCTAAATGTAGGTGAAGGATGAAAAAAATATATTCACCACCAAATAAAATTACTAGCATAATTACGTTAATATAAATATTGTTGATATAATATTACTAACACAACTACCTTAATATATTAAAAAAAAAAAATCAAATTTTAGCTAGATGAGGGTCATATATTAGACTTGTTAAAGATATAATCTTACCAAGCTTAAAAATAATAATAATAATAATTATTATTATTATTATTATTATTTATAATAAAATAAAATTATTATTATTTATTATTATTATTAATAATATAATTATGATCCTTTATTGATTGTAAACAACCAAATAGAACGGGAGCGATGGCGGTTCAGGGGATTAGGGTTTAGAGAGATGTCTCGAGCTCTCGCGTCGGTTTGGCCTCTCACCAGGATAGACGCTTCTAGATTATGAAGAAGGCGTCGGCTTGTGGGTTTCTGCCCAGATATGACTGGAAAAGAGAGGATGCCGCCGTCTGGGCGGCTTCACACCCTGCTATCGACTCTGCCGGTTTTGAAGAGGTCGCCTTCACAGCGTTTTGCTTCGCAAACAGGTTTTTTCCTGAATTTTTCTCCGATCTCGCTTTTGCAGATTGTCAGATATGGATCTGGCCCTTGAACCCGACATTTTGGCATGTAGGGTTTCCTGCAAAGGCAATCCATTTCGTATGGGTTGCAGAAGTAAATCACCATATCAGTGTGCCTATGCTCAGGTCATCTTTCGGCTTAAATGATGCCGCCGTCTCGAGGGCGGCCTGCACGGCAAAAGCCCCAATCAGCCTTAAGGCTGCTGGTTTTGCAGCGGATCACTGTACAAGTAGAAGAAACCCTGAAAACCACATTAATATTTTCTTGGGCACACGTAAGCAGCGGATCTGTCCATTGAATCCGCCGGATTGGCCTGCAAAGGCTCCAAAGTTAGGCTTACACACCGACTGCTTCCATGTTCCTCGACCTACTTTATCCATGATCCTGGCGAATCAAAATATGGATCGTTTCACCACTTCTCATCAGGTAATCTCAAATATTTTCCAGATTTTTGTCAAATCTCCTATGGGTAAATCATACTTAATCTGGATACGAGCAGAAAACTCTGTTCTGTACCTGAAACAACAGATCTGGGAATTGATGGGATATCCGGTCCTGATCCAACACCTAGTGAGTTGTAGACACTCCCGATAGGATAACAGATCAATGATGGAATATGGAATTAAAGCTGACTCGACCATCACATTGAACTTTCGGCTGAGAGGGGGCGCTGTACAGTAAGGGAGACCAAGCTCTGCAGGAGGAGAAAAGGGAAAAAAAGCCACTGCTCAGCAGCAACCAACTGGCGGCCTCTCCTATAAAAATATTCTACAGGGTACCAAATCTGGAAGGCCACCACCGGTCCAAGAAGGAGCTGTTCCAAGGCCTTACATCATGGAACAGTTAGGACAAACACCTACTTACAAAATCGATTCTTCAGGAACAGAGGATTATGTTAAGACATATGAAACCCAGGCACTCATCTGCTGTTTTAATTGTTTTTGGCCTAAACCCATGGATTTGTTCCATTGGATTTTCACACGATGGACCATGGAATGTGACATTCACCTCTGTTCTAAAGGTTTCTTCATTTTTAAGTTTAAATCTATGGAGATCAGAGATCTTGTCATTAAATCAGGACCTTGGTTTTGGGGTTCTACAGGCCTTTTCCTGACCCCTTGGTTTCCTGATTTCGACCCAAATACCATGACAGTGGCCAGAATTCCGGTATGGGTGCGCTTACATAATCTCCCTCTCCACTTTTGGAGTGACCAGGTCCTGGAGGGAATCGACAACAGTATTGGAAAATACATCAAAACTGATACAGAAAGAATTGAGGACAAAATCTATACTTTTGCTCGGATCTGCGTCGAGGTGGACCTGAGTAAAGGACTGCCAGAGAATATTATGCTGTCTTACAAGCAACAAAACTGGCTGTAGGAACTCGATTATGAAAACACTGCCTTCAGATGTAGAATTTGTCGGATGCCAGGACACCTTCAAAGTTCATGCTCAGACGCAAAGAAAGGAAACAATACAAAGAAACAGAAAGAGAAACATAGAAAAGGGTGGCATTTCCCTCCTCTGGTCTCAGAGGACGAGGAATCTGAAGCAGAGGACGATCCCATTCCCACTGGAAATAATGAGACTACCCAAGGACAAGAAGATCAAAGGAAAGAAATTTCAGATCAAAAGGACCCACAGTACCACCAGACTCAGTCAGAAAGGACAAACGAGGATATAGGTGCCGGAGGAGTCAAACGTCATCACTCCTCGGATACTTCAGATTCAGACAAGGATACAGGACCTCAAATCTCAGAAAATCAGTTAGTCCTTCTAACGACTGCGCCTCCCGAGAGTAGGTGGCGCAAGGTCGAGAAGAAGAAGGGGAGGAAAACCTGAGCTGTGAGATAGCTACCCACGCTCTGGCCGTTGAGGTTCTTTTTTTGAGCCAACTAGTTTTTCTCTGTTTTCTCTCTCGACTCTTTTCTCTTTTGGTAGATTTGCTACGTTGATTGGTGTGCTAAAGCACATGTGCCCTTTGGGCAGTTGTCTGAAATGCTTTGCATATGCTCCATGTAACTTTTCATTTTTATAATAAAAAGTTACTGATTTTTTTCTGTGGAAAAAAATTAATATAATTATGATCTAATTATTATTAAATAAATAATAATTATGTTAAAATAAAACATTATTAGTAATAATGTAACACCTCTAGTTTATGTTTTTCAAGTTAGATATTTGAACTTCACTCCAAAGGGGAGTGGATCCCAATGGATAAGTATTGTGTGGATGTAATTCATTATTTATTTTTGAAAAATAAATAATTTTTTTTCTTTGCATTATGACCAAATGAGATTTTTGAGATCACTTGCCTAATCCATGAGGTATGGAAAGAGGCTAAGACTTTCCCTAAAAATCTTTCAAAAAGCCTTGAAATAATTTTTTTCTAATTTAGATTTTTGAGGAAAAATCTAAATTTCCCCAATGATGAGGAAAGTAGTCGGGAAGAGGGAAAAAGTTGGAAAAGCAGAAAGCAGATTTAAAGTCCCTAAATAAGAGAATCCTATGCAAACAGGAATAAAAGTATGCTGAAATTCTGGACGCAGAATTAGAAACAGGCTTTGGGGAGAGCATAAGCTTAAATAAGCTACTCTAGAATAGATTGGAGGTTGGTTTGTTCTGGGAGTGGATCTCAGCTTGGGGATGAGTTCTGGAGATAGAGGAACTCTAAGGTTGGGAGGATCGGTCATAAGAAGAAGTGGTATGCACCCTACTTTTATGAATGGTTAAAATAGATGCTGGTGTACAGTATTGATAGATGTTGTAGGTGTTATTTTGAATTAAGTTTTATGGGATTTGTTATTCCTTACATTTAACAGATTTCATTAGGAGAAATTAATCTCTAAAATCTGTATAGTAGTAGGAATAGTTCATTGGGAAATATCAAGAAGAGCCTCTACACCAATACTGGTGTAAATTTAAAGATATTCTGTTCCCAAGAACTGTACAAATGAAAATTTTAACATATTTATGTACTTTAAAAGTAATGTGTAAGTGGAAGTAAATTCTAGAATAATGAATATTGTTCTATTGTTATATTAAAGAAAGTATAAAAACTTATTAACCAAACCACAGATTTCAACAAATAAATAGATGTGAAAATTTTAAATTTATTAAATTCTATTATGGAGTTACATGAAAATCATAAAAGAAGTAATGGATGAAATTTTCACTCTACATGTTCACTTAAGGAAATGAAATTGGTATATAATGTAATAATATACTTGAATGTCCATAGATGATATTAACATCATTTTATAACCAAATTTTATCCGGATGCAGATACATGTGTAACTAAGTTGTGTCATTATATAAGAATCTTGTAGAAGTACTAGGATACATTATAGCTACTAATGACATAGTAACCCAGAATTCTCTGCATAGAGTGAGTTATTTTATTATGTTCTGGCTATTTAATAACCGTCATACTTCCAATAGAAATTTCGATACATAAATTTTCTTCCTATGTTAAATCAAGATAATAGGAAATAAAAATACTATATAAATTGAAGAATATGTTTTATCCTGATCGAATAAACTTTGGAATATCCTCTGAAATTATTTTTAATGAAAGAATCATGAGAATTGACGAAAGCACATAGGAATAAGAAAAAGTATTATAGTCTTCTATAATATGGAAAATCTGAAGTAAATAAACGAGTTCTAATTAAATACAGAGTTAGAAACGTATGAGATTAAGAAGTCTTGTAACTCGAAACTAAATATCCATATGTATACAAAGGTATACATATGGTTTTAAAAACCTTTGTAAAATAAAATCATTGTATAGAGTATCAAAATGTCCGGACCTCAGTTACATCCATATCGGTTATGGACATAAATCAATGTGTGTACAATATAAAATTATAAATGTCTGAAATAAAACTTGGGATTTAATCCAGAGGATAAATCGTTGAAGCAAGTCAGTCGAAGCGAAATTAACCGACCTGGAAGGTAAGCAAAGTATTCATTAAATCTTTCTTGATAACGAACAAGAAGTTAAATGGAATGTTGATAAAATACAATGACCGTCGATACCTGTATGTAATTCACAAGAATAAAAATTGTTAATATTTATTTAATTCGGGAAAATCTGTAAACATTCCACTAAAAATCTCAAAAAATAAAAGATTTACCTGAGGGAAGAGCATATATCTCAAAAACGACAAGGGAAATCTGGGGAGAATAAACCTGATTCATGTATATACATGAGGAAATATAAAGTCATATAAACTAATAGAGACATTCAAATAAAATAACTAAAACCCTTACAGTCAAATTCAGTTTAGGAAGAATCGAACCCACACAGAAGCGAAGTGGAAATTACCATACAAACGATGGAGCTTCCGTTCTACGTTTCAGAAAACAAACAAATGAAATTACAAATTAGCTTATGAGAAATATTGGTAATAGAACGATTTCTTGTTTAAACAGAAAAATCGGTAATAATGAAATCCTCTCTAAAATCCGAGGACAAGAAGAAGAGAATGTTATTACTGAATTTTAAACACCAAGAATGAAGACGAAACTAAACGAAAATCAGTGGAAATAACTAAACATTACTACTGTGAGTATATATCAGTATAATGAAAAATATCGGAAGTATTCTTATGCCCGCGAGGGCTACAAAAGAAAATTGAGATGCATTGAGGATAGGAGTCTAAATCTTAATGGAAAATTCAATAATAAATTTGCATATAATGGATGGAAAACAATGGTATTCATACCTGAAAGTTATTCGAGAAAACGAAGAGAAAATCTTCGTAGAGCAATTAGACGTTTTGAACAGTGGATGTAAGTTCCATTGTGAACATGACAAGGCATATGGTGGAAATGAACTAGGAAAAAGAAATGAACCAGAGAACAGCGGACTTAAATAAAAATCGAAGACCAAAAACCCTAAGTTGAAATCGAATCATCTGAATCATACACTTGTCAATAGATCCCCATCGGTGTTGGGATCGATGTGTATATCTCGAGATTAAAATAAAGGAAACGAAGAAGACAATGTAGAGAAATCTTCCATTAAACAGAATGGTACCTCTGTTCCATATTACAAATAAAAACATTTAAGTAACATGTACCAACAATTCTGTTAAAAGTATATATAAATCCCATAGTACCGAAATGTGGTTCAATGAATATAAATTGTACTTAGAATGAATTTAAAATGCTCGTTGAATCTACCAATGAAGAGTTGTCTTCATCATTACATAATAAGAACAAATCAAATCGAACTCTAATGCCAACCAAATATATATGCATTGACGAAAAATACAAAGGGTGAATCATGTTATAAAATTGGATCAAGGGTTTAATGGCCAAGTACTCATTGTCTAAACGATACAATAATTCCATTAATGAAATGTGCCTCGAAAGTTATGAAACCGAAATTTATGTGGACAATCAAAAGTAGGTGTACTTACCATGGGAATGGAACTATCAATCATTGCCATAAGTTATAATCACATCAAAAATATATATAGTCGATAGATTTTATTATAAATGTGGGATATGATTGTTGAGAATTCATGAATGGCTATTAAAGTTCTAAGGATTTGCACTTAACGACATATATATATGTAAATAGAATTCATCGTAAGGTTACAAAAGTAATCGCTCTCACCTATAGATAAGAGGTAAATCAAATAATTGGTTCAATAATATATATGCATAGAGAGAGGCATATATACAACCTTAGGAATATAACGATAGTAATAAAATACTTCAATACAATATATGTTATGAAAAATAAAAGAAAATGGTGAAATAACATACAGTTGCTAAAACTAATAAGGAAATTTTCTATGGGACAATTAATTAGTATATTACCTTTCTATCATGATGAGAGGAAAATGCCATGAGGGTATACTTGGAGCATGGAAACATTTAGAAAAGGAATTTTGTTAATAATTCAATAAACCTCTTTTCCTTAAAAATATTAAGAGGATAGTCAAGTATTAATGACAAAATCATTTAAGAATAAATTAGAAGAGTAATGTTCACTCTTCCTTATAATGAATTTATTTTTTTTGGGTTGGATGAGAGTCATTACAAATGGTATGAGAGCCCAGGTTAGAAAAAACTGGATGTTGTTGTGCTCACTGAATAAAATAATTTTTTGAAAAATTTATAATGTTACTGATATTGTTTTGTTTTAGTGTACAAAGGTATGGAACTGAAAAGTTAATGGCTGAAGGAGATGAAATTTGTGTTGTTCTGGGTGATGGAGATAACACACCGGATCCCAACGCTCCTTTGATGGCTATGTTTCACAGGTTGCAATGGGATATGGCCGAGCTAAGAAGCTAGAATGACAAGCTGTCATTAGCCAGTGACGAGCAGGAAAAGCTGATAAGAGAACTGACTTCGCAGAACAGCCAAGAAGGTCAAGGTTTCGGAAGGAGGAGAAAAGGCAAGTTCTTAGATGATTCTGAGGAAGATGACACTACTAGACATCAGTCTAAACGGAAGAAGGAATTGCATGGGGAATTCTGAAAAATTAAACCTCCCTCCTATGATGGAGAGAAGGAGGAATATGCTGAGGCATGGTTGTTGAATATGATTAAGTATTTTCAGGTCTACGAATATAAAAGCAATCTGAAGGCCAGATTAGCTATCTACCAGTTTCAAGGTAAGACTACCTTGTTGTGGGAGGAGACAAAAATGGTTCATGCCTGTTGAGCTAATTTATGTACCTAAACTAACACAATTATTTATTATCAATCCGGGTTGTTTATGCTTTGAGGCAAGTTCACTATATGTGAAGATCTAATATAATCAAACCTTGAAAGATAATTTATTCAAAAGTAATACATCCTACAACTCTAATTCAACTTGTTCAAAGTAGAGGAAAAATATTGAGATGATTCTTGACTCAAGAAGTCCATCTTTGCCTCAACTATCACTTAATGAATCAGAGATTAAAATAAAAAACTTAAGATGGATAAATTGTTAATGAAAGAAGCTCTTAACTTAAGAGACACATAAATTATTTCATCATAATTTATTCATCTCAATACTCAAAATCACAATAAGAAACTACTTGCATGCAAACCAAAGAAACTAGTTGTAATTCATCATTTTAGTAGAAGGGATGTTCAACTTGAACACTTGTTTTTCCAACTTGATAAAGTGATGAATAAGCTATGAACTAACTAAATCAATCATTATGCATGAACCATTAAGCAATCTGAAATAAAGCTTTGAAAAACCAGTTCTACAATCATCAAATTACAAGGAAATAAAACTAGTTAACAAGAAAGTGTACTTAGCTTGGAATGGGGGCCCTTCCACCCTTGCCTTGCACACTTGATAAATGATCTCAGAAGCTTAACTTCAGTTACACATCCATAGCATTGAACAGCAAAATAATAACAACACAAGTCTTCAAATTAACTCCTCAATCCAAAGTTGTCACAATATAAAAGTATAATAAGTCAATAATACATAAGCCATCAAAGTTTTGGCTTTAAATAAGAAGTCTCATGAAACAAACTGATCTATTTTCACTCAAACAAACCCATCTACTCTCATCCACCTATATAAGTCGAATTCATTATTCTTATCCCAAGAAATATGGCCAATCCCATAGAATCTCAAAACTGCCCTATTTCTATGGGATTTCTGAATGACTAGTCATGATTGACTAGAACTAAATGGGCCTAATAAAGCTTGTTCTGTTCGAACTAAGCATAGGTGGCTTAGTCCTAGTTTCCAAGCTGTCCATCCATGCATTCAATTCGTGCCCAAGTTTCCTGCAACCATATCAACCATATAGCTATTACGGGAATTTCTGAATCAGCCAATTTTGCACTAAAAATCAAACTTTCATAAAAACTTTAGAATTTGAAAAATTAAAATTAAATACCTGAATAGATATCAAATATATGTCAAAATGGAATAAATGAATGGAAAATGGATGGGAAATAGATGGATTAGTAAGTTTATTTGAGCAAAATAAGACCAAAACTAAGGCCCAACATCTCTCCCTTGCTTATCATCAAGCATGTCCCCATGCTTGCCTATTCCTCTTTGACCTTCTTCTTTCTGTAGTAGATGTTGTACCCGTAGATGCTTCCTGTTGTGCTGCCCTAGCCAAACAATCCAAACCTGTGTCATGTCTTTCCCTGAACAAAGCTGCTTTGACCTTCTATTTTTCATACTTTTCCTGCCACATATTCTTTTCCTTTAACCACTTAAATGCTTGTTTAGAAAGTAGGTCATTTTTCCGTTTCAGTCTCCCCAATTCTTCTTTTAATTTTTCATTTGCCTTAACCAATTTAGCATTATCTTTATTATTTGCCTTGTTTTCCTCTTTTAATTGTTTTTCCACAATTTTGCTAATTTCCAATTGGTCAGTTAAGTCCCTGATTCTTCCATCATTGATTTCTTTTTCAAAATCTTGTGTTGCTTTCATTAGTGATGCTGCTGCTTCATCATCATATGAAGAATCCCTCTCAAATTCTTCTTGTGCAATGTCATTTTCTTCTTGTGGTCTTGGGAAATATGTTTCTTCTTCCTTGTCTAAGTTAATGGGACTTTTATTTGTAAATCTTTTAGGAATAGACATAACAGATATTTCATTTTCCATGGCCATGTTATTCTGCTGTTTAGCTCTTGTTCTAGGATACAAGGGTGAGTTCATCAATCCTTTGCTTTCCTGCTCTGTTTTATCCTGTACTTCCTTAATCTGTTTAGTAAAATTATTTTTAATCATGAATTCTCTCCACACTATGCCCTGTGATCTCACCTGATACTCAACTAGGATTTTGATCAATCCTTGATGATACATCTGTCCTGCTTTAGGCCTGTGTTCATGTTTTGCTGTTTCAATCATTCTCAAGAGGCTCTTATATAGGAAGTAAGGCAAGTTAATCCTATCTTCTCCCTTAATATGCTGTAGAAGTCTAACATGATACAAGTGGGCAACACTATATCCTCGATCACAAGTAAAGAACTTTTGGATGACCAAGACCAATTCTCCCCATGGTTCATTAAACCACTCCCTGGGTATCCCTTTTGTCCTATCAAATGTCCCCTTCCGGTTTTTCTCAAGGAAGAAAGTCCATGCTTTCTCCTTGAAGTGTAGGCCTTTGTAATACTTCTCCCCTATCATTGGCAAATCTAAGGCTTTGGACAAGTATTCTTGGGTTACTGGGACAATGATTTCTCCTACTCGAGTCTGGTCTTGACTGAAATTATTTATAAAGTATTTGGTTATCTCCTCAGAATGGCCATTAAATTTCTGTAAGAAGCCTATCATCCCTGCCTGATAAAGTTTTTCTATAGTCTCTTTTCCCCAGCTTTCTATCTGAAATTTTGGCTCTACTCTGTTTGTCATTGTTTCTGTAAACCAATCAATGTAGGCCTCTGCTGTTACTAACTTCATTTTAATAAAAAATTATGACTATCGTTTTTTTTTTTTTTTAAATGAAATTCAGGAAGCAAAGAAGCTTACCTTCCTCCTCTGACTCAACTCAACTCTGCCTTCTTTTAACCTCTGTTATATTCCCTTGCAAAAGCACTGTTTGAATCCCCTGTTTAATGCAAACAACACCTGTATATCTCTTCTATTAATATACTGGTCTCTGTGTTTTTTTAAATTAAATACACATGCAGCAATAACCATGTTTACTCATCGCCAAAAAAACATGATTTACTGTGTATATAAAACAAAAAAAACTAAAGAGTGCTCTCGGCCTCATCATCAAATCAAAATTTCCAAAATGTTCTCGGCCTAAGCAAAGACATTTGCAAAAATTTCTGCTTGCAGACTCATCATAAAAACCATAAAAATGCAAAAAGGCTCTCGGCCTCAACCAAATATAAACACGGCATTTTAAAATGGCTCAACAACCCGACTCCCTTTGGCAACCAACAGTTCACTTGACTATCCGGCATTCGATCCCCTGTTTTGGTTAAAACAAAAACAAAAATGCAGTGGCAGCAAGTGTTTATGGCGTTTTCAGTTTTCATGTTAACTGTTTGTTAGAATGTTAATGCGCACAATTCACTCAACAGAACAAGGTGCAGTGCGCATTTAGTCAACAACTACCGCCATGCCATAACAACTCTGTTCTTGACTTCAACACAGCATTCCGTTAAAACTCCT
Source organism: Pinus albicaulis (assembly GCA_034641835.2). NCBI lineage: Eukaryota > Viridiplantae > Streptophyta > Pinopsida > Pinales > Pinaceae > Pinus > Pinus albicaulis. The sequence continues at coordinate 125,419,993 of CM076572.1, read as the reverse complement.
AACGTGTTATCCATGCAATGAATTTTCATTAAAATGTTGTGCATCAAAATCTATCAACATATCCGTAAGTGCTGTCAACTGGAGATAATCACGGATTTGTAGCGTTACCTGACTGTCAACGAGCGCGTGGAGTGTAACCGGGCGCTCCAAATCCCTATTACTTCGGTCAATTAAACTGGTGGCAAGGCAAAGGATTTAACGGTTAATGACAAGCAATATCCCACAATCGCCGAGCGTAAATAAAATTCACTGTTACCTGACTTAATCCCGAAAATCTGCTATCTCTGAACGTTGAACCCGGAACGATTTCCCTTCTTAAATCCGCCTTCTTGCTTCTCCGGGATGATTTTCACTATTTTGCAGCTTCAAACGCCTTCTCGCTTCTCCGGAATGATGTTTGCATCTTCAAAACGCCTTCTTTCTAAGCTCTTTGGCAATGAGGACTGAGGTCTAAACGGTCATGAATTGACCGAGTTCATGGGTGTACTGTGCGTGGTTGGTATGGCCGTCCTCTTTGACCAGTCACCCAACTGTGTCATGAGGATGCCAAATCATTGTTTTATTTTGAATGGTATGCACATATTATTGCCACCGTCGTGTGCTATGTTGAATGATATGCACGTATTATTACCACCGTCGTGTGCTATGTTGAATGATATGCACGTATTATTACCACCATCGTGTGTTATGCGTGTAATGATATTCCGGCATTGTGTATGCAATTATCATTTCACAATACCTTGCCAGATCATAACAATTATGCAACCCTGCCAGATCATAACAATCGTGCCATATAGTTTTTACATGGCCGTCCTCCATTTTATATGCGCCCTTTCCTATATACCTTCGCTTATCCTTATGCCATATGCGCGTGGGGTTTATATCATAACCTTATAGCATATGCGTTGGTTTCATATACCATATATATTAACCTTATATCCTTTGCGCGTTGGATTTTATATAAATGGCTTTAACGCATTCCTTATTTGAACTATGGTATATAGTTTGATATAGCGCATTATTTGTTTTGCCTTATATGCACACCTTTATGATTTTAAAATGACCATCTTAGGTCATGTTTAAAATCATCACCATACTAATGCTTGAGTTGTATGTGCAGGTGGAAAAAGTTGTCCTAGGTTGGTCTTTTGCTTCTAAAGAAAAATACTTAGGGTTATAGGGAATATGTATAGGAAATGTGTATGAATGAAATGGAATATGTATAGGGGTAATAGGAATATAGGATACGTATAATGAATATCTTCAGGTACTAACTTCAACTTAACAAAAACTAAAAATTTCTAAGAAAAATTTGAATTTCAAGCACAAAATGACTATACATATACTCCCCTGGATGATGTCTGTACAAGTGGAATGAAATCAATTGATCAGATGTTGTAGATGGATCAAAAAGTAAACTTTATTACTGCTCCTTGTTCTTCATGCTCTGGTTCTTGAATTGAAAATTCAGGTCCCTTTGTAATGATTCTTTGTTTCAGGTCCCTCTGCACTGCTTACATAATATGCACATGTTGTTTTAACATTGGCAGGTCTTTCAGGTCCCTCTGTAATGATTTCTTATTTCAGGTCCCTCTGTTGACAATACAAGTTCCTTCTATACTTCAGCTTTCCAGCTAAAGATCTGATGCAAGTCTCCCCCTTGTTTAAGATGTGACTTGTCCTCAAGTCAGTTGTTGATGGAGAGTACCTGTATTGAAATTATGTGAGAACAGTAGAACAAGAAAAAGGAATTCATAGAGTCCAAGTTGCCCTGGTTTTCCCCTATGAATTCTTGTTTGCTTAGTGCCAGTTGCCTGGTTTTCACTAGCAAACAAATTATTTTTATGTTTTTTTTTATTTTTATTTTTATTTTTTATTTTTTATTTTTTATTTTTTATGTTTTTTTTATTTATGTTTTTTTATTCAACTACAGGACTGGAAGATGGCTGATCCTGGTGTGCCATTACTTCCAGTTCTGTATCTTCTGTCAGTTGTTTCATAAATGCTTCTTTACTGATAGGCCTATTATAAACTTTGAGCCTATGTCCATTCACTATAAAGGAGGTGGAGTCCTGGTCGATTGTCTTAATTTTGACTGCTCCATTGTCGAAGATTTCATCAATTTCATATGGGCCTAACCAGTGTGTTGTGAACTTTGCTTTGAAGTCTTTAAACTTGGAGTCAAAAAGTAATGCCCAATCTCCCTTGCGAAATGTCTTTGTTTTGATATATCTGTCGTGCCATTTCATTCTTTGTTGTTGCACCAATGTAGTATGCTCTATGGCTTGTTGACGATGCTCATCCAACTGATTCAGTTCCATGATCCGCTGCTGTTGTGCTTCTGTCAGGTCTAGTCCTAGTTCAGCTGCTAGTCTGTATGTTTGTATTTGAAACTCTATAGGCAATAAGGCCTCTTTTCCATATACTAACTAGTATGGACTAAAACCAGTTGTATTCTTCCATGTGATTCTATAGGCCCATAGTGCATCTTGTAATTTTTCAGACCAATCTTTTCTGTTCAGCTGTACTATTTTTGTCATGATATTTTCTAGGACTTTATTTGTTGATTCAACCTGCCCATTTGCTTGAGGATGATATGGTGTAGATTTCCTATGTTTGATCTTGTATTTCTCTTTTAGATCTCGTACCAGCTTTGATGTAAATTGTGTTCCTTGATCTGTTACAATTTGTCTAGGTACTCCATATCTGACAAAGATTTCTTCAAAAAGAAAGGTGACCACTGTATCTTTTGTTGCTCTGTTCACTGCTTTAGCCTCTGCCCACTTGGTTACATAATTTGTACATACTAAGATGTACTTCTTTCCATTTGATGGTGGATTGATGGGTCCAACAAAGTCAAGTGCCCATTGCTCAAATGGTTCTATGAGGACCTGTGGCTTCAGCGGCATCTCATCTCTTGTGATTGGTCTCCCTGTTCTTTGGCAACTGCACATTGCTTGACATATTTCTTAGAGTCTTTGAAGATGGATGGCCAGTAGTAGCCCAGTTGCAGCACCTTATATGCTGTTCGTTTATCTGCAAAATGGCCACCACATGGTTCATCGTGACATGCCCTTAGAATATCTAATATTTCATCTTCTCGCACACATTTTCTAATTATTAAATCTGAACCAGTATAAAATAAATCACCATTTACCCAACTATACCTAGAACTTTCTCTAACAATTTTGTGTCTTTGCTTTTTAGTGAATTGGGTTGGAAACTTTCCAGAAGATAAATAGTTTGCAATGTCTGCAAACCATGGTGTTCTTACTGTGATGGAAAACAGGTGTTCATCGGGAAAGTTATCTGCAACCGGATTTGGATCATTGGGTGAATGTATGCGGGACAGAAAGTCAGCCACTTGATTTTCTTTGCCTGGACGGTCTTGTATTGTGATATTAAATTCTTGCAATAAAAGTAACCATCTTGTTATTCTTCCATTGGTTATGGGTTTATTCATCAGGTATTTGATTGCTGAATGATCTGTATGAATGAAAACTTGATATCCTGTTATATAGTGTCTGAATTTGTTTACTGCATGTATAACGGCTAACATTTCTTTCTCTGTGACTGTATAGTTCAATTCTGCAGGTGTTAGATTCTTTCTTATAAAGTATATTGCATAATTGAACAAGTTCTCTTTCTGTCCAAGAGAGGCACCTATTGCAGTATCAGATGCATCAGTTGATATATGAAATGGCAAAGACCAATTTGGCCCACGGAGAATGGGTGCAACTGATAATTTCTCTTTCAGAATTTGAAATGCATTTTGACAGTCATTTGTCCAGTGAAATTCAATATCTTTTGCTAATAGTTTAAACAGAGGTTGGGCTATTTTACTGAAATTTTCAATGAATCGTCTATAATAACCTGCATAGCCTAAGAAAATTCTTACCTCTTTTTGTGTTGTAGGAGGTATTAAGTTTACTAGGACTTGGATTTTTGCTGGATCAACTTTAATTCCTGAAGCAGAAATATGGTGTCCCAGAACTATTCCTTCTGTCAACATCATATAGCATTTCTCATTGCTTAATGACAAATTTGTTTCAATGCATCGTTTTAGAACTTTCTCAAGATTATTTAGGCAATCATTATATGTGTTTCCATAAACTGTAAAGTCATCCATATAAACCTCTACACATTCATGAATTAGATCAGCAAAGATTGCAAGTACTGCTCGTTGAAAAGTTGCAGGTGCATTACATAAACCAAATGGAAAAACATTATATGCATAGGTTCCCCATGGGCAAGTGAATGTTGTCTTGTCTTGGTCTTCTGTTGCTATTCTAATCTGGTTGTATCCACTAAACCCATCCAAGAAAGAGAATAATTTCTTACCAGCCAAAGAGTCTAACACTTGATCAATGAATGGTAGAGGAAAATGATCTTTTAGTGTAGCTTTGTTTAGTTCTCGATAATCCACACATACCCTCCACTTTCCATTTTTCTTTGGTACAATAACCAGTGGAGAAACCCATTGACTATCTGAAATAGGATAGATGAATCCAACGTTTAACAATTTTTGTGGTTCTTCTTTCACTATTTCTTTCATCATGGGATTCATTCGTCTTTGAGGTTGTCTTACAGGTTTGATTTGATCATCTGTATAGATGTGGTGGACACATGTGTTAGGATGGATTCCTTGCATATCAGTATAATCCCGGGCAAAAGCTTTTGAATATTTCTTTAATAATGCAATTACCTCTTGCTCTTGTGCTGATTGCAACTCATTTCCAATGTTTAAATGTTTTCCAGGACTTACCTCTATTGTTTTTATTGTTGGATTGGAGATTGTGTTTACAGGAAAGATGTCTATAAAATATTTTCGCAAAGTTTGAACAGTACAAGTTTCCTGAAAGCATTGATTCAAAAGGTTATTTGCAGCTTCATATTGGACTTCTCTAAGCTGCTCTGAAATACTTGGTTCTGAAATGAAAAGATCCATTAAGTCTTCATTCTCTTCTTCTTCTCTCAAATCAAAGAATTGATTTATACTTAAAACTGATTTAGTTTGTTGTTTTTCTTGAGCTTCAAGCACTGATTCTAAAGAAGTTGATTGTGCAGGTGAATAAAGAGCAATGTGTTTCTTTTCATCTCCATGTGAAATAATCATGCTTCCTGATCTGCATCCTATAAAGGCATCAGCGGTAGCTAACCATGGTCTGCCTAAGATTAGAGGATGTCCTCCCAAATTTGTTTTTGGTTGCAAGATAAGGAAGTCCATAGGATACTCCCATGAATCCAAAGAGACTATAATATCTTCCAATATTCCTTCAGGAACAACTTTAGATCTCTCTGCTAATTCTAGGATTATAGAGGTTGATCTAATGTTGTTCAAGTGCAAAGTTTTCATTGTCTCCATTGTCATTACATTTATAGCTACTCCCAAGTCTATTAATGTGTTAGGTACTGAGAAATTATTTATTGATATAGTAACCATAGGGATACCAGGATCAATATATTTTTCTATTTTGGTTTGTGTAGACATGAGGCTTGCTAGTTTACCAATGACTTGGATTGTAGTAGGATCCTTCTTCTTTTTCTGTGATTTCTTAATGCACAATTCCTTTATTGTTTTAGCATATATTGGTATTTCTTTAATTTCCTTTAACAAAGGAATTTTTACATAAGCATTTTTTAACTCATCTAAAATATCAAATTCGGGAAGGGTTATTTCTTTTTGTTGTTCCACTAATCTTTCAGGATAAGGTGGTGTTTGTGTTGTAATGTTTGTTCCTTTCTGAATTTGTATCTTAGTTTGTGATGTTTCAGGTGATTCTCCTTGTTCAGTTGGTTCTTCTATAATTGGAGGAGAATCCTTTTTAAGCACTTTTCCAGACCTTAGATGGACTTCATTAAGAGGAAGAATTGAATATGTGGGCAAACATGTTGCTTCCTCTACAGTGTATGCAGCTTTGTCCATCTTATTATTCGGATTTGCCATTGGTTGGGCTGGTAATTGAGTTGGTCTGGGTTGATTTGTGGGTAGCTGTAACTGTTGTGGTTGGGTCAACAACTGTGGAGGATTCTGCTGCGGATATGGGATGGATTGTGGATATGCAGAATGTTGTTGTTGAAATGGTATGGATTGTGGATATTGTGGATATGTAAATGGCTGTTGGTATTGTTGTTGGTATTGTTGTTGATACTGTTGAGGTGGCTGGTTTCCATAACCATATCCTCTCCAACCTTGTGCAGGTTGTTGTGGATATTGTTGTGGAGGCCAAGCTTGCCATGGCATTGGAGGGGTCCAAGGATTTTGAGGTGGATAGAGGTAATTTTGTTGAGGGAATTGTTGCTGATTTTGTTGAGGCATCCTAGGTTTCCATGGTCTTCGTGGTGCTACATAATAAAAACCTTCCATTCCTGGCACTTCTTCCATTGAATTGATTTGTAATTCTTTCAATTTTAGACAATTTTCTGTGGAATGCTTTTCTGTACAAAGACCACAAACCTGAACACTATCCAAAGGACATTCTCTTAATGGATGTTTCTTTCTACATTTGGGACAAAAGATTGCTAGAGCTTGTTCTTGTTCTTCTTTCTTCTTGTTTGCTTTTAGCACATCTACTTGTGTCCCTAATGTACTCAAGAGATCTGTTTTGAAATTCTCCAATAAGCTTCCTATTTCAGCTCTTGTTATCCCTCCTGCAGCTGACTTTGCTGCTTTTGAACTTACTTCTCTTCTTCCTGTTTTTGCTCTTCCTCTAGAATATTTTTGACATAAATCAACAATTTCGTCGAATGGTAGGTTTGAGATGTCTCCTTTACCCATCACATTCAAGATGTCAAGGTATTCATCCCTTATACCCTTGAGAAAGATTGTTCGAATGGTTTCTTGATTTAGAGAGTGTTGTTTAGATTTCTGTAGATTATATAAAAATCTTTCCAAATATTCTTCTAAACTTTCATCTTCTTGTTGTGTCATTCTGAAAATAGCTTCCTTTGAATCTCTAGATCTACAATAAGCTTGAGATTTTTTAAGGAAGACTGATCTCATATCATCCCAAGAAGCTATTGTTTGTTCTCCTAAACCCATAAACCATTTCAAAGCTGCTGCTTCTAATGTTGCAGGGAAAAGACGAAGTTTATGAATGTCATCAGTGTATCCATATGTTCTACATAGAATATCAAATTCAAACATAAATGCATCAGGATCTTCTGTGGACATTCCATAAAAATTTGGCAATACAGAAGGTGGAATATTTTTCATTTTCACTTCTTCTCCTAATATTGCACTTGTGTCTATTATTGGAAAGCCAAAGGTAGTCTCATCTTCTTGTCTTTTTCGATCGTTTTCTATTTTTCTATCATTTTCTTGTTTTGTATCCTCCTCTCTTTTTCTTCTCCATTCTGCTTGTTGTCTTTCATATGCAGCTCGTTGTTCAGGAGTGAGAATAACAGATCCATGTCCCTCTTCTGCCATTGGTTGATTTGTTTCAATTTTAAGTGGAGTTTCAGGTTGGTCAAAGATAGGAGGATTTATGGATGGAAATAAAGATTGTTTTCCTTTGATAGTTTCTTTTTGTTTTCCAGAATTTGAAAATTGTTTTTGCTTTGCTTCCCAAGCTAACAAAGTTTTCCTCTCAATCAAAGTTAATCTTTGTCCACTTCTTTGTTTTTCTTCCAATTCCTCAATTATTGGATTACCAGTAACTGGGGTGTTTGATGATACTATCTCTATTTGTGGGGGGTTTTTAATAAATCTACCTTGAGGATATCTATGTCTAGGCATAAAGAAACATAACTAAAAAGTGTAACTACTGTTTTTTTTTTTTTTTTTTTTTTTTTAATCTTTCTATTGACTATGCCGATATTTGCCTCCCTGGCAACGGCACCAAAATGTTGAGCTAATTTATGTACCTAAACTAACACAATTATTTATTATCAATCCGGGTTGTTTATGCTTTGAGGCAAGTTCACTATATGTGAAGATCTAATATAATCAAACCTTGAAAGATAATTTATTCAAAAGTAATACATCCTACAACTCTAATTCAACTTGTTCAAAGTAGAGGAAAAATATTGAGATGATTCTTGACTCAAGAAGTCCACCTTTACCTCAACTATCACTTAATGAATCAGAGATTAAAATCAAGAACTTAATATGGATAAATTGTTAATGAAAGAAGCTCTTAACTTAAGAGACACATAAAGTATTTCATCATAATTTATTCATCTCAATACTCAAAATCACAATAAGAAACTACTTGCATGCAAACCAAAGAAACTAGTTGTAATTCATCATTTTAGTAGAAGGGATGTTCAACTTGAACACCTGTTTTTCCAACTTGATAAAGTGATGAATAAGATATGAACTAATGAAATCAATCATTATGCATGAACCATGAAGCAATCTGAAATAAAGCTTTGAAAAACCAGTTCTACAATCATCAGATTACAAGGAAATAAAACTAGTTAACAAGAAAGTGTACTTAGCTTGGAATGGGGGCCCTTCCACCCTTGCCTTGCACACTTGATAAGTGATCTCATAAGCTTAACTTCAGTTACACATCCATAGCATTGAACAGCAAAATAATAACAACACAAGTCTTCAAATTAACTCCTCAATCCAAAGTTGTCACAATATAAAAGTATAATAAGTCAATCCCCATAAGCCATCAAAGTTTTGGCTTTAAATAAGAAGTCTCATGAAACAAACTGATCTATATTCACTCAAACAAACCCATCTACTCTCATCCACCTATCTAATTCGAATTCATTACTCTTATCCCAAGAAATATGACCAATCCCATAGAATCTCAAAACTGCCCTATTTCTATGGGATTTCTGAATGACTAGTCATGATTGACTAGCACCAAATGGGCCTAATAAAGCTTGTTTTGTTCGAACTAAGCATAGCTGGCTTAATCCTAGTTGCCAAGCTGTCCATCCATGCATTCAATTCGTGCCCAAGTGTCCTGCAACCACATCAACCATAGAGCTATTACGGGAATTTATGAATCTGCCAATTTTGCACTAAAAACCAAACTTTCATAAAAACTTTAGAAATTGAAAAATTAAAATTAAATACCTGAATAGATATCAAATATACATAAAAATGGAATAAATGAAGGGAAAATGGATGGGAAATAGATGGATTAGTAAGTTTCTTTGAGAAAAATAAGACCAAAACTAAGGCCCAACAATGCCATTGATGAAAAAACAGTGACTTGGGAAGATTTCCAAGTCAAGTTTAAAAATCGTTATTTGAACGAACACTATTATGATGACAAAGAAAAGGATTTTCGCGAACCCAGATTGGGACAGATCACCATATATGAGTTTGTCACCAAGTTTACAAATCTTCTAAGGTATGTTCCTTGTATTCATGAAGAGAAAGCAAAGGTACAATGGTTTTTGAACTGTTTTCCTACTGTGTACAAGGAGAAGATAGAGTTTGATAGTCCAAAAACTATGGACAAAGTGGTGAGGAAAGCTAGATTATGCTACCAGTAGTTTAAAGGAAAGAGTGAACATGGATAAATATGGATAAACAAGGGTGAATTCAAAGGAAAGAAACAGAAACCAGCTTACTTGAAGAAATTTGGTAGGGATCATCAGCGAAAGAATTTTAATAAACCAAAGGAAATTCAAACTGCCCAGTCCCAAGTTGGTTCAAAGAAAAAAGATGGGGATAATAAGAAGGAAGGAACAGTTAAAATGCGGGAGCCTTTGAAATGTTGGGGTTGCAGAGAACCTCTTCTGTTGAGAGACTGTCCACACAGAAATATTCAAATGATTCTGAGAGATAGAGAAGCTACCACAATGAATGACATAGCAAGAAACATACCCACTATCATTGCAGCCTTGGAGAACCGACAAGTAGAACACCAAGCTACTATGGTCGAGATGGAAGGTAAGATTGCTGACCAATTTGTTACATTTTTAGTTGATCTGGGTGCTTCTTTGAGTTACATTAGTCCACAAGTTGTAGAGAAATGCAATCTCAAAACTAAAAAATTTCAACAGTCTTGGTTGGTCCAATTAGCCACTGGTACCAAACGAAAAGTAACTCATAAGTTACCTCAAACAGCAATTAAATTAAATGATTTTCAGACAGAGGTAAATTTAAACATTCTTCCCTTAGGCTCATATGATTTTCTGATAGGAATGGACTGGTTAGAGAAAATAAAGGCTATGATGAACTGTTGGGATAAAACTCTGCATTGCATAAATGAGGAAGGGAGACCCGTTATGCTCAAAGGAAAACCAAAGCCAATCTCAGTAAGACAAATATCAGCTCTGCAATTAAAAATGACATCTAGAAAAGGATATCAAGTATATGTTGTACATGTTGAAGAATTAGGATAGCAACCTGAAGAAGACCTGTTAGACACTTTACCAGTGGTAAGAGAATTTAAGGAATTTTTTCCAGATGAGATTCCTCATCTTCCTCCTAGAAGAGATATTGATTTTGCAATCGATTTGCTGCCAGGAGCTACACTTATTTCTAGAGCCCCTTATCGGATCAGCCCTCATGAACTCATGGAATTAAAAATGAAATTACAAGAATTGTTGGATAAAGGTTACATCAGACTGAGTGTATCTCCTTGGGGAGCACCAGTGCTGTTCGTGAAAAATAAGTATGGAACCTTTAGAATGTTCATTGACTACCATCAACTAAATAAGTTGACAATCAAAAACAGGTACCCATTGCCCAGAATAGATGATCTTTTTGATCAGGTGAAAGGGGCTTCAGTATTTTCTAAGATTGATCTGAGAACTGGTTATCACCAACTCAGAATTAAGGAGGAAGACATCAGTAAAACAACTTTTCGAACCAGGTATGGGAACTACGAATTTGTAGTCTTACCTTTTGGTTTGACAAATTCCCCTGCCACTTTTATGTGCTTAATGAACAGCATGTTGAACAAGTACTTAGATAAATTTGTACTAGTATTCATAGACGATATTCTATTCTATTCAAAGAGTGAGGCAGAACATAAGGAACACCTTAGAATTGTATTACAGACTCTTAAGGAGAATCATTTTTATGCCAAGTTTAGCAAATGTGAATTTTATAAGGATAAGATTCGATATCTAGGCCATATTATTTCTAAACAAGGATTGGTTGTTGACCTTGATAAAATAAAGGATATTAGAGAGTGGTCGGTGCTGACTGATGTTTCAATAGTGAGATCATTTATGGGGATTGTGAGATATTATCAACGGTTTGTAGAAAGATTCTCTACAATATCAAATCCCATAACTTCACTACAGAGAAAAGGCACCAAATTTGAGTGGACTAAAAAATGCCAAAACAGCTTTGAACAACTAAAATTAAAACTTACTACAGCCCCTATACTGAAGATTACAGATCCTGATAAAGAGTTTTACTGCAAGAAAATTCTGTTATTGGATATGAATCTAGAAAACTTAGGAAAAATGAACAGAATTATAGTGTATATGATCTAGAATTAACTGTTGTAATTCATGCCTTGAAGATGTGGCGACACTATCTTCTTGGGAAAAAATTTACATTGATGACAAATCATATTAGCCTCAATTATTTCTTTTCTCAAACAGATTTGAATGCTCGACAAGCCAGATGGCTGTCTTTTCTGAGTGAGTTTGATATGGACATAAAACATATCAAGGGGAAAGAAAACAAAATTGTTGATGCTCTAAGCAGAAATTATTTCCAAAACATAAGCAACATTGGGATTAGTGCTAGTTTTGACCTAGAAGAATTGTTAAAAATGTAGCAGGTCAAGATCCCAACTATGAAGATCTACAATTGAAAATGCTGAAAAAGGAAATGGAGGAATACACCCAAAACCAGAAAGGACTGATCTGCTATAGAAATAGATTGTACATCCCCAATGTGGATTCTTTGAAAAAAGAAATCCTTGATGAATATCATAAACAACCATATTCAGGACATCCTGGATATCAGAAAATTCTTACAGCCTTGAAAAAGAAATTGTTTTGGCCAGGAATGAAAAAGGACGTAGCAAACTATTTAGCTAGATGCATGGAATGTCAACTAGTCAAAGTTGAACATCAACATCCAGCTGGACTTTTAAATCCCTTCCCAACTGCAGAATGGAAATGGGACATTGTTTCTATAGATTTTATAACCAGGTTACCTAGAACAAAGTATCAGCATGACTCAACGATGGTAGTGGTTGATACTTTAACAAAGGCTGCACACTTCATACCTGTAAAATCTAATTTTGGGATAGCCCAAGTAGCAAATGTGTTCCGAAAAGAAATAGTAAGGCTACACGGGGTCCCAAAGATGATTATTTTAGATAAAGACACTAAGTTTACAACTGCTTTTTGGAAAGGTCTAGTTGGGGGCATGCGCACTAAATTGAATTTTAGCACTGCTTATCACCCTCAGATGGATGGTCAAATAGAGAGAACAAATCAGATTTTGGAGGATATGCTGAGAATGTATTTGATGGATAGGCCATAAAAATGGGAGGAATACTTACATTTAGTTGAATTTTCCTATAAAAAAAGCTATCAATCCTCCATCAAAATGAGTCCATTTGAAGCGCTATATGGAAGAAAGTGGCATACTCCTTTAAGTTGGAGCCAACCTGAAGATAAGCTAGTACTGGGGCCAGATACTCTACAATAAATGGAAAGGATTGTCAAACAAATACAAAGAAACATCAATACAACACAGGATCGACAGAAAATCTATGTTGATAAGAAGAGAGTGCATTGAGAGTTCAAAGTGGGTGATCATGTCTATCTGCGAATTAAACCCGAAAAGAGTACACTTTATGCTGGAAGCTGTGCAAAATTGGCTCCTAGATACTGTGGGCCTTTTGAGGTGTTAGAAAGGGTGGGACCAGTGGATTATAAACTGGCCTTACTGCCTCATGTTAAATTTCATGATGTGTTTCATGTTTCGTTAGTAAAAAGATATGTACATGATGCTTCTCACATTGTTGATTGGAATATGATACAGGTGGAACCAGAAGGGGAGTTCCTTCCAGAACCACTTCAAATATTGGAGCAGGAATAAATTGAACAGTAGCTAGAGTAAAGATGCAGTGGAAGCACTCTATAGCTGATGAAGCTACGTGGGAAGGAGAAGCCAAAATGATGGAAAAATATCCATATCTATTTTCAAAATAAACTCTAGTAGTTAGCTGTTAACACTGAGGACGGTGTTTGTTTTCAGAGGGGGAATATGTAACACCCCTAGTTTATGTTTTTCAAGTCAGACATTTTAACTTCAGTCAAAAGGGGAGTGGACCCCAATGGATAAGTATTGTGTTGATGTAGTTAATTAATTATTTTTGAAAAATGAATAAAATGTTTTCTATGCATTATGACCAAATGAGATTTTTGAGATCACTTGCCTAATCCATGAGGTATGGAAAGAGGCAAAGACTTTCCCAAAAAATATTTCAAAAAGCCTTGAAAGAATTTATTTCTAATTTAGATTTTTGAGGAAAATCTAAATTTCCCCAATGATGAGGAAAGTAGTTGGGAAGAGGTAAAAAGCTGGAAAAGCATAAAGGAACTTTAAAGTCCCTAAATAAGGGAAGCCTAGGCAAACAGGAATAAAAGCATACTGAAATTATGGACGTAGAATTAGAAACAGGCTTCGGGGAGAGCATAAGCTTAAATAAGCTACTCCAGAACAGATTGGGGGTTGGTCTATTCTGGGAGTGGATCTCAGCTCGGCGGTGAGTTCTGGAGATAGAGGAACTCTAAGGTTGGGAGGACTGGTCATAAGAAGAAGTGGTATGCACCCTACTTTTATGAATGGTTAAAATAGATGCTGGTGTACAGTATTGATAGATATTGTAGCTGTTATTTTGAATTAAGTTTTATCAGATTTGTTATTCCATAAATTTAACAGATTTCGTTAGGAGAAATTAATCTCTAAAATCTGTATAGTAGTAGGAATATTTCATTGGGAAATATCAAGCAGAGTATCTACACCAATACTCGTGTAAATATGAAGATATTGTGTTCCCAAGAACTGTACAAAGGAAAATTTTAACATATTTATGTACTTTAAAAGTAATGTGGAAGTGGAAGTAAATTCTAGAATAATGAATATTGTTCTACTGTTATGTTAAAGAAAGTATAAAACCTTATTAATCAAACCACATATTTCAACAAATAAATAAATGTGAAGATTTTAAATTTATTAAATGCTATTCTGGAGTTACATGACAATCATAAAAGAAGTAATGGATGGAATTTTCACTTTGCATGTTCACTTAAGGAAATGAAATTGGTATATAATTTAATAATATACCTGAATGTCCATAGATGATATTAACATCATTTTATAACCAAATTTTATCCACATGTAGATACATATGTAACTAAGTTGTGTCATTATATAAGAATCCTGTAGAAGTACTAAGATACATTATAGCTATTAATGACATAGTAACCCAGAATTATCTACATGGAGTGAGTTATTTTATTATGTTCTGGCTATTTAATAACCATTATACTTCCAATGGAAATTTTGATACATAAATTTTCTTTCTATGTTAAATCAAGATAATAGGAAATAAAAATACTATATAGATTGTAGAATACGTTTTATCCCGATAGAATAAACTTTGGAATATCCTCTGAAATTATTCTTAATGAAAGAATCATGAGAATTGACGAAAGCACATAAGAATAAGAAAAAGTATTATAGTCATCTATAATATGGACAATCTGAAGTAAATAAACGAGTTCTAATTAAATACAGTGTTAGAAACATATGAGATTAAGAAGTATTTTAACTCAAAAATAAATAACCATATGTATACAAAGGTATACATATTGTTTTAAAAATCTGTGTAAAATAAAATCATTGTATAGAGTATCAAAATGTCTGGATCTCAGTTAGATCCATATCAGTTATGGACATAAATCAATGTGCGTACAATATAAAATTATAAATGTTTGAAATAAAACTTGGGATTTCATCCAGAGGATAAATTGTTGAAGCAAGCCAGTTGAAGCGAAATTAACCGACCTGGAAGGTAAGCGAAGTATTCGTTAAATCTTTCTTGATAATGAACAAGAAGTTAAATGGAATGTTGATAAAATACAATGACCGTTGATCCTGTATGTAATTCACAAGAATAAAAATTGTTAATATTTATTTAATTCAGGAAAATCTGTAAACACTCCATTAAAAATCTCAGAAAATAAAATATTTACTTGAGGGTAAGAGCATATATCTCGAAAACGACAAGGGAAATCTGGGGAGAATAAACCTGAGGCATATATATATATATGAGGAAATATAAAATCATATAAACTAATATAGAAATTCAAATAAAATAACTAAAACCCTTACGGTGAAATTCAGTTTAGGAAGAATCAAACCCACAGAGAAGCGAAGTGGAAATCACCATACAAACGATGGAGCTTTCGTTCTATGTTTCAGAAAATAAGCAAATGACATTACAAATTAGCTTACGATAAATATTTGTAATAGAAATATTTCCTATTTAAATAGAACAATCGGTAATAATGAAACCCTCTCTAAAATCCGAGGACAAGAAGAGGAGAACGTTATTACTAAATTTTAAACACCAAGAATGAAGATGAAACTAAATGAAAATCAGTGAAAATAAATAAACATTACTACTGTGAGTATATATTAGTATAATGAAAAATATCCGAAGTATTCTTATGACCACGAGGGCTACAGAAGAAAGTAGAGACAAATTGAGGATAGAAGTCTAAATCTCAATGGAAAATGCAATAATAAATTTCCATCTAATGGATGGAAAATGATGGTATTCATACCTGAAATTTATTCAAGAAAACGAAGAGAAAATCTTCATAGAGTAATCAGACGTCTTGAACAGTGGATGTAAGTTCCATTGTGAACACCACAAGGCATATCGTGGAAATGAACTGGTAAAAGGAAATGAACCATAGAATAGGGGACTTAAATAAAAATCAAAAACTAAAAACCCTAAGTTGAAATCGAATCATCTGAATCATACACGTGTCAATAGATCCACATCGGTGTTGGGATCGATGTGTATATCTCGGGATTAAAATCAAGGAAATGACGAAGACAAACTGGAGAAATATTCCATTAAACATAGTGGTACCTCTGTTCCATATTACAAATTAAAACATTTAAGTAACGTGTACCAACAAATCTGTTAAAAGTATATATAAATCCCATAGTACCTAAATGTGGTTCAACGCATACAAATTGTACTTAGAATGAATTTAAAATGCTCGTTGAATCTACCAATGAAGAGTTGTCTTCATCATTACATAATACAAACAAATCAAATCGAACTCTAATTCCAACCAAATATATATGCTATGGCGAAAAATACAAAGGGTGAATCATGTTATAAAATCGGATCAAGGGTTTAATGGCCAAGTACTCATAGCGTAAACAATAAAATAAGTCCATTAATGAAATGTGCCTCGAAAATTATGAAACCGAAATTGATGTGGACAATCAAAAGTAGGTGTACTTACCGTGGGAATGGAAATATCAACCATTGCCATCAGTTATAATCACATCGAAAATATATATAGTCGATAGATTTTATTATAAACGTGGGATATGATTGTTAAGAATTCATGAATGGCTATTAAAGTTCTAAGGATTTGCACTGAATGACACACACACACACACACACACACACACACACACAAATATATATATATATATATCTATCTATATATATATATATATATATATATATATATATATATATATATATATATATATATATCGAATTCATCGCAAGGTTACAAAGTAATCGCTCTCACCTATAGATAAGAGGTAAATCAAATAATTGGTTCGATAATATATATGGATAGAGAGAGGCATATATACAACCTTAGGAATATAATGATAGTAATAAAATACTTCAATACAATATATGTTATGAAAAATAATAAAAAATTGTGAAATAACACGCAGTTGCTAAAACTAATAAGGAAATTGTCAAGGGGACAATTAATTAGTATATTACCTTTCTATCACGATGAGAGGAAAATGACGTGAAGGGTATACTTGGAGCATGGAAACATTTGGAAAAGGAGTTTTGTTAATAATTCAATAAACCTCTTTTCCTTAAAAATATTAAGAGGATAGGTAAGTATTAATGACAAAATCGTTTAAGAATAAATTAGAAGAGTAATGTTCACTCTTCCTTATAATGAATTTCTTTTTTTTTTCTTGGTTGGATGAGAGTCGTTACAACAATTAATCAAGCAAATTAATAATATTAATAATAATACTATTATTATTATTATTATTATTATTAATATAAGCGTATAAAAGTATTAATGTTATATTTTTAACCGCAAGACTATTATGATTAGTCAATTCTATCCAAGCGATATAGGCTCATTTCAGAAAAGAAGCTTAGCCTTTGGCTTGAAAATAATGGTAAAAGAGCTAAAGAGCAAGCTGATTTTAGGAGACATCACTCGACTATCGGCCATATTGTCACTCTCAGGATCATTGTGGAGGAATGTTGCAATAGTAAAGTCAATCTCTTTTGTTGTTTTTTGGACTTTAGAAAAGCTTTGACATTGATCATCGAGATAAGGTTTGGGAGAGACTTGAAGAGATCATGGTTCCTCCTACACTACAGATTATTCTGATCTGTCTCTACGAGACTATAATTGCCAAGCTTATGACCAACGAAGGGTGGTATAAAGATATTAAATGCAATATTGAGGTTAAACAAGGTTGTCCCTTATCTCCTATCCTTTTTGGCATTTACATCGATAAGCTTGAGGAGTGTCTAGAAAATGCAGATTGCAAGGGCATCGAAATTGATGGTATAATCATTACTCTTCTCCTTTATGTTGATGATATTGTTCTTCTTGTAAAGAGATATGATGACCTAGACAAGTTGTTCAAGTCTCTTCATGTCTATTATTCCAAGATGGGTATGAAAGTTAATATTGACAAGACTAAAGTCATGATCATAAAATCAAAAAAGATCACCCATAGTAATTTTGTCTATGATAACCATTATTTAGAGTAGGTTTCTTCTAAAAAATATTTGGGTATGACTTTCCTCATCAACTCAACTCGAATTATAGCATCGAGAAAAGGATTATTGGAGGTTCGAAAGCTTATTATGAGCTTGAAAACAATTGTAAGTTGGACGATCTTTACATTTGGAGTAAAAAAAGGTTCCACTTTAAGACTCTCGACATCCCTGTTGTCTTACATGAATATGAAGTTTGGGGTTGCAGTATATCTAGATATTCGTGGAGAAATATTGATATGATTCAAAAGCAAATATTAACTTACAACATAAAGATCAAGGGAAATACTCCCTATCCTATCCGCTTTATTGAAGATGGAATGTCTCCCATTGAAAGTATGGCTATGTTCAGATATACAATGTATAAGAAGAAGCTTTACAACATGGAATCCAAGAGGCTCCCAAAAATTTCTTCTAAATTTAGTAAAAACCCCAACCTTAGGCTCAATTGTTGGTGGCATAAGGATGCACATTCTGAGCTCAACCATTGGGCGATTAAGGAGGATATCATCATGTGAAGAAATGATAGTGTCAAAGGTACTATTTCCTGTAATTTTAAGGAAAAATTGTGGGATGATAAGGAGTTGGATGGTAAAAGAAGGCTTATATACTATAAGGAGGTGATCAACCCCACCCTTGATAACCAGAATTATCTCTCATTGTTGAGAAACACTAAGAAAAAAATTAACATCACTAGGATAAGAGCTAATTCTCATAAGCTTTGAAGTGAAACTGGGCGGTGGTCTACTCCCAAGACTCCCAAGGATGATAGAATCTGTGATATTTGCGATACTAAGAAGATGGAAGATGAAAAATACTTCCTTTTAAAATTCTCAGCTCTTACTCACATCCACTCTCGATTCACTAGCATCTGACACACTTTCCAAACTTCTTGACTTATTAAGCCAACCAAACTATAATGATATTGGAGTGGTTATTTCTCTTCATTTTTTATTAGAAAAAACAATATTTTAAAGAATGACAATTAAATTATTTTTCTTTTCTTGAGGTCTAATACACCACATTGGTCTTAGTGGACATTAATCATCATCATCAATATATATATATATATATATATGAAAAAGGGATATGTAATAAAAAGTAGAGGCAATGAAGAAAGAATAAATTTGTGCATGATCAATCACAATCACTAATAATGGTTGATGATGGTCGACTACTTTAACTTTTTTTCATATTCTAACAATCTCTATTGCAATCTGACAAAGAAAATTGACAACTAATTTTAAACATTACAACACCGATGACAACAACATGGAATTTGCTTACATTGAAAAATAATAAAAAATTATTGAGATATATTTGAGTTCTCAGAAGAAAATAAATTTCGACAACAAAATCCAACTTTTAGCACACTATGAGAAGACAATTAATTAATGTCAGCCTCTTCCAAAATACACCCAGAGAGGTGATAGAAGCAACACCAGTTAAAATCAATAGGATAATGATCACAATATTGTACTCTTCCAAATGAGTCCCTTCTTGTTTTCCTTTTTTATTCTCTATGGTGCAAATGATACAAAGTTTCAACGTATGATTTCATTTCATACAAGACACGAATATGCTTATCACTAAAACCTGGATGGAAGCCATGTCTCCTATCAAGCCTTGTGCGAATATAGGAAAAAAAAATAATGGCTTTTGCAATAGCTTTAATCGTTGAAATGTAATATAGACCATAATTGTTCTCCATATCTGGGTTTCATTGGCAAAAGGATTAAATAGAAATTAGTACATACACACACAAATAGACAATTTGTTTTTTAATAAATGCATTTGGTTTTTTTTTTTAAATCCACAAAAAATCTATGAGACATAAATGTAGAAGGATTCAAAACAAGAACAAAAAAAGGCAGAAATAGATACAATTTAATCAATCGAACAACAACATCACCACACAAAAAAATATTTAGCCATGAAATTACTTCCAAATGTTCAATTTACTTACTTTACCAATTAAAAACTATTCAAATCATCAACAAGCAGGAAAAATAACCTATTAATGAGCACACAAATAATTGCAAGAAATAACACCCGTTATAGATAACTAATCATCTTTTTGTGAAAGACATGCCCAAACACTAAGCTCCACTCAAGACAAAAACCTTGAAAATGATATCGACTTAAAACACTCCTCCTAATTCTTTCTAAGTTTAACATGTGCACCGTCTTTCATTTTAGCATAATGTTAAAAATAAAAAGGTGTTGAAATCTACAAACCATCTATTGACTTAACTCTTGATATAGTTGTAAATGTAAAACTCTGCCTCTCACTATCTCCAATATCTATGGTGGATCATTACCAATTCATCCCCTGTGATTTTTGAATTGTCAGCACCCATGAAATTTTCAATGCAATATATCTAATATTCACCCTAACAACAGACACAATTGGCACAACCTTTGGGTAGTTGTTATCAAAGGGAACACCATAATACTATTAAAAAATAATTGTAGCGAATTGTTAAGGTTGTGGCAAGTTAAAACGCGGTGCATAGAAAATATATTCAATATATCCAAGTGAAAAATTAACCAACCCACAAATCAAACATTAACATCATTCAATCTCCATGACATAGAAACACTTGATGGTCCAACACATCATTATCATTTTCACCAACTTTTGTTCTTCTCATACGTTCTACAACACATCTTGCAATAGGATAATTTAATGATTTAAGAATCTTTTAGCTTTGTAAATTGATAATATTATTCATTTCAAATAAAAAAATTTCATTTCGGTCCAAGAAACTATCAAAACATGTCAAAATAAGATCCCAGAATGTAAGAAAATCACCCACATTTCTAATATTGGTTAAAAGATAGATAAAAGACATATGTCTCAAATTGTCTCCTTGTTGCCTATAAATTTTGTCCAAATTCACAACAATTTTGAAGGTTTCCCAGAAAACGTTCCCAATTGTTCTTCCTGCATATAATGGTTTATCCTTGATATGAGTAAGTTGTCCAAAGTGACCCACAAGAATGAAAAACCTACCACCAAAAGGAGAATTTTTGTTTTGAGGAAAGGCTTCTCACAAACAAGAATATATCTATATGAATAGCCTTTATCCTATAAATCTCATCTCATCAATAAATATATAGTGAATATGCCTCATGTATTATTCAAATACTACCGGAGCTTGGTCAGACAATGATTTCATATCTTTTATTGGAATTTTCAAAGTATAATGTATTGTTTTTCCATGAAAGTTAAAAGTAGTTATACTGGTTGGAGCGAGAAATAACAATGGACGTTTATCAGTGTTTGTTGAAGAAGAAATATCATGAGAATTACAGTGAATGAGTGAATACGTCATGATTCCAGTAGTACCTTCAATAATCATTTTCAAACAACCATCATTCCTACCATTACAAAGTGCCAAAAAAATATCCCAAGAGAAGAAATTTGTTTGTTTGATAGACACGACGGTGAAAAAAATGTATCCATAACCAACCTCCCATTGATAATACCCACAAACTGAGAATATTTTATAAAATGGGTTCAGTTTTCCAAAAATTCATTTATGACCATTGATTCCTTCCAATTCTAATGAAAATCAGAGTCCCTTCTACCAATATTTTCAAGGTCTGAAATTCTTACATTGCTTGGAAGAACTATCTAGGAAAATCCCTGCCACTCTTCTAAGTATCAATAACCATTTTCTTCTTGTAAAAGGGACTCAACATCTTCTTCATAGCCTCCATCCATCAATGGGGTTTGATGAACATGCCAAGCATGATATCTCGAAATACTCCAATTTTGAATGATACTTTCAGTTGAAACCCCTATATCAAAAGAAATGTAATGAAATGGCTTGTATAAAATAAAATCACCCCAAAAAAGAGTCTCAAACTCTTCTAACTCAACATGAGGAACATCATAAAGTCATGGAAAAACCTGAATAATAGCATCGTTATATCATGGCCTCCATGGCTGATGCGTACGGCTGGGATAAAAAATCCATGATATTGTTGTTTCTATGAAGCACAAATGTTCCAAAAAAATATGTCCAATTTGATACACCTGAATGAAATATTTTGTGCACGAAACCTCATCAAAATGTAGTGATAACTTTTGGTACACATTTTTTCCAATATTCAAAGCAAAAAATTTATGACTACAAACAAGTGGAGGGAGTTTTAGCAACAATTGACACGTTTCTTGATCTCCATTGTCATGCTCAACAAGTGTTTCAATAAGGAAACTTCTATAGGTAGACAATGCACGAGCCTCAGACTGGCTCCCACAAGCCAGTCTTGTCAAATTTTCTTGATAACTTTATGATATTCTGTCTACCATTGAAGCATATTTCGATATATATTTAATACTGCATGTTGAGAAACAACTAGCTGGAAATCAAAATTCTCTCACCACATTGTTAAAAGATCTACATTGTCAACGTTAAAACAGTCATAGTTTCTTGTTAGTTCACACTTTTCTTCCCTTTTCAATCTATATATAATGTTGAATCTCCACGAATCTCCCATGGAGCATCATAGTGGCACAAAATGACATATCCTTTTTATGTAGACACAAATGAATGCTACATTTAATATGCCTCTACACATGATTCAGCAAATGATCATAATATTCTGTGGGATTGCAAGAAAAAACTGTTGCGTATTTAATATGCATGGATCATCATTCAAAATTCGAGGCATCATGACATTTTAACAATTTATGTCACATATCTTCCAAGTAGTAACATATTTGTCGAAATATTTTTTCGTCTCATCCAATGTTTCTATATCTAATGCTCCAAGAATTCACAAAAATCCATGAATGTTGGCCAAACCTCTATGCTTCCTCTAGCATATGACATAATCTAAAACATGTAATTAACCTACAAATAACAAATTATAATAACACACCTTTTGGTTAAAGTCTTAAAAAAAAAGGGCAAAAAGGAACGATAACAAACCCATACGAGAAGTACTTATCACTAACATATCTCTTCAAAACCTCCTCTCAAAATATATTGACTCTTTGGTGCATGTACATAGCAACTATAAGCCGGTATTGAATAAAAATTTTATTTTTTTTGGCATGCTCATTTTTTAAATAACAATGGTTATTTGAAGGCATTAAAATATGAAATTTAGGACACTTTGTGTCTATTTCACTCAATGTAAAAAATAAAGTAGGGAAACCCAGCTGGATGATCATGTCTGTGAGTTCAAAATGACACTTTTTTGAATAAGCCCTTCTCCCACTAAGACAAGATCCAAAATGCATTAATTTTTACCTAATTTATTGTCTGGTAAATCATGTATTTGTCTCCACAACTCTTGTACATTTGCATGTGAATTTCCAAAAACAAAGAATTTGTTCCTTGAATTCGATGGTGCAAAATCATATTCAACAAGAAATATCATAACCGGGGATGGCTTCCAAATATCTAATCATAATATCCAAGTAGATGAAAACCATATTCATGCGTCTCAACATTGCAAATATGTTGATGCAACTAATCACTGTTACACGTCATTTTGTCACCATGACACTTAACAATTAAACTAGATCTATCGCCATCCATACTTATGATTCAATACACTCCTTTGCAATTCAAACATTCATATTCCTTTACAAAATGATGAATTTTAGGTAAAATAGTTCTTTGACCTCTTAAATATGACTTGTGCATTTTTCCTAGTCATTTGTTGTGCATGTGTTGTTAATTCCATGAATTCCCGCGTAGTTATGTACTTCGTTTTCCATTAAAAATCGCACAACTAACTCAAAGTAAATTAAAAATAAAAAGTAAGTTCTAGAAGCATAGTTCGGTGCATATATCCCAACTAGGACCCTCTGGGTCATTTATGTTCGAGCCAAACCTCTCTAAGCATGGACCTGATTCTCTTGGATCATGGAACCCTAATCCCACTATTTGTGGATCTCATCCAAATTTTGAGGATTTGAAACCTCCTCCATTTATCCTATAAATTGAGATGAGACTTTATGGTTAGGGGAGTTAAGTTATGATAGTCCTATGTTGGTAAATTTGGATTGGAAAGCTTATCATCCAAGGAGAAATATTAGAGGCATTTGGTAGGAACCTTCACGACATCAAGGCTTGGTTGTAAGGATAATATTTTATCCCGCAATAATACATTTGGATACTTTTCGCGTTGTATTTTCTTATTGGAATTATGAATAGTTTATGCTCATGTATTCATTAAAATAATTTCAATTTCTACTCTCCTTGATCATTAGATTAAGCTGTTTTAGGTTATTATACTCTATATGCCTTTGATCCTTTGTATGATTGTAGGTTTCTTCAAAGCATTGAGGAGCTACATCATGATAGATTGCTGGATCTTCATCAAGAATTTCATTAAAGAGCTTAGAGCGTCATCCTCTTCTTTTAGTTTAATCATCTGAAGGTTGTTATAAGCTTAGAGAAAGGGATATTATTATATATGTTTATTTATATTTCTCCTTTAGGATTCTACAGAGATCACTCTTGTCCACAAGTGGGATTTATCCGTATAAAAAATTGGAGACCATATTGGGGAACTCCTTTTTCCTCTAGTTTTTCATTGGTTATGATTTCCCATTTTACTATTTTGACTGAGTTTAAATGTTGTTGAATTTATGACCTTTTTGATCCTCTGGGTTGAATGCCTTTTGTTTTTTTTTTTTTTTGAAATTTCCCATACCTGCACAGTTTTGTTTTAGCAACAGAGCACAGAAGTGCACAATTTGCGTTGTAACACAATGCACATGTGCACTGGATTACACTAATTACCTGCACAACCCCCTAAATTTTTTCAAAAAATGAATTTTCCACTGACCAAAATTAGATGTTTAATTTCTAGATGGTCATTTATATTTGTTTCAACCTTCATAACTTGTTTGTGAACTTGTTTTGATTGCCTTAGTGGATTTTTTGAGAATTCATCCCTTTCACTTTTTCAGGTAGTGTTTGGTCTTGTTTGTTTGATTGTTTCATAGAAAAGGATAGACTGGTTCTTGAAATCACTGCTTTTCTTTCTTTTTCTTTTGAATGTGCTACATTAGTTGTTAATATTTCTCATTTAAGGAAAATGGTTTTCTTTTTTGTGAAGGAAAGTTTCTAGATTAGTGAAATTAGGATTGTCTCAAAAAGATAGGGTTTAGTGAAAATTAGTTGGGTTTGTTGAATCGAAAATTGATTTATTATGTTTTCAGTTTGAAGAAATCATGAAATTGCACCTGTAGGCATCATTTAATCAAATCATTCATTAAGAACTTTTAGTTTTTCAATTTTTTCATAAATTTTAGATTTTGTGTAGCTTTTCATCAATTTTGAAGAAATGGAAATAATTGTTTGCAAAAGAGAGTTGTGTGTTTTGACTTAAGAGAACTAAAAATTTTCATTAAAGTTTCTGCAATTCAACAATTTTCAAAGTGACTGGGAATTTCATGAAAAGAATGTTTTGGGATTTTAAAATTTTGCACTTTGAAGATCAAAGAACCTCTTACTTTCCCTTAACTAGGATTTCATTGGAACAAAAATATTACTTTTCCATTTTTTAATACGTTAGAGTATTGTGAGTCAGTTGTAACATCGTCATTTTTTCTTTCATATCTCTCTGAATATGCGAAAACCAAATAATACAGTGCTAATTAAAATCAATCTAGAAATTTTTAAATTTTTAGGGCTCATTCCACCAACATAGATTAGGCTAGTTCTTTCGAAAACGAAAGTGAGTAAAATTTTCAAAGAAAATAACATACAGTAAAATATTGCGGTAGGGAGAAAATCTAGTTATTACAGTTTTTCTCTGGGAAGCTCTTCTTGTACAAGAGTTAAGCACAAGCTCATATTAGACCCACTGAAGTAATTGTGCCTAGTTCATTGGTAAAGATAGAATAATTTCATTAATTACGAACGATTCCTAAAGGTTCTTGGGGTAACTTGTTAGTAACCCTCATATTTACCATGTGGAGGAGATTTCAAGGGGATTGAACTTATTTACTTTGTCCTTGTTTGTATGTTAGACCATAGACTGTCCTCCCAGGTTTGATTATGATAGTTGGTAACCTTAGTGGCTATAAAATTAGAATTTTCCCAAGGTGTTGATGGACGGAATGTCCCATAGTACCTGGAACAAACGTTGACTAGACTCACTTGTAATTTTTGGAGAGTAATCTTCACTCAAGATGGCATAGTGGAGTTTCTTGTACCAGAATGTTTCATTAAGAAGGTTGTCAGGGTAATTGGTTCCACCTGCTATTTTTTTGTATTGATCTATACGAGGTTGGATTTCATCACCCACAAGTGATTTTACCGTGAAAATAAATTGGTTGTGTGTGGTTTGACACCTAGATTTTATACAACATGTTTTTTTATACGTTTTTATTTATTAGAGGCTTTAGGTTTGATTTTTTGAAACTTTATGTTTTTTTAATTAAAATTAATCGTGGGTGAAATATCGAGACACTCACATAGAATTAAGGGGAAACCCCCTAAGTAGACACCAAGTCAATTAGAGAAAATTAAAACTAAAAAGGCGAAATGAAAAAGATCTAGGTCTTTAGAACAACCAGAATCATCCATTGTGGTACATCCTAATTTTTAGGTAAATAGACCTCAGGAATTTGAAACATGGAAAAAATCAAACAGAAGTTACTAAAGCCGTTACAGTAGAGTATGCCACCGGTGAAGTCTCAGATACCCAGTTAACTGAACCAAAAATCTCTGAATCTAAGTCTGATATTTCAGAACCTGAGTCTCCTTCAGATGTTATAGCCCCTACTCTTGCTCCACATTCACCTAAAGTAAAAGCTATCATTACTGAGAATCTTACTCATGGCCTCATTAGCATTGAAGAAATTATTGAGGACGACGAAGAAGAAACTCCCACTAGTCCAACTTTTTTCATTGAACAAACCTTTTCCATTAGAATTACCTCTTTCTCCTTTTCAACCGGACCCTTGGTATCTTACACCATTTGAATTTGAACATTCATTTGGTTATGTTCATCCGTGTCACCAAATTCCATTTTACTCTTTGGTTAGATATAATATGTCTAATATGTCTTTTAGGAGTATGTCTACCAATTCACCCATGTTTTCATCTTCTCTAGAAGACTTATTATATTTCGGTCCTTCAGTTCCTGCTGGGTACCAGTCACTTACTGGAACTTTTTCAGGAGAATCTCCTTCTCAAGATTCTACTTTTTCAGCTAGTTTGCTAAAATTTGACTATGGACGAATTAATTCATATGATTTTGGGGAGTAACCCTCAAGTTAACCTGTCAGGTCCTTACAATCCACTTGGGGATCAACAACCTCTTTCAGGAGGAAAACCTTTCATTGGAACATATCCGATGGTTAAAGGGAAACCTTTACCCGATAACTATCCAAGTTATGATCCAATGCCTCAAATTGGTTTCAGTCAACCTTTTGTGTAATAGCCCTTAGTAGGCACTCATTATCCAGGAATGAATACTATATGGAATCCTTCGTTTTCTCAAAAATATTTGCAACCTACCCCTATTATAATTCAATTTGGGCATCATCCCCCATGACATGGTCAAACTGGACATCATCCCCGGGACCAATAAAATAGGGTCCATCATTCCCTATCATTTCAGTGGCTACATGCCCTAAGAGAAGAACAAATCATTCATGGCTTCTATTGAGATATTTCCAAGGTTTGAAGTATATGTTATATCACTTATGAGCTCACCAACACTGCCTCTTAAGGGACTAACTGCATTTCATATCTATCTCCCTCCATTCAAGGGTGCACTACAATGCACTTCCCGACATTCAAGGTTGTGTTAGTCAAATGGGAGAAAAATTATCATTGTTCTAGAATCTTCACATGGCCAGTGCCTTCTAGAAGAGTCCATATTTATCAAAATTTGAATCCAAGTGTCCATATAACACCTTTGAACTTGGAAACATGTCTTACCTATTATTATAAAGTCATTGACTGAGAAACTACCTTCAGTTGCCATATAAATACAACACAGATCCTAGTGCTAGGGAAGGAAGAATTTTGGTAACAAAATGTTTTTGGATTCTCAATTGAGAGAGTGAAAGAAGAGATATGCTGCTGGTGAGATGTTGAATGTGATGAGGCTTGGATGAAGTTGGAGCTGGTGACATCAAATCTATCAAGTATTGTAACCTCCCCCTTCTACTCTTTAATAAAGATTGATGTTCATTTTCCCATATATGTATATGTTTATATTTCTATTTCTCATGCAATGGACTCTTGAATGATATATATGTTTCATGTTTAATCTATTTAAGTGATTAATATAAATAGGCATCTGTATATTGAAATCTATTTGTTGTTCTCTGTTTAAACTTGCAAGAATCAATCTCGCGATATAAGTTGGATTGGAGGGTACAACAAAAGCGACAGAAGTAGAATAGGAAGCACTTGGATCACAATTTAGTTCTTCTATCTTTCTATTTGTCTATTTATTCTTAGAGAAAGTGATATAAAATTCTTTAATATTTTTCTCTAAGTTCCTAGCACCACACTTAAGGAATTTTATTTATTCGTAGCTCATAATTCTGCATAACAAATTGGCAACTGCACTGGGGATCGAACCCAGAATTTCTAGTTTGATAGTGACATCCCAGTCATTTTTCATATTTAGAGAGTTTGAAAAAGAGGTCAAAAGGAAACTCCATAATTAATTTTTCATAAAGTTGTCGCTCATATTTGAAAAAGTGTAAAATGATATCTAAGAGAACCTGCTAGCCATGTTCAACTAAGGTTTTTCCCTTTTTGTAAATAATCTATCTCAGTCTGGAAAATGGTTAAACTTATATTGAGTAGATATCAATTAATTTACTTTTACGAGCTTGAAAAGACAAGTGCTCGAAAATATTTTCACATTATCAAATTTTGAAAAGAGCTAAAAGAAGACTCCAACAGTTCCTTTTTCATTATTATCGAAGCTAAAAAAAAACATAAAATAGCAACAAGCTTATGAATCATGGCAAGAATTGAGTTTCATTCATCGCTAGACTCGTTAAATTATTAATAGTGATACATTATTCGCCCAAAGGGTTGAATTATAGATCAAGCATATGTTATCCTCCTCAAGCCTGTAAAAAAATAAAGAGGTATTGGTCAAAAAATGACCTAGGAAATTTTGGGAAAGTGAACAAAAATTTTACGGTAGGAGGTCGCTCTTGAACATGACACCTCACTTCATCATCATGACTATTTTGGATGGTTAATATTCTTAATATTTCATTCATACCTATGGTTCATCATACCTTCACTTTAGTTTTGGGTAAACACTGCCAACTCATTTCTGTGTTGCCGATATGTTCAAGAGAAGTAATCCAATGAATACTCACCCTTCTGCAATACTCATAAACCTTCATTCTCATGGTAGTCATCCCTGAACATTGCTATATAAAGTCACATTTTTTCTCTGAAATCACTAACTCTTGTTTCCCAGTAAAGTGGCTTCCTATCAACATCAAATCATTATACAGGAAGTTTACTTAGAAACATCATCTTCTAGTACCATGAGGCTTGTTACAGCATCGACAAGATCCTCGCTTCTGTACCTTTGATTGAAATATTTTGTTTGGTGTTCGACATCAAATCATATATTCATGGCTTACGAAATGTATTGCAGTACCTTGAGAGCCATTAACATCAATGGTGGTTCTCTCGCATTTTCTAACATCTCACATCATTGGCTGGTAATCAAATGATGTCTTACCATGTTCGACTACAAATCATATATTCGCATGGCTAGACTTGTACTAGAATGATCTAGTGAACGAGATAAGAAGACCTCGAATCTAGTTTCAGCCATCTGAGATGTGATTTCAGGATTGTTGTACACATCATCTGTACGATGACCTTACATATAGATCATCATCTGAACATGGGCCTATATCTGTAGGCATGTTTTTATTGGGAAACATTCCAGTGTAGATGACTTTCTACACTATGTACATGTTATTAGATAGTTTATATGCTAAGCATGGGAATGCCTCCCTCAGCAATTCGTGATCAAAATGAAGATATCATGATGTAATGTATTGTAATATTAATGCAAGTCACCACTCTACTTCAGTTCCATCCCATCATGTCGTAAAGAATCTCATTCAAAAAATATTGTTATTATTTTGACTTCATGCTTTAGGGGGCATTTTTTATAGGTCAATTTGGGCATCATCGCCCATGACCTAGTCAAACTAGGCATCATACCCATGACTAATGAAATAGGGTCTATCATTCCCTATCATTTTAGTTGCTACATGCCCTAAGAGAAGAACAAATCATTCATGGATTCTATTGTGATATTTCCAAGGTTTTAAGTATACATTATATTACTTATGAGCTCACCAATGACGCTTCTCAAGGGACTAACTGCATTACATATATAGCTCCCTCCATTCAAGGGTGCACTAAAATTCACTTCTCGACATTCAATGGTGCATTGGTCAAATAGGAGTGAAATTCTCATTGTTTTGGAATCTCCACATGGCCAGTGCCTTCTAGAAGAGTCCATATTTGTTTAGGAAGAAAACCCATACTGATAGCTACCTTCATGCTGAGTCTTACCATCATCTTGCTCATCAATTTGGTGTCCTTAACACTCTTGCTATAAGAGCCCTAAGGATATCCAATCAGGAGCACCTGAAAGAAGAGATCATGCACTTGACATTTGTTTTGTTGGGTATAGGATATAAGGAGAGAGAAATACGAAAAGCCATAAATAGAGCTAAAGGTATGGTTGTATCCAAGAAGTGCTAGGGTCCTCAAGAAATCTGTGGAAGGGCCTTTCCACCATACATTAAAGGTGTTATTGATAAGATCTCCAGGGTTTTGGGTAGGAGTGACATCTTGGCACAATTTTTAGCAGCAGGAACAATTAGACAAAAAATGCAGTCAATTAAAGATAGCATTAGTCATGAGCAGCTTAAATGTGTTTACAAGGTTGACTGCTGATGTGGGAAGAGTTATATTGGTGAAACTGGGTGCTCTCTTCAAAAGTGTCTTAAAGAGCATGGTGTCGATATTAAACATGATCAATCTCAAACCTCGGCTCTTGTCGATCACTCCTCGAAAATTAAACATCACTTGCCTGTTGGGGATGCTAAAATTATTGCAAGGGAGGAACACTATCAAAGACAAAAGATTAGAGAAGCGCTTGAGATTATAAAACTCCCGCATAACATTGACAGGGAAGGAGGATACGATATTAGTGATAGCTGGCTGCCTCTAATTCGACATATGTTCTCTGTAGGTTTGTCCTCATCCCGGGTATAATATCACAGGTTTGTCTCTTTTCCTTATCAGTAATCAAGTTTAGGGTCTAATCAGTGCAAAAGACTAATTATATCATTCACTCGTAATAATTATCCTTATTAGTTAATTTTTACTATTTCTATTAATAAAATTAAATAATTAATAATTATTATTAGTAAATAAAAATTAAAATTAAAATTAAAATGAAAATTAGAATAAAATTGAATTGGAAATTAAAATTAAAATTAAAATAAATTATATTTAATAATGATAAAATTCATTTTTAAAATAATTATGATTGAATTAATAAATGATATTTAATAATAATATAGCTCATTTGATTATTACAATTAATAAATAATAAATAATAACTATTATTTTATTAAAAAAAAATTAAATAAAGATATATTATTATTATTTAAGTAAACTAATATGTATATTTTATTAATTAAGAATAATTATTTTACATATTAATTATTAATTTTATTAGTTAAGAATAATTAAAAATCATTATTAGTACAATCTAGCGTTATATCATATAAATATTCTTCAATTTTTTAACCCTTAGATTATTAATTTGATTAGAATATTTTAGGTTAATCTTTATACGAAATATTTTTAAAAATATTTAGTAGCACTTAAGGTTTATTTATAAAAGTTAAAAAAAATTAAGAATGAATTAAAAAATTTTAAGAATAAAAAAAAATTAAAATGAATTAAATAATATTTCAAAATGAATTAATAAATTATAAAATTAATAAGTAATATTAAAAATTTTATATATTAACAATAGGTGATATTATATACTATTATAAGTATCATAAATTGTTAAAATTAATTTATTCAATAAATTTATTAAAAAATTACGAAAAAATATTAGATTAAATAAATTAATAGAATTTGTTCTTGTCAACTCTTCTCATCATCTTTCACTATTTAAACATTGAACTATGCGACCTTCTCTCATTTATTTGTTCACTTCTTGTCTTGAATATGGATCCCCGTTGGGATTCGAAACATCGACCATTGTTTTATGATACTGTGGATAATCCAGATTATGCAATTAGAGTCCATACATCTCAAACTTTGAATCCAAGTGTCCATATAACACCTCTGAACTTGGAAACATGTCTTACCTATTATTAGAAAGACATTGATTGACAAAATACCTTTAGTTTCCCTATAAATTGAGCACATATCCTAGTGCTAGGGAAGGAACAATTTTGGTAAAGAAATGTTGTTAGATTCTCTATTGAGAGAGTGAAAGAAGTGATATGTTGCTAGTGAGATGTTAAATGTGATGAGGTTGGGATGAAGTTGGAGCTGGTTACATCAAATCTATCAAGTGTTGTAAATATTTTTGTTCATTTTCCCATATATGTATATGTTTTTGTTCCTATTTCTCATGCAATGGACTCTTGAATGATATATATGTTTCATGTTTAATCGATTTAAGTGATTAAGATAAGTAGGCATTTGTATATTGCAATTTGTTTTATGTTCTCTGCTTATAATTGTAGGAATCAATCTAGCGATCTAAGTTTGATTGGATGCTACAACGAAAGGGATAGAAGGAGAATAGGAAGGCTTGGATCACAAGTAGGTTCTTCTATATTTTTGTGTGTCTATTTATTCTTATAGAAAGTGATAGAAAAGTCTTCAATCTGTTGTTCTAAGTGCCTAGCACCACACTTAGGGAATTTTATTTATCTGTAGATCATAATTCTGCATAAAAACCCCACAAATTCCCTTTAATAAACCTAGTTAGCTAGCTAGACAATTGGTTTACACTCATGTCCAAGAACCTGTTCAAGGAATTCCTCAAGTCATTCCGGGGGAATCTATTCCGATTAGTTAGCAAGTTGGTCCAAGTAATCCTCATACTCATATTCAAGTTATTGTGTAAACATATGTTACGCAACCCAGTACTCATCAAACACCCATCTCGGGAGTACCTCAAGTTTATGTTTCTATTACTCTTCAAATGCCAACACAGATTGTTATGCAGAATATCCCTCAGACTACAATTTATCAAGGCAGGCCTATGGTCCAGCCTATTCCTCAAATACCTTTGGGAAAACTTGTTGTAAACACTTTTTAAACAACCTTTTAAAGTAAGCCTTTTAAGGGCCCATTTGTGCAAGGTAAACCTTCTCAAGGTCAGCCTTATCAAGGACAGTTATTTCAAGGCCAGCCTTTATAAGGCCAGCCATTTAAGGGGAAATATTAGTTAGTACAAATGGGACCAAATCCACCCTTATAGAACCAACCATATCCTGCTCATACATTTGAGATACCAAATCAACCTCAGTTTGGTATGTCTAATCCTGGTTACCCTCGAGGAATGCAATTTCCAACCGCTCATGCTATTCCATGATATCCTGGATACCCTCCTCTGTGTACTAGACTTGTCCCTCAGGGCTATCAGTTTTCAGAGTAAGAACCTAACAAAAAGTTACCTTTTATAGAAACATTGGATTTACCAGACTTGTCTCGGCTAACAAACGATCCTATTTACTATGTTCATTTTTGGCCGACAAGGCTTACCAAGTGGCCTAGTGACATTCCAAAGTTTGAAGGTAAATCTAGAGAGGAATCTTCAAACCATGTTATGATGTATCATATTTGGTGTGCATCAACCTCATTAATCGATGATTCCATTCGATTGTGACTTTTTTAATGAACCTTGACTGGTTCAACCACAAAATGGTAAATCGAGTAACCACGAGCTCCCTTCCAAAATTTGAATGCCTTAGAAACCTCTTTCCTAACTGATTTTTAGTTACCAGTCTGATATGACACTGTTACAAAACATTTTACCTCACTTAAACATAATTTGTCTACTCATATATTCTATCACATTCATGAATGGAGACGTAGACATCGTGTGGTTAAATTTTTCATTCCATATAAGATTCTGGCTAAATGGTTCAACAAGTCTTTACATCCAAATATTATTGAAGATGTAGCTAAGGGAGGTGTTGTAACCAAAGAATAGGTTATCTCTCGTGCCCAATATCTAGACCTCATTTACACGCATTTCGACACTTTGTATGAAAATTTTAGGTCCCTATATTACTAGTGTAGTCCCTTATTATTGTTGTTGTACCTCTACAGTCCCCATATAGTTGTTATTGTGCCCCATAAAACCCCAGTATTGTTATTGTTGTGTCCTTACATTATTATTGGTAGGTCATCTAGGATTATGTTATGACTCCATGGACTCCTATATATAGAAAAGAGGTTTCTTCATTTGAATTATGCAAGAATTGTTCATTTATGTAATGTAAAGGAGGGTTCCACATCAAAGTGGCTGATTTATAAGGCGTTGATCTCCCCTTTATTCTATTTTTCGAGCTGGTTTCATAACATTTGGTATCAGAGCTTTGGACTCTAGGGTTTCGTTTATTCAAATAGGTCATTGTGGAATTTTCACTATATCTTTTTTTTCTATAAAGTTTCAGAAGCTTAAAATATGCGAAGCGATGGAGAAAAATACTTAAGAAATATTTCAAGTAAATTTATGGCTTTACAAAGGAAATCATGCTTTTGTTTGGGAAAAGGGCGGAAGGCTTTATAGTGGGGCCTGGCCAATCGTAATGGCAATCAGAGAGGGAGAATTATTTAACACATAGTGCTGGAGAATGCGATTGGGACGGAGCGATGACTTGTGGGCCGTATGATCGTTGATCAGATCAACGGTCCAGATGTGATCGGGTGGGATCAATCGCATCGGAGTTTTTGTAATCGGAAGGGTCAATCAGGGTGCGCAATTTGTATAGTGCAATTGCGATCGGATCAGGGGAGGTCAATCAGAAGTCGCCTTTGAATGTTGAAAACATAAAAAAAACTTCAAATTTATGTTGTAAATTTTAAGGGAAAAATAAGGAAAAAGGATGTGTTTAGGCTTTTGAGTTGCTTTCATTCACTTAGGCATAATTTTCAATCTAGGAGTCAATTTTGAGAGTATGATATACCTTTGGAAAGCTCTTTCCAAGCTATTTCTGATGGACACACCTCAAACATGATTTTACTGTGAAATTGGTATGGAAAACACCTTTGAAGGGTATGGTGGTGACTTTCTTGAGATAGCAACTTCTGAAGTGTATCTTATTACATATGAATTCATAAAATTACATAATAGATGATAATGAAGGGAAAAATTACATCATGCTCAATAGAACATTTCTTCGATTTTCCCAGATGCTATGACTTACAGTTTATTCGACCTCCTCATGATCTTCTTGATATTTATTGACACTTAACTCATTAGTTTGACCAAAATGAGACCCTAGAACCTAATGAGACCAACCCTATGACCTAATAATATGGATTGGGAGTGAAATTGAATCATGACCAAATACCATAGAGAAGGGAATTAGCAAGTTTCACATGAGGGAAAAATGATGAAAGACCACTACCGTCAATGAATCCATGACCTAGTGGAATGATGAAATTTTATGGTATGGGACTCCTAATATGCAAACTCAAAAGAGAAATTTGGATCACTAATGGCAGTATGACTAGACTAACACTAAAAAGTTGCACCATGGGGAACTATGTAAATTCCACCTTTCATGAGAAGGGGAACTGAGATTTGGGGATCCTTGAGAGAGTTCACATAGATGTGTGTGGACCGTTCTCGGTTGCTTCAACAACAAACCATAAGTATTGTGTAATATTTGTTGATGAATTTTCTTGTAAATGCTGGATCTTCTCCATGCAGAAGAAAGATCAAACCTTCTCTAAGTTATGTGAGTTTAAGGCATTGGTGGTGAAAGAGTTGACGAATCAAGTGAAGGCTCTTAGGAGAAATAATGGTGGAGAATACATCTCTAATGAATTCAATAAATTCTGTAGCAAAGAAGGAATTCGAAGAGAACTTATAGTGCCTCATAACCCACAGCAGAATGGGGTTGCGGAGAGGAAGAACAAAACGATCATGGGTGCATCACGAGTGATGTTGCATGATCAAGGCATACCAATGCATTTGTGGGTGGAAGCATGCAACTATGCGGTTTATGTGAAAAAACATTATCCTCGTAGAGTACTTGGCATGAGTACACCTGAAGAAGTTTTCACTAGTAAGAAACCGGATGTTTCACACATGAAGATTTTTGACTCATCTGTTTATGTGCATGTGACCAAGGATGCTAGGAAGAAGCTGTAACTGACTACTAAATTTGGGACTTTTGTTGGGTACACATAAACACCCGATAGTTATCGTGTGATTTTCCAAACAACAGAATGACTATTGTGCGACGGGATATAAAATTTGATGAGGGCAAAGCCAGGTGGTTGTCCCTTGAGAGGGAGCTGGACTTGCATGTGGAGGAGGAACTACTAGTATGAGTCTCAAGATGTGGATCGACCATATGCGGAGGTTAATGGAATGGAGTAAATCAATCATGGAGAGCCATCCATCAGAAATGGCAGAAGGTGCACCACGAAAGCTGATAAGGTGAGACTTGATGCTTCACAAAATGGAGGAACCCCTACTTCACAGCGCGGACAAAGACAGTCTCTTGACCGATTTACTACATGACTCTTATGAGAAAATGTATTGTGATCGAACCATCTTCCTTTCAGGAAGTAGTGCATTAGCCTACTTGGGTTTTAATGGTGGAGGAGTATGACTCCACAATAAAAAATAATGCATGGTAAATTGTCCCAAGAGCAGTTGATAAATTAGTGGTAGTTTTAAGATGTATCTACAAGGTAAATAAAGTTGTTGATGGGAGTGTGGAGAAATGCAAGGCTAGATTTGTGGCCCAGGGCTTCTCACAGATCAAGGGGATAGATTATGATGATACTTTTGCGCCTGTCACAAGGTACTCTTCCATAAGATCCATCCTTGCACTCTTAGCGTAAATGGGTTGGCACATTCATCAGATGGATGTGAAAACTATGTCTCTCAATGGTATCATTGAGGAAGAGGTGTACATAGAGAATCTGGAAGGTTTCGATATGTTCAACAATGAGTCACATGTGTGCAGGCTCAAGAGAGCGTTGTATAGGCTGAAGAAAGCACCCCATGCTTGGTACACTCAAATAGACAGCTATTTCACCAGACTGGGCTTCACCAAAAGTGAAGCAGATGCAAACATGTACTAGATCATGGTTGAGGGTAAGTTATTGATCATTTTTTTTATGTTGATGATATAATTTTTACTGGTGATAAGCAACTGATACACTCATGCAAGGAGGATCTTGCAAGGGAGTTCAAAATGAAGGATATGGGCCTCCCTCATTATTTTTTTGGATTGGAAATATGGCAGTGGGATGGTGAAATTTTTGTGTCTCAAGGGAAGCATGCAAAGGAGATACTGGGTAAGTTTAACATGGAGAGCTGCAATCCCGTGAATACACATATTTTAGGAAACTAGAGGAAAGATGATGCTACTTATGGAGAGGTAGTGGATGCTACTGTCTATCGACAGTTAGTGGGTTCGCTAATGTATCTAGTGAACATGAGACGAGAAATTTTCTATGCGGTTAACCAGCAGAGTCAAGCTATGGTTAAGCCTACCAAGTTATTTTGGAAGTCAGGGAAGCATGTCCTGAGCTAACCAAGGGGCACATCAAAGTATGGTCTATGGTACAGAAGAACGGATGGAGTGAATTTTCATTTCTTCATGGATGCAGATTGGGCTGGAATTCCATCAGATAGAAAGAGCACATCAGGAGGGATCTTTAGTATCAGGTCTATAGCTGCTTCTTGGTATAGCAAGAACCAGATATCCATGGCACTCAGTTCAGTGTAAGCAGAATACATGGCAAAAATCCAAGCTGCATGTGAGGCTATCTAGATGAGAAAGGTCTTGGTTTGTTCGTTTGGTTCGCAGATGTATCTTACAGTGATTCATTGTGATAATCAAAGTTGCATTATACTCTCAATTAATCTTGTGTTTCATGATAGGTCCAAGCATATAGATATCTGGTACCATCATCTCAAATACTGTGTGTAGAGGAGGATCATGTTTCTTCAGTACATTCCCATGGAAGATTAGAATGCAGATATTTTGATGAAGGTGCTCACTAGGAGAAAATTTGAATACAATAGAGATAGGATCGGGGTGAAGGATAGTCCCTTTCTTGCTGAGAGGGGGTGTTGAGATTCAACAAGAAGATTCAACACCCACACTAGTGCATTAATCACCTGGTTGCATTAAGAACTTAGTTGCATTAAGCACCTACACTAGGGTGGGGCCCACAGGGCTATTTTTGGGTGCATGTCTATTTTTTTTATCCCTTAATTTAGATGGACATTAAACTGTAATCTATTCTCAATGTGGACTTGAAATAGTTAACTGAAGTGGAAAAATTAGTTAGCTAGTGAATTTTGAGTTAGAGGTTGGTTGGTGGGACATGCAGAGTAATTCTATTTGTTACAAAGTTTGAAGTGCAGTGGTGCATGAGTTGGTGCAAGTTGTAAATCAGTTTAACTCAGTTAAGTGAGTTAATCTCAATTGTGCTAATTTTCACTGAAGATACACTAGTGAGAGATCTAGTGAATTAAATATTAATTAATTCACAATCAGTGATCTCACATGCAATAGAGGATTTACTATTATTAGTTGCATGCATGTTAGATCTAGTGGAGACCCAGTTGATTTCTAGGTGAAAGGGAGGTTGACTGTCAGTTGTGACATTATCTGCTTGCACACATGCAAGTAAACACACATTGGATGTGCCCATGATACTTGCATAGTCAAGACAGGGAGGATTGCATCAATTCAGGGATTGCTTAGTGAAGGCGGGCTATCTGGAGGCAGTAAGTTGCCTACGGGATTTGCCAAATTTTTTATGACAGTGTGAGACAATTAGTTGATGTACTGAGGACTCTTGTGAGAATAGTTTTGTATGTAATTGTTTCATGATCCATGACATAATATACAATAGAATATAGTGGGGTTTTTAGCTATAATATTTCCCAAGGAAATTATCTGTGTTGTGTGTGATTGATATTTCTTCATGTTTGTGTGATTAGCAATTATGTTTTTAATTCCGCAATTTTTTTGTAGAAGAAATTCATAATTTAATAGCACATTGTTAGATCCGGTGAATCCAAGATATACATGCTTGCTGTATAATTTCTACAATAACCCATATTTTCTGGACTTCTTGAAAGTATTCTAAAATTGTTTCAAATGCTCCTCATTAGATATGGAAAACAATGTAGTATTATGTATATAAATGACCACCAATTTTTATTTTTCTCCCATAAATGCTATATTTATAGCCTCTAAAAAGTAGCACTAGATTTCATCAATACGAATGAAATTTTTGAATACATGAATGTTCCCCATGGGGTTTTGAAGGTTTTTTTATTTTGATCTTGTGTTTGTACTGCAGTTTGATTATAACCTCAAAAACCATCAATCATAGATAACCTGGAACACCTAGTTATTCTCTACATAATATGATGCATCTTTGGAAGGGGATAACTACCTTTTAGTGATTCTCTATTCAGATTTCAAAATTCCATATGCAATCTAATTTCTCCATTTTTCTTCCTAACATGCACTATATTATCCACCCACTCTAAATATTTGAGAGGAACAATTATCTTTTCTTGTAAAAATTTATGGACTTCTTTTTAAATTGATGGGAAAAGCAAGGGATTGATCTGTCTCAGTTTCTTATTATGAGGCTTAAATCCTGGATTCAAAGGAATCTTGTGTTGAATGATATTAGTATCATAAGATATGAGGTCTTCATAATACCATGCAAACACATTAATATATTTCTTAAAAATATCCACATACCTTTGTTTATAATCTTCTGAGATACCCTTTTCTAGCTTCACCAATTTCGGTTGCTTCTCAATCCCAAGGTTGCAATCTTGAATATCATCTTCCCATTTTTGTTTGTTTACATTTACAACAACATTATTTGCATCAAATGATTTTTCCATGGGTAATAAGCCTTTGGGGATCATATTATTTTTGAACTGCACAATTTTCAGACCTCCCACAAAATCTTTCCAAGGAAATTCATTGTTAGTATCCTATTTATAAAGATATTTATGCTAGTATCCTCTTGATCAATATCTAAATTTGAAGGTTCCCCTACCATTTCCAGAAATATTTTTATCTATCCTTTATACTCAAAAACCTGCCAGTATTTTATATTATCTGGAATAACGCAAGTCAAATAACATCTAACCATAGGGCTTGCACTCAATAACATTATCTCACAACACTAAAATGAAAATTGACACAATAGGTATGCACATAAACTCGACATGATTAATTAATAAACAAAATAATTATAGGATAACTATTGGCCCAATGATTGGCCTCTTATTCCTCACACTCACTCACACACTTCTACATAGATACATGCCTTATAGATCACCTAAATTTATACAAATGGATTAGAACCCAAGTAGGTTCTATATCCGTAAACTAAATCCCAAATTATCTCTCATAATCCAAAAAAAACTCTCATTTAATCCCTTATCCCTAAATAAGAGCCAACTATCCCGCAAGTCTCTCAAACCTTCCAAAATACTCTCGAACCTTCTCATATTTACAATAATTCTAATTCTCTCCTAAAACTAAAGGAAAAACACATTAAATAATTAAAATCATAACTTTTATCACTAACTCCTCTAGTAAACATTTGACCTAGGTTAGATGCACTTGCATCAAACTCCCCGGGTAAAAGAAAATCATGGCCTCCCAACCATAAGTCTTCATAAGATGATAAAAATCCTCTCGGATCACAAAATTTCATTTGTGGTAAATCAAATTCTTTGTCATGTTGTTTATGTTTTGTGGTTTTCCTTTTCTATCTTCCAAGCTTCCAAAATTTATGTTGCATTTGCCTCCTTCTTTGTTGATGTATAGTTTATCAATTTTTATTAATCTATTGTTATCTTTGTTTTCTTATTTTTCAATAAACATCTTCTGAGGTTCTTCAAACATCAACTTCTTCATTTCTTCAATTTTGATATCTAACTTGTATTTTATCTGGTGTGCATTACTGTTCCTTTGATGAGCTTTGTTGTCCATCTCTATGATTCCATTGTGCCAATTTTTTTGATTTGAAAGCTTGTTGTAATCCACCATAATTTCCTTTTTCTTCAGATTGTCCAACCATTCTTCTAAGAACTTTAGTTCTACTGCAATATCTCTCATGTTGACGATTTACCCCTTTATTTGATGATCATTTTCCATTTCATCAGAAAATTTTGTTATTTTTCCACCTTTAGCATCCTTAGGCTTCTTTTATTCATCATTACTGCACACAAAATCAATATCAACAACATATCTTGCATTCACACACCCCTTGTTAGCATTAAAAATATAAGGCTTGACAAATGACTCTATCCTCTAGTCTTCTAAATAGTTTGTGGTTCCTTCTATGGGAATGAAACCCACGTTCATTTCATAATAATTTTTGTCACCAAGCAACAATCCTTGCTCTAGTTCAGAAATGTATATATTCATCTGGATTTTCTTTACTTCCCTTAACAAACGTTTTAGCTTGTGTATCTGTCATATTACAATTAGTTGTCTG
Source organism: Pinus albicaulis (assembly GCA_034641835.2). Classification (NCBI taxonomy): domain Eukaryota; kingdom Viridiplantae; phylum Streptophyta; class Pinopsida; order Pinales; family Pinaceae; genus Pinus; species Pinus albicaulis. The sequence continues at coordinate 125,378,238 of CM076572.1, read as the reverse complement.
ATTGTCCATTTAATTGTCCTATTAATAACCCATCCATGCCTTTGAATTTGGAGTATCTCTATCAATATGTCAAGTCATTGTTTTAATTCAACTATCTCTTTCTCTTCATCACCAATGCTAACTACTATAGCATCGTCATGTATTTTCACTAGATTCATATTCTCCTTTCATGAAATTCACCTTATTCATTGTAATATGCAATTGAACTACTTTACCAAGTTATTCACTTTGAAGTTGGTCAATGGTTTACTTCAGTTAAACCTTCTTTCAGAGCACTCCATTGTAATTTTCTTCCTTTGCTGCAAACAACTGCAGTATCTATTCAAACAGTATATCAACCATACGTTGGGTGTCAAGCTCCACCGATCATGCACCCATTACAAACGACAAATCAAATTCAATGCAATTTTTGACTAAGAATTTAAATTTCCTTTTGACTCTATACTTCTAATTTTACATCAACTTTTAATGGACCTTGGGTTTTGGGCACAGCTGAAAATGCATCCTTTTGTACAAAAACTTAAATTTTAATTTGACTCCAAGTTTACTTAATTCAAAAATACTCTCAAATGGACTTTGAATCCTCAATTACAACTCCTTTCATAAAAAATTCCTCTCGACTTTATCGATTACAAGGTTCTTCATTAATTTTCAAGAAGACACCCAAGTGTGATCTCCTCTTCAGTGGCCCTAACTTTATTTACATGATAACCATGACTATCCATCAAATTACAATATATTAATGTTACTAGATTTTATTTTACAATAATCTGATGAATAAAATAAAGATGGAATATTCATTATGGACTCATGCCTACATAATAAATCCAAAACCTGAGTTTTATACCATGACAAAGTCTAAAATCTCAATAACCAATGCTTTATACAAATCCTTCTTAATTAAATAAAATAATACAATCTCACCAGCCATTCTCTCTCATGAACTAAGAACTCATTATCTCTTCTTCACTAATATCCCATATTCTTCCAATACGTTCTGCCATAATTTCCCTTAACATGCATATGTTTCACGATTTCCACACAAAGTCTATCATATGCTTCCAAGATTCTTTATGGATCAATACCGTCATTATTTTATTAACAGGATGGGTACATTCTTTGAGTAATTGATGCCAAAGTGTTGACCTTCTTACAAGGGGGGATTGACCATGCCTCTCTACGACTCAATGTAGATTTTGATTTCAGAATTTTAAGCCATAATGAAGCTATAATTTGAACAAAGAGTGGGCATATTACCAGTCAGTGATTCAATAATACTTGAATATGTAAATGGTGCTCATCGCAGAGAAACATTCACGTGCACGCATTTTCATTTAATAATGTAATTCTAGATGTCATAGATTTTTTACTCACTTGTCACAATTATTTGTCGTATTTTCTTCTATTACCAATGCTCATGAATCAGGTTTTATTTCTCCTCAACCCACTTATCCTTCTTTATTTCAAGCAGAATTTATTACAGCAATTGGATGTGCTATGATTGATGCCAGCAATTGGTGCAAGGAATTGGATGTGGTCTGAATAAATATTCTACATAAAGAATGATTTCCTCCTCACTCAGCTATAGTGATTAACTTATTGTACCATCACACAACCAAAAATGAAACCAACACACAAGTGAGTACACATACTTTGACAAAGTGATCCACTTCATGTGCACGCACTGCACCTTTGGCTACAAGTCATGATCATTTCTATCACATATGCAAGATATGGGAATGCATGATGTTTTCTTTTACTCCCTTTCGGAGAGGAATGATTTTTTATGCAAAGCTTACCAATATGTTTAAATGGGTTGCTAATCCTACCTACATGGTGATTTTTTCATGATTTGATAGTTCGTGTCTTGAGATATCGTGTAACATCGTCAGCCAAAAATATTCTAAAACTAGAGCTATAGATACTTGGCGATTGGGAAATGGAAAACATGCTACAACAAAAACACATCCTCGCTCCACATTCCAAATATAATCAATACCCAACAATATGGTGCTCAATACACAATGGCACAACATGTATTGACTACTCTGTCGCAACACTTTCACAAACCCAACCTTGTGCTCTGATACCAATACTTTGACACAGGTGAAATAACATGTAACCATAGTGCCTGCACTCAATAATATTATCTCACAACACTAAACTTAAAATTGACACAATATGTATGAACATAAAATCTACATGATTAGTTAATAAACAAAATAATTACGAGAGAACTATTGGCCCAATGATTGGCCTCTCATTCCTCACACTCCCTCGCACACTTCTACATACATACATGACTTATGGCTCATCTAAATTTATGAAAATGGATTAGAAACCAATTATTTTATAGATCCCTAAACTAACTCCAAAAATATCTCTCATAGTCCATAAAATCTCTCATCTAATCCCTTATCCCTAGATAAGAGCCGACTAACCCTCAAGTCTCTTAAACCTTCCAAAATACTCTTGAATATTCTCCTATTTATAACGATTCTAATTCTCTCCTAAAACTATATGAAAAATACATTAAATAATTAAAATCCAAACTTTGAGGACTAACTCCTCTAGTAAAAATTTGACCTAGATTAGATGCACCTGCATCATGGAATTGAAAGTCTGCTTCTAATATCAATTTCATATTTCAATTTGGGATTTAATGGTGGTTTAAAAGTGATAGCTTTCACTTCTAGTGAATTAGTTAGTGTGTTCTTGTCCCTTGACAGGAACTAAATATTAAAATTCAAAAATAAATTGTCAAATAAATCCCAAACTTCATTTCGATAGGATCTAACCCTGAGATGTTTAGTATGACATTGATCCTTGATTTTTTCCACAACTATTTCTAAATATACAAAAATAGAAATACATTCTATTCCCATATTTTTAGTATCTTGTAAACCAATAATCAGAGCCTCATATTCTCTTATATTATTTTTGGATTCAAATTCTAATTTATAAGAAAATGGAATAGTATGACCTTTATGGGAAAGAAGAATAACCCTAACATCACTCCCTTCCTTTGATTATATTACATCAAAATATAATTTCAAAAATCCACTTACTACTTCTTCCTTGCTTTGAATTGCTGAGGGAACCTACACTTCTATGTATTCAACAATTCCTTGGGGTACTTGCAATATAATACAGGAAAAAACATCTTTTTCTTGACTGTAAATTGGAGAATTACTTGAACCCTAATTTGTGATAGTTTTAACAATTATTTTCACCCTATAAAATATCCTTTCTTCTCCACGAACAACTGGAATGATAAAATCTATTTTTAGCACTCCTCCCAGCTTGGCTCCCTAGGACCTAGACAACATTCCAAACCAATTTGGGATATTTATAACAAAAACATCCATCGGAATGCTTTTGGCTAGAATCTAAGCCAATGACACTACAAGTTATTTACTGAGTCCCACACACTTAACCTTTTTTTAGTCAAAGGAATACAAATCCTTATAAGGTTTTGTAATATGAAGATTAAGTTACTTCATAACTCAGAAAGGCATTAAATTTTGAGAAGCTCCTGAATCCAACATACAATTGTGAAGTATTAAAGTATGCATTAGCAGGGAAATATAAAAAGGAGGAGTTGAATAATGATGTTCCCCCACATGAGGGAAAAACATCACCATTGGCCTCTCTTCTTGTAGATTAACTATATCGGTTGCATCACTACTATGAGATAAATTAATAAAATTTGGAACATGGATTTTTTAATCATATTTCTTCACCAATTCAATCAATGGAATAAGAATTTTAACTTTCTCCAATTATTTTTTAATATTGAAAGAATGAGCCTCCTTTATAACTTTTGATTTTTCTTCTTCTCGTGTCTTCTCCTTTTGTACATTTTTTTTTACTAATAATAGGTTGTTGGGAATTTTTTTGCGTAATACCCCCATCATGTTTACTTCTTGAACTATCTCCTTGATGTATTGGGACTGTTCTCAACAGTTTTTTACCCTTTTATTCTTCATTTGGTGTTTATTGTTCGTTTGTTTGTTTTTATTGGTCCTTTACATGATCTTGAGTCCTCGACCTTAGATCATATTTTTGTGTAATTGTGCCTGCATAAAATATGTGAATCCTTAGAAATATTCATCAACCTCTTCATCATCTACTAAAGTTTGAGATTCAAAATTTGAATCCCCATTATTCACCATTTATATTCTTCTTCTTCTTCAGAAAAAGTAAAGTATTGATTCTCCTATAATCTAACGGTCTCCTCCACTACTTCCTTTGGTTCATCTTCAATGTATAAGGGTGGTTGTACTTGATCTTCATATTTTTTCTCCCTCTGCATAACCTACAGTGGTTGTCTCCTAAATTATGGATTAAAATTTCTATATTGTCCTTTTTCAATCTTCCTAAGAGTATTTTTGGTATCAAGCTCCAGTTGTACCAACTTGTTAGAAAAATTACTAATAACTTTGGTCTTATGATATAACTTCTTCGCATGATAATATTTTGGCCGATTAGAAGGTTTTTATTATTTTTTTACCTTTTTTCTATCAACAACTTCATATTTTTGTTTAATATTTCTTGCTACAGATAAATTATATTCAATCTCCAATGCATCAGTCTGAATTTGATTCAGAGAAGGGGACTACTTTTCCCTGAGAGTAAATTCAAAAATAGATTCAAATGCTCCTGTAAACAACACCTTTGCACCAGTAGGAGGTGGTTTTATTTCTACATGGAGACCATTATATATATTTTTAAATATCTCAATAAATTTACAAACCTCTTCCTTTGGTTTCATCTTTATTGTATTAAATTTCATCAATAAATAACCATGATCCTTATTTTCTCCCCATATATGTATAAATTCATTTTCTAGTTCCTACCAAGAGTTAATTGAATTAGTAGGGAGGGTCTTAAATGATTTCCTTGCTTCTCCATCCAATTGATGTACAAAAAGCCTCATTACCACATCCAAGTGTTTTACATTCAAATTTTCTGCAAAAGCGCAGAAGGTTTCTATATGTTTTTTTGTAATAAATCTTGGTAATAACTTCAAATAGTTCTAAGGCATGGAATTTATAAGCTAGGGAATATTCAAAGGATCATATCTCTTAAAAACAAACCCTGAAATCACCATATTTTTATTTTGATAAGGAATAGTAGAACTTATTACCTGAAATACAAAAGGATACGGTCGAATGACAGATATAAGAATGGGTTGAGAAAAAACAGTGACACTCTAATATGAAACTGATAGATCAAATTTTTTATTTCTTCGACTTCTCGAAAAGAGAATGAGACAGATTCAAATGATTTTTCTTCAAGAGTGGATTTTGGAAAAATAGTTCGAGGAGAAAATAAGATTTATTGAGAAAAATCCAAGTTTCATAGAAGTTCTTCTAAATGATGAAATTTAGGGTATGGTGAGACTGAACTGGTACCAAGAGAGGATAGAGTAGGACTCAGAGTTACTGGATATTTTTCTCTCGAAACCATTTGGGAAACTAATTTTTTAGGATAAAAAATAAAAATATCTTTTTGTTGTGAGGTATCTGACCTCATCTGAGGAATTTTGGGAGCCAGGATTACTATATTTATTTATTCTTTGCCAGAAATATCAACCTATACACTTTACATTCCCACCAAACAAATAAATGATTTATGAAAGAAAAACCCAAGGAAAAATAACTTTGTTGCTTCGTTCCTGGACAATGGCGCCAAAAAAATTTGTAGCCTTAGTGACAACCTCTATCCAAGTAGAGGTCAGTGCCTATGAAATATATTCAAAAACATAAAATTTTTTATTTTTTGTCCCATTAAGATAATTAAAATTATATTTTTTACAAGTAATAATAATTAAATCTTCTTGGAATATGAACACTCTTTTAAAGTGGCCTCACATACAATGAATGTGCTTCTAAGTTGTAGTGGAGTGATGAAATAAATTTTTTAAAGTCTAGAATTGGAGGCTACTTAGTGCATAATATCTTGCTTCAAAAATTTATAAGAAACATGGAAGACAGAGAAATGAAAATATAGAAAAGATGAGTGCATAATAAAGTTACTTAATTTCATTTTATAGGTACTGTGAATCGAGTAAAATTGTTTCATTAAAATCCAACAACTTCATTACTCTTTTCCATTGAATACACACATTAAATGATTCACAAAGAAAAAGAACACATATCACATTTTAAGATCTGTTCAGAATCACCTTGAAAAATATCTATATAAATCTCCAAGAAGATGAAAAATCATAACACAAGAAAAATGTCTTTTCCTTATGATTTTCAAAAATTTGGAACCTCCCAACGTTCTTCAAAATCCCTTTTATACAATCATTACAATAATAAAAATTATGAAAATTTCTAACTTAAAAAAATACTAACTAATTGAAAACTACTTTGGTCTATTGGGTACTTCAACGGACTTTTTCTATGATGAAACTAAAAGAAAAATCATATTATTATTAGAAATACAACTTTTGAGATATTTTATAAAAATAAACAAGTGGCCTTTTCTCATTGGGTAGCTTGTGACTCCTATACAGGATTCCTTGTAGAGGGTCCAACTTCTGTTGTTGTTGCTGTAGCAGACCTGCAATCTCTGAAGTTCTTCCACACTGTCAAATTTGAGCTTAGACACTTTAAAACCCTTGTGTATGCCACTCTAAAATTAGTAATTTAATTTTAATTTGGCTTCTCAGTAAAATGAGTCATAATCAAGCGCAATAACTAAAAATATTTGTGAAGATAATTAACAATTGTAACCCATTTTAGAACTACTGTCTTTTCGTGGGAAGTACCAAACTTACTTTTAGGCTCCATGAACAAGGTTTGATAATTCTCCCAGAGAAGAAAATTTCCCTTTAATCCTAGCATGAGGGAAATCCTTCCCTTGTTCCTTTATATAAGTTGGTGTTGAATTTTAGAACAACTTCCTTAATTTCTCCAATATTTGTCTCAGATATTTTTATGTATAAATTTTTTTAGCATCATTTTATTACTCTCGAGCACTAACATTGTTATATTTTCATTTTTCATATCTCTTAATTCTCGTGATGACTTGGAATTAAGAAAATCAATTAGCTTCATGGCTAGTTGTGCACATTTCTAAATTTTATGTTTGTTGGCAGCAATGATGCCGTCCAAATCCCTGATAATAGTACTCTCCTCTGATACAATCAACATAAATTCCCAAATATTTCTCATTGTGTGAATGATTTATTTTCAAATAATTTCCCTAGTTTGTATGAGAGACACATTTCCCTTTAATATTTCCTTCAGTTCTTTAATCTCTTTGCAAGTAGACTAGTAATGATTTAGATATTTTGATGTAGTATCCTTGGCCATGGTAAAATATATTTATTTTACCTATATAATCTCCTTTGTATAGTCAAACTTACTTTTCATTTTATTCGTTTCATCCTTCGATATCTTGAATTTAGTCATTACCCTCCTCAATTTGTCAACTGGATCATCAAAATCTGGTTGTACCAAAATAGTAAATACATGTGTGTCTATATTCTACTGCATGCTAGAATTAATTTCTTTGAGGACAACCAATTCACTTGAGTTACCTCTACGACGATGACATGTTCCAAAAAAGGTAACTTGAACTTTTTCCTTAGCACTTGAATTTCGGTTTCTTCCCCTTGCAAGAGATTTTTTAGACAATTTCTATCTTGAGGATTAACACCAATTTTGAAAATCGTCTTCTTTAATTCTTCATTATGAGTGAGTAGGGTTCTAAAATTTTATTTCTCAAATTTCAATTGATTTACAAATTTTTCCAAGAAATATTCTTCCTTACTCAAACCAAATATGTTTTACTTATATCACAATAAATCCATTCTCTATTTTTCCTATGCAAATTGATTTTGTCAGGCAATGAAATTTCTCTTGCATCTACAATTAAATTAACAATATAGAAAGTTGGTCACGATGAAACAATTAGAGCAGAAGGATGAGAAAAAAAATCATTTCAATTTATTTCTTTCAAGATCCATCGGAGATATCCATATGGTGTGATCTTCTAAAATGGATTGTGTTTGAAGATAACATACAACACTTTCTTTTATCTTCTTAGTCCTTTCTTCAATTTGTCTTTACAATTACTTTCAGATAGGAACAAAACTTTGAAATTTTTCTTTAGGAACAGGGGAGGAAGGTGTATAAGTCACTTCTCCCAATTTTATTTGAAAACCAATTGCAGTAGAGGATATTTTTTCCATAGGTTTAGGCTCCTTTCATTTTAAAACAATCCTAGCTTTTTAGAGCTTTGATTCTTTTTCACCTTACAAATAAATTAGTTATTCACTACCTCTCTACAAACCCCTTTCTGTAAGATGTGGATTTTCAATATCCATTCCCTCTTGTGCTCTTGTCTTGTCACCATTACCCAAATTTTCCATATATGTTCTGAGTTCATATATGTAAGGAGTATATGATTTTTCCACTCTTCTTTTAGAAATGATGTGATGAGGATCATAAGAACATTTCCCGCTCTGTTGCAACTGCATGTCCTTAAGGATTTTCTCGACTCCTTCCATGGCCAATCTATTATTAACATTGAAAGGCCCAACAATTTTTTGAAGCTTGAACAAATTACCCTTATTTTTTGGTTCAAAATGAATTTTATCAACATTCAAGATTTGTGTGGTAAAATTCCAGAAGAAACAATATCATGGGTACAAATGTAGGAAGCCTATAAGGGGTAAACTCTGCTCCATACAACCTGATCTCAGGATAATATTCAAATTGAAACTAATCATCCACCCTGACATATTTTCTAAGTTGGAGAAGGGATTGTGATTTTGGCAAAATGCAAGGTGGAGCAAAAATATTTGTGTTGGAATATGTAGCTGAAATAAAATTAGTGAAATATGTGAACCCTTCATAATTGGAATGACTCCTCAGGGTGTTTATCCAGTGCACTATTGATTGTTTTTTCTTATGTAAATCCATGATATTTATACATAAATTCAAGAAACTCTCAACATGATCATAAAGTAACAAATAAGTTAGTAGTGATGGTAATCTGAAACATCTAGTATGAATTAGGTGTGACAGTTGAGAATTGGCCAATATCTCCCAATAGATTGGTATATCAAGAATAATTTCAGGATGTAAAATTACATTGAACATCCCCAAAACATCTCGGTCTATGAGAGTTGTATCTTCTCTTCCCAAACCCTATCTGTTATTTGTAAAATTGGTCTCACATCTTCAACAAAGGTTTCAAGAGGAAATTGATTTGGTTCTAAAGGAAAAAAATTTCATGTAGGCATTAGAAAGAAGGTTATTTGGGCATAATCCTACCCACATAGATTTTAGAAGAATGTCAGTAGGGTTTCCTATGAAAATTAAGTGTAAAGGTTTGAAGATGGAAAAACTAGAGCTTGTTGAAATAAAACAATAGATAATTGAAACATATTTTCGCCTAAAGCATTCATTAAAAAACACTTTTAGGGATGTAGAGTAGAGACCACCTTAGTAAATGAATTCAAGGAAATCATAGGCTTGGGGAATTATGGCAACAAAAAATTGTGACCTTACGATAAAAACATATACATGAGACTTTTTTGGGTTGTCTAGGATGTGCTAACAAAGTTCCATTAAATTCAATGAGAAAATGGGATAAAAAATATCCCTCTCATATTCCATGAGAGGAAGGTGGGTGGTAGAACTTGACAAGGAAATTTTCTTAACATTTGAAAGATTTCAATGGCCAAATTTAGCGTATAAATACCTGGATAACTGTAGGTGCAGTTGAAAATTTTAATTCGAGTAGGAAAACAACTACAAACATGATAGGGACACTCAAAAATGAAGCTCACAATGTGAATTATGAGAATGAAAACAGGTTTTATGGAGAAAACAAGAAAAATTAGGGAAAATATGATTTAATTCTGAAGTGATGTTTACGAGATGGGGTGGCGTGACACGATGACATGGTGATGTGGTGGTGAATGTCAATTTTCCCCATAGAGTCATTCTCCCTTGCCACAAAGTTACGAGAGCACCCACTATAATAGGCGAGGCCCGCTATTGGTGATCCCACAACTAATCTCAGTCATTTGTTTCTAACTAGCCAATCCATTTTTGGCTCCTTTATGGAGGAACCCAAGCACATAAACTTCGAACACTTTGTGATGTCGGGTTTTCACCATCAGGAGGGCCTGACATCTTCAATAAATTCACCTGACAAGCAACTCGACATTAACCCTTCAATTCTTTTAACTCCAATAAGGTCTCACCAATGTACTTTACCATAATGTTGCACTATCTCTAATCTCAAAGTTAATCCACTATTACTTTATAAATTCCTATTACTATAATTAAGCATGTTTTTTTTTTTTTTTTTAAATATAATTTTTTTTCATATTCAGAATTAAAGATATGGTGAAAAACAAGCTACAATACACCTAATGCTTTAACATATTTTTCAATATATGTTGCACATACTATATTGATATATTTCAATGTGCAATAGATTAAATTTAAAAACAATATATATTTTAATTTAATATATTAATAAATATAATTTAATATATATTTTATTTTAAATGTACATTTTTTTAAATAATTTTAAATACAAATTTTATAAAATTCAGTTTAAATTATATATATATATATATATATATATATATATATATATATATATATATATATATATATATATATATATAATATTAAAAAAAAACACCACATAAAAATATATGTCAACATACAATAAAAGAAATTTTGAGTTTGATAAAATAATAATTGTTTTTAAATATATAAGCTCAAATGCTATACCCATAATTTGAATCTGCAAGACACTCATACCTTACTATTTGTTTATTTCACAATTCTAGTCTTTTAAATTTAACAAGAGCTCATGGATACCTATCTACATACTTATACTAAGAATGAAAATAGACCTTTTCTATATCTCGTCATGGGGGCAAGTAGAAAATGAGTTACTATGTGCTATAATATAATTATTTAGAAAAAAATATTGCTATCTGCCATAATATAATTATCTAGAAAAGATAATAAATTGCAACTATCTATAATATAATTATTGAGTAAAAAATATAAAGTGCAATGATATATAAAGAACATTTGCAAAAAATATATATATATAAAATGTTTGCTAGAAAAACAATTTGTGAAATGTGAATATAAAATATTTACCTGACTATATAACATGGAAAAGCTTTACAAAATTTAATACATTTTTTTAATTTACAATTGATGTATTATTGAAAATTAGATCTACATTTATATCTAATATTATATTTCAATTATCATCGGATGCGTTTGATTAATGACCATCAGGGAACGTGGCACATCATGCACTTCCCGATGGATTTCGCTTGGGTAGCCCATGTGGCTCCCGGTACAAGCATTTACTCGGTCCATTACTCACCACCCTGCGCGATTTTTTACTCTCTCGGTCGGCTCAACCAGCTCTTGGTTATGGCGGTTATTTGCAACATGGATTGCATTTGCAGAGGCTTGACTGGTGTGGCAGACGATTGTATATCTCCTCCTCCTTTGCACGCGATTTGCTCGCCTGGATGCACTGAGGCAAGTGTTAAAATGAACACTGGGAGGCGTTGTTCGTTAGCTGCTTGTTTTGAACCGGTTCCGAATTATCACTTCTCTAACAGTTTGTGGTGCAGACTTCCTGGTCTCAGTGGTCTTGTTCCAGCTTCTTCAGCTTCGCCCAGTGGCGCCCAAGATTCTCGTTCTTCCCCTGTTAGCTCTACGTGTTTTGCTGAGCCCAGTCCTGAACCGGTCACCATGCCTCGCCTCCGCGAGCGCATGAGATGCAGACGGGGCTCAAGCCATGGGCATTCTAATCAGAGGCACCCGCCACCTATTCGCAGCTCTGACCCTTCTCTGTCAGGGGATGCTGGCTTTCCTGCTGCAGCGTTTGGTGTCGATTCTGTCTTTTCTCCCGTCGCTTTCCCCGCCCCTCCGTCCTCCACTCATGAGTCTCCCCGCGTTGCTCCATGACCCCTTCGGCCCTCCATTAGACAAACCTCTCAGCGCGCTGAGCTACGGTTTGATTGCACTTCCTGCAATGCCACCCTTATAGCTTTTATAACTGTCAGTCTTCAGGAAGAAGTCCCCAACATAGCCCAGCCCGGCTCTTCGACTTCGCCCCCCCTCTTAGCTCCAGCTTCCCTCGGGCTGCTCTAGCCTCCTCTGTTCCTCAGCACGAGTCCAACATGGAGACAGGGCGAACAGGTAGAGGACGTGCTCCCAGCGAAGGCCAAGTGGATAGAAGCGACATGTATGCCTGTAGAATCACCGAAGAGTCTCCCTCTCCTACTCATGGATAGCAGTTGGAAAGTCACTCAGGTTTTTTTGTTATGTTTATGTAGAAATCATATGCTTCCTAGCTTTACTGCTCTGCTGAACATGCAGTTCACTACTTTTAGCTCTCATGTTAGTTTGTTTTATGTAAACTTAAAACTGGTTTCCCTCTCATGGGCGGTTCAGACATTATGGTTTAAAGGACTGGTTTCCCATTCTGGGCAGTCCAGACTTTGCTTGACCTGCTTGACTATCAAGTCCAGTGCTCAGGCTTACCAAGCTGACGCTGGTGCAGTTTTGTATCAGTACTTTTATACATAATAGAATTAGTCATACTTAGAAAAAAAAAATATTATATTTCAATTATATCTATTTTATTTTAAATTTATAATTTTTTTGAAAAATAACAATAAATATAAATTCTATAAATAAATAATATAAATGCACAATATATATTTAACTCTAATATATTATATTGAACATATATTAAAATTATATATATACATATATATTTTTAAAATATATATATATATTATATTAAAAAACATTTTAAACTATATTCAAATGTATTTTTATTTAAAATACATATTTGAAATTTTATTAAAAATCTCAATATTTTAAATAAACACATATATATATATATAACTTTTTATATATATATATATATATATATATATATAGTTTAGTTTTAATTAAAATTTAAAATTTAAAATTATATTTACATATATATATAAATATAAACTATCACACAATCATGTCAATATAAAACCTTCCGCATATCTCATTTCATATGCATTGAAAAGAAAATTGATGTTGTAACCATAAAAATCATCAAGTATTAAGAATTTCCTAATAAACCAAAATTAAGAAAAAATGAGAAATAATTTATTATTAAGAACTTCCTATTTTTATTAAAAACAAAGTTTAAGCAAAAGATAAATTGCGTGTTGTTGTCTTATACATCAATTTCATCTAAAAATATAGACAGTTGAAATGTTCTATTAAATTATAATTCTCTCCATTTTTCAAGATATAATACTTTACCTTATTGAATGTCAATGTTGTGGGCACATAAATCACAAGGATATCCTTGATTTATTGAAAAACCACTTTGATTACATAATGACATAATATAATAAACATTATATTCATTTAAAAAAAAATTGATGTTGGATACATATTAATTAGTCCTAGCCGTGAGGGACTATTAGTAATTCATATATAGATGTTGATATTAATTTTTGAGAACTTTTTAGTCTTTAACCAAAGTGTGTTTCATATTAATAAATTATGAATGGTATCAGAATTCTCTTTCGACCAATGAAATAAATTATGGTTTTATTTGGTTTTATATCGAGGCGAAAGAAAATTTAAATCATATTTCTGGTTGAAAAACTTTAAACTAATAAGAAAGACAACCATCTATATATATTCATCTATATTCATATGAATTTTAATGTATGCACATTATCATGTAATGTATGTTAAGTTATCTTAAGTTTTAAGATCGTCACCTATCACCTGCACCTATTTAGAGGCATGACAACTGAGGCCTAGCATGTCACCCGCACGCGGTTTGCATGAGACTATCGTGTGTGTCTAAATTTCCAAAATTTTATAACATGATATAGTGTCTTTTGTATGTAAAGCAAGCTGTAGAATCTACAGCAAGTTGTAGATGTGATTTTGCGATTTTGGTGATGCTATCTTCTAGTGCTGCTACCCATTTCCATGTAGTGGTGGTTGCTAGCCCAGTATTTCCTGGGCTGTAGGGAAAATATTTTGGCAAATTACAACTTCTTCCACAGCCTCAGGTCTAGCATAGGTTTCAGTTCAAGGCACAGGTGTAGGATAGGTCGAGTGTAAATTTCAGGTTTCAGTTCAAGGCACAGGTGTAGGATAGGTCGAGTGTAAATTTCAGTTCAAGATGCAAATGCATAGCAAACAACAAATATTTTGCCAAATTACAGGTTCGACCTCGAAGAACTGGATTTCAGAACTGGCACAACAAATCTTTTGCCAAATTATAGGTATGACCTCAAAGAACTGGATTCCAGAACTCGCAATACATACATAGGAATAGCCTAAAGAAATGGAAATTCAACTAAACCATAAAATAAATTTACTCAACTGGTAAGAGCTTCAATGTCATCCTTTTCATTAAAATTTTCAATTCAACTAAACTAGAAAATAAATTCAACTGGTAAGAGCTTCAACGTCAGCCTTTTCATTAAAATTTTCATTACAATTTTGAAGAATATATTTATGCCAAAAAAATACACTGTAGATTTTAGTTAAAATTTTAAAATTTTGAAGAATATATTTATGCCCAAAAATACAGGGTGCCTGTGTAAGACTTCTTCAGAAATTAAAATCTCTCAATTGAATTCCTTGTTTGCATTTTTCTACAAGTTTCCGAGAAGGTAAGGCATTGAATCAATAAAATGTAAATTTCTTGTTTGCATTTTTCTACAAGTTCCCAAAAGTCAAGGCATTGAATCAATAAATAAAAAAATGTAAACTCAACTAGCTAGAATTGACTCTTTGCATTTTTGTAAAATCTGGAGCAGAACTAAAAATTTACCTCTAGAGCTGCCTATTATTAGACTTCCTGGAAAACAAGTAACTAAAGACACTACTTGAAGTAACTCGATGCTGGTGCTACAAACTGGACGAAATGTAGCACACTGAGCAGCAGATAAATATAAGTGTTTAAATAACACACTACAAATCTTCAATATGGTAGGTGGCCATCATGCGATCTCTTCAGAGTTATCGCCACCTATGAAAAAATAGATGACAGACAACATAAATTGGATCTGTAATAGGCTGTGCTCCTGATACTGCCGGAAAGATAGCAAAATCTACGAACCTACCCATACGAGTTGTTGGTCGAAGTGCTGCTTCAATGGGTGCACGACTAATGATGATGAAATAATGTTGTTGGGTTTGACCCTGTTGGATCTCTGGTTTTTTCATGTATGGATCAGATGGATCTGAGGTCTATGGCCTGCTCTGATTCATCCACCTGTAGGGTATGTAGTGTTGGAAATATGATGCAGAGTGTTGTCCTTGATGGCAACCCACTGAATGAAGATGAAGACATGCGACTGTTGACATGTGTTGTCCTTGATGGCAATCCACTTGATGAAGTTATTCTTGACTTGATGGACTTGGTAAATGATGTAAATATGATGTGATATGATTCTTGTTGATATTATTATGTTGAGTGTTGTCCCTGAAAGGCAACCCACTTGATAAAGATGATGGCAACTTACTTGATGAAGTTGTGCTTGCTAGAATATGTTCTTGATGAAGAAAATATGATGTATCTACAGTGTATACAGAAGGCAATGAAGAAAGGAATTCAGAATGTGCTCAAAGTATGATGAAAAGAGTATGTATCTATGCATACACAGATCTATCTAAGGTAAGTCACGTATGCACGCGGAAAAGAACGTTCCAAGTCGCGTATGGGCAAAAGCGCTCAAAAAGTGCAAAACCAGGGGTAACCACCATGGTATTGACCCATTGTATTGGGTAATGATTCGTCTAAATGACCCCGTCCAGGAATACCATCGGATGTAATGTAGTTTAAGGCTCATGATATTATTTTGGCTCATGGTATTGAAAAACGGGCCCATGGTATTGAAGGCTCATGGTATTGTTTTGGCTCATGGTATTGAAAAAGGGGCCCGTGGTATTGAAAAAGGATAAACCTATATAAGGAGAAGAAATTCATTGTGCAAATCATGAGAGTGAATACTTCTCTGTGAAGTATATCTGTATGGAAAGGGTAAAGGTTTGATGATAGATCTGAATCTAGGATGCACTTTTGAAGAAATGATAAAGCAGGATCCCTAGATCTGAAATGTACTTGTATTTGCTAGATCTGTTTATGGAGTGATTAGATCTGTGATGAGGCGAACATCTGTCTGATGTAAAGGGTTGAATCTGAACTAAATATTTGATCTAAAGAAGTATGCTGCTCTATAATGATTGAAGATCTATACGCTACTTTGACACGGAGGAAGCGCGTATATACGCGGCTTCAGTGAAGAGAAAGCACGTATGTGCAATGAAATACATACAGAGGTATTAATGCGAGATTGTGTGATGGGTTGCCGTACATGCCACCTATACACGCAGTGTGTTGAAAGCGCGTATGCAAACTAGTGTGGTTTACCCACAAGGGGTATGAAATATCTCATCTGTTCTATGTGTTTTTGCTATCCCATCCGAGCGTGGTCTGAGCGATGCGGCCTTGTGCTTGGGCATGGTGGGTCTAGTCTCAGTAACATAGATGAAGGCTCCAAGTGGTGTTCCATTGAAGTTGTTGGATCCAGTGTGAAAATTGATGAAACGTGGTCCAAGGTGGTGCTGAAGGTTGTAGCCTTCAGTCAGGGGGTTGTAGCTCCCTTCCAGGTGAGGCTGGTAAACGAGATCAGGGGGTCGTAGCTCTCTTCCAGGAGAGGCTGGTAAACGAGTCAGGGGGTTGGAGCTCCCTTCCAGGAGAGGCTGGTAAACGAGCGCAGGTGGGTGCCTGCGTGCTGGTCAAGTCTGCGCCAGCACATATGTTGTAAGATGTTTTCTCTATAATAAAATATTGAAGGCTGAGCAACTGTAGCGGTGGTTTTCTCCCGACTTGGGTTTCCACCTAAAAATCCTGGTGCTCATGTGTGATGCTTTGTGTGATGGTTTCTTCTGTTCTTACTGCACATGTTTACTATTTATAGAACATCTAATGAATGAATGATGGAATGATATAAGTAAAGAACTAATGGCATAATTAGATCTCTGTGTATACGCGAGTTTTATGAAGGATATCCGCGTGTATACGCTAGTTGGCTTCAACAAAGTAGCGTATGGGTTTAAAAGGAATGAAAAAGTGAAAAGTTTGAATATGCTGTAAATATTGATTCAACCCCCCCTCTCAGTATTTTTCCCAACAATTGGTATCAAAGCAGGTCCTTCTGTAGAAGCTTGATCGCTTGAAGGAGATCTGTCACAATGGGAAAGAAGCAAAAGAAGAAGGCTACTGAAAAGGAGATATCTCAGAAAACTTGGGCATTAGAAAATAAAGAAGATAAATAAGGTATTGATAGTTGTTCTTGTGACTCACTTTCTGGTGCATGTAATGATGAAGATAGTGTAAGTAAAGTCTTGGATCTGGAGGAAGCTATCAAGAGAATTGAAGATCAACGAAGATCAATTACTAAAAGCGAAGCTTTGTACAAAGGGATGAAAGAACGAATGGAAATACTGAATGGACAGACAAACAAGTACCAAAGATTTCATGCTTATGCATCCGCTTGAATTAAAAGACTAGAAGTAGAAGTCAATGATCTAAATGTAGATCTCGAAGAATCAAACAAGAAGAATGCAAGACTTGAAGCAGAAATCGTCTCTCTCAAAGAAGATCTGGAAGACTCGAATAAGAAGAATGAAGAACTTGAGGCTGAAATCATTTCTCTCAAAAGGGATCCAGAAATATCAAATAAGAATAATGAAGGACTTGAAGCAGAAATCATCTCTCTGAAAGCAAATCTCGAAGCATCAAAGAAGAAGAATGAAGAGCTGCAACAAACATGTGAAGAAAACGAAAATTGGTTGAAAGAAGAGATTCTAAATCTGAAGGATCAAGTAGAAGATGGAAGAAGGAAAGAAGAAAGCATGATAAAGCAATGTCAAGCCTTGGAGGTTGAGGTAAACATTCTCAAAGGTAAATTAGAAGAAAAGGTTAAACTTTTGAGGTTTCAAGATAGTACTAAAATTTTGGACAATATTCTGAGTAATCAAAGGTCTCCTGCTATCAACCTTGGTCTTGGTTTCCAGAAAACTTTAAAGAGAATCAGGCTCATGGCTAGTGCTAAAAATCAAAGATGTCACGAAACTCAAGTGTTGAAAGAGACAAAGTAACCAAAATGATGAATTTCAAAGAAATCACTAAAATGTTGAATGCTTTAAAATGTCATAATTGTGGGTAATGCTGCTATAACAGAACAAATTACAGATAACATCATTTTCAAGTGACCAAACCATATATCCCTATTCAGAGGGTAAAATTAAAGTTGTTTTATAGATACGTTTTTCATGCAATGTTATGAATGCTAAATCTAAGATTGTAAAGGCATAAATAATAGAAAACTCATTACATCTTTGTTTATTTTCTAGCCATGAGATGTTATACAACAAGGGAAAGGGATGATGTAGAAAAAGAATGCAGGATGAACAGATCTGGGAAAATGGACAATCTCCAGCACACAATTAGAAAGTTCAAGCAAATCTGGAAAAAGAAGGAGGACCGGTCAGAAACATAGGGAATACTCACCCTACTGCAGTCATCCGCTTCTGAAGCTTACTTCTCTTATTGACTGTAGGAATGATGTGGGATACATTATAAGCTTTAGTAATGTATCGTCACAAGGAGAGCAATGTATGATGACTCTCATGGTTGATTTGATTATTCTGGGTATGTATTTTTGACAGAGCATCTGATATGAAGAAGACAGGTACAGGAAGGACAAGTTCAGGGGAGATGAAGGAATGTGAAATTTTCTATGCTTCACTTTCCATACGCAGGTTCTATTAACAAAAGCTGCGTGTACACGCGAGTTTCATCAGACACAGTCGCGTATGCATTAATGATAAGAGAATTTATATGCTAGCTGAAGATCTGGAGCAGAGGCTCAGGGTTGCACAAGTTAAGATGGAGCACTGATTCAGGGGGAGCAGCAGGTTAAATACTAATGATTGCATTGTTGGCAATATGACCGCTTATTCTTTGGTTATTGTGATACTCATGCTCAAATGATGATGGCTTGGTACATGGTTTATGATGATGAGATGTTGAATGAGCTGTGTTTACTGCTTGCTGGAGTTTATCTGTTGGATGAAATTGGAAGTCTAGTTCATGCAGAGCTTGTTACTATGGTTAAGATCTTTTGCCTACATATGGTACTTCATGTTAAATCTTAAATATCATGGTGATGTTGGACCACATGGATGATTTCTTGACACTTATGTGAAGATGCTGTTCTGGTATGGAAAGAATGTATTGATGCTGCAAAGAATCTGAAGACTTGGATACTAATGTGCTTATGCTACCACCATTGGATGACGCTTGAAGACACAACTACATTGTTCTATCCATCTGTAGTCCAAGGAAGCATTCAAATATCTCAGAAAGAAGCTGAACACTGTCTTTGCCTCACAGAGAATCAGATCTGGTTGAAATTTAGAAGATGGCATTGGATACGCGGGTTTCATGAAACACAGTCGCGTATATACGCGAGTTCCTGCACAGAAAACCACGTATGTTTGGTTGCTGGCAATTTTTGGTTGGTTCAGCTCTCTTCAGCACAGCTGCAGTGCTGTTTGGTATCTCTGGTGGTGTTCCAATTCTCATAATTCTATTTCTAATGTTTTGATGAAGATGCCTTGATGATTTGTTGGTGGAAGTTTTCAGGATGCACAAACTAAGGGGGAGCCTTAGTCATTTGGAAAGATTGCTTGGTTGCACAGATTTAGGGGGAGCATTAGCTTTGCTGAGTATAATGCAGTTTTTGCATTATGATGGTTCTGAAATATGTTCTCTTTCTTGAGGACTTTCTGGTGTTGGTCTTAAAAGTTATATCTGTAGTTTGATGAAAAGGTCTTGTTGAGAATCATGTTGTAAAATTGTAATATTCAGTCATGTAAGGACATGTCAAATTTGTAAACCCACTTGGTTGGGTAGCTGAGTCAATTTTTGTAAACCCACTTGGTTGGGTAGCTGAGTTGAAATGTGTAAACCCACTTGGTTGGGTACTTGAGTCTTATATGTAAATCCACTTGGTTGGATATTTGATGTAAGTATGAGTCTTTTGGTAGGAAGTTCATAGAGTCATGTACTTCATTAAAAAATATTCAGCATGAACTCAGGGGGAGCTTGGTCACTTCAGTATACATTAGATCTACAGAACGCGTCCTCTACATGAGGAGAAAAGGGGGTGAGTGTGTTGGTTTTGATCAGCCCGTTGCCCTTGATGTCAAAGGGGGAGAGTGTGTTGGTTTTGATTCGGTGGTTTTGATCCGCCCTTTGCCCTTGATGTCAAAGGGGGAGAGTGACATGGTGTTTGAATGCAGATAATGGTGTCAAAGAATTGGGAGAGTGACATGGTGTCAATGTACTTATCTGTTGCGGTAACCAAACACCATCGTGGTTGCCATCAAGTCCAAAGGGGGAGATTGTTGGAAATATGATGCAGAGTGTTGTCCTTGATGGCAACCCACTGAATGAAGATGAAGACATGCGACTGTTGACATGTGTTGTCCTTGATGGAAATCCACTTGATGAAGTTATTCTTGACTTGATGGACTTGGTAAATGATGTAAATCTGATGTGATATGATGCTTGTTGATATTATGATGTTGAGTGTTGTCCCTGAAAGGCAACCCACTTGATAAAGATGATGACAACTTACTTGATGAAGTTGTGCTTGCTAGAATATGTTCTTGATGAAGAAAATATGATGTATCTACAGTGTATACAGAAGGCAATGAAGAAAGGAATTCAAAATGTGCTCAAAGTATGATGAAAAGAGTATGTATCTATGCATACGCGGATCTATCTAAGGTAAGTCGCGTATGCACGCGGAAAAGAATGTTCCAAGTCACGTATGGGCAAAAGCGCTCAAAAAGTGCAAAACCAGGGGTAACCACCATGTTATTGACCCATTGTATTGGGTAATGATTCGTCTAAATGACCCCGTCCAGGAATACCATCGGATGTAATGTATTTTAAGGCTCATGATATTTTTTTGGCTCATGGTATTGAAAAAGGGGCCCGTGGTATTGAAGGCTCATGGTATTGTTTTGGCTCATGTTATTGAAAAAGGGGCCCGTGGTATTGAAAAAGGATAAACCTATATAAGGAGAAGAAATTCATTGTGAAAATCATGAGAGTGAGAGCAAGATGTCTGATCTTGAATGAATACTTCTCTGTGAAGTATATCTGTATGGAAAGGGTAAAGGTTTGATGATAGATCTGAATCTAGGATGCACTTATGAAGAAATGATAAAGCGGGATCCCTAGATCTGAAATGTACTTGTATTTGCTAGATCTATTTATGGAGTGATTAGATCTGTGATGAGGCGAACATCTGTCTGATGTAAAGGGTTGAATCAGAACTAAATATCTGATCTGAAGAAGTATGCTGGTCTATAATTATTGAAGATCTATACGCTACTTCGACGCGGAGGAAGCGCGTATATACGCGGCTTCAGTGAAGAGAAAGCGCGTATGTGCAATGAAATACATACAGAGGTATACGCAGGATTGTGTGGACAGAAGCGCGTATATACGCGACATCAGTAAAAGGAAAGCGCGTATGCAAACTAGGGTTTTCTGAAGCAAGGGGTATGAAATATCTGATCTGTTCTACTGTGTTTTTGCTATCTGATCTGAGTTGATAAGTATCTGTTGATGATGTATGTTTGTGCTTAAAAGTATGGAAAGGGTCCAGTCTGAAAAGATGATGAAATGTGGCCTGCAAGTGTTGTTGGTGAAGTTGTTGGATCCGGTGTGAAAATTGATGAAACGTGGTCCAAGGTGGTGTGAGGGTTGTAGCCTTCGGTCGGGGGGTCGTAGCTCCTTCCGGTGAAATTTGGTAAACGAGGGTGAGGGGGTCGTAGCTCCCTTCCCGGGAGAAAGTGGCCTTCAGTTAGGGGGGTTGTAGCTCCCTTCCGGGGAGAGGCTGGTAAACGAGCGCGGTGGGTGCACACGTCTTTGGTCAAGTACGCGCCTGACACATATGTTGTAAGATGTTTTCTCTATAATAAAATATTGAAGGTGAGCAAGTATGGCGGTGGTTTTCTCCCAGAGCTTGGGTTTCCACCTAAAATCCTGGTGTTCATGTGTGATGCTTTGTGTGATGGTTTATTCTATTCTTACTGCACATGTTTACTGTTTATAGAACATCTAATGAATGAATGATGGAATGATATAAGTAAAGAACTAATGGCATAATTAGATCTCTGTGTATACGCGAGTTTTATGAAGGATATCCACGTGTATACGCTAGTTGGCTTCAGCAAAGTAGCGTATGGGTTTTAAAGGAATGAAAAAGTGAAAAGTTTGAATATGCTGTAAATACTGATTCACCTCCCCCCTCTCAGTATTTTTCCCAACATGTAGTCCCTGATCTGCCACTAGAAATGTTACTTCTCTACAGAGAGAGATCAAATTTACAAATTTACAGCTGCTTGTTGGTTTAATATCTTGTTGAATGTCTGAAAGTACCATTCAGCTTCAATGCAATTTTTTTTCTTTTACCGCAATTTTGCCTACGAACAATACTACAATTGCAAGCACCTTCCTCCAAGCTGCAAATCACGCAAAGAATTTTCCTGCTCCTGTTCCTCTCCACCGAGTCTCCCGTGTCTTTGTAGATATTTTCGCTTCAGCTACCAAGAAGACCATCTTTTAATCCTCCATCAAGATGCAAAGAAATATGAATATTTTGTCAAAGGCTATCTGAAAACACGAGGGAAGACCAAGCCAAGCCGATCCAAATTTCTGCTACTAAAATGGAAAGGAATTCTATTTCAAGCTAATCCCTCTGATTTATTATCAAAATAGGGAAGGGAAGCCAAGCGACGGTCACTGCTACTAGTCAAGTTTTGAGGGAAAGGAAGCAAAGCACATCACTACTACTAATCAGGGTGGTGGACAAGATTGGACACTTGTTTTTCATGCCAAACACATAAACTTGAAACTGTAAATCTGGTTGTCAAAGAAGAACAACTGGCTTGTAATTTCAACATCATGCTTTTAATATAACATATTGTTTAAAATCTAAATAAAAATACAATCTAAATAAAAATCCAAGTTTACCTTTTCCCATGCAAATGTTTAGAAAACCCCATATAACCTGCATTTAGGGAATGGCCATGTTGTAAGGCATGCATGTGGCATTGTTTAATGTAACAATGGCACACGAAGAACAACTGAAATGCACACCTGTATTAACTTTAATGCTCATCTCATCCACTTAGGAGCTCGGAAACAGCGGAGTTGGTGCCACTGAGGAGCTCAGAAACATGAGCCAAGGACTGCAGATTGCATTTAACGATGTTATTCACGGAAAAATATGCCTCCTCTTTCGTATTCCCATGTGGCACATCCACTGTGTAAGACTCAATTACAATGGTTCTGGTATCCCATTTATGAGCGTCTCATGCAGATGTTGGAATTTTTGGGGAATTCCAAACAACAGTGGAGAGAACAAACTCTCCTCTACAACACAGAGATGTTTAAAAATATAAATTTTAATCGCAGATAGAGATGGCATGAAATATTCTTTCTATTTGATTATCAGAACTTAAAAACAAAAACTGTTACAAATTTTCTCCTCAATGGTGGGATTGACAAAACTATCAAGACTGCTACACACGCAATGCTATATAAAACAAATCTTTTCTCTCTTTGTCTCTCAAGAATGCACAAAACAGTGCTATGTTCTTCTTACTGTGTTTTCTTTGCCTGCGGGCTCACACAGCGTTTACAATGCAATACAATACATTCATTACATTTGCTCTCGGCCTTTTCTTCCTTTTATATGGCACGGCGGAACAAAACCATAAAGCCTATATAAAACTTAAAACAAGGAAATAAACAAAATACAAAGGAAAACCTTTGCGGACATAAAAATTTAACATTAGCACGACGTACGAGTGGGGACCACATCGTAGTCAGCCATCGCAATTGCGGAAATTGCGATATGCGATATGGCGGAATAAAAAAACTTGCGATAAAAAAAAAATGTGACGATGCGATATTGCGGTGATCGCACATTGCAATATTGAACTTTTGCGATGACACATGGCGGAACACATATAATGAAATTGCGATTTGTGATGGTGCGACGGGCGCACATCGCAACTTTCAACATTTGCGATAACATATATATATGTGGCGGAACAACTTTGCGATGGCGCGACGATCGCACATCACAACAAACTAACTTGCAATGGCGGAGAGCGATGACAACATTGAAATATGTGATATGCGATTGTGTGATGGCGCACATCGCACATCGCAGATTTCCACATCAACAAGACACTTGGTCTTCTGAACTTCTGAAATTGCGATCTTGCGATCTTTCGCTTTTGCGCTCAAGTAGTAGGGACCACTTGTCCTTCTGCTTCATAAGTGAATTCCGCCTGTTTCATTCAATATTTCATTCCTTTGGTTATTGAGGGATTTTACGCCCGACTTAACTATTTTAATTCATTCTGCTCCTCCGTAGACAAAAATATTCATTTCTCTGCTGAAGTAACTTCTCGCCCATAACAAAATTAATTCCTCTGCTATACTTGGCTGCGGCCCATCAAAATTTAATTCTTCTCCATTCCTCTTTATTATACAGTGCTATGCACTCAATCTCCTTTGCGCTGCTACTGCTGCTGCTGTACTTTGTTCTTTGTTCTTCTTGCCCAAGGCACGACATGTGACTTTAATAATTTCAACACTCCCCCTTAAAGTTAGCTGCTGGGTTGTCCATCATACCCAGGCATTTTCTTAAAAATTCAAATGTTTTCTGTGCCAATGGCTTTGTCAAAATATCTGCATATTGTTCCTCTATTTTACAATGCTGTAAAAAAATTTCTCCATTGTTCACCAATTCTCTGATAGAATGAAATTTTGTGTCTATGTGCTTTTTTCTTTTATGAAACATAGAATTCTTTGACAATGCAATAGCTGAGCTATTGTCACAATAAATCACAATTCCCTTTACCTATTCTTGGCACAAACTTCTCAACATCCTTCTCATCGAAATTGCTTGACACGCTGCTGCTGTAGTTGCCACATATTCTGCCTCTGCTGTAGATAATGCTACAATAGGCTGTTTCTTGGAAGCCCATGAAATGGCTCCTGAACCCATATGAAAAACATAACCAGAAGTTCTCTTCCGATCATCTACACTTCAAGCCCAATCACTGTCAGTGTAGCCAACTAATTCTGAATTTTCTGAAGCTGTATACAAAATACCAAATCCTTTTGTTCCTTTAACATACCTTAGAATTCTCTTTGCTGCTTGCCAATGTGCTTCTTTTGGCTTCTCCATAAATCTGGAAATTAAACTAACAGCATGCATAATATCCGGTCTAGTTGCAGTCAAATACATGAGGCTGCCAACTATGCTTTTATACAAACTTGGATCAAAATCCTTGCTGCTGTCATATTTTCTCAACTTCAATCCCATTACTGTGGGAGTAATTGCAGCTTTTCACTCCTACATATTAAATCTTTCTAAAACTTGATTCACATACTTTGCTTGGGATATAAAAATCCCTTTCTCACCTTGCTCTACTTCTATTCCTAAGAAGTATCTCAACAAACCCATGTCATTCATTTCAAATTCATCTTTCATGACTGTTTTAAAATTTTCAACAAGGCAATCATCATTACCTGTAAAAATTAAATCATCAACATATAAAACAAAAATTAACATATTACCATCATTTTCTTTGATGTAGAGGGTCGGTTCTCCCTCACACTTCTCAAATCCATTTTCCAGTAGATAGGAATCTATCCTACAGTACCACGCTCTTGGAGCTTGCTTCAGTCCATAAAGAGCTTTCTTCAATTTGCAGACCTTATGCTCTTGGCCTTTCTTCTCATATCCGAGAGGTTGTTCCACATATACCTCTTCCATTAAAATTCCATTTAACAATGCAGATTTTACATCCATCTGATATACTTTCCATTTGTTTTGTGCTGCTATGGAAAGAATTTCTCTTACTGTCTCCATTCTTGCAACTGGTGCAAAATTTTCTTCATAATCAATTCCATGTTTTTTCTTATATCCCTTGACAACAAGTCTGGCCTTGTGTCTTTCTATTTTTCCTTCAGCATTTCTCTTGGTCTTATAGACCCATTTAACTCCAATGACTTCTTTACCTTCTGGGAGATCAACCAGCTCCCATGTTTTGTTCTTCTCTATGGCTTTAATTTCATCATCCATAGCTTCTATCCATTTTCTATCTTTAATTTCATCTTAAAAATGAATAGGATCATCAACTTGAAAGTACAAAGCAAATAAGGAATTCATACCTTCGTTTGCTTCTCCTTGCTCATAAATTTCTCTAAGGCTTCTGAACCTTGTTCCGCTTTCACTTGGTGTAGTTGTGCTTGATGAAGCACTCATTTCTGCTCCATGTGGTGTGCTTGGAGATGCACTCCCACTTCTTCTCAAGGGTGTTCTCGCTGCTGCTTGAGGTGTCCCTTGCTGTCCTTGTGCTGGTGGAGGTTGTGCTACCGATGAGTTGTTAATTTCAACTACATCTCCTTCATCTTCATCATGAGACAACCAACTTTTAACATTGACTGTTTTCTCTATGCTTCCATCCCATGCTTCCTCTTCAATGAATTTTACATCTCTGCTTATCACAAAGTTCTTTGTGGATGGGTTATATAATCTATATCCTTTGGAATCCTCACAATATCCAAAGAAAATGCACTTCTCCCCCTTACTATCCAACTTCTTTCTCAACTTGTCTGGAATGTGTACATATGCCACACATCCAAAAAATCTCATGTGGGTGACTCCCTGTTTTCTGCCACTCCACGCTTCTTCTGGAAATTTGTTCATCACAACTTTTGTAGGGCATCTATTCAAAATATACGCAGCACAGTTTGCTGCTTCTGCCCAATACTCATTCGGCAAGTGTTTTTCCTTTAGCATAATTCTCACCATTTCCATTATGGTTCGATTCTTCCTTTCAACAACTCCATTCTGTTGCGGTGTGTACCTCATGGTAAATTGCTTGTGTATGCCATTCTCTCTGCAAAAACGCAGAAAATCCTTTGATATATATTCTCCTCCTCTGTCGGTTTTGAGAACTTTTATATACTGCCCGCTCTGTTTTTCTACAAGAGCTTTAAAGTGGAAAATTTTCTGAAAGACTTCACTCTTATATTTTAGAAAATAAACCGACACTTTTCTTGTGAAATCATCTATGAAGGTCGACATGTAATTTCTCCCTGAAACTGATGTTGTCTGCATCGGCCCACATAAATCTGAGTGAATTATTTCTAAGGGTTCTTTCGCCCTTATGCTTTTCCCTGAAGGAAAATTTTCTCTGTTTTGTTTTCCCAAGATGCAGCCTTCACATAGGCTGTCAGGTTTTTCAATCAATGGTAAACCTCTTACCATTCCTTTTCTGTGCAAAAAATTTAATCCTCCAAAACTGAGATGTCCAAATCTCAAGTCCCATAACCAATTTTCATCTTTCTCTTCCTTCTGGAAGGCTTCTTGTGTTACAACTTCTATACTCTTTCCTTTTCCTTTCAAGTCAATGTTGAGCTTGAGCAGAAACATTCTATTTCTTGTCATTTGGATTTCAGCAATGATTTTTTTTTCTTGGAGGAATATCTTTTATGGTGCACACATCATCTTTAAAAATTACATTGTAACATTTATTTATGAGCTTCCCAACGCTCAAAAGATTACATTTTAGACCTGGAACATAATACACATCAGGAACAAATTTTTTCTCACCATTTCTTGCTCGAATACTAACTCTGCCTTTTCCCTTGACAGATATTTCGGTATCAGTCCCTGTAGTCACTTCAGATTTTACTTCTTCCTCTAGATTGGAAAACATTGCTTTGTTTCCAGTCATATGATTACTACATCCTGAATCTAAGAACCAAACATTATCTTCTCTATTTTGTGCTACATTACAAGCTAATAGCACATTACTTGGGTTCTTTTCCTCTTTTGCTACATTAGCATTCTACTTATTTTTCATGTCATTTTGCTTATTTCTACATTCATTGGCATAGTGCCCATATTTCTTGCAATAATGACAGTGGACATTGGATTTGTCATACCTTTGTCCATGAGCATGTTGGTGTTGATGTCCACCCTGCTGGATGTTGCTTTGGTCGTGGCTCTGACTTTGACTGTTGCTCCTTCCATGTGAATGTGAAGGGCTGTTC
This sequence comes from Pinus albicaulis, assembly GCA_034641835.2. Taxonomy (NCBI): domain Eukaryota; kingdom Viridiplantae; phylum Streptophyta; class Pinopsida; order Pinales; family Pinaceae; genus Pinus; species Pinus albicaulis. Next base: position 125,349,963 of record CM076572.1, on the reverse strand, counting down.
CTTCCACCTCTGTTCTGGCTTCTGCGTCTTCCTCTTCCTTTACCTTGACCTCTTCCTCTTCCTGAAGGAATTTGGGTCTTAATGGCGTGCTCAAGATATGAGTGTTCATATTTGCTCAATCTCTATTCATGAGTTATCAGTGAGGCATGAAGTTCATCTACCGTGAACTGTGAGAGATCTTTGGTCTCTTCTATAGTGGTAACAATAACATCAAACTTTGAGGGTAAGCATCTCAAAAGTTTCTCCACAATTCTTCTTTCTTCAAGAGTTTCTCCATGGGATCTTATGTGATTTACAATCCCAATCACATGTGTAAAAAATGTGTCTACACTGTCTGACTCTTTCATGCAAAGAGTTTCAAAATCTCTTCTCAGCAACTGAAGTTTTGCTGTCTTAACTTTCTCCATACCTTGATAGGCTACTTTCAGAGTTTCCCATGCCTCCTTGGATCTCTTAGCTGCTTCTATCCTTGGAAACACACTCTCATTTACTGCTTGATACAAATAGAAGAGGGCCTTAGCATCCTTCTTTCTATTGTTCTTCAATAAATCCTTCTCTTCTTGAGTTAAGGCATTAAAAGTCTGTTCATCAGCTGGTTCAACAAAACCATCTTCTACAAACTCCCATAAGTCTTGTGAAACAAACAGGGCTTTCATGGTAATGGCCCAATAATCATAGTTCTTTCCATTAAATTGTGGAAGCTGAACATTTCCAATGCTCATTCCTATGCTTGGTCCAGCCATTGCTCTTAAACTGAACTCTGAACTTAAACTTAAACAAAATGTCTTTCCTTTTCTCTGAAAGAACAAACTCCTTTAAACCGAAAACAACAACTCTGTTTTCTTTGAGAAATACCTGAACTTTGACCTCTGTTGGGCTTTCACACTGCTGGAGAAAACGCTACAACAAGTCTTCTTCTTCTTCAGCTTCTTTGAGAGTTTCAAAGAGCCTGAACTAGCTCCGATACCATGTTGGAATTTTTGGGGAATTCCAAAAAACAGTGGAGAGAACAAACTCTCCTCTAAAACACAGAGATGTTTAAAAACATAAATTTTAATCGCAGACAGAGATGGCATGAAATATTCTTTCTATTTGATTATCAGAACTTAAAAACAAAAACTGTTACAAATTTCTTCCTCAATGGAGGGATTCACAAAAGTATCAAGACTGCTACACACGCAGTGCTATATAAAACAAATATTTTCACTCTCTGTCTCTCAAGAACACACAAAATAGTGCTATGTTCTTCTTACTGTGTTTTCTTTGCCTGCGGGCTCACACAACGTTTTCAATGCAATACAATACATTCATTACATTTTATCTTGGCCTTTTCTTCCTTTTATATGGCGCGACGGAACAAAACCATAAAACCTATATAAAACTTAAAACAAAGAAATAAACAAAATACAAAGGAAAACATTTGCGGACATAAAACTTTAACATTGGCGCGACGTACGAGTGGGGACCACATCGTAGTCGGCCATCGCAATTGCGGAAATTGCGATATGCGATATGGTGGAATAACAAAACTTGCGATCAAACAAAAATGCGACGGTGCGATATTGCGATGATCGCACATCACAATATTCAACTTTTGCGATGACATATGGCGGGACACATATAATGAAAATGCGATTTGCGACATTGCGATGGTGCGATGGGCGCACATCGCAACTTTCAACATTTGTGATAACATATATATATGTGGCGGAACAACTTTGCGATATGCGATTGTGCGATCTTACGATGGCGCGACGATCGCACATCGCAACAAACTAACTTGAAATGGCGGAGAGCGATGACAACATTGAAATATGGGATATGCGATTGTGCGATGGCGCACATCGCACATCGCAGATTTCCACATCAACAAGACACTTGGTCTTCTGAACTTCTGAAATTGCGATCTTGCGATCTTGCACTTTTGCGCTCAAGTGGTAGGGACCACTTGTCCTTCCGCTTCATAAGTGAATTCCGCCTGTTTCATTCAATATTTCATTCCTTTGGTTGTCGAGGGCTTTTACACCTGACTTGACTGTTTTAATTCATTCTGCTCCTTCGTAGACAAAAATCTTCATTTCTCTGCTGAAGTAACTTCTCGCCCATAACAAAATTAATTCCTCTGCTATACTTGGTTGCGGCCCATCAAAATTTAATTCTTCTCCATTCCTCTTTATTATACGGTGTTGTGCACTCAATCTCCTCTGAGCTGATGCTGCTGCTGCTGTACTTTGTTCTTTGTTCTTCCTGCCCAAGGCACGACAGGTGACTTTAATAATTTCAACAACAGAGTTGTGATGGCCCGATAATTTCTGAGCCTGTGCTCGCCCCCCACGATGTTGAAGCCCAAAATATGCTTCTCCTCCTCCAAAATGTCTAGTCACTCAGTACTGGTAGCCGCAAGAAGATTGGAAACAATACAAACCTCTCTGACGCAGCCAACCTTGAGATCCCCATGTATGAAATAATTGCTAACGAACGACTTGTAGATTTGGGGTTTATCGAATCTCCGCACCAGCGGCCACAGAATGCTAACCGGTACGTCCAGTTGTTGTACCACCACAGATGAACACCCACACTTTCTGGCCCCATCATGTGAATGAGAATGGTATCGCTCCATCATCTCTTGCAGCCATTCCCCATATCCTTCCTCCCCATCCAAGTACATCTTGCTAATTTCTTTTGACACGCCTGACAATGTGAAGCTCGGCTCCTCATTATCAATAGCTACCGATATCAAATACCGTGATGATCTACACACCTCCTGAAGCTGTGTTTCATACATATTATCACAACTACACCCTCCAAACCCAAAACTACAACACAGACAGATATCTATCCACAAGTATTGAACTACCTGTTCTTCAATTCTGTAGTTTGACAAACATGGGAGGTGTACAAAATCTAGATTGTGGTATTTATACCTAGATACAAATATCATTGCTAGGTGACTTGGTGTACGTGGCCCCAAGCTAAGTCGGTGGGACTAGCTGCCACGCAGCCTTACTTGTTTAATATATGTTTCGAATAAATTAGACTAAATTCATGAGAAGTGTCTAAACTTACAAATATTATAATTTTATAATTTTCATTTAAATAAAGTGGGAAATTTCTTGTTTTTTAAAATCAAAATTATTTTTAAAAATAATTTTAATATCAAATTTCAAATTAATGTTTAAAAATTAATATTTTATTTTAGTTTAAAATTAAAATTTTTAGTGAAATTTTATTTGCATAATCTGTTGATGATGGGCCTCGTCAGCAAGGTGATCTGGGATCAAACCTTATAATAGGAGGATGTGCCTTGTGAGTAATGTGATATTGGATCAAAAATCATAAAGGGTAGTTGTGCCCTATGGTAGGGGTCACAACTCCTAGAGCCACACCTTAGCCATGCCTTAGCCACATGTTGCCACATGCCAATCCTAGAAGATCACATACAACTTGATAAATAAAATACAAAGAGTAAAGGGAGCTCTACTTGAATGGTTGATGAGGCACAATACCCGCTAAGGTTTTGCAAATGAGGTAGCAACCTAAGTGGGCTTGATTGTGGGGAAAAAATCCACAGTTAAGCACACTTGAGCCAGAGAAGTTCTCGGATGGGTGAGCTCCCGAGAAGTCTTGGTTACCAAGTGTAAGTCCTAGAAAGTGATGATTGAAACTATGTGATTCATTTCACTAATTTCAATCCGAGTTCTTCACCCCTGTGAGCATCACTCGATGCTCACCCGATGCAATGAGTGCTAAGTGGACTATTCAAAAATCATGAGAAATTAGTGAGTTACGACTATCGTAAATTAGTGTTACGACTACCTCTTATAAAAATGGTGATAGCTGAATAACTTACTTAACTCAGTTGAATCCCAAAAATAATATCTAAAATAAATACAAATTTAAAAATTAGTGTTTTAAGTTCTATTTTATTTCATTCAAAAATAATATGGTAAAATTATTCTAAAATTTAAAATAAAGGATATTTTAAAATAAAATTATTATTAAAATAAAATTTAAAATCTTTTGTTTTAAATAAAATAAATTTAACGGAAATTTAAAATAAAATAATTTTTTTACTTTTAATAAAATAAACTATAATTTTTTTATTAAATAAAATTATTTAAAAATTTAAAATATCAAAAATTGTATACCTTTATGTAAAAACAAAGAATGATTCATAGAAGAAAATATTGGCATTACAAAAATTCTTATGGTTGAGTGAAATTGAAGGTTCTAGCATGTATGTTAAATTACTTCATTGGATCTTTAATTTTTGTTTTTTACAAAGTTAATCAAGCATGGTTCGAGTTATTTATATATCATTGCTTTTATATGCACGCCTTGAGTATTGCATTTACCTCTTATTATAATCGGGGATTATCAAGGTGATTGAATAGAGCTTGATTAATTCAGCCCCTCTAATTATTCCCTTTGCATGTACATTACAACTTTTGAATGGATAGAGCGTTCATAAACAGTACATATATTTTCTGGAAGTTACCTGCAGGCCTACACCTGGCCCTTTGAATATCAAAATTCGATATTAGATCGACGACTCTCCTGCTCCGGCTAGCAATCGACGACTATGATTAAAATGTGTGGTTTGAAGTTAACTAACTTTCCCCTCTTTCCATTCTAGGTTTAACTTGGCATTTTTGCATTTTGCTGAGAGGGTTTATTAGCTCTACAACCTGTGGGGGTTCCGTGTGGGTTTCATGTTTTTGTGATTGAATCATGACACAAGATCTTTGAGAATTTGGTACCATCCAACGTGTTGTCGCTCTTCGCATCCCAGAAGACCTATGTCTCAAAAAAAAAGATATTAACTTTTATCGTTCGAGCTCAAAACATGGCTCTCTGAGTTACTTTTCTCTCCTTGTTTTCAGCATTTTCAGCAGGTTAATTCTTTACTTGTTTTATTGATTTTCTATTGCTGTGCTACAGGTTTCCGTTCACAGAGGAGAGGGACCCCTACACTCGGTGTGACCTCCGGTTCAAAGAGGTAATCTGGGACTACAAACTTTCTGTAATGCAAGGTTTAACTCCCAGTACCTATTCCAGTGAAAATTACAGCTTTGCTGAAAAAAATACAGTTTGATTGTGTTATGTTTCTTTTCCTAATACATACAATTATCTAACAATAGCCTTTTCTTGTGTGTTGTCTGCAGGAAATCCAGACTCTCCATGTTTCACTCGAGCTGCTGAGTCTTCTGGCTACTATGCAACCTACCCTCGGCTTCTTTACCACTAGTGCGATTATTACCCTCTAACCAGTCAATCATTTCCTCTGCGCAACTCGCAGAAGTGTTGAGTTTTCTATGAATGGATGGTCCCTAGGGTTTCTAGGGTTTGATTTTTCTCAATCTTCATAATTAACTTTTACTTGAAATTTTTGTTTAAAGATAGCCAGTTGTGGAATTTTCTTCTCGTGGAAGGGAAATTTTTATGTTATTTTCCTTTTTGTTTAGAAACCCAACTCATGTTAGAAATCCTACTCATGGTCACTCCATGCATTTGGGTGAATCGGTAAAATTAAAGTCTAGACTGTATTACAGAAGTCGTTGCATCATGGGCTTATTTTAATGTGTTTCCATCGTTATATATATACACTTGGAAAGAAAAGGAACGATCTTTTACAGAATTCCCTATTATTATGTTTTTTTAAACATTTATCATGAAAATAAAAGATTCCAAAGACACTGATTTATTTGTTGAAATTTTCCTATGTGTGTTCTAGATTTGAACTGGCAAAATTCGGTTAAACAATTTTCGTTTATAAGATAATATGGAAGTTTTTCTTTATGATGGATTGATTGTTCATTGACTCTTTCTCTAATGTAAATATTGTGTTGCAGAATAATTTTGCCTTATCGCTAGTTATGTTCGACTATTAATATATTCTTCCATTCAGATGGAATTTATTTACATACAGATATTTTTTTGTTCTCAGCTACGAAATAACTCATTTTCCTACCCCTCTTTACAACCGGACTGCCTCGAGCTGTTAGTGTTCTAACTTGGCTTTGGGCGAACGCAACTTATACGAAGTATTCTAAGTGGCTATAAATGAATGTTAGTAGATACAAATGCACCCACACTTCTGCTATAAATTCTCTGTTTACTTTCTTAGACTTTGTTGTAAAAGAAATTAACTCTGGCTTGATGGGTTATACCCCAGGCCAGGTCGATGGACTTAAACAACCCATAGATGTCACCGGGTGTTGCTTAACCTTTTCAATAATCTCAGCTTTATCCAGAATTTTTTAAGTTATTAGGAAATGGCCCAGGTCAGCGCGATGGACTTTAGACAACCCATAGATGTCACCCGGTGTTATTTAACCTTTTCAATAATCTTTTCAATAATCTCAGTTTTGAAGAATTTTTTGGTAATAATCATTACAATGAACATTGTCGAGGCATTTCGAACCAACCAGTGTGGTTCATCATGAGAACTAAGTGAGAGATCAGATCCATACATTAAGTTTAAATAGATAAAAAATTAGATAAAAAATCTCAGTTTTATCCATAATTTTTTAAGTTACTAGGAAATGGCCCTGCATAATTCTATTTTTAATTTGAATAAATATGTCAATTTTTTTCTTTCTTTGAATAAAAATAAAAAACAAGACCTGTCACCACATTTCTTTGAATGTTTTTTCTTTCAAGCGAAAGAAGAACTCATTTTCCCACCCCTTTGTACAACAACCCAACTTGTGCAAGTTATTCTAATAGGCTATCATATTTATATCTAACTTGAACCACCCTCTTCTCCCTCTTCTCAAGTATGTATTTTTAATGTTAAAAAAAAATCGCAAATATGTCACTATCTATCTATATCTATCATCTTTTCTAAATAATCTCTATAGAGATATCTATATTTATCATCTTTTCTAAACAGTTTATAATTTAAATTTTGTATCTCTATTTATCTCATTTATTTACAACCACCACGCTTGGAAAATAAATAATCCCTATAACTATGGTACCGTGGCACTGTGTAGTGTTAATGGAAACCATTCAAGGAGGGTGGCCAAACTTTTTTCCAACTCTAGCTGGAGAGACTGAATCAGAGCCTCGCATAATTCACCACCAAACGCTAAAACCCCAAAGGTTGAATTGAAAATTTGTGAAATTTGAGTAATTGTTTTTCGAGTTTTGGGTACAGGGCTAAAAGACTTTGATTTCAGATTCGTATGAATCTAGGAAGCACATTGGTTGATTCTATATATGCAAGGAGGAGTTGGTTTGTTTGGTAATGAAGTTAAAGGCCTCAAAGCTAAGAGAACCTGGGATCAACATTAGACAAGAGAAACAAATACGTACTTGTATTTAAATTCATTGAATTTACATGAAATTTTATTATTTGGTTAAATTGTAATATCGAACCTTACATTTGTTATATATATATATATATATATTGGAATAATAATACAAATATAATGTTTTAAATGTTGATAAACTAAAAAAAACCCTTATTCGATAAATTTAGAATAATTTCAACACAAATTACAGTATATATATATAATTAATTTAATAAAGTATTGCTATATTTCATACATTAATGTTATCCAACAGAATTTAGAAGTGATTAATTTCTTTTTATGAATTGTTTGATACATGTGTTTTTTAACTCCCGTGCATTTCTACTTTTAAACATTTATTATTTTTAGACGTCAAATTATTATGAGTTTGAATGGAAATGGAAGCCATGTTTGGAATTTTATGATAATGTAATTGTTTTATTTTATGGAATAATAAATAATATTGTGGGGAAAAATAACAGAGAACAGTATTAGAGATTTGATATTTCTTTTCAGTTTAGAAATAGTTATTGATGGTCAAGTCCAAAATGAGCCTTCTCTAAAAATTTACTAAATCTCCCTAGGAGATAAATAATTAGAAATAATTGAATTTAATATGATGCGAGACAAATAAACCACTAAGAAATAATGAGGTTGGTTATTCTGTATGCCAAGAAATCTTAGTTCGAAGGAAACTGGTATCAACAATTCATGATCGGGAGGATCGTGCTCGGTTGAAATAATTGAATTTAATATGATGCGAGACAAATAAACCACCAAGGAATAAATGAGGTTGGTTATTCTGTATGCCGAAAAATCTTAGTTCGAAGGAAACTTGTATCAACAATTCATGATCGGGAGGATCATGCTCGGTTCCTGAGTAATTTCTAGCAGAACTAAATAGATGGTTTTTTTTTTTAGTTTTTTTTCAATGTTAAATGGTAACTGCGAGGCATTGTAAATTTTATATTACTAAATGTTATTTAACAGAAAAAATAGTCCACTAAAAGTAATACTAGCTGCATGCATTTGAACATACTTTAGCTCTATTACATATATATAGTTATATTATATTACGGATGGTGTATGCCAAGATATCTTTATGAATGCATGAAAGACAGATTGTGGAAATTATGAACTGTAGAACAGTTTCTTTGTGTACTAATAGATTTATGAATTGGAAGAAGAATTAATTCTATAGAAATTGAAAAGAATTGACATGTTTTTTAAATGGGTGGAAATGTCAAGTTCGGTTACACTTTTTCCCTTTTTTAAGAATTTTAATTTTAATTTTAATTTTTTTTTCTTCTTCAACTTTACTCTCTGCAAGCCAAAACAATTTTTCTCTTTAGAATTTCATTTTGCGATAAAAATAAAAGTTGTCAGAAATTTTATTAGCTTTCTATTACTTATTTTTTAGAATTTTTTTATAGACATTTGATACGTCAACTTAGTGCTTCTTTGAAAGTATGTTTTTTTAACAATCAAAGGATTCATAAAAAAATCATGTTAATATGCACTCGTGTATTCTTTGAAAATATTGTGTTTTTAAAAAACAAAATGTGTTACAACAATCTAGACGGAGTCTACTTTAGTTTCGTTATATTTACAAAACCAATTGATCATAATTACTAGAATTTCTTAAACTGATCGAATATGAAAAAACTACATATTTAGAATATGTTTCGCGACACGGAATTTCTGAACATATAAGTTATAAACTAAAAATCTAAAAACTACCCATTACAGAAGATAGACCAATGTAATGCAAGATAATTTTTTCAATTTTTTTACAGTGTATTTTGGAAGATACAAAATATCGATTTCACTGAATCATAATGACCTTAAGAAATTGTTTCCACCCCTTTTATTACAAAATTAATTAAAATTAGTAAATATTTATGAAATTCCATAAAAGTTATAGCTTTTGAAAGTATATTGAATTCTGAAAATTCTTGTCTTGATTCCGAAAATTAATTTAGAATGTTTGATGGAGTTTAATCAGTCCAAAGATGAAGATATGTATTCAGAGCTTCGCTCTGTGTAACTGCAGACGTCTTAGTTCCGCCCAACTTTAAAAAAAAGTTCAGCCAAATTGTTTTTTGCGCCAAGAGCCCGTGAAATTTGACGACACAAAAGTTCGACCGAATTTCTTAGAAAAGTTCGGCCTAAATTCTACTTGACTTTCCATTGGCCGGAAAATACAACGAAGCCCCTCCAATAAAACCATTTCGTGGCAATATAAATTGGTATAAACACATTCATTATTTTCCCATAAATTACACACATTTCTTCATTTGCTCTGATTTCGCAAACGATTGTTTTGGGTTTAAGGACTTTCCTTGGAGGTACATTCAGATGACATTTTTGCAAAGGATTGTTTTGGGTTTAATGAATTTTCTTGGAGGTATATTCAAAAGACATTTCTTAGAGGTATGTGATACATTTTTTGAATGTTTTTTGGGCTTCATTTTTTTTAAGGTATTTTATTTTTAGAGGTTTTGGGCTTAATTTTCATTGTTTTTTTTAAGCTATTTTGTTTTTAGAAGCTTTGGGCTTAATTTTCATTGGTTTTTTCTTTAATATTTTATTTTTAGAAGTTTTGGGCTTAATTTCAAAGGACATTTTTTTTTAATGTATTTTGTTTTTAAAGGTTTTTGTGCTTAATTTCCAATAGACATTTTTTGGTTTTAAGGTATTTTATTTTTAGAAGTTTTGGGCTTAATTTTCATTGTTTTTAGAGGTTTTTGGGCTTAATTTCCAAAAGACATTTTTTAGAATTAATTTCGAAAGCACTCTTTTTAGGTTTAATATTCAAAAGACATTTTTTGGAGGTATTTTTTAAAATGATTTTTTTTTTAGGATTTTTTGAAGTATTTTTTAAAGTGGAATTTTTTAAGAAGTTGGAATTAATTTTGAATGGAAATTTTTTTAGAGTATGTGTTTTGGGTTGAAGTAAATCTTTTATAATGATTTTTTAAAATGAGTTTTTGTCTAACTTTTTAAATGAATTTTTTTTTTTAGAACTTCGAAGGAAATATTTTGAGCTTCGTTTCATTTCTATAAGACATTTTTTTCTCGGATTTTTTGAAGTAAGTGTTTTGGATTGAAGTATATATTTTTTTCAAAAAAATTAAAGTGATTCTTTTTTAAAATTAAATCTTTTTCGATATTTTTTTTTATTTGAGTTTTTGTCTAAATTTTTGAAGGAAATTTTTTAAACTTCATACTTTATTATCATGGGAAACCGAAGGAATTACACGATAAAATATGATCAAACAAGAAACCCTGAGGAATGTAGAGAAGAGGGGAGAGAAACTCTCAAAATTAAGAGAGAAGCACCCTCAAATATTGAAGGGTAAATCAATTCAACTAGAAGTTGAAGCAAATATGTAAATGTAAATATTATGAATCTCATATTTAAAATTTTCCTAGTGTAAAGTGCGAAGCTTAATTTTTATTTGATGAACTAATTTGAAAAATATTTTGCAATGTAAACAAAGAGAGATATTCCTCAAAACATTGATGATGAGATGCAAAATTTTGAAAGTGAAAGTGAAAGAGATATTGAACCAATGATTGAAGATGGTGAAAATGTTGAAAGAAATTCAAGTGAAGAAATTGATTCACAAGATATATATATATATATATATATATATATATATATATATATATATATATATATATGTTGAACATATGCACTTATCATTGAAATTATACATATTTATTAATTTAGTTATTTATTGAATATATAAACTTATTATGTACTATTCATTCGAATATGTATAGATGAAATCAATGTCGATGATGAGATGTTAGAAAATGTTGACACTCACACATATGGAGATAAAAGAGCTGACCATGTTATACGATATCGTGTTAAACACATTTTTGATACATAATTCATAAAAGAAAATGTGATAGTTCAACCCCAAATGTTGAAATATCTCCTATCTTTAATGAAATTAAAAGAAGCTACGACTTTATTGGGTATTCAAAAATCAACAAAAGATAAAAAAGTGAAAGAAAATGCGATACAAAATATAAATAGTGCTATAAATTCAATTAGAAGATCTAGAAACAAAAATGTTTGAGTTGCACGTAGAGCAATACATATGGCAGTGGTTTCATCAAGTACTAAAGAAAATCGCTTGGTAAAATCTATGGCACGAACATTAGGAACCTCACGAAAAACTTTTCACAAACATCATAAATTTCAGTTGTAAATAGATGTAAATGATGAACTCACTTGTTGGAGAGCTATTTGTAGGCAACCATACAAAGATAGAATTGGATAAAATATTAAAAAAACAATATATGAATATTGGAAGAAAAATTCACGTGTTTCGCCAAATGCAAGGGATATGATGCAAAGAGGAATAGCACAAAATTAGTACAAAGAACATGAAAAAAAATTCTTGGACACCACTCAGATAGAGTTTTTCAACAAGTTCAAAAAAGAGAATCGTGAAATTGATGTCTCAATTAGTGCTTTTGTTCAACAAAAACCATGGTATGTAAAACCTATCACCATACGCAACACTGGTTGTTGTCGTTGTCATGTGATTTCAGTTATATTATGACACATTCCTTAATTTTGGTAGAAAATTTTGCAAAGATTCACCTCCTCCTTTCACTAACCGTGATTTCATATCTCAAACTCTATGTCGAAGAGAAATCCATGAATTATTTTAAGAAAAGAAATGTGTTGGTGGTCAAAAATGCGATTATTGTGGAAATTTGACTAAATTTCAAAATAAATATCATACTGATATAAATGATCCATCATTGTCCAACTTGAAAATGAAATGGAAGAGGTATGAATATACCCATACATCGATTCAAGGTTTAAATAGTGGTAAAAGAATTGAATTACAAGAAGAGGAAATTTTTGTGATAGATTTTTTGAGAAAGTTTGAGGCAAAAATTTATAAATACACCAAGCACTCCCATAGAGCTCGATGGCAGGACTTGCAATTCAAAAAATCCCGTGAATTTTTTTCACCAGGGACCATTTTTTTAGTCATTGATTTTGAAGAAATTTTCACATTTGTTCCACAAATAGAAATTCAGAGTGAATATTATCATTATGACCAAGTCTCCATGCTCATCCATATTCTATATAGACATGCTAAATAAAACGTCGATCATATAGAAAGAACTAGTGAAAATCATCATGTTATTAAAGAATATCACTTTTATATCAGTGACGATCATTCACATGATACATATTTTGTACAACACTGTTTTGGAAAGATTTATGACTCCTTGAAAAGTCGTGGATTAAAATTCAATGAACGTTGAATATGGTCAGATGGATGCGCATGTCAATTCAAATCCTCGCGATCATTGTTTTGGTTGTGTTGTCTTCATAAGAAAACTTGCATTAAACATTGTTGGAATTTCATTGAGGCTAGCCATGGAAAAAAAGAACATGATGGTGCAGGAGCATGCATAAAATGATCACTTCAAATATATCAAATGAACCCCTTTTCAAACTGACTTGTGGATGCTAAAGAAGTTGTTCAATGGTACATCGCTACACTAAGCCATGAGACTAATCTATCAAGGGAAGTGCGAAGGTACATTCAATTTAATTTTTATTGGATATCCAATTTTAAACAGTGTACATTTATCAGAATGATTATCTTAGATGGTATTTTGATATCATATTAACATTCTTTTTTGAATTTTCCATATATAGGTTTTTTGGCATATTGGGGTCGAAGATGTAGATAGATTGATTGGAAGTGATGTGGAAATAATAAACAAGACTCGAAAATTGAAATGTGTTTTCATTGGATAAAAGATAATATTCTTGTTTTTTTCATGTTTGCATAGACAACACAAAATCCAATGATGTTTGTGAAAACAAAATGTGTGTAAAATATTGGAAACATATAGAGCTAAATACAAAGGGGAAAATGTCTGTTGCAATGTTTAAAGAAATGAAATCAGAGGAGACTACAATACCATCTGATGGTGATTGACTTTTTGATCTTGTTAGAGAGGCTAACATTTGAATTTCCTTCAAATGATAGAACTCTAGAAATAGATACTAAAATTATTTTAAAGCTAATTTTTCATGTTAGTTATGATCTAAATTTAAATACATAAGTTTGTTTTATTGTACAGGAGATGTTTTTGTTGTAATTGCGCCTACTGAGAATGATGAAAATTTAAAGTATTATGTGATTCATTGCATTGAATGAAAGATGAAAGTATTAGAAAACTATAATGATAAAAAATTTACATATGACAGAGTATCTATTATATTGAAAGGTTACTTTTTCAAAAAAACTAATCAAAGTGGGGATTTTCTTTACTTTGAAGACTATCAACCTAATGTTATGAGTTGTCAATATAGTCACTTAGTGTGTGTAGCATGCATAAATTTTATAGAGGTTCAATCAAATAAAGAAATTAAAATTAAGAAATGGACAATGTCAATATCCGATCATGAACGGATCATTCAAGATGGCATTCAATTGGAACTTTTTTGATTGAACTACCCGACAATTTCTTCTCTTTGGATTCATGTTTTAGAACTTCCAGAAATCAACTAAAATTTGAACTACCTTGTTATGTTATCTGTGTAAGTGTTTGCACATGTACATTGTTTTGGTACATGCACACTAGTATCAACTGAAAGTAGCTTTTCTATGTGCATTGATGAAAATGTTGCACAAATTGGATATATGTGTGTGTGTGTGTGTATGTGTGTGTTCTAGAATGCAATTAACTAAAAATAGCTTTTCTATGTGCATTGATGAAAAATGTTGCATGTATTGGATATATATGTTCTAGAATGAAATTAATTGAAATTAGTTTTATTACATGTGCAGTGATGAAAAATGTTTCACGTACTAGATATATACGTTCTATAATGAAATTAACTGAAAGTAGGTTTTCTATTTGCATTGATGAAACATGTTGCAAGTACTAGATATATATTTTCTAGAATGCAATTAATTGTAAGTAGGTTTTCTATTTGCATTGATGAAAAATGTTACAAGTACCGGATAATATATATGTTCTAGAATGAAATTAACTAAAAGTAGCTTTTCTATACACGCATTGATGAAAAACGTTACATGTACTGGATATATATACATTATAGAATGCAATTTTAAAATTTTATGATTTTTTGACACATCTAACAAGACCTAGAATCTTATGATTGTATATATATGTAAATGTCGATATTTTTTGTACTTCAATCATTTTAACATATATATTCAAACATTTACTTAAATCGTTTCTTTATATATATATATATATATATATATATATATATATATATACATGTGAACTTTTTTTTGTCTGGAAAACGACAACTTGAAATTATGGGGTTTCAAAATAGATTTAATAATGACTATTATAATCCTATAGTTTTAAGTGAATATTCGGGCGCCCACAGCAGACGTGTGGGGATCAGAATAGATCGAGGAATTTAACAGTCACAGTCACGTGAACAGTGTCTGAACCAGGCAACGAGAAATATCGATCGTCAGTGGTATTACGGCTGGATAAAAGTGAACATTGTTGTTTAGGGAAAGCCATCGGGAAACGTCAGCGAGGCACGGGCTTATAACTACCGGTTGAAACATTATAATCCCTAAAGAGTCAGAAGCTCGGGAAGATAGACAAGGAAGGTCAAAGAAGTGACAAATAAATCTCCTTCATTATAGTAGATGGTTTCAAGGGTTTTTCCAGCTACCTTGTATGGTTTGGCAGACAAGCACTATACTCCACAAGGTCAAAAGGAAGAGTGTTTTCAAATACATAAATGTTAGATTCAAAAGGCCTACATATATATATATATATATATATATATATATATATATATATATATATTCATGTGAACCTTTTTTTGTTTGGAAAATGACAACTTGAAATTAAGAAAAACAAAAGGAAAATGCAGTTCAACTATCCATTAAAAAAAAAAACATTATTTATCACAATCACAAGCCAAATGTATTTCAACCATCCGAAACTTGAAATTTAAAAACAACGAAAATTATATCACAACATTATTTCACATGCCAAATGTAGTTCAACTATCCAATAAAAGCAAAACATTATATCATGCCAAATGTAGTTCAACTATCCAATAAAAACAAAACATTATATCGTGCAATAACATTCCAAATGTGGTTCAACCATAAAAAACTTGAGTTTTAAAAACAAAAAAAATTATAACACAACATTACTTCACATGCCAAATCTAGTTGAACCATCCAAAAATTGAGTTTTAAAAACAAAACATTATAGATCACAACGTTAGTTCACGTGCCAAATGTAGTTCAACTATCCAATAAAAACAAAACATTATATCACATTCACATGGACCAAATGTAGTTCACATAAAATATGTCCAAAATTTGTATCTCACAAGTATAAGTATCAAGTTATATATGACTACATCTAGATAACACTATATATAAGAAAGTAAATTTAAGATTATTTATCTATTGAAAATATAATGTTGCATGTGCATGTGCATCATCCATGAAATACAAATGGATGTAGTGTCTCTCCCAAAAAAGTCATGATCCTCGAGCTGTCCTACGAAGTGGAAGCATGGGGAACTTGTACACAATTTTTACAAACATTAATTTTATTTTATTTTTAAATTGAATGAGAATATATAGAACTTCATATAAAAAAAAATATGTAAAAAAAAAAATGATGCAATACCTCATGAGGTTCCCTATCCATTTGTTGCTCGTCGACAAAAACTTCGCCCACTAGAACATCTTCAATAGTAAACTATACAATATACACGTACAAGTGTGTATATATATATATATATATATATATATATATATATATATATATATATATATATTAAAAAATTTCAATTGAAAATGCATATATAAGCTTATTGTCAACATTGTTAAAAAAAATGTTAGACAACTTGTTCAAATGGTTGAAATGTTGTAGATGTTCCTATCTCCATTGCTACAGTGCGTGGAGAAAATAAATCTTCTATAGGAACCTAAAATTCAAAATCTTTATTTAAGTATAAAATAGCTCAAGATCTAGACCTCAATTTCTAATAAAACTTTTGAACTTCAATTTATAGCTTATAAATTAAAAACATATATTTAAGTGAAAATTTGAATATTTGTGCTGGTGGATTTGGCACATCTCCTAAGAAAGGCTCCAAAAGAAAATCTCCAAAAACCTAAAATTAAAAAAATTTAAAATAACTCAAGATCTCTAAATATCAATTTATATCAAAAATTTTAAACTTCAATTTATAACTTATAAATTTAAAACATATATATATTTTAAGTGAAAAATTGAATACTTGTGCTGGTGCATTTGACACATCTCGTAAGAGTGGCTCAGAAAGAAAATCTCCGGAAACCTAAAATTCAAAAAATTTAAAATAACTCAAGGTCTAGATATATCTCATTTTTTAATGGAAATTTTTGAGGCGGAATATACAGTTACTTAAAAAAATATTTAAAAGTGAAAGTTTGTTCATACTTGTGATGGTGTATCTGGCACATATCCTGAGGAAGAAGAAGGTACCCGTATCCCAAAAACATCGGATAGAATCAGAATCTGTTGAAACATTATATATATATATATAAACATATAGACACGTGCGCACAGTTATTTATTTTAAAAATATCTCATGACATTTCGATATATACAATAATAAATAGAAAATAATTGTACATCATCATGTGTTCACTTAAAAAACACTAACATTTGCCAACATATCTAGATGGTGAGAACCATATTGATTGTATGATTGATGGTAGGACCCATATTGATTGTTTGAACCGGAGGCTCCGATTGTGATATTAACATTTTCTTCACTCATCAAGCATGAAAATTGCAAATGGTGTTAACATTTAAAGATAATTTTTTTTAGATTAATGTATACAAATAAATGTATGTCTATATTTGTATTTATTACAAATTTTACATGTGTTAAAATAATCACCCTAACAATTAACGCATACCGTTTCCATGCGCTCTAGCTCATGAACAATTAGGTCTTGCCAACCATTGTGAAAATTCTTTGCATATTTTTTTAGATCTTCGACACTCATGTTGTCAATCTATTCATATTTATAATATAAAAAATTAGCATGTGCATTCTCACGTGTTCTTTTTCGATTCAGACAACATCGACTCCACCCAATCCACTCTGAACATTCTCAATGATGGCACCCATTTCTTCTCAACTAATTTGAGAAGTGGAATCTATCTCTGACCACAAATTTTTGACATGAAGAGGTCGACTAACCAATGGTGGCTCAGGGTGAGGCAACTCAACATCATGCCTAGTGCCTCTACGGTCACACAATCAACCTTTCTCAGGACCAAGAAATTCAGAGGGAAGGTCTATGTAATTGGGTTTCAGTTGCAAAAATAATTCTGCATAAAATAATTTTACAAAATAAAGTGGAACCTCGTCGTTCCATGGGAGTATTCGATAGGCTGCAAGGTGTCTATCATACAAATAGCGAGCTATATGAGGGTGCTTGAAATATTGCACCTTAAACATCTTTCTTTTCAGATCTTTTTTGAAATTAATCATAGACTTGGCCATTTCTAATGTAACTCTTTGTTTAACAACCTCCCATGTATGGGGACCCATCATTGTTTTTTTTATTTTTCTCATCAATTCTACAAAAGTATCAGTGGTTCGCCCAAGATTTAGGTACACATCTACTAGTTCACTTTAAGAGTGTGTAACTATTTCCAAGATTTTTCGACTCTCAACAGGTAGAGTCAAAGCCACGAGATCTCTCTTCAATTTTACATGAATATGTTGACACCTTTGTAAGGTGCATTTCTGCATGTTTGTTTCCCAGGGTATATCAGAAATGTCAGACGGATAAGTCGTGGTTGCTGTACAACCTTCTTCTTGAATGATGCGTTCTTCCCTACATCTTTCTTGAGCAACATTTGGATTAACATTTTAAACCTCTGCATCAATATATTAAATTTTGTATATTAAAAAAAAACATGTAAACAAATTTGTACAAATTAAATGAAAACAATATTTAAATTGATGGCCACCTCGACGTGGTTGGCTAAAATCTTACCCACCCTGAGACTGTTGAGAACCAAAACTACCACCGATTGGTTGAGAACCAACCCGACCATCCGTTGATTGACCTCTGAGGGAATACATATCACCACCTTTACACAATCCTCTAGCACTTATTGATGGCCCTCCAAGGGAATGTGAACCACCACCAACTTCACGAGATGAGAGAGAAGCTTCATAAAAAAATATGAATTTATAATCAATTGAAAAATACATTCATACATATAAATACATGTATATATTCATTGATTAAATTGGGTGAACCATACCATGATTGCGTGAAACAAGGGCATGCTCCATTGATGGAGTAGACACCCTTGTCCTTTTAGCTCCTAAAAAATAAAAAATGGAACTTATTAACAACTAATTTAACTCACAAAATTTATAAAAACTCAATTCCATATGTACACAAATGTATGTATATGTATGGAGATGTAAGATTACATTTAAATACCATGAACATCCCTTGATCCCTGATCCCCCTCTCTCATAGAGATATGGGATTCTGTTGATCTTCGTCATTCATCCTCCATGATGTATATATCTACAGGGGACATTTACAATTATTTTTATAAATTACTATTTAAAATAAATTCAAAATAAATTTCATAAAATTAATGTATTTTAGTGTACAAAAATTATGTAAAACACAACTTTAAAAGCACTAATTGATGTTTGAATCTCAGTTCAAAAATTTCTTTTTTATAAAAATGTTAAGTTCACCAAATTGCACTTTACATGGTGGGAGCACCCTTGGTATATAATTGAAAACATGCTGGGAGCACGCTTGGTATAAAATTGAAAAAAACACATGCCCATTAAAAAATAAGTGTGAAAATCCATTTAAACAAACATTTGTTGAAGTCCTCACATTTTAATTTAAAAAAAACGTGAAGTTCACCACTTAATGCAAATGTGAACTTCACCAAGTTGCACTTTATATGGTGTGGTGGGAGCACACTTGGTATATAATTGAAAAAAACACATGTTCATTAAAAAAATGCTTTTATAAGTACAAAACACACACATATTCAAGATATGTTACAATCTCCATCAATAAATTTTGAAGGAGAGTGTCTCAACACTAATTCATCTTTGAGAGATGATTCTTGAGTTTTTGAAAAAGAGCATCTCAGAACTATAACACCTTTGAGAGATGAAAATTGCATTGGAATAGCCCCGTATAGTTCTAATTCATCTATTAATTCATATTTGATAGATGATTCCTGAATTGGCATTGCCCCACGCAATAGATCAACAAAAATCTTATTCACATTTGTACAATGTCTTATACTAAAAAATTGAAATTGGCTAACAATATTGTTTGCTATTCCATGCAGTTTTTTTAGCCTGTCCTTCTTAACTTGGTACATGTCTTTCATATGGTTGCACACAAGTTCAGAATTGGTGAAAAATACAATTCCATTTGATCCACACTCCCTACCCATTTCCAAGCCTTATATCAATGCAATTAATATGCCTCGTTGTTTTTTGTTCTTCCCGGTATATTCATTTTCCTTTGGATGACCTTGCTAGCCACAATATTAGAAAGCACATACGTAATCACTACTTTCCCTGGATTGGGATAGCAGGAAACATCTATGCATAATTTCCATTTTTCAACCATATTTAGTGGGTTTTTTTATCCCTGAAAAAAACAAATTCAATAAAATATATTAAATTAAAGTTTATTGGAAATTCATGGGAGAAATGACACATGTGCGATAAATGAGATGCATTAAAGATTGTATTTCCTAGAGTTTAAGGCAAATTTATGAGACATATACATGGTTCATGCATGGTTTGCCTTAAAACTTATGGCATAAATCATATCTAGAAATGACATGCCTTAAGAAAGGTTGAGATCCAAAGGCTACCTAGCCCTTTACATGAAAAGAAACACCTTAAGAAAGAATGAGATCTAGAGGCTACCGAGCCCTTTACATGCCTTAAGAAAGGATGAGACCCAAAGGCTACCTAGCCCTTTACAAACTCCTTTAGAACTTGTACAAGTGAAGAATCAACAAACAAACTAAAATCCTATGGAAGTTCATCCACTTTAGGTTCAGCTTTTAGGCCTTAAAGTTTTCCTTGAATTAATGGGGTAAAGCCTTGAGTTTGGTGGATCTTATCCTATAAAATTTTAGCTACTTTACGTTCACTTTTTAGGCCTTAAAATTTTCCTTGAATTAAATGGAGGAAGCCTTGAGTTTGGGGGATCCTATCTTATGGAAGTTCACCTACTTTAGGTTCACTTTTTAGGCCTTAAAGTTTGCCTTGAATTAATGGGAGAAAGCCTTGAGAAATTACACATTCTTTAAAGTTAATTGGAGAAAGCCAACATGACACGTGCTTTAAAAAAATTTCCTAAGAATTTATGGGAGAAATTACACATGTATAGGAGAAATGACACATGTACATAGTTTTCCTGAAAGTGGTTGTGGGTTATGGATATTAAAATGAAGAACTTCTATTTAGATATGTTCCAGAGATTGACTATAGGAGCATTTAATGAATATGTCACCTTTTAGAAAAGATGAGATCTAGAGGCTACGTGGCTCTTTACAGACTCTGCCTTTAGAACTTATATAATTTAACACTCAACAGATAGACTAAAATCCTATGGAAGTTAAAAATCCTATGGAATTTTAGCCACTTTAACTTTTTAGGCCTTAAAGTTTGCCTTGAATTTATGGGAAAAAGCTTCTAGTTTGTGGGAAAAATGGCATGTCTATGGTTTGCCTTAAGTTTATGGGAGAAATCAGATCTATAAATGACATGCCTTAAATTTTACCTTGTCTAAAGTTTAAGATAGAAATGACATGTACATAGTTTGCCTTAAAGTTTGCATTATAGTATATGGGAGAAATGACATTGTCTTATAGTTTTTGGGAGAAATGACATAAAAATGACATATGTCAAAAGTCACACCTTTATGAGTTTGTGGGAGAAATGACATGTACAGGGTTTGCCTTAGAATTTATTTTTCCTTACAATTTAGTTTGCTGTCAAATTTATGGGAGAAATCACCTCTAGAAACCTTTATTTTGACATCTATAAATAGGCTAAGAACATTAAGAAAAAAATTTCAACTTACAAATTAGTTATGTCCTTAATAAGAAGTATGATTTAGCACTTATCAAATTGTTTAATTATTTATAATGATGTCATTTTTGGCTTGTACTATCATTCATCCTTCATATGTACAAGAATTTTACAAATTCAACATCAACCTACACTATCATCATAAATTATTATGTCCTTAATAGAAATATGATTTAGCACTTATCAAATTGTTTAATAATTTATAATAATTGATACGTACAGGAATTTTACAACTTCAACATCAACATACACTACATCATATCACTATAGCCATGTCAATCTAGATTATTTATATCCATTACATCATAAAACACTCCACTTTTAACATTTTAAAATAAAAAAGAAATATGGAAGGTGTAAATTTAGGTACATTAATACACTCCACTTTTAATATTTTACAAGAATAAAGCAGCATGGAAGGCATAAATTTAGGTACATTAATAAAATACAGCCATGTCAATCTATATTATTAAGATCCATTACATCATAAAACACAATCTAGATTATTTATATCCATTACATCCTAAAAAAATCAACTTTTAACATTTTACAAGAATAAAGGAATGTGGAAGGTGTAAATTTAGGTACATTAATAAAATGCAACCATGTCAATATATATTATTAAGATCCATTAAATCATAAAACACAATCTAGATTATATATATCCATTACATCCTAAAACACACCACATTTAACATTTTACAAGAATAAAGAAACATGGAAGGCATAAATTTAGGTACATTAATAAAATATAGCCATGTCAATCTAGATTATTAAGATCCCTTACATCGTAAAACACTCCACTTTTAACATTTAACATTTTACTCCGCTTGAGTTTGGGGGATCTTATCCTATGGAAGTTCAATACAACCATGTCAATATAGATTATTAAGATCCATTACATCATAAAACACTCAGCTTTTAACATTTTACATTTACTCCACTTGAGTTTGGGGGATCTTATACTATGGAAGTTCAACTACTTTCAATTTTTAGGCCCTAAATTTTTCCTTGAATTAATGGAAGAAAGCCTTTAGAAATGACACATGATTTAAAGTTAATGGGAAAAATCCAATGACACATGATTTAAAGTTTTCCTTAAGATTTTATGGGATAAATGACACATGTATGGAAGAAATGACACATCTACATGATTTTCCTTAAAGTGGTTGTGTTTTATGGATATTAAAATGAAGTGCTTCAATTTAGATCTATTCCAGAGATTGATTGTAGGGGCATTTCCTGGATATGTCACCTTTCGTAAAAGATGAGATCTAGAGACTACCTGGCCCTTTCCAGACTTTGCCTATAGAAATTGTATAAGTTAACACTCAATAGACAAAATAAAATCCTATGGAAGTTCAACCACTCTAGGTTCAGTTTTTAGGCCTTAAATTTTGCCTTTGATTAATGGGAGAAATCCTTTAGTTTTAGAGTAAACTTATAAAATTCTTTAATGTGAATATATTACTTTACCTACAAAACAATGGACTTGAAGACTGTGCTTATATATCAAAGTTCTGTTATGACATATTTATCTTCCCTACTTGAAATGCTATTATCTTCCTTTCTATGTATATTTCATTGTACTGAAAGAATGGATTTTTTGAATGGCATGGTTTTCAAGATGTGGAGTTGCTTGTTGGTTTTACTTGGTATTCTCGAAGGGCTAGACATTTTGAATCATTTCTGAAGGTTGTTTTATTTGAAGTCAATCATGTCATTTTGAAAAAGAGAAAACTTAAGAGAGGAAGGTTGAAAATGAAAATAGTTTAAGGCAGTCTATTAGTGAGACTTAGTATTTCCATGGGACACATCCAACATTAGGCCATTGAGTTATGGATTCACTTATAGCTATCGAGTCCTACTCATTTGAACTATATTTTTTTATCATTTTTTTGTTGATCACACAAGCTAGGTTTGGTTGGAGGTTGTGCAGTTAAGGTTTGTTTATTCAATTACATGGATTCCCCTATGGAAATTTGAATCAGTTGTCCGTCAATTTACGCCTATACAGAATATTTCCTATAAATTGTGGATCCAACTTCTAAGCTGAGATTATCCTAATTTTATTTTATTTTGAGCTATCAAAGCATTTAAACATCCTCTTATCATAGATTATGAGGTATTTCTTGGTTGTATATGAATGTTTTAATCATTACAATCTATTCCTTTATTAGATATCTATCATTGGAAACCACAAGAAATAGGCACCCAAGGGTCGAAAATATTGTAAACATGAAAGTAGTCTCTAAAGGGGTGTCATATACATGGTATATAAAATGCCTTAAGCTTTCCAAAATTTGTCCAATATTTACAACATAGAGTTCCAATGATCTACATGTATTTTTTTCATAGATAAATGAGAATTTTGAGCTATGCTCCAAAGGGCCTTTTGTCAATCTGACTATGAAGGAATATACCAAGACACGCCTTGGAAAAAACCAATCCTTTAAAGAACCCTTCAAAGGCTTCCCAAGTAATTTGATACTCTCCTTCATATAGCTCCACACATACCAAGTGGAAATAACATAACATCGCATGAAGGAAACGAAACCAAAGAGTGTCTTTAGGTCATGGAAGATATCACATGGAAGAGTGTATATGTTTGTTAGCTTCGATAAACACTATGCCTGGAACTTCTATGATGTTATCAAACTCATTGATGTCATTCTCTTATGCGGGTTCATCATGTACAACATGAAATTTATTAGGTCTTGTTTTAAGAAATTTAGTTTTAAGAAATTTACGAAGCACATCTAATAATGATGTTGATGCCTCTTCATAGATACCGCTCACCAAATAAAACCAAGTAAAAAAGTCTAGGAACATCAAAGCAAGTAGTGGGGTAAGTAGTAACTCACCTCGGATCTGTTTCATAAACTCAACAAAAAAATCCAACAACATCAAAGCAAGTAGCGAGGTAAGTAGTAACCCACCTGGGATCTGTTTCATTTTGAGAGCTATGATAAACTCATATTTCTCCATATCCTATAGCAACTTCCCCATTGGCATTTATTAATTATCTTTTTTCAATTTTGTTTACAAGGTTCTCTATTGAAACTAACAGTTTGTTATTTTTCATTTTTAGTTCTAGCTTGCTACACTGGTCTCACCAGCATCGCATCATTCATGTCATTCTTTTACTATGAAGAACTTTGGGTCAATGTTGAACCAACTAGAGGCCACTCCAGGTATTTTAAGTATCAAATCTTAGTTTTTTTACACTTATTAAGGTCCATATGCCATTTACGCCACGAAATTCATACATCCCTTATGCTTTTATGGGTTATACAATTTATATCTAAATGTTCAACTGTAACTGTATTTGTTTTTTCCTGTATATCCATATAATATAACTTTAAATTTTATTCCATTCCCCTATGGGTTTAGTATCTTTTCCAGTTTGATAACCAACAAATGGAGACAGGTAAAAAGACAGAGAAGGAAAGGGCATTACGAAAGACAGAAGGAAAGCCAAAGGCAACTCAAATTCTTTGATTTCTTCTTTTTAAGGGATGCTCCATTGACACCCCAAAGAAAGGAGGATTGGATTCCATCCTCAGATTCTGTCGAATAAAAACATGCAATTTGCAACAGAAAAAAAAAAATGATGGAAAAAAGTACCATAAGCTGCTTGTCGAAACTGTGGATGCTAGAATGTGTGGCAAGAAAATGAATGATGATTATATTAAACCAGTGAAAAATACATCTAAATGTGGGGCATTTTAGTTATATTTTATACCATGACAAGAAGTTAAAAATAAAATTTAAAATTTAAAATTTTATTTAGTGAGTTTCTTCGAATGTATTCCTTTTAGGATTGAGCTCCAACTACCAGTTCAAATAAAAAGATAGTAATTTCAAAATAATAGTGACTCAATATTCCAAAATTTAAAAAAAATATATATAAATCATTCTAAAAATCTAACAATTATAGTTAGTTGCATATTATTCCATGGTGTTGTACCAACCTAGAAATTCAGATCTGAGGCCGCAATTCGGAGACGAGACCGCAATTCAGAGATCAATGATGCCGCACTCAACAAGGAAGTAATGGAGGACAATTACCTACAAACAAAAAAACAATGATAAAATTAAAACAGAAGAAAAAAAATGAAAACAACAATAAAATTAATTCATCAACAACAGAAAAAAATAACAGAAAATTACCTAGCGAGACTCCGCTAAGACTCTACAAACACTAACACAACAACACAACCGTGATAAGCCCATAGGCTGCAAGGTGTCTATCATACAAATAGCAAGCTATATGAGGGTGCTTGAAATATTGCACCTTCAACATCTTTCTTTTCTGCCCTTTTTTGAAATTAATCATAGACTTCGCCATTTCTGATGTAACTCTTTGTTTAACAACCCCCCATGTATGGGGACCCATCATTCTTTCCTTTATATTTCTCATCACTTCTACAAAAGTATCAGTGGTTGGCTCAAGATTTAGGTACACATCTACTAGTTCACTTTAGGAGTGTGTAACTATTTCCAAGCTTTTTCGACTCTCAATAGATAGAGTCAAAGCCACAAGGTCTCTCTTCAATTTTACATGAATATGTTGACACCTTTGTAAGGTGCATTTCTGCATGTTTGTTTCCCAAGGTATATCGGAAATGTTAAATGGATAAGTCGTGGTTGTTGTACAACCTTCTTATTGAATGATGCGTTCTTCCCTATGTCTTTTCTGAGCAACATTTGGAGCAAAATTTTCAGCCTCTGCATCAATATATTAAATTTTGTATATTAAAAAATTATATGTAAAAAAATTTGTACAAATTGAATGAAAATAATATTTAAATTGATGGCCACCTCGATGTGGTTGGCTAAAATCTTGCCCACCCTGAGACTGTTGAGAACCAAAATGACCTTATTGAGAACCAGAACGACCACCGATTGGTTGAGAACCAACACGACCATCCGTTGATTGATCTCTGAGGTAATACATATCACCACCTTTACACAATCCTCCAACACTTATTGATAGCCCTCCAAGGGAATGTGAACCACCACCAACGTCACGAGATGAGAGAGAAGCTTCATAAAGAAATATGAATTTATAATCAATTAAAAAATACATTCATACATATAAATACATGTACATATTCATTGACTAAATTGGGTGAACCATAACATGATTGCGTGAACCAAGGGCATGCTCCATTGATGGAGTAGACACCCTTGTCCTTTTAGCTCCTAAAAAATAAGAAATGGAACTTATTAACTACTAATTTAACTCACAAAATTTATAAAAAATCAATTCCATATGTACACAAATTTATGTATATGTATGGAGATTTAAGATTATATTTAAATACCATGAACATCCCTCGATCCCGGATCCCCCTCTCTCATAGAGATATCGGATTCTATTGATCTTCGTCGTTCATATTCCATGATATATATATCTACAATGGACATTTACAATTATTTTTATAAATTACTATTTAAAATAAATTCAAAATAAATTTCAGAAAATTAATGTATTTTAGTGTACAAAAATTATGTAAAACACAACTTTAAAAGCATTAATTGATGTGTGAAACTCAATTCAAGAATTTTTTTTTATAAAAATTTCAAGTTCACCAAATTGCACTTTACATGGTGGGAGCACAGTTGGTATAAAATTGAAAAAAACACATCGTCATTAAAAATAAGTGTGAAACTCCATTTAAACAAACATTTGTTGAAGTCCTCACATTTTAATTTAAAAAAAGCGTGAATTTCACCACTTAATGCAAATGTGAAGTTCACCAAGTTGCACTTTACATGGTGTGGCAGGATCACACTTGGTATATAATTGAAAAAAACACATGATCATTAAAAGAAATGATTTTATAAGTACAAAACACACACATATTCAAGATATGTTACAATGTCCATCAATAAATTTTGAAGGAGTGCGTCTCAACACTAATTCATCTTTGAGAGATGAATATTGAATTTTTGAAAAAGAGCATCTCAAAACTATATCACCTTTGAGAGATCAAACTTGCATTGGAATAGCCCTATATAGCTCTAATTCATCTATTAATTCATCTTTGATAGATGAATCCTGAATTGGCATTGCCCCATGCAATAGATCAACAAACATATTATTCACATTTGTACAATGTCTTATACTAAAAAATTGAAATTGGCTAAAAATATTGTTTGTTATTCCATGCAGTTGTTTTAGCCTGTCCTTCTTAACATGGTACATGCCTTTCAAATGGTTGCACACAAGTTCAGAATTGATGAAAAATACAATTACATTTTATCCACACTCCCTACTCGTTTCCAAGCCTTCTATCAATGCAATATAATATGCCTCGTTGTTTTTTGTTCTTCCTAGTATATTCATTTTCCTTTGGACAACCTTGCTAGCCACAATATTAGAAAGCACATATGTAATCACTTCTTTCCCTGGATTTGGATAGCAGGAAACATCTATGCATAATGTCAAATTTTCAACCATATTTAGTGAGTTTTTTTAATACTTGAAAAAAAAATCAATAAAATATATTAAATTAACATTTATTGCAAATTCATGGGAGAAATGACACATGTGGGATAAATGAGATGCATTAAATATTGCATTGCCTAGAGTTTAAGGGAGATTTATGAGACATATACATGGTTCATGCATGGTTTGCCTTAAAATTTATGGCATAAATCATGTCTAGAAATGACATGCCTTAAGAAAGGATGAGATCCAAAGGCTACCTAGCCCTTTACATAAAACGAAATGCCTTAAGAAAGAATTAGATCTAGAGGGTACCTAGCTTTTTACATGCCTTAAGAAAGGATGAGACCCAAAGGCTACCTAGCCCTTTACAAACTCCTTTAGGATTTGTAGAAGTTAAGAATCAACAAACAAACTAATATCCTATGGAAGTTCATCCACTTTAGGTTCAGTTTTTAGGCCTTAATGTTTGCCTTCAATTAATGGGGGAAAGCCTTGAGTTTGGGGGATCTTATCCTATAAAATTTCAACTACTTTAGGTTCAGTTTTTAGGCCTTAAAATTTTCCTTTAATTAAATGGACAAAGCCTTGAGTTTTGGGGATCCTATCTTATGGAAGTTCACCTAATTTACGTTCACTTTTTAGGCCTTAAAGTTTGCATTGAATTAATGGGAGAAAGCCTTGAGAAATTACACATGCTTTAAAGTTAATTGGAGAAAGCCAACATGACATGTGATTTAAAAATTTTTCCTAAGAAATTATGGGGGAAATGACACATGTATAGGAGAAATGACACATGTACACAGTTTTCCTGAAAGTGGTTGTGGGTTATGGATATTAAAATGAAGAAATTCTATTTAGATCTATTCCAAAGATTGATTATAGGAGCATTTAAAGAATATGTCACCTTTCAGAAAATATGAGATCCAGAGGCTACCTGGCCCTTTATAGACTCTGCCTTTAGAACTTATAGAAGTTAACACTCAACAGACAGACTAAAATCCTATGGAAGTTCAAAATCCTATGGAATTTTAGCCACTTTAACTTTTTAGGCCTTAAATTTAGCCTTGAATATATGGGAAAAAGCCTTTAGTTTGTGGGAAAAATGGCATGTCTATGGTTTGCCTTAAGTTTAAGGGAGAAATGAGATCTATAAATGACATGCCTTAAAGTTTACCTTGCCTAGAGTTTAAGATAGAAATGACATGTACATAGTTTTCCTTAAATTTTTCATTATAGTATATGGGAGAAATGACATTGTCTTATAGTTTTTGGGAGAAATGACATAGAAATGACATATGTCAAAAGCCACACCTTTATGAGTTTGTGGGAGGAATTACATGTACAGGGTTTGCCTTAGAATTTATTTTTCCTTAGAATTTAGTTTTCCGTGAGATTTATGGGAGAATTAACATCTAGAAACCTTTATTTTGACATCTATAAATAGGCTAAGAACAGTAAGAAAAAAAAAACTCAACTTACAAATTAGTTATGTCCTTAATAAGAAGTATGATTTAGCACTTATCAAACTATTTAATTATTTATAATAATGTCATTTTTGGCTTGTAATATCATTCATCCTTGATATGTACAAGAATTTTACAACTTCAACATCAACCTACACTGTCATCATAAATTAGTTATGTCCTTAATAAGAAAAATGATTTAGCACTTATAAAATTGTTTAATAAATTATAATAATTGAAATGTACAGGAATTTTACAACTTCAACATCAGCCTACACTACATCATATCACTGTAGCCGTGCCAATATAGATTATTTATATCCATTACATCATAAAACACTCCACTTTTAACATTTTAAAAGAAAAAAAAACATGGATGGTGTAAATTTAGGTACATTAATACACTCCACTTTTAACATTTTTCAAGAATAAAGCAGCATGGAAGGTGTAAATTTAGGTACATTAATAAAATAAAGCCATGTCAATCTAGATTTTTAAGATCCATTACATCATAAAACACATTCTAGATTATTTATATTCATTACATCTTAAAAAACTCCGCTTTTAACATTTTAGAAGAATAAAGAAATGTGGAAGGTGTAAATTTAGGTACATTAATAAAATGCAACCATGTCAATATATATTATTAAGATCCAATACATCATAAAACACAATCTAGATTATCTATATCCATTACATCCTAAAACACACCACTTTTAACATTTTACAAGAATAAAGAAACACGGAAGGCATAAATTTAGGCACATTAATCAAATATAGCCATGTCAATCTAGATTATTAAGATCCATTACATCATAAAACACTCCACTTTTAACATTTAACATTTTACTCCACTTGAGTTTGGGGGATCTTATCCTATGGAAGTTCAATACAACCATGCCAATCTAGATTATTAAGATCCATTACATCATAAAACACTTGACTTTTAACATTTTACATTTAGTCCACTTGAGTTTGGGGGATCCTATCCTATGGAAGTTCAACTGCTTTCAATTTTTAGGCCCTAAATTTTTCCTTGAATTAATGGAAGAAAGCCTTGAGAAATGACACATGCTTTAAAGTTAATGGGAAAAAACCAATGACACATGATTTAAAGTTTTCCTTAAGATTTTATGGGATAAATGATACATGTATCGGAGAAATGACACATCTACATGATTTTCCTTAATGTGGTTGCGGTTTATGGATATTAAAATGAAGAACTTCTATTTAGATCTATTCCAAAGATTGATTGTAGCGGCATTTCCTGGATATGTCACTTTTCGTAAAAGATGAAATCTAGAGACTACCTGGCCCTTTACAGACTTTGCCTATAGAACTTGTAGAAGTTAACACTCAATAGACAGACTAAAATCCTATTGAAGTTCAACGATTTTAGGTTCAGTTTTTAGGCCTTAAATTTTTCCTTTGATTAATGGGAGAAAGCCTTTAGTTTTAGAGTAAACTTATAAAATGCTTTAATGTGAAGATAGTACTTTACCTACAAAACAATGGAATTGAAGACTGTGCTTATATATCAAAGTTCTGTTATGACATATTTATCTTCCCTACTTGAAATGCTATTATCTTCCTTTCTGTGTATATTTCACTGTACTAAGAGAATGGATTTTCTGAATGGCATGGTTTTCAAGATGTGGATTTTCTTGTTGGTTTTACTTGGTATTATCGAAGGGCTAGACATTTTGAATCATTTCTGAAGGTTTTTATATTTGAAGTCAATCATGTCATTTTGAAACAGAGAAAACTTAAGTGAGAGAGGTTGAAAATGAAAGTATTTTAAGGCAGTCTATTAGTGAGACTTAGTATGGCCGTGGGACACATCTAGCATTAGGCCATTGAGTTATGGATTCACTTATAGCTATTGAGTCCTACTCATTTGACCTATAAGTGTTTATCATTTTTTTTTTTATCACACAAGCTGGGTTTGGTTGGAGGTTGTGCAGTTAAGGTTTGTTTATTCAATTACATGGATTCCCCTGTGGAAACTTTGAAGTAGTTGTCCATCAATTTAAGCCTATACAGAATATTTCCTATAAATTGTGGATGAAACTTCTAAGCTGAGATTATCCTAATTTTATTTTATTTTGAGCTATCAAATCATCTAAACATCCTCTTATCATAGATTATGAGGTATTTCTTGGCTTTATATGAATGTTTTAATCATTACAATCTATTCCTTTATTATAAATCTGTCATTGGAAACCACAAGAAATAGGTACCCAAGGGTCCAAAATATTTTAAACATTAAAGTAGTCTCTAAAGGGGTGTCATCTACATGCTAGATAAAACACCTTAAACTTTCCAAAATATATCCAACATTTACAACATAAACTTCCAATGATCTACATGTATTTTTTTCATAGATGAATGAGAATTTTGAGCTATGCTCCAAAGGGCCTTTTTTCAATCTGACTATAAAGGAATATACCAAGACGCGTCTTAGAAAAAACCAATCCTTTAAAGAACCCTTCAAAGGCTTCCCAAGTAATTTGATACTCTCCTTCATATAGCTCCACACATACCAAGTGGAAAGAACATAACATGGCATGAAGGAAATGAAACCAAAGAGTGTCTTTAGGTCATGGAAGATATCACATGGAAGAGTGTATGTGTTTCTTAGCTTTGATAAACACTATGCCTGCAACTTCTATGATTTTATCAAACTCATTGATGCCATTCTCTTATGTGGGTTCATCATGTACAACACGAACTTCATTGGGTCTTGTTTTAAGAAATTTAGTTTTAAGGAATTTATGAAGCACATCTAATAATGATGTTGTTGCCTCTTCATAGATACCACTCACCAAATAAAACTCATCAAAACAGTCTAGGAACATCAAAGCAAGTAGCCGGGCAAGTAGTAGCTCACCTCGGATCTGTTTCATAAACTCAACAAAAATATCCAAGAACATCAAAGCAAGTAGCGGGGTAAGTAGTAGCTCACCTCGGATCTGTTTCATTTTGAGAGCTATCATAAACTCAGATTTCTCCATATCCTGTACCGGCTTCCTCATTGGCATTTATTAATTATTCATTTTCAATTTTTTTTTACAGGCTTCTTTATTGAAACTAATAGTTTGTTATTTTTCATTTTTAGTTCTAACTTGCTACAGTCGTCTCGCCAGCATCGCGTCATTCATGTCGTTCTTTTACTGTGAAGAACTTTCAGTCAGTGTTGAACCAACTAGAGGCCACTCCAAGTATTTTACGTAACAAATCTTATTTATTTTACACTTATTAAGGTCCATATGCCATTATCGCCAAGAAATTCATGCCTCCCTTATGATTTTCTGGGTTATACAATTTATATCTAAACATTCAACTGTAACTGTATTCGTTGTTTCCTGTATATCCATATAATATAACTTTAATTTTTATTCCATTCCCCTATGGGTTTAGTATCTTTTCCAGTTTGATAACCAACAAATGGAGACAGGTAAAAAGACAAAGAAGGAAAGGGAATTACGAAAGACAGAAGGAAAGCCAAAGGAAACTCAAATTCTTTGATTTCTTCTTTTTAAGGGATGCTCCATTGACACCTTGAAGAAAGGAGGATTGGATTCCATCCTCAGAATCTGTCCAATAAAAACATGCAATTTGCAACAGAGAAAATAACAATGGAAAAAAGTACCATAAGTTGCTTCTTGAAACCGTGGTTGCTAGAATGTGTGGCGAGAAAATGAATGATGATTATATTAAACTAGAAAAAAATCCATCTAAATGTGGGGAATTTTAGTTATATTTTATACCATGACAAGAAGTTAAAAATAAAATTTAAAATTTAAAATTTTATTTAGTGAGTTTCTTCGAATGTCTTCCTTTTAGGATTGAGCTCCAACTACCAGTTCAAATAAAAAGATAGCAATTTAAAAATAATAGTGACTCAATATTCTGTAATTCTAAAAAAAATATAAAAATCATTCTAAAAATCTAACAATTATAGTTTTTTGCATATTATTCCATCGTGTTGTACCAACCTAGAAATTCGGAGCCAAGGCCGCAATTCGGAGACGACGCCACAATTCAGAGATCAACGAGGCCGCAATCAACAAGGAAGTAATGGAGGAAAATTACCTACAAACAAAAAAACAATGATAAAATTAAAACAGAAGAAAAAAAATGAAAACAACAATAAAATTAATTCATCAACAACAAAAAAAATAACAGAAAATTACCTAGCAAGACTCTGCTAAGACTCTACAAACACAAACACAACAACAAAACCGTGATAAGCCTGAAACACATAAAATTACCCAGCAAGACTCTGCCAAGACTCTGCAAACACAGATGCAGCAACACAATTGTGATAAGCCCGAAGCAGAAACACGATTAGCCCGAAACACAGACGTGATAAGCCCAAAAGACAAACGCGATAAGACCAAAACACATTCACTAATAAGCCCGAAACCCATTAACGTGTCTGGGCTGGTGCATTTATAAGATAAATTTCGGCTAGATTATTTTAAGAGTTCGACCGAACTTTAGTTGCTAGTTTTCCCATCTCCGACCAAAAATATGTTTTCCCACGCCATGAGTATGCGGTCAATGTAAACGACAGAATGTGTTCAGACGAACTAATTTCGAAAGTTCACTCAAACTGTTGGGAAAAAGATTTTTCTTCCCATGATTCTCACAAAAGTGTAAACCAAATTTGTGGGTTTAGCCTACACACATACACACACACAAGAACATTATGCATGCATATAATAGAACTTGGGTAATTCACAACACACACCCTGAGATGGAAAATGCACGACTCCTATGGAGCATGTATAATTATTGTTGAGATTCAACAAGATGATGAGCTTAGTGAAAAGAGTCGCCTTCACTAAGTGGGCCCGCAGGCTATTTTTGGCGCAAAGTCTATTTTTAGACTATGTATATTTTTAGACATGTCGATCATATTCTATGAGTTGCAGGATGCTATTTGTGGTTGGCTGGTAAAGTTGGAAAAATATATGGACTTCTATTTTTAGACATATTGGGTAGAATCTATTTTTAGATTGCCAGGTAAAAATAGATATGTCGAATATTATTAGCTCTTAATAATATTTGGACTCTAAACATTATCGTATTCTCTTGGAGCACTTCAGTTAAGTGCACAGATGTGGCACAATAGCTGACGGAAGGAATTACGCTATTCCTAAGCGTTTTCTAGAGCTAATTCATGAGGACTTCAGTTAGAACTCATGTGACAGAGTTTGGTGGAGCTATAGAAGTAGTTGATAGAGTTGTATTTAGTTTAACTCAGTTAGACTCAGTTGAGCGAGTTGTTTTTAGTCCAACTGATTGATACACTAGTGAGAGTGGTGTGAAATAATTAGTTAATTAATTCACTAATTAATAACTCATTAATGAACTGAAGAGTACATCAGTTAACTACAGTGCATGGTAGTTTCAATGGATACCAGTCGAGAGATAGCTGAAAGGGCAAGATAGACTATCAGTTGTGACTATAGTGATGAATTGATTGCATCCAACACTCAGTGGAGATGCCAATGAGGATTGCACAGTGCAAGGTTGGTGGATTCGAGTTCATTCAAAGCCATTATTCAGCAGGAGTTGTGCAGTAGAGGCAAGATAGCAGGTGGCAAAGATCAGTGTATGGATTTGCAAGATTGAGCCTGATTAGTGTGTAGCGATTGTATTGTACTGAGAGCTTGATATGATCAGATTTGTATGAGGATTTTTACATGATCTCATGACATATATTATATACAAATATTTGTGGTTTTCAGCTTCTGGCTTTCTCGTTAAACACTATATTCATATGTGTGAATTTTTATTATTTCATGTGTGCATTGCTATCTTGATTTTATTTCCGTAAATGATCAATGGTGGAATATATTCTGTATTTTGCATAAAGTTAAAATAGTGTGAGATCAGGAGAATCTTGGACATATAACACATAACTTATATAATTTCTACAATTAATCTTATCTAACTATGTGTTTAGAAGATAATTTATCTACTTTAACTCACTAGCAATCCAGTAATAGAAGTAATTTAACTCTAATTGAGATAAGAGATTAGGAGCATTGCTAGCATTGATGATGAAATTTTTAGTGGAGTTGTAGGTTGCAGTGGTTGATGGTTTTCATTCATGTCAATGTAGGCATGTTTTACGCTTGGATGAGTGTGCCATATGGGTCTAGTGCAGCTTGGTTCATGACTAAATTTCTTATGTGCAGATGATTGTATTGCAAGTAGCTTGAGTGATAGATGCACTCTTTTATGGATAGGCTTACATATGTTATAATTATGTTCCTTGGTTTGTTTTATGCAGGGTGCTTTGAAAATTATCAGGGAATTAGTATGTGTGTGGAGTTGGTATTACCATGGTAGATGTATTCTTGGTATTGGCTTGAAGATTACCATGGTACAAGCGTCTATGGTATTGGAATAACCATAGTATTTACCCATGGTATTGAAATAAATATTTCCATGTTGTAGCGGTCCATGGTATTTACATAACCATGGTATTGCTCAATGGTATTGACCTAGAGTTTACTATGGTATAGATGTCCATGGTATTGGGATAACCGTGGTATTTGCCGAAGGTATTGGTTGGAGATCATTGATGATGTTTTGACATATATTCTTGTGATTATTTTTGAGTGGTGTGTGGATTGATTGAGAGGATTTTTTTGGTGTGAGTGTCTATATATTAGATTTTATTATTCAAATTATAGAAGCTGACGGGTTTCTCACAGTAAGCAAGTTTTGATAACCTAGTATAAAACATTCTGAAATGTCGTTCACGTGGAGCAGTTGGAGGTGTAGACACTTCATGCTTGTAGAGACTACAAAAAAAATATTAGAGGAGGATAATATCAATCCAATGGTAGTTGGAAAATCCAATGGTTGTTGGTAGAGGTTCGATAGTTATGGAGGCTTCCTATAGATGTTTATCTACAAATTCATGTGAGTGGGTAATTCTTAGCTAATGGATGAAATAAAACTATTGTTAGAGTTTATTATTCGATCTATTGGGTGCTAGCTACTCTATGTACATATTTATTCAACTATTAATAGAATATTTGAGAAGCAACGGAAGTCGGTGTCTTTTTTCCCTCGAGAGGGTTTTCCACCAGAAAAATTTTATGTCTTTTGTGTGCATGTTTTGATGATGTTCACAATATTATTATATTTTGATTATATGTTGGTTCATGTGGTAGCTGATGGGCTACTGATCATGATTTTTTTTGGTCAAAATATTCAAAAAGTAAATAAACCCTCCCATTACTGACTCAACACCCCCTCCTCCCCGCCCTGTCAGTGGTGAACTCATTTCTAACAATTGGTATCAAAGCGGGGTTGTCTTGGCGATGCTTGATCACTTAAGGGAAGATTGTGCGATCATGGCCAAAAAAAGAGGAAATAATATGAGAAGAAGAAGTATTGCAAACAAGTAAAGAATGCTGCAAAATACAGAGAACCTCTTCTACTGGTGAAATGTATAGAAAATACCATTTTCAATCATGAAAATTTTATTTCTCATTTCCAGGCCATTGATGATGATTTTTGGGTTAGTAAAGAAGTTTTTAATAATATTTTTGAATTTGATACCTCAAGAGATGAGGAAGGTGTTTTCCCAGTGCAGGAATCTGAGGATAATGAAATTTAGAGATTAGTGTTCCTCGAGGCCAAAAACAAATCTCAAGCAAGGTTAATCGAAAAGATGATGGCTAAAAAATAAATATTGGAATAAATTTCTCCAAATTATTGAGGAAAAATATTTTTTTCTCAAAGAAGAGAATTTTGATCTGAAAACCCAATTGGAGAAGGAAAGGAAGACCTGAGAAGATATTGAAAACTAGCTAAAGGAAACGATCAAAAATTACAAAAAAAAATTAAGGAGAAAAATAAGAAAGTAGATCAAGCCAAAAAGGGAAAATGAGGAAAAAATAGAGTAACCTAAAACATAAATTTATAATAGACATGAAGAAAGTTACCACCAAGAAAAAAATCCAAACGATGTTTTAAAGAAAGGTATGGGAAACAATAGATGTTTTAACTATCAAAATTTCGATCATATTTTAGCAAATTGTTGGAGAATGAAACAAAATAAGAAATCAAATGAAACAAAACATCATCCAAGTTTACTTTTTTCCAGGTACAAAAATTCATTTCATGGCTATTTTTTTTGTGTAATGATTTTGGGCATAAAGTTGTTGACTATAGGCTTCATGGAAAAAATAGAAAAATGCACAACAACAAAATATTTGAGTCGTTTCCACCTTTCCTTGGTCATATAAGATGTTACTTTTGTGATAATTTTGGTAATATGGCCAAATATTTTAAAATTTCGCCCACTATCTTAGAGTCTACATCAAAGAAGAAGAATCCTAGAAATCTATAAGTGAATTTCAAGAAAATTTAGAAAAGAAGGCTTAAAAAAAAAACTAAGCCCATCTTCATCAGAGGGGGAGCTTGAAGAAGGAAATGCAATAATTCAGACAGAGCTCCTCCAACAAATATCCCATTAGAAGTTAGTTTAAGTTTTTTTCTCTTTAGATATATCTGTGATTCAATTTATGGGCTTAGTTTGATAATGTGAGATCCATGATTTTCATGTATAATCTATTGTGTGTGGCTCAAATTAAAATGAGAAGCTTACCATACACAACAACTACCTGAAATACAAAAGAAATGTGCTCTAAAGAAACTCAATTATATGCAATGGAGAATTGAAGTGTAAAAGAGGGACTACATTATCATTAAGAATGCGAGCGTACAAAACAGAGTTGTGCATGAAAAAAATTAGATAGTGATGAATTTTGGGTAGAAGTGTGAGAATAGGAGATGAGGTTGGTTTTTAGTACAAATGTGATAATTGGTTGTTTTAATATCACAATAGTTATTCATATTGGAAAATGCTCATAAATAGCGAGGCCATTTGCATCAATAGCCCTCACTAAAGAATTGAACTATGTTCACAAGAATAATCAAGGGGTTGCAATTTAAGATGCACAAGTCTAGAGAAATCAATTCAAAGGAATCAACATCCATCACATACATATATTGCATATCTACAATGAAAATAAGTTGTAATTGATGTGTTTACCTGGTGATTTTTTTTGTGTGTTGGGTATCAAATTAGAGGAGGTTAATCATCATTCTTCTAGAGTTGTTTTATAGTCATTGCACCTAAAGTTCATAAATGATTTTTTGAGGCCAAGAGTATCCTCATGTGACTAGATAGTATTATCGGGTTATATCATGAGAAATAATAGTTAACGACCAATAATTAAAAGTTACATTCGAGTATCAAGTGCACTAAGATTCCCTCAATAAACCTATGGTATAAAGTAGACATTTATTGGTGTGATATCCAATTTCAAAGGTATGAGTGTATGAAATATGCATAAGTGACCATAATTTTATTATTGAGCCAAGGTCACTGGATAAAGCAACAATAATATAATACTTTGTGTTTGCATGTTGTGCAACACCTACCGGACGATGGGTTGGAGCAGGAGACTATCTGTGTAGCACCTGGTATTTATAATACTCAGTGTGTATCCCTTGTGTGCATGGAAAAAGTTTGATTTTTTTCATACATGCACCTATGTGTTCATTGATATTTGGCCATTTCCATGAACATAAAAAAATCATTGTTAATGATGGTAGAGTTTAGAAGTTTCTATGCAAAGCATCATGAGCTCATGTATGATCTTGAATGAGGGATAGATGTGATATTTGGAGAGGGCTTGTGCAAACTAAAGTGATAGAGTATTGAAATTTCTAGCATATTTTTTTTTCAAGTTTTACCTTTGTGTGATTGAGAAATCAAAGGTATTCTCTGGTAGATTTTTATAATTGTGAAAATGTGAGTAGATGGAGTAAATTTTGGAGCATATGAGATCATATTTTGAGTAAACAAGCCAAAGCAGAATAAGTGAAGAGAAATAAATAACGTAGGGATTATTTATCTAAGAAGGTTCATGTTGTATATTAATGGAAACCACACCAATTTCCTTGAGGATGATCTGCATCCTACCCAGAACTGGAGGAATTCTTTTCAAATCCAACATAGCGATGAAGAAACCTACGAAAAAAAGAGGGGGTAGTATCGAGAAGGAGATAATTTGTGGGTCATGTTTTGGTTCTGTAAATAGATATCCCACTCAAATGGATAAAAAAATAGAAATATATCTGAAAAGGGATTAAAAGTGTTGATGTGGTCACACACAGAATTTATATAAATCCATAAAGGTTTATCATAAATGCATCGATGGATAGTGGGTTGATCAAGTCATCAAAGTAATAGAACCTGATAACATTTTTTATATATTCATAATTGAAATGATCTAAGCAATGGAATACATTGAATGAATTAATTCAATAATAAGTTCCTATCAAGTGACTCGAGTAAATTTTTTTGGTATATTTTCTCTGCATCAAAATGTGTAATGGTACAAAATAGTTTCGAAAACTAAAAAATGCAACAACAAAATAAATGTGGTATTTCTCCCAGATGATATTGTCATAGATTATGAAACTTATTAAGTAGTTCGATTGGTAATCGGAAGAAGCTTATAAATTTTTACAACAGATAAAGGCTAGAACATAAAATGTGGTGGGAAAATTTATTGTTTGAATCGTGTGCTAGAGTTCATCGTAAGGTGATGTCACATCCTGCCTATAGTCGATCTTATATTTTGGGTCGGTTGAGTGATAGAATTAGTATTTTCAATTTTGGGCACAGAGGTCCTAAGCTTTGGTCAATGGTGTTGGAGATACTTCGTTGTTTGACTCTATAGGCCATAAATAGTATTCTTTTGTACATATATTTTGAAACAAGCGTTATGAAGTGATTGGATTTATGGGATGATATAAGGAGCCTTATATTCCCTATGCTAGTATTGATCTATTTTTGATAAATACATGCACATGCAATACACACATTCATTTAAATCATATTAAAAAATTTGTAATCAGCTCCAATGTTTAAGTCGAGATATGGACCAATGCAAATCTTCTTTCCTGATGGCGTGAACAAAAATCAGATTGGGTTATTTTTTTCCCATTTCATCTTCTAATTACTATCCTATACTTTACCTTCTTTTCATGGTCAGAGATCCATTATTTTTAGATGATTCTACAGATGGTTTTTTATTTTCCCGTACTATATATGTTTTTCATTGGTTTAGAGAAAAATGAGGAGAAGAGTTTCCTATGCTGAGTCATCTGGTAGTTGCAAACTACAATAAGGGTTTTTCACATACTTGCTGAAATCCCTACTTACTTGAAGAAAGTGTTGTCATTTTTAAGATGGTGAGCTACACTTGTTTGATATAATTTCCTATGGATAATATTTAAACTTCCCTATGAAGTTGAGTGGAAGGCCACTTCATTTGTAACTGACACAACTTAGAAGTAGTGGTAGTAATTTTTCCAGCAAAAGAGTAGCACGATAAAAAAATAAGATTCTGGCAAGGGATTTCATAACTTGCCTTTAAAAATAGATAAAAGACTCTGAATTATGTGGAATATCAATGCATTAGGTTCATTGATATCTTGTGTCTTAGACTATATCTATCTATTTTTGTTTTGCAAAAATCCTCCATAGCCAATAGTAGAGGATTTATCATTACCTGTTTGTTATTTTCATCACTCAACACCTATACGTAGGCTACCTATTTCATTATTATCTTATCTAAATTCCATCCACTAATTAACAGTAATGGAGAGAAAAAATAAATATAAATGAAGGGAAACTAGTTTGGAAGACTCAAGGATATGGAAACAATGGTATGATTATCTAATAGATGTATCTGATGGTATTTTTTTTAGACCTATTTCTCAAGAAGAAAAATATACACTTAGGGGGAGAACCTTTGCATGAATATATCAATTTCTCCAATTCATATTGTTGTTGAGAAAATATTTCTTATGTTATTTATGTTTATATATGCCATTACTATGTCATCATTCATTGAGTTGATAAAGAGTTTGCAACTGGATAAGGTCTTATGGTTACTAGATGGATTTGATGAGAGTTAACTTTGTTCATGATGTCCAATAACAATTCGTTGGCTACCTTAAAATGAGTAAAATTTTGGGCACTACCCAAATCAATAAGAACTATTAAATTTTTCTTCTTGATATGTCCTTCTATATTGAGAGTTTGAGAAGTGGTAATTCCTGCCAATGCATTACAGGATATGGTCAGATTCATTTACTCTTCCTCTGGGGTTGGTTCCTGGTGTATATCGTCTTCTTTTGAAGTTTGTTGTTCCTTTTCTTCCTCCTACTCACAATCTAGGTAAAATAATTTCTTCTCAACACACTTATGACCTTTAGTGTATTTTATATAACAACTATAGAAAAGCCCTTTTGATATTCTTTCTACCAATTTTTGTGGTGTCAACCTTGTAGGTTGTGGAATTCTAGGAGTAGAAACACTTCCATCTTTATAGTTGAGTGGTATCCTTCCTTGTCTCCATAATTTTTCTTTCAATTTTCTTGCCAACCTGAATGCCTTCTCCAATGTATCAGGTTCCCAAAGGCAAACCTCATGTTGGATGTTATCCTTTAGATTCCATATGAAGACATAAATTCTATGTTCCTATGGAATATTATTAACCCTTATATTCAATTTTTATAAGTCCTCAATGTGCTCCATCATTGAACCCTTTTGTTTGAGATTTATCAATTGGCTAAATAAGGTTTTTCTCTTTGTATCCTCATAATGTGCTATCATTTCCTCTGTAACAAATTACCAAGTTAGTAATGGCTTATGAGAACAAAGCCATCAATACCATAAAAGCTGATTTTTTTTCTAAATATAAACTTTCAATCCATAGCTTTTGTGTGTTTTGCGTATTATGGAGCTCAAAGTATTGCTCCATTTGTATTATCCAAGTTATCGGATTATTTCCCATAAAATTCCTCATATATATATTTGGAATATGGTGGGTCTTAAATCCAACATTAGAGTCTATGAAATCATGATTAACATTTATTTTTTTCTCATCATGAGTTTCCTCTACTAACTTTTCGCCATTAGGAGGATTTCTTCTAGCAACTTTTCCAACCCTTCCTTTAAACCCTCGATGTCTTTCTTCATATATTCCACGTTTCCATATATATTAGCTTCCACTCCATCCATCTAAACTTCCATGCCATTCTTCAAACCATCCATCTTACCTTCCATGCCTTTCTTAAAACCATCCATTTTAGCTTCCATGCCTTTCTTCAAACCATCCATGCTTCCTTCTATACCATCCATCTTAGCTTCCACTCCATCCATATTAGTTTCCATGCCATCCATATTAGATTCATTTACATTATTCAAACCATACATATTAGCTTCCAAGCCTTTATTCAAACAATCCATCTTAGCTTCCATTCCTTTCTTCAAACCATCCATTTCATTTTTTGTTACTTTTTGCGAGAGCAAAATTTGTTGCACTTGGTCTTGTAATTTTGATATATCATGTTGCACTTCTTCCTCTTCATGAGTCATAGTAGAGCCTTATAAGTGCTTAATGGATGTTTAATTATTTTTAGGCGGTATTTTTTAACCCAATACTGATATCTATGCTTCAATATGCCCTTGGAATCACTTCAAACTGATTTTTCAAACAACACTTATACAATTTTTTTTTTAAATACACACCTTTTTCTTGCTTTTTAGGAGCTCGATATTGAAACTAATGTATCTTTATAATTTTATATCCTCGAGATTTTATCTTTGGCCCTTTTTTAGCCCTATTATTCTTCTTTCCAATGCCACCGGTCTGACCCGATTTGAATTATTCAAGGCAAAGTTATGCCCAGTCTACCAAAATTACCTAATTATAGATTGGTTCATTACAGAGAACTTGTATGGCATTCCACATATCACTATTTCCTCATTCAGCTCTGAAATTTATGCAAAGAAAAATACAATTTGTGCAATTTCAACCATTTTCTACAAAATTCCAATCATTTTCAAAAAAAAAAACGCCTAAATTCATAATAAGCAAGTGCCCCATGCAATCTCAGGAGTTCTTCACGAATGGTTTTTTTTTAGCGAAACTTCATAGAAAAAAATTATAGAAAAAATTCCAGGATGGCCTGTTTGAAGGAGAAAAACCTTAGAATCCAAAGCTCTGATACCAAAATTTATGAAACGAGCTCCCAATATAAAAAAAAGAGATATCAACACCTTATAAGTCAACCACTTCAAGGGGGAAACCTCCTTTACATTACATAAATGAAAAATTCTTGGATGATACAAATGACAAAACCTCCTTTCTATATTTAGGAGTCTATGCAGTCACAATATGATCCTAGATGACCTAACAATAATAATGTAAGGGCACAATAATAAAAA
Source organism: Pinus albicaulis (assembly GCA_034641835.2). Lineage (NCBI taxonomy): Eukaryota > Viridiplantae > Streptophyta > Pinopsida > Pinales > Pinaceae > Pinus > Pinus albicaulis. The sequence goes on along the minus strand of CM076572.1, from coordinate 125,306,210 downwards.
TATAGGGACTACAGGGGTACAACAATAGAAATAAGGAGGCTAAACTAACAAAAATAAGGGACTACTTTAGTAATATAGGGCTCCAACATAATGAATGTTCATTTTTTTTTCTTGCCATATTATTGGTTGAGATAAAAGTGTCATGATGTAAATGTGAGGACCATAGAGTCATTTATGTCACTTACTTGCTTTAGCTATGCAAAATGATTGTGAAGCCCTGTAAGTTTTGGTCTTGAGTTTGTTCTTGATTCATCAGTTGTACTTTTCAACAAAGAAGGAATTGATTACAAGTTGTTGTTGATGATGATATTCAATGAGAGTATGTATAGCTTCTAATCAATTATGGTGATTTTGTTGCTTCTGAGATAATGGATGGCCATGATTGTTACTTTTCCCTTGTCTATGCATATATTTTTGTTCATTGGTTTTGTTGTTGTATGGGAGCATGTTGTTGCTTGTCATGATATATGGTTGCTTCTTCTAACAATATACTGATGTTTATGCTTATCATAAATTTTAGTTGCTTGAATTTATGATGCTCATGGGGAGCATGTCTAACATGTTCTTTCTTATTAGGGGGATACAATGTTGCTAGTTGTGGATCGATTCTTGATGGATATGATAGTTAGATATGTTAGATCTATAGTTATTCTTTTTGTTATTGATGCTCTTGCTGCAACCTTGGCTGAGTTTGATGTTGTTACTCACTGAGTTTGAGATTGTTTTTTGCTGTATTTATGTTGTTGCTTCCTTGGTTGAGAGTGAGGTTGATGGTGTTGGAGATGTTGATTGAGGTTTTTGCTACATCCATTTGTTTTTGTTTTTTCTGGTACTTATGATGTGATGTTTTATTGATGTTGATATAGTTGATGTTGTTGATTGAGTGTTGTTGGTGCTATGAGGTATCTATTTGTTGATGTTGCGTTGAGTGCTACTATTCTTGGAGATACTGATTGACCATGATCCTGAGCAACATACTTGTGTTATTGATGTTATTCATTGTTTTTTTCTTTCTTCCACATTCTTTTTTGTTGCATTATGATTAGATCTAGATAGTGTATATGGGGAGTATTTCCTATTTAACTATATTCATGTTTCATGAGATTTTCCCTCTTCGATTGATGTCAAAGGGGAAGTGCATGAGGAGTTTCAATTTTAGAGGTCAACATTAAGGATTCAATTTCAAAGCTCAGTATGAGTTGGATTTATTAGATGGGTTTCCATCAATGCCAAAGGGGGATATTGATCGAATTGATGATGTTTTTTTTAGTGTATTTGTTGGTTGCAGTGGTTGATGTTTAGCATTGATGTCAACCTAGGCATTTGTTGTAGTTGAATTTTGTGTGCATGACTGTGATAGACGGTTCTGGAGCAATTTGGTTTATGATAGACTTGATTATGTGCATATGATTGAGTCACTCATATCTTGAGTGACATATGTACTCTTTGATGAATGGACTTAGAAATTTTATAACATTCTTTCTTGGTTTGTTAGTTGCACGGTTATTTGACACTTATTAGGGTATTGGTATATGTGTGGAGCTTGTATTACCATGGTACATGTATTCTTGGTATCTATTTAACCATGATATCTTCCTATAGTATTGTATTGGATATTTCCATCATACTAGGGTTGGTGGTATTGGAGTAACCATCATATGTACCCATGGTATTAACATGGATATTACCATGGTACAAGGGTCCATGGTATTGACCCACGAAATTGAGATGGATTTTACTATGGAACAAGTGTCCATGGTATTGAGATAAATATGGTATTTTCACAAGGTACTGATTGGATATTATTGAGTATTTTTTGGAATATACCCTTGCGATTATTTTTGAGTGGCGTGTGGATTGATTGTGAGTGCATGGCTGCAGTGAGTGTCTTCATATAAAAATTCAATATTCAGATTAGAGATGTTGTTGGTTTGCTCATGGTGAGAATGTTTTGAGAACCTTCTTTGAAGCATTCTCAAATGTGGTTCACTTGGAGGAGTTGGAGGCATAGGGACTTAGTAATGAAAAATAATATCCAACAATTATTATACGAGAAGAATATCAATCCAATGGTAGTTGGATAGTCCAATGATTTTTGGGCGACACTCGATGGATGTGGAAGCTTTAAGTAGATGATTATCTGAAAAGTCATGTGAGTAGGTACTTCTGAGCTGATGGATGCCAACACATCATTGTAGAATTTAAGTCTTCTAGCTATTGGGGGCTAGCTACTCTATTTACAATTTTTTTCAACTATTAATAGAATATTTGAGCAGCAACAACATCAGCAAGTGGTTTTTCTTCCCTGGAGACGGTTTTCCACCATAAATATTTTGTGTCCTTTGTGTTAATGTTTTGATGTTGTTCATGATATTCTTATATATTGGTTATTGTGTTAGCTGATGGGTTACTGATCCTAGTTTGTTTTGGTTAAAAGATTTAAAAAGTAAATAAACCCTCACACTACTGATTCAACCCTCCCCCCCTCTTCCTACACCTATTAGTATTAGAAATCATTTCGAACAATCACTAGAAACAACTGTAACTAAAAAAAATGGAGATTTGATTCTTCTCATGTACTATTGAACTCAAATTAAAATGTATTCTTCCAACTTTTGAAGCAGACATTATAAGTGAAGAAAATGAAATAGGAAGTTTCAATAGAAATATACTAACTTAAGGATAATGATAGATCTCGTAAATTATAATTTTACATAAAATAAACAATGTAATATAATCCCTAGACATTTTGTGGATGACAACTTGAACATAGAGGAGAGTACCAATTACTAGGTTTAAATAAAGAATATATATTAAAATGGTATACAACAAATAATGACTAGTATAGGATCATTAAAACTGCCAATACAATAAACAATCAATGAAATACATAAATATAAAGTAGGAAAAATACAGAGAGAGAGAGAAAACAATAATTTCATAAAAAAATATTTTTCTTCTATTAGAAGGAAATTAAAGATTAATGAGTTATTGAATCCAAGCCTTTCCAAACATAAGGACTTGTTAATATTTTAGAACCAAAGGTTCTTATAGATAAATAATACCCTTTATAATATGACAACGAAATATAAATGAGTGCACCATTTCTAGCCTTAGCAACTGGTTGTTTGCTCAAAAGATAACTTGGGAAAGCTAGCTACAGTGAATCAATATAAAAACCCTTAAACCATCACATAAAATATGCATGTGAGAAACCACAAATTATAAGGAAGAATAAATTCTGACATAGAAGGTCAGCATGAAATTATCATGGTGTTCGTCAGGAAGGAATTAAAAACCAATTCGATGTTGAAGTCCATAAAATAATCATGTGCACTAGGAAGAATGATTACCTGTGAGGAAGTCAAAACATTGGGGTTATGTAACGAACAAAAAAATAATAAATTACAACCAAAACAAAACTAAAGACAAGATATTTCCTTACAAAATTAGTGCTTGGATAGGAAGGTAGCTAAGCTTTGCAAATATTTTCATCAGAAGAATTAGTCAGAAGAAAAATCAACATCAAAATATACACTGAGTAGTAATTTTATAGACTTTTACCTCGATACCCATGTTATGGAAGGGCGCCGTGAGAAACATTGATAATGGGTTGACTTGTAGTAAACATTTGGGGTTAACTTATGGAAAACACCTCATTATATATTATGAAATATATCATTGAAAGAAATATCTAATTCAAAAATACGTATAGATTAAGGAACGACCCTGTTAGAGCTTAAAATTCTCTTTAAACATAGGAAAATTGAACTCTACAAGAAACTAATATAAAATAGAAGCACCCATCCTCATCGGAAAATAACATGCAACTGTATCACAAAACCCTCAAGGGGTCAAATGTACAAAGTAGAAAAATACTTAATCTCTTAAATGACTACTCAAATCTAAAACTAGAATGGATTGAATAATGAGACAAAGAAAGCATAATTACCTTACTAGTAGGGCTCATGAAGTTATGAAATTTATAGAGTCAGGGGTTAGACCCTCACAGTAAGAAATAGGGGTCTCAAACCTACCACAATGTCAAAAGAAAATTAATGAAGAAAACAAAAAAAAATTGTCTTCATTTCTAACCAAATAAATCAAAGTAATAAAAAAGTGAAACCACAGTAGATAATTGGCAATTGCTAACTTATATTAATAAATCCTACCCGTCATTTAGGCATTCAGTCATGTATATAAAATCCCAAAACAAATGTCAATAGGAAAGAGGATATTTTAAACACTGCCAAGAAAATAAACTGAAAATATTTCAACTGTAAATGTTTCATAGACTAAGTGAAATCTTACCAAATTCATAGAGATGAAGCCCTCCACCATGCACTGAGATGAAAAATTAAGAATCCTAGTCAAACTTCATTGGATACAGAGAATGAATGACAAAATAAATGAGGTGTCTTCTCGTAGAGTGATGCCATAGTTTCCAAAATAACAAAATAAAAAGAGAACCATGAAAAGGGAGAAAAAAAATCCCTAGGGTTTTCCAAAACTATCATCAGCATCTAAACATCCTAAGGAAATCACCACTACTCATTGTATAAGTTCTTAAAACCATTCAAGTTCACATGGGCCTAGTTAGGTGGAATTTATTCAATTATCCAAGTGGTTAGGAAGAGTAACATGTAGGTGATAAATAAAATTTTTCCTTGATATTCTCACCCAATATACATATAAATAATACAAGTATGAGGCATATATTACATTAACAAACCTTATTTACATTTATATAAATTATTGATTCAGAACATGCATGCTAGTATAAGATAGGTAACCATAATGAGTTAGGGTTAAGATAGGTAAAAAGAAATATATTCTCAACAAACCATGATAATCCCACATGTGGATCCCCTTTAACATAAACAGAGAATATAGAAACTCAAAATACACATGATGTATCAATATGGAAAGGAAGGTTGCAAGTTTAAATTGAGGATTTATACAACGTGTGCTCATTTATAAACATTTGAACATATGTTAAACTATAGTGCTATGGATCAAAGTAACAAATGGGGACCCAACTCAATCTGAATTATAGTTATGATGAGCTGAATGATGAAGCCAATTGAATCCGATAACAATGGAAAAAATTATAGTTGATATTTAAATATAGTGTTAAGTAAATACCTATACATGTGCAAGATTATATGAATGATATAAATAGGAAAAAAAAAATTGTAAGGGAAATGGGGTATGTGACATATGGTATCAAAGTTGTGCGTTCAAAAACTAGGCCTACAAGGAACCACCACAACAAAAGAAGAATGAAAATAACCTTGGATAGTAATATATGTTGTCAATGAAAAATAATGTATGTTTTTCTTGGAAATAAGGTATGAAATATGGCAACAGCTCCAAATCCTCCTCCTATGGAGGGACAAGGTATTTATGTGTATTTAGGAGAAGAGAATGCTCTTCCAACAACTCAATTTTTGGAAATTGTGAGAGGTTTACAACAATAATTAGCTAAAATAATAAAGATTCATGAAAAATTATTAGAGGGTAATGAGGAACATGAAAAGTTGGTAAGGGATTTGACTAAAAATTCAAGTCATAAACTTATGAAGATAGAGGAGAGGACGGGGACAAAGTAGAGCCCGTGAAGAGAAAAAGTAATGAAACATAAAAATAAAATTACACAAGTGGGAATGCATCTGACAAGACTTAACCCATGACACGAAAATGAAAGAATAAAATGAAAATTGAATTAGATGGGGAATTTAGTAAAGTAAAACCCCCTACATTTGATGGTGAAAAGGAGGAAGATGCAAAAGCATGCTTTATCAACATGAAAAAAATATTTTCAAGTTCATGATTATGACAATAACTTGAGGGCTAGGATGGAAATTTATCACTTATAGTGGAAGGATGCTTTGTGGTGGGAGGAGGCCAAAATAATGAATAATATGAAGGAAAAGGCAATTCCATAAGAAGAGTTCGAGAAACAATTTAAGTCTAAAGATCCAAATGAGCAGTATTATGATTATGGAGCAAATGAGTTCCATGATTTGAGGTTGGGGAAATTAAATATGCATGATTTGTTTCCAAATCCACAAATTTACTACATTATTCCCCCTACATTAAGCAAGAGAAGGAAAAAGTATTGAGAATTTTAAGTTGTTTACCATTATCTTACAAAGAAAGGATTGAATTTGAAAATACTAAAACATGGATGAAGTGTGGAGGAAATAAATATTGTACTACCAATAGTAGAAAAATACAGGGGAAGGATCAAAGTCTTCGAAAATCAAGGAGACAAATAAGTTTTCATTTGGGATAAATAATAACAACATGCATACATGAAAAATTTTGGAAGGTAGCACCAACGGAAAAAGTTTAACAAATATTATTCACCCCAACCTCCCTAATCTCATACAAGGTCAAAGAAAATAGTACTGAATAATAAAAGAACAAGTGGATTTAAAGAAAGAGAACCCATGAAATATTGGGGATGTGGACAACCCCACCTGTTGAGGAAATTCCCACAGAAATCAAGATCTATTCAAAATATACAATCAACGAATTAAGCTTCAATAGTAAACAAAATTTCCAAAAACATTTTGAAGGTACATGTAGTACTAGAATATAGATAAGCAGTGCACCAATCAATTATGATTGAGATTGAAGGTAACATACTGAACTATATTGTGTCTATATTAATTGATCCTGGCGTTAATCTTAGTTACATAAGTCCATAAATAGTTGAAAAGTGAAAATTAAAGATTGAAAATTTTAAGAATGTATGGTTAGTATAACTGGCTAATGACACAAAGAGGAAGGTAACCAACTATGTAAAACGATGTCTTCTGAATTTAAATGGATGTTAAACTGAGTTAAAGATGAATATACTTCCTCTATTCTCATATCACTTTCTCATAGGTATGGTTTGGTTAGAAAAACACAGAGTTGTAGTACATTGTTTAGAAAAAATAGTGAGTTGTGTGAATGAGGAAGGAATGACACAACTAATAAAAGGAATACCAAAACTTCTATCCGTTAGATAAATTTCAGCATTACAGATGAAAATAAGTGTCAGGAAAGGCTATCAACAACTTTTTATTGAGATTGAGGAAAATAATTAGAAAAACAAAAATTAAGAAATAGATGAATTACAAGTGATTACAGAATTCAAATATATATTTTGTGAAGAAATTCTAGGACTAACTCCTTGTAGAGATATAGATTCCTCTATTGAATTACTACCAGGAGCTACCCTAATTGTCTAAAACACTATACCGAATGAGTATTTCAAAAATATTGGAATTGAAAATGAAACTATACTTAATAAATTTTATATTTGAACAAGTGTCTCACCTTGGCGAGCCCGCGTGTTATTTTTGAAAAAGAAAGATGGCACATTGAGAATGTGCATAGATTACAGGAAGTTGAATAAATTGATGGTTAAAAAAAATACCCTCTCCCCCACATTAATGGTCTATTTGATCAAGTAAGAGGGGAAACTGTATTTTGAAAGATGTCACACCTCCCAAACCCAGGTTCTTACCCATATATCATAACTTAGATATACTCGGCTTTTTGCACCAGCTAACAAAAAACTGCTTATTGAATCCATTTCAAATTCATATGGTTATCCGGGATTTTCTTCTTTTGAGTAATTATAGGCAGACATGGGAATATAAGAATTTCTCAAACTTTCCAGTTTGAAAGCCTTATAAAATTTTCAACATTTTAAAGTGCAGCATCGAGGTATAGATGTATGCCTCCTCGCATACCTCTATCTATACTCAGTTCACCCCCATAGCTCCAACTACTTTCCCAGCAGTTTATATGGACGGTAAACAGATGCTTTGTTCATCGTATTCTTACATATGCATACAATCTTCCCTCACACAAACTTTTATCACACAATGGATGTGCAAGTAGGATTTCCCCTTATTTTACTGTTACAACATTCAACATGTTTGACACTCTGGTGAAGATTCAACTATTCCATGGGAAAACTAGGACACAGATCCTCTTTGCTTCAATAAAATAGGGGAGGATACTGAACTGAATAGTTTAGACTCCCTAGTGTTAGATCCTCGTACGTAGTTAGGCTTAAACTTCTGCTTTCATATGTTTACACTTACATTTAATAGAATAATTTAAATTCTTAGTTTTACAATTCTTTCCATTGTAACACAACTGACATACTGAACCCCATACTACTATCACAGGGTTGTTGTTTCCTACCTTCTGTGATTGGTTACAGGGAATTCTGTGCCATCAATATTGTTATGATAGGTTTAGTTGTTTGGTACTTACTGTTCATGGTTACTGGTTTGTTAACATTTTCTGTCTATACACACAGTAAGTTAATGTTCCTTTGAAAGGCAACAAGCTACACCTATACATAATCATGAGATTAGCTGTTCAAAGGATCTACCATCTCTAACTCCATTACTACAAGGTACTCATCCCCATACTCCAACCATTTGTCTCTGCTATCAATAGCTTTGGTTTACAATTACATGAGTTACTGAACAATTAATCAATCTAAAATTTTCATAATGAACCATAACATAACAATTCATAGATTGCAAAAGGAACCATAACATCACAATTCATAAATTGCAAAATGAACCATAACCTCACAAGTCATAAAACAGGGATATATTTAATACAGACTTACAGAAATCTCCAACATTAGGCATGCATACCTCTACTATGACCAGTCCACCCAACCTTAGAGTTTGTTTATCTCTAGAACTCACCCCCGAGCTGAGATCCTCCCAGAACAGACTAACCTCAATCTGTTCTGGAGCAGCTTATTTAAGCTGTGCTTTCCCCAAAGCCTATTTCTAATTCTGCGTCCAGAATTTCAGGATGCTTTATTCCTGTTTAGCCTAGGCTTCCCATTTTGGGACTCTTTAAAGCTGCTTTAAGCTTTTCCTCAGCTTTTCCATTTTTTTCTCACCTCTTCCCAACTACTCCTCTTCATATGGGAAATTTAGATTTTTTCCTCAAAAATCTAAATTAGAAATAATTTCTTTCAAGGATTTTTGAAAGATTTTGGGGAAAGTCTTTTTCCTTTTCCATCACCTCATGGATTAGGCATATGATCTCATTTTCTCATCTGGTCATAGTTCATACATAATATTTTATTTATTTTTCATAAATAATTAGTTAACCACATCCACACAATAATTATCCATTGGGGTCCACTCCCCTTTGGATGTATGTTCAAATGTCTCATTTGAAAAGCATAGAACTTGGGGGTGTTACATATTCCCCCTCTGAAAATAAACACCGTCCTCGGTGTTGACAACTATCTACTTAGTTTATTTTGAACATAATTATGAACGCTGTTCCATCATCTTAGCTTCTCTGTTCCATGTATCTTTTCAGCAGTAAAGTGCTCCACTGCACCTTTACTCTAGCTACTGTTTGATTTCACAATTTCCATTTCTTCCCGCTTTCATCTTTGAAGCAACTCTGGAAGGAATTTCTTCTTCTGGTTCCACCTGGACCACATCCAAATCGGTTCCACTTGGACCACATTCCAATCAATCATGTGAGAAGCATCATGTACAAAAGTTATATTTTTTCAACAAGGAGACATGACACTCATCATAAATTTTAATATGCAAGGGGGAGGCTAGTTTTCCCTCTTTTTCAACACCTTCCTTGGTGTTACACTTTAACGTTGATTTTTGTTTTCTCCACTTTGACAAAGATTTCTTCTTCGTCTTTGATTAGTTTCCAGCAGAGTACTCTTCTGCTTCCACTCTATTTACTAATGCTTTATGCAGTTGGTTTTCTTCCTACTTCTTTGCAAGAAGTCTGTCTGGAAGATCTTTTATTCTATTTTCTCTGTCCACAATTCATACAACTGTAAGTAATGTCAGATACATACAATTGATAAATTCACAACAACATTCTGCATTTCAATAAACTTAATAAATTCAGTATATAGGTCAAACCGTTCAGGTTCATAATAGTTTAGTGCACTTTTAGTACACTACTTATCCTTTCTTGTTTTTCAGTGAGATTCTTTCCTCACGCAACTTGGTCCAGTTCAGCTTTTCTTGATTTTCTAGGTGATTTATCTTCACCTTTTTTTTCCTCCTTGTTTCCAGAGTGTACACTTTCCTGTTACACACTTGGCTAAACAATTTTACACTTTTCGTTAGTACTTATAAATGAAAGAAACCAATTGTATCATATGCATGGTTATGCTTACCCTTTCTCAATTCATAGCTGTACCTCCAGCACCTCCAGTACCCACAAAATTTTATAGTATGAAGGCATTTAACTACTATCATTCATCACATTAACAAGTATGACTACTTGATAATGTCAAAAATAAATTTGACACAATTTCCCCTTTTTCAAGGAATCACTATAATTTATACATTTACTAAAATTGTCTTCTTCTTTTTTTTCCATGCTGTATAATTTCCAATGAAGATTCACCAATTTTTATCTATATGTGAACTCCACTAATCATTAGAAATCATTCCACGGTTTATATAGGTTTTCAATTCTCCCCTAGCTAGCCCACATGGAAAATTTGAGTTATCCCTTCACTCATTCATAACTCAATGTATTGGATTTGCATTACATTATTCAATATGCAATGGTCCACAATTACTAAACCATTTATTCACTGTGTTTATAACTCATATTTACGCTTACCATTTCATTATTTTCCATGAACTAAAATATGCTCCTCACAAAATACTCTAGTCATGACTTAAATCATCTTGGAAGTTTTTCCAATGTCAATATTATCTCTTTTTTTTTCCACATTATACTTTTAACACATAATCTACCACTACTAGTGTTTATTAATCCTTTAACCATAATTAGAGTAATAATATTTCGACCATATGATAAAATATGTCCTTCCACTTCACTTACAATTGTTAAGGTGAATTCACTTTTTAATATTCACTAGTGAAATTTTTTTTTTTTTTTCCCTTCTAATCTATCCTTTCATGCTTCAAATCAACTTATTGTTATAATGAATATTAATAAAATTCTAATTTAGTTGTCTTAACACTCCCAATTTTTTTTCAGTTTAATTACATATATCCATTTCTTAACCTTATCCTGAAGGTTAATTTTTCTATAGATATATATCTTTGCACACATAATTATCTATGCTCAATTCCACCACCTTGTATATATATTCAAATAGAGTGAAACTTATAAAATTTTCTTTATAAACTCTTTGTTATATGAACCATGATATTTCATATCATTAAATCCTCCACTCTTTTTCATATATATATATATAGAACCACTCTATATATATATAATCCTCAATATAACATAAACTCCACCATGTATATATAAAATCTACCATATATATAGAATCCACTGTATATATATATAAATATATCCACCATACATATATATAAAATCCACTTCTTCTAGAATTATTTTACTATCTTAACTTTAATTTAAACTCCACCCTTTTTAAATTAAGCTCTAAAGTCTACTTTAATCAAAAGCCACCTAACAAAAAAGGAATACCTTACCCTTTTCAACTTCTATGATACAAAATCATTTAACCATCCTTTAATTACAACCAAGGAACTAAAGGGATATATAATGTTCGCCTCAACTATGATTATAATATAGTCTAAGGGAGTCGTTATGGACATATGAAACCTTTTTGTCAATCAACGTCAAACAATTTTCCCCACCGATTTATCATTTGAAATTCTGTTCATCATTAACAAATATCCCAAAATTTTAAACTTCAAGAAACGATGATTAAGCATATATTTGTTATATCTCCCAAAAGAAAAAAATTTCTATGTCCACGTATTCCAGTTCCACTTAGCAACTTTCTGTTTCTAGGTTAAATATAATTTACACCTATGGTGATTTTCAGTACCGAAGTTCACACCCTTTACTTATTAATTTCACCTAAAGTGCAATATAATAAACACCAATAAAGTGCCACGTTATTAATTCATTTTCCATCCCCTTTTATAACATTCAATATTTTCCATGCGTTATAAAATGCCATGCCTCTCTTAAGGCCCATATGAAGAATCATTTTCTTTCGATTACCCATATGCCACATAGGTGTCAATATATAACCCTATATACAATACACGTATAGAGATGCCAACCCACGTATGGTTATTATTTGATAGAACTAATTTAAAATTGGCATACTTCTATGCATAACCTTTGTATATCTACGTGTCCCATAAATATTTTTAGATTCCTTGATAATACTATGGGCCGCTGCCCATCGATACCTAAACACCTATTCCATATACATATTTGAATGTCACACCTATCCCTATATATAACCTTTGAAAATTTTCTTGCAATCTCATGTGTGGATAACTCTTCTATGTATGGCCCACATACTGTTATCATCATTGTAATAGGTTTTAACGCGCTCATAACTGTATATGAGCGGCATATATAAAAGTCTTAACATTATTTGATTGGCGATTGGATAGATGGTTATATATATATAATTCGTATTAACCGGTCACACCTACTTTTATAATTTCATTTAATTGGCCGAAGTATGTAATAATAATAGAATCAGATTTCGCCTCCTGTTTACCCTTATACATATTATGCAGATGCATTTACACGTACGAGAAAGATGTGGAAACAGGTATAGCGTGCATCTATGATCAGTTCCGCCGAAGTATGGATTAGAGGCACGTTTAAACTTATCATGGTAGATGGTGAACCATCATAACAGGGATTTATTATCAGTCTTGGAGCGCCACACCCTACCAGGGCAGGTATAATCCCAACCCTGGTCCCGAATTTTGTCGGCGTCTACTTCAGTAATCAACCCTACAATTAGTTTCATCGCGGCAGGTTATATCATCATGTTTTATATTTTGATGTCATTTTAGGTTGCCATGAGAGTGACCGCCACGCCTCTGGATACCTCCACGTTACACCATTCATAATGCCCGGAAGATTTCATCGAAATGTAATCTTTTTGGTTGGTGACAGCGCATGTACGAGATTGTTTTTGTTATACGCTTAGGACAGTTCGCGCGTACCGGATCAGAATGGTATAGCCACGTTGTTTAGGGTTCTGACAGATCTGGACTGTATTGCGATTTCACTCTAATATTTTGAGGGTTGTTGTACACATAGATAGTGTATTACTCCGGAGGTTGAGGCACCCGACGCCGGCGCTTACAGAATGATGTCCCGCTCGAAATCTGCGCGTACCGCCTCTGGTTGCTGATCCAGACTGGCTTGGTACTACGGGAGCCAGAGTCGGCGTCTCAGTACCTCGTCGGCCAGGCTATTGCCTCCACGCATAGTATGGTGTCGGTTAAGCTGGTTATCCCAAATCAACTTGGGGATATCTCTGATTTGTTTGGGGCAGTGGGATTAGGGTTTCGCCTACCCTTCCCGTTCATCCTTTCAGCAAAATCTCACCGTATTCTCCTCCTTTTGCTTTATATACTGGCTCGACTCACATTCTGCTCTGGTCAGTTTTTTTTTCTAGGTTTTCTATTGCAGGTCTTTCGACTGCTATTGTGGTTCTTTAGATTACAGGTCGCCCCCTTAGATTTCATTCTACCGCGCTCTGTCATGTTTTTTTTTTCTTCCTGGTCTAAATTCATCTGATCTACTGCATGCATTCATGCCTTGGCAGCTTAGGGTTTATTAAATTTGTAGAGCCTAAATACAGAAAATGCATACAGCGACCCCATGTGATATGAGGGTCTGAATATACCGTGATATATATATTTAGATTTACTTGCCGCATCCATTTAATCGCGTCTCGTTATGATTCCGTTTGTTTTTATTTGAAACTGTTCTAACAGATGGGACTTCGAGATAAAAATACTTCGAATTTGGAAACAGCCCTAATGGTTCTGCATCTCCAATTTGTTGACTGCCCCATTAACAGTAACGCGTCGTCTTCCTGTCGACTGCTGGTCTTTACAATTAAATCGACGCCTTTAATTTTTGGCGTACCTAGTAGGATAATTTATTATGGTCTCGTTCTTAGTTAAAGTATGATTGTTACATATATTTATTTTGTTGTTAACTGCTTACGCATGAAATTGATAGCTCGGTCGAAAAGGTCCATTAAGTATGGATTTAGTCCATAGCCCGACTATTTTTCCAAAAATTTGGAGAAAATTTAGGGTTTGACTTAAGTCTGTAATTATTATAATTACTCACAGTCATGTTTTACCGTAGCTCGCTTTCATAGATATTCGTGGTGCCACATAGGAATCGCATATATATATATTCTCATTTAATATATATATCGATTCTTCACCCATAGACCCTTTTTATATAGGGGATTTGATTCATATAGCAACATCAAATTATTTTTAATATTTCTGGTCAACATATATGGGTCGTGCTTATAGGTAAGTCTGGTACTCATGTAACTATAGTTCATTTTTGTTCGTCATTCATATCATATACTTTCCACGAGCCGTGGTTTACAGGGTCGATGCCGTCGGAGGACTTGACAACAGCGGCCAATGGCATAGTTTATTTATTTCTAACCACCCATTATGCCGGTTGATCATACTTTCACCCTGTATGTATTCCCTTTTCACGCTATTAACTCGCATTATAATTCTCGTGCAGCAGGTAGTGATTAACTATATGACATTCGTATTTATGTTTTACACTATTAACATATCTGGTTTGTATTTGTATGAGTATCCTTATCTCCTTCCGCATATATAGTTCATTGTGTATGTATTTTATTTGAAGTCGAGCAGACCTAAGGGCTCTAGGCCTCGACACTTGTGAACATATATATATATATAATAGAGTTATATATATATGTATTTATATATATTTTATTTATTTTATGCCTACGCATATGTTCAATAGTTTAATGACTAGAGTTCATTATGCATAGATTTAATTCCTAACCCTAAAGTTTCTTCTAAGGGTTAGAAGTGACCTTTAATTTTCAATACATTCTATAATGGCTATAAATGAGGTAAAATTCTTATATTGCAGATTTACTCTTTGGTTTAATAATAATACATATTCATAAGTGTGCAGATTTCACTTCTAAATCTATCTTGAGTCTCTAAATCAATTACCATACACAAAGATTCCACTCATATTTAAGGTTCTCTAGTACAACACTCATATATCAATATGTAACACTCATATAGCATGGATTTCATCAATAACCATAATATTTATTTCATGATATAGAGGTGGTTTTAAATTTTCAATAGGCTCCATAAAGGCTACAGGTTCTAGAATACTCCCACCTAATTTCTCTGAATGCTATAATATTACTGTAGAGTAGAATTTACTTTTTTTTTTTTTCTAGAAACATGTTGAGTTTCAGGTTTTAATGTATTTTCCTTACTCTATCACAATTCTGCTACAATGTTTTTCCATTATACTTATGAGCATAGAATATCACATTGGTGTCTACCGGAAGCAGAACAAAAATTAATCTTTGCTCGACATCTGCATGTTCATGGTATTACCATTTTCCCCTTTCCTCTCCATTAACTTCAGCATTGATCTTTTCTACTGTATTAAGATAGTTTCAGTATCTTAACTTTATGAACACTGAAATTTCTTTTACATAACGTTGATAGTAGGACAATAGCTAAATATGTCATTATTTCCAGTTTTAAACCTATTATAGGTTTAACCATTCTGGTTTATGAGCCTCCTCATACTACTCCCATATCAATGTTTCTACTTCATCACCATCTGTTACAGGTATACCTGAAAGTATATCCAAGATAATTGTATACTTGAAGTAATATTTTTAATTTTCATAAAATTTATAACAGTTTACTAGTTCTTTGTGAGCACATATCTTGCCCAATTTTTGAACCTGAGCTCCGATACCATTTGTCACGCCTCCCAAACCCAGGTTCTTACCCATATATCATAACTTAGATATACTCGGCTTTTTGCACCAGCTAACAAAAAAATGCTTATTGAATCCATTTCAAATTCATACGGTTATCCGGGATTTTCTTCTTTTGAGTAATTATAGGCAGACATGGGAATATAATAATTTCTCAAACGTTCCAGTTTGCAAGCCTTATAAAATTTTCAACATTTTAAAGTGCAGCATCGAGGTATAGATGTATGCCTCCTCGCATACCTCTATCTATACTCAGTTCACCCCCATAGCTCCAACTACTTTCCCAGCAGTTTATATGGACGGTAAACAGATGCTCTGTTCATCGTATTCTTACATATGCATACAATCTTCCCTCACACAAAATTTTATCACACAATGGATGTGCAAGTAGGATTTCCCCTTATTTTACTGTTACAACATTCAACATGTTTGACACTCTGGTGGAGATTCAACTATTCCATGGGAAAACTAGGACACAGATCATCTTTGCTTAAATCAAATAGGGGAGGATACTGAACTGAATAGTTTAGACTCCCTAGTGTTAGATCCTCGTACTTAGTTAGGCTTCAACTTCTGCTTTCATATGTTTACACTTACATTTAATAGAATAATTTAAATTCTTAGTTTTACAATTCTTTCCATTGTAACACAACTGACATACTGAACCCCTTACTGCTATCACAGGGTTGTTTTTTCCTACCTTCTGTGATTGGTTACAGGGAATTCTGCGCCATCAATATTGTTAGAATAGGTTTAATTGTTTGGTACTTGTTGTTCATGGTTACTGGTTTGTTAACATTTTCTGTCTATACACACAGTAAGTTAGGGTTCCTTTGAAAGGCAGCAAGCTACACCTATACAAAATCATGAGATTAGCTGTTCAAAGGATTTACCATCTCTAACTCCATTACTACAAGGTACTCATCCCCATACTCCAACCATTTGTCTCTGCTATCAATAGCTTTGGTGTACAATTACATGAGTTACTGAACAATTAATCAATCTAAAATTTTCATAATGAACCATAACATAACAATTCATAGATTGCAAAAGGAACCATAACATCACAATTCATAAATTGCAAAATGAACCATAACCTCACAAGTCATAAAACAGGGATATATTTAATACAGACTTACAGAAATCTCCAACATTAGGCATGCATACCTCTACTATGACCAGTCCACCCAACCTTAGAGTTCGTTTATCTCCAGAACTCACCCCCGAGCTGAGATCCTCCCAGAACAGACTAACCTCAATCTGTTCTGGAGCAGCTTATTTAAGCTGTGCTTTCCCCAAAGCCTATTTCTAATTCTGCGTCCAGAATTTCAGGATGCTGTATTCCTGTTTAGCCTAGGCTTCCCATTTTGGGACTCTTTAAAGCTGCTTTAAGCTTTTCCTAAGCTTTTCCAGCTTTTTCTCACCTCTTCGCAACTACTCCTCTTCATTGGGGAAATTTAGATTTTTTCCTCAAAAATCTAAATTAGAAATAATTTCTTTCAAGGATTTTTGAAAGATTTTGGGGAAAGTCTTTTTCCTTTTCCATCACCTCATGGATTAGGCATATGATCTCATTTTCTCATCTGGTCATAGTGCATACATAATATTTTATTTATTTTTCATAAATAATTAGTTAACCACATCCACACAATAATTATCCATTGGGGTCCACTCCCCTTTGGATGTATGTTCAAATGTCTCATTTGAAAAGCATAGAACTTGGGGGTGTTACAAAAGATTGATTTCGTAACATGGTATCGCAAGTTAATGATAAAAGACAAGGATATTCGCAAAAGAACTTTTTGAACTAAATATTTCCACTACGAGTTTGTAGTGATACCCGTTGCTATTACAAATGCACCGACAACATTTATGTGCCTGAAGCATGATGTATTTAGTAAGCACTGGAATTTTTTTTGTTGGTTTTCATAGATGACATTCTAGTGTATTCTAAAACTAAAGTAGAACATAAAGAAAACCTAAAAAAAGTGTTGCAAACCTTGGGAGAACATTAATTATGTGAATTTTCAAGGACATAATACAACATTTGGGTCATGTAATTTCAAAGGAAGGATTTTATGTTGATCCTAAAAATGTGAAGGCCATTTTAAATTGGCCCATACCTAAGAATGTATAAAATTTTAGGTCATTCATTGGAATTACATGATATTATAGGAAATTTATTAAATGTTTCGAAAATTGGAATATCCTATTACTTCCTTACAGAGGAAGGAGGAAAAATTTGATTGGACAGATAAATTTCAATAGAGATTTAATAAGTTAAAAAATTTGTTAACGTTAGTACCTATTTTGAAGAATGAAAACCGAGAAAAGGAATTTGTAGTGTGTACTAATGGATGTCTACAAGGACTAGGGGATGTTCTAATGCAAGACAATTGTGTAGTGGTTTATGAGTAAAGGAAACTGAAAACACATGAAAAAAATTATGTAGTATATGATTTGGAGTTAGTTTTTTTCATACATGCTATAAAAATGTCTCGACGCTACTTACGAGGAAACAAATTCACCCTTGTTACCAACAAAATGAACTTGAAATATTTTTTTAGTGAGTTAGATTTAAATGCTAGATAAGATGGGTGGATGATTTTTCTAAGTGAATTTGAATTTGATATAAGGAATATAAAAAGTAAGGAAAATAAAATGGAAAATTCCTTAAGTAGACAAGCAAATTCACTAACAAAAATTTATGTTAGCAGTGTCAAGACAAATTTTGTGGAACAAATCAAGAAATAAATATAGGAATATGAAAATTATCAACAGATTCAACAAAATTTCGAACAAATAAAAGTCTCGGGTTATGTAGAGAATTCAAAAAATTTATTGGCATAGGAAAATAGAATTTATATTCAATTCTAATGCCTTAAAACAACTTATCTTGTATTAGAATAACAAGAAATTGTTTTAGGACACCCAGACTATCAGAAAAATATTTTTGTGTTGGGAAAATAATTTTATTGGTATATTATGAATAAGGAAGTAGCATAATATATGTTAAAGTTATTAGAGTGTCAGCAGGTGAAAGTGAAACACCAACACCTAAACCAACTGCTAAATCCACTAGCCATTTAAGAATGGAAGTGGAAAGTCATTTCCTTATATATTATCGTGGGATTACCAAGAAAAAGAAGACAACAAGACTCCATAATTGTGGAAGTGGATAAATTATGCAAGTTAGCTCATTTTATATCGGCTCAGTCTACATTTGGAACAAATCAAATTGCAAACATCTTAATGCGGGAATTTTTTCAGTTACATGGTATACCAAAAATGGTAATATGTGATAGAGATGAAAATTTTACTTCCAAGTTTTCAAAAAGTCTATCTGTGGAAATAGGAACTGAACATTATTTTAATGCTTTATATCATCCTCAAAATAATAGAATAACTGAAAGAACTAACCATATTTTAGATGACACGCTAAGGATGTATGTCATGGACATGCCTACTATGTGGAAATGTTTCCTACACTTAAAAGAGTTTTCTTATAACAATAATTACCAAGATTGGATCAAAATGAGACCTTTTGAAACTTTGAATGGTAGTAATTTCCATATGAATCTTAGTTGGAGTAAGTCAAAAGACAGGTTAATGCTAGAGAACTATAGGAAATAGAGTAAATAGTGAAACATATAACAAATAATTTGAAGGCAACACATGATAGAAATAAAATTTATGTTGATCAGAATATAACAGACAAGGAATATAAATAAGGGGTAAATGTGTATGTAAATGTTAAAACAAGAAATATCACACTGAGACTATGAACTTGCACAAAATTAGCACCATGATATTCTACTCTTTTTGAAATCTTATATGGATTCAGACAAGTTGCATACCAGTCAGTGTTGTTCAGACATATAAAAGTAAAATAAAAATCATGTATATTTGATAAAGAAGTATGTTCATGATGATTCTCACGTAAATTATTGTAATTTTATATAGGTGGAATAGGAAGGACATTTCTAGGTAGAGCCATTTCTAATGCTAGAGAAAAGAAAAACCTTGCTTTGGAATCGAACCATCAACCACGTTAAGGTGTAGTGGAAGCACTTTACGTCAAAAGAGGCCACATGGGAGATGGAAGAAAAGATGTGAGAATCCTTTCTATCCCTACTGCCAAATGGAATGAATTGAAGGACAACCACCATAGATGGTGTTTACTTTAAAGTTGGAGGAGATCCATCACCCCTACATTTATTCTTTTGAACATTTACTATTTTTAGTCATGAAACTATTGAGTTTGAATGGTGATGGAAGCCATTTTTGGAATTTTATGATAATGTAATTATTTTTTTTTATGTAATAATAAATAAAATTGTTTGGAAAAATATTCAGGAAATAGCACTAGATATTGGAGATTTATTTCCAACTTGGAAACAAGTGTTTGTGGTCAAGTCGAAGATGGACCTTCCCTAAAAATCTCCAAAAAATCTCTAGCAGAAAAATAATTAGTCATAATTGGATTTAATATGATGGGGTAGAAATATC
This sequence comes from Pinus albicaulis, assembly GCA_034641835.2. NCBI lineage: Eukaryota > Viridiplantae > Streptophyta > Pinopsida > Pinales > Pinaceae > Pinus > Pinus albicaulis. The sequence goes on along the minus strand of CM076572.1, from coordinate 125,285,854 downwards.
ATATTAAATCACTTTGTTGGAGTAATATATTAAGTTAGGGTGGAATAAAGCAGTGAAGGAGAAAAATGAAATAACATTTTTCGAGAAATAAAAACAAAAAAGCCTAGGAAGAAAGGATTGGAAAACTAGAAAGATGAAAGTTACTAACAATATTCTGGGAAGAAAAAAAATTATAAAATAAACCACCCAGGAATCAATGTGGCTGTTGATTCTGTAATCCAGGAAATCTTAGCTTGGGGGAACTAGTATTATTAGTTCACGGTATTGAGGAAAATGCTCATTTCTTGAGTAATTTCGACTAGAAATATTTTTTGTCATATTTTTTTTCCCTGTTAAATAGTAATTTACAACTATTACAAATTTTATATTACTGAATCGTATTCAGTACAAATAATAGTCTAGTGAACGAAATACTAGTTGCGTGCATTTGACCATACTTCAACTATATATGTATCATTTTACTATGCTTCAGATCTATATATATCATATTTATATATAGATAGTTAAGTTATATTATTGGTTGTATATCCAAAGATCTCTCTGAATGCATGAAAGAAATATTGTGGAAATAATGAACTACAGAAGAGTTTCTTTCTATGTGGATAGTTTTATCAAATGGAAAATGAATGAATTCTATGGAAATTGAAAGGAATTCCTTTATGTAGTTCTATAGAAATGGTTTAAGTATGAATTATATATGTATAAGACCATTATGAATGCGTATAAAATAACTTGGATAACTGAGAACATGCACCCTGAGTTGGATTTGGCACAACCCCCATGGTGGATGTATAATTAATTTTCTCTAGCTAATAAAGCTATGTGTCAGGAATAAAATCGATCTACTTTAAGTCACTGGTAATCGGGTAGTAGAGATAATTTAAATCTAATCGATATACGATATAAGGAGCACTCGAAATAATTATAACTAAAAAAGGAGATTTAAGTCTCCTCGTGTACTGTTGAACTCCAATTACAATATATTATTCCAACTTTAGAGGCGGTCATTATAAGGGAAGAAAACAAAATAGGAAGTTTTAGTAGAGATATATTAAAGGATAATTAGAGATCTTGTAAAATATAACTGTATAAAATCAACGTTGTAATATAATATATACACATGAATATCCAATGACACGTGTTTTTTAGTGAAAACTTGAACATATAAGAGTTATGGACTACATGTCCTAAATACAAAAAGAGAAGCGTAGAGGTCAGGGGTCATTAGTGTGTTCATAAATGGCACCTTTTTTATTACACAATAGTTAACATAAAATGAACGAATTTCTAGATCGATAACACATAATTATGCCTATGCATATTACATTCAAATAACAAAGTATCAATTAGTGTGCATAAACGAAAGAATATATATGAAAATAAGTTAAGTATACAATCGAGAATGACCAGTATAGGATATTTCAAACTCCGAATACAATAAATATTTGACTGATTACATAAATACACAATAGGCCAAATAAATAGAGATGGGAAAAAATGTCATAAAATGTATTTTTCTTCTATTTAAATATTAATGAGGTAAAAAATCAAATCATTTCCAAACCTAAGGACTTCGTAAGATTTCAGAAACAAAGGTTCTTATAGATAAACAATACCCTTTATAATATGACAACTTAATGCGATTCATTGTGCCATTTCCGACATTAGAATATGGGTATTTGATTAGAAAATAACTTGGGAACTCTAGCTATTGTAAATAAATGTAGACACCCTATAACCATTACACCAAATTTGCATGCGGGAAATGACAAAGTAGGAAGAATAATTTCCAACTTGGAAGGTGGGGACGAAATTAGCCTGGGGTTCGACAGGAAGGAATTAAAACCCCATTCATTGTTGGAATTAACAAAAGAAACAAGTTTGGTGGGAAGAATGAGTACTTGCGAGGAATAAAAATTGTTGGGGTTAGACAACAAACTAAAAAAATGAGAAATTACAAACATAATGGAACTAAGGGACGACATATTAGCTTACAAAATTACTATATGGACAATGGTTAACATATGCAAATATTTTCATTAGAAGAATCAATCAGAAGAAATAAAAATAAAAATATAGAACTAGTAGTAATTATACAGATTTTTACCTTGATACCAATGTTTTGGAAGGGGCGTCGTAAGAAAAATTGATAATGTGTTTACTTGTAGTGAACTTTTGGGGTTAATGTATGGAAAACTCCTCATTATATACTATGAAAGATATCATTAAAATAAACAACGAAGTCAAAAATATATGCAGATGAAGGAACGACCTTGTTAGGGTTGACAATTCTTTGTGAAAAAGGGAAAACTAAAATCTATAGACAACCAATATAAAATAGAAGCACCCATCATCATCTGAATACAATACATGACTATATCATGAAACCCTCAAGGGATCACTTGTACATAGTATAGAAAAACTTATGCTCTTAAAGGTTATTACTCAAATAAAAAACTAGAATGGACATAAGAATGAGGCATAACAAGCACAATTACCTTATCAGTAGGTTCGATGAAGTTACAAAATTTATGGAGCTAGGGTTCCCACCCTCATAGTAAGAAATAGGGTCTTCAACCTGCCCGAATTTCGAAAAAATTTAATGAAGGAAACAAAAAAATTGTAGTCATTGCTCAGAAAATAAATTAAAATAATATAATAGTGCAACCATTATAAATCCATGGTGAATACTTACTTATCTTAAGAAATCCAACCCCTCTTTCATGTATTCGTTCGTGTAGATACAATCCAAAGTCAATTTTCAGTAGGAAAGAGGAGATGTTAAACAATTCCAATCAAATAAACTTAAAATATTTCAACATTAAACATTTCATAGATTGAGCGAAAGGTTACCAAATTAACAGAGACAAAACCCTCCACCGTATGCTTAGATGGTAGATTAAGAATCCCTTTCAAATTCCATTGGATACAAATAAGGGATGCAATAATAAATTAGGTGGTGTTCCGCAGTGTGGCGCCATAATTTGGAAAGAACAAATAAAACGAGAATCACGAAGAGGGCAAACAAAAATCCTCTGGTTTTTCCAAACGATCATTAACATCCATAAATCCCAATGAAATCACCACCATTGATTGTCTGAGCGCTTAAGCACATGTGAATTTCACATGGGATTGGTTAGCTGGAAATTATCAATGTCCAAGTGGATATGGAGAGGGGTGCATAGGTTACAAATAAAATCCCCTCTTTATATTCTCACCCAACGTACATGAAAATAATACAAGTATGAGCCATATATTACATCAAAAAACCTTATTTCCATTTATACAAATTATGGAGCTAGATCGTGTATGCTAACATAACCTAGTGAACCATAAGGATTAAGGGTTATGCCTGCTAAAAATAAATATATAATCAACAAACCATGATAATCCCACATGCAGTTAGCCTTTAAGTTAAGTAGAGCATATAGAAACTCACAATAGAAATGAGATATCAATATGAAAAGGAAGGTTGCAAAGTTAACTTTAATATTAATATAATGTGCGCTATAAAGTAACAAGTGAGACCCAACTCTATATGAATCATGGGTATGATGAACCTAATGATCAAGCCAATTGAATATGATAACAAAGGGAATTGAATATGATAACAAAGAGAAAACATTATAGTTTGGTATGATGAACCTAATGATCAAGCCAATTGAATATGATAAGAAATTGAAGATATTACTACATAAATATATGTATGAAGATTACCTTTTTTTGATAAAAGGGGTTTTACTATAAAACATGAACATAATTTTAGTATTAAAGTAACAAATAGGGACCCAAATCTATATGAATCATGGCCATGATGAACCTAATGATCAAGCCAATTGAATATGATAACAAAGGGAAAACATTATAGTTGATATTTGAAGATATTACTATGTAAATACCTATACATGTATAGTTGATATTTAAAGATATTACTATGTAAATACCTATACATGTGCAAGAGCCTATGACTGATTAAAAAAATGGTAAGGGCAATACGTTATGTGACATGTTAGAAAAAATATTACTTATTTTTCATCTAATCATAATAAAGGTAGAAGGATTATCACAAATATTTGTTAGTTAAACGAACATAGATCCATCTTAATTCTGAATCTATGAAGTGGTGATAGGGATAAAATCTCTCAAGGTGGAAACATTTCCTTAAGTTTTTCACTCAAAAAAGGAGGTTTGTACACCGAGGCAATTGACTGTTCAAAACATTTCATAGATCTGAGGCTAAAATGGATCTAGGTTGGTTATATATATATATATATATATATATCTGAATATATGTGTCTCTTTCTCATACCCTCTCTATCTCTACCCCCCAAACATATATACTCTCTCTCCATATATATCTCTCTCTTTCCCTCCTTATTCCTCTCCTGCTCTCTCTCTCTCCCACTTACTTCTCTCTCTTGACCTTCTCTCCCTCTCTCTCCCCTCTCTCTCCCCTCTCTCTCTTCCATCCTGGTCTACTCTCTCCCTCACACTCTCCCCATATCTCCCTTGTCAATCCCTCTCTCTCTCCACATTTATCCTTCCTTTTCTTCCTTTTTCCCTCCTCTCTCCCCTTCCAACTTTGTTTCTCTCTCTACCTCTTTCTCTCTCTTTCTCTCTCTTTCTCTCTCTTAATTCCTCTCTCTCTATCATTCTCTCCTGTCTCTCTCTATATCTCCCTTTCGTCTAACACTTTCACTACCCTCCTCCCTCCCCCATTCTCTCTCTACCCTCCATCTCTGTGTCTCTCTCTCTCTCTCTTGCCTCGTCTCCTCTATCACTCACTCTGTCCTTAACTCTCCCTTTCTCTCTCTCTCCACCTCTATCTCTCTATGCCATTATTATTTCATCCTTCCCCCCCCTCCTCTCTCTCTCTCTCTCTCTCTCTCTCCAGTGTTGCCCCATATTTTTCCCTCCTTCTCTTCCCCCTCTCTTTATTTCTTAAGTTTATCTTATTATATTGTGTTTAGTAAATTATATAAATAAAAAAAATCAATTGGTTGTAAAATATTAAACCAATATTTAGGAAAGAAAGTATAATAATGAAAAATTTTAAACAATCATACAATATATTTCCTCTCTTATTGTTAGTCAATAAGATTTCTCTCATCTCTTATGTCGATTCTTTATAATATTATTTATATTATATAAATTTCACATCTTTATATATAAAAGTATTTTCATTTTTTATTTTTATCTTAAAACCTTGACTTAATTTCTATGAGAATATTTTTAGTATTCATGAGGATAGAGGGTTTAGATATATCTTAAAAGTAATTATAACTTGTTTAATTTAAAATTTAATTAAAAAAATGTTATAAAATTAAATTAAAACCAAATATTTATAAAATATTTTGATTGTCAAATAAGTTATGTTTTTTGGGCATGTTGTATTGTTAATCCATGGAATTGGCCTATAGTATTATAGAAAATCATATTTGCATGTTAATAATATTATCAATTGATTTCTTCTTGGTTTAATTTTATAACTTAAGAAAACTAATCAGAATTTAATTGTTCACTAAATTAGTTATTATTAACTATAGTTTATCAATAAAAATTAAATTAAATTTTTAATTTTCAAGTTATATATATATATATATATATATATATATATATATATATATGAAGAAAACATGAGGATTGGTTTATTTAAATATTTACACTTAAATATTGTAACGAATAATTTATATTTTAGAAAAAAATATTTAGATTTTATAAAAAATATAAATTAATTTTAGTTTAAGAATTGTAAAATAGATGATGATGTGATGTATGTTAAGGCATTATTTGATATGAAAATAACTAGTTTTGAGTATTTTGAAAAAAAATCCACGCCTAGGTCCTTTAAGTTTCACCTCTTAAATGTTTCTGAATCAAATTTCTCAAGCAAAAATTTAAGCTTCGAGTGATCGCATAACTCACACAACTTAAAAAAACAATTTTAAATAGTGTTAAAATTAGACAATGATTTACAAATTAATTTTAGAAATTAAAATTATTTTAATTTAAATGGCCAAACTCCTATAAACACATAGGCATTTTAACCTATATTAATTGATTTTCAATTTGAACTTTTGAAATTAATTTTATTATGTTTTAAAATAAATTTTATTCAATTTTAAATTTATTAGTGTATATATTTTATATTAGTTTTATTTAAATTAATACATATTATGGTGGATGAAAGTTAATGGACATAAATTCATCATAAATATTAAAGCATTGATTTTATGATGTATCTCACATTTCCAAAATTATTAGCCATAAAAATTATCAAAATTATAATTTTATTTTAAATTATTATTATTGATTATAAAAATAATTAAGAGATAAGTTAAAAATATATGTATTTAAGAAAACATCAAATATGGACCAAGATTCTTAATTATGAAGATTTATTCTCACTTTATCACAGTGATATTTAAGTTGTAAATAATATTTACTACAATACCAATGCTCATCAATACTATGGCTTATCTAAACCAAATGATAAACAAATCATAACATAGCATTTTTTTAATTAATCAATTTACTTAAATAAATAAAAATAACAAAACTAATTTAAAATAAATCTCAACCTTTTATTTGGGACTATTATTAAGATTATTGAAATATCTTTAGTATTTCTTACTAATTATTAAGAACTAAATTAAATTATAAAATAACTATTCCAAAATAAATACATCTATCAACATAATTAAAATAAAAGAAAAAAATTTATTTTTTAATTTTTAATTTAAAATTATTTTTTATTAAATGATAGGTTTAATAATCATCATCCTTGAACTCAGTCAGTTTACACTTTAGAATTTAAATCAGATTGAAGAAATGACAACCAAAAGACTTACTAAATTCTTATGGTTTAGTGTTCATGGTGCATTAATGATACTAATATAATCTATGTCATTCACGACAATTCTCTCTTGCAATCTTAAATGTTTCCATGAAATATAGTTAAAACACACAGACTAATTAATACAGTCTAAGCCATTTAGCATTTTTTCATGTTAATTTTAACCATACAGATTTTTAAGAATTCGATTTAATTTTAATTTGTAAAAATACAATATTTATTGATTTTGAAAGAGTTAGAGTTTTTTTATGCATTTTAAAATATATTTTAAACCACAAAAATCATAATTTTGATTGAAATTATATCAAAAAATTTAAATAAAAAAAATGAGATTTCATTTATAAGTTAGATTATGCATATTAAAATGCTTTCAAATTTATTAAAATCTAAGAAACATTTCTTGATATAGGGATTTTTTTAAAGTATTATTGTATATATGGATTTTGTAAATATATTATAGTTTTCCATTCAATTTCAAGTTTATTTTGATTTTTTTCATCCATTTTTAAGGTTGGTTATATATATATATATATATATATATATATATATATATATATATATATATATCGCAACATATTATGTTTGTTTTAATGGATGTTATTGTAGATTATATTTCATTTAATGGATGTTGACTATGGATATAGGCATCTTTATTTTGGAATATGGCTTCCATTATTATAATATAATTATCAATAATTATTAAGTGGATGGTAGGAATCTAACTTCCATATATTTTTCTAAAATATTCTTAGAAGTATAAACAAATTAGATATTAAGACTTATTTCCAAAGTAGCTATTATTTTTTTTCCTGTTTAATTAAAGTTATTAATTAAGAGAGTTGTCATATCAACAAGAGTCATATGAAATGTGCTTTTATTTTTTTGGAATGTGGTATTGATAAGCCAAGTTATCTTAATAAATCCTATTTACAAATTAAGAATCTCCATGATAAAAGGGGTGGAGATGTTAAGTATTTCCATGGTTAAGAATCTTGATACATGTATTTTTTTAATGTGTATATGTTTAATTTATATAGTAATTATTTTTATAATTAATAATAATTATTATTATTTTCAAACTTTAATTTAGTTAATTCTTACTATTTTCTTTTTAAATATAGCAACTTGATATGTATGATGAAATAAATTTTTTTTTGTTTATTAAGGATTGATGCTTATTAACATATATCAACCATATTATAATAAATCTTTCTAGAAATCACATAAGAAATTATAGAACCCATGCTTTCAGAACTAATGAATGTAGTTCAGCAACAGTCAAAACCTATCAAATGAAAAAATAGATCTTAAAGAAAATAATAGTCGAAATGAAAACAAGCCATAAATAAATAAAATAAAAGGAAATAAACACCATCATAAAGTAATATAACATAATAAAATTTATAAAGACTAAGTAAAAAAATAAAAACTAAGTAAAAATAAAATAAATAAATAAAATAATAAATAAATAAAAATTAAAAATAAAGAAATAAATAAAAAAATGGGCGTCAACCAATAAATAAATAAATAAAACACCATCATAATATAAGATAATAAAAATAATAAAGACAAACTCAAAAAATAGAGACTAGAATAAACAAATAAATGAAAAATAAAATAAAATAAAATAAGATAAAATAAAATAATAAAAATAAAAATAAATAAATAAATAAATAAATAGACATATAAATAAATAGATGGAATTCACCAAATATAGGTCAACATTAGAAATATTATTTAAAATATATAATTATAAAATAACAAAATAAGTGAAGAAACCTAAAAAAATCAAACCTACTAAATAATTAATAATAAGTATATATATAACATATCAAGCATAAATCTAGCGAAAACAAAAAGAGAGAAAAACACCAAAGAAATGAATACTACTGAGAGCATAGAGATGGTATCCAACAAATGCTAACTTTCTATCCGTGATCCCTATTCAATGTACGAGGCCTTTTCTCAATCTCAACAACTTCCCTAAATTTATGGTGACGGTAATGGTCAACCCAAGAAATTACTTTGGATTCTTCCATACAAATGCGGTGCTTAGTCTTCTCCGCGTGCTCACCTAGAGCTGGGGACTTCGTTCTACCATGTCTGATATCAGGAGTATGCTCTTGAATCCTTTTATTAATCGACTGACTTGTTTCTCCAATGTAGGGGATCCCACATGAGCACGAGATCAAATAAAGACCTTTCATGCTTTTGGGGTCCTACGGGTCATTAACATATCTTAGGGAACCACAATGATCCCGTGCTCATGTCGTATCCCCTACATTGGAGAAAAAGGTCAGTCGATTAATGAAAGGATTCAAGAGCATACTGCTGATATCAGACATGGTAGAACGAGGTCCTCAACTCTAGCTTAACACGTGGAGAAGACTAAGCACCACATTTGTATGGAAGAATCCAAAGTCATTGCTAGGGTTGAGCATTACCATCACCGTAAATTTAGGGAAGATATTGATATTGAGAAAATGCCTCGTACATTGAATAGAGATGACGGGTAGAAAGTTAGCAGTTGTGTTGTTGGATCCTAGCTCTGTGCTCTCGATAGTGTTCATTTCTCTGGTATTTTCATCTGTTTTTGTTTTTGTTGACTTTATGCTTTATATATATATATATATATTAGGTTTGATTTTTTTTACGTTTCTTCACTTATTTTGTTACTTTATAATTATATATTTTAAATAATATTTTTAATGTTGACATATATTTGGTAATTTTCTTTTATTTATTTATTTAGTTATTTATACATCCATATCTTTATTTATTTATTTTTGTTATTTTTATTTTATTTAGTTATTTATTTTTATTTATTTATTTTTATTATTTTTATTTTTGTTTTTATTTTATTTTATTTATTTATTTTTGTTTATTTGTTTATTCCAGTATTTATTTTTGACTTAGTCTTTATTATTTTCATTGTCTTATATTATGATGGTGTTTCATTTCGTTATTTATTGGTTGACGTCCATTTATTTATTTGTTTTTAATTTTTATTATTTTTAGTTTTATTTATTTAATTATTTATTTAAATTTTTTTTGACTTAGTCTTTATAGTTTTTATTATCTTATATTACTTTATGATGGTGTTTAATTAGTTTTCGTTTATTTACATATTGGTTGTTTTCATTGTGACCTTTATTTTCTTTAACATTTATTTTTCCATTTGATAGGTTTTGACATTGCTTTTCTCTACATAGTATATATGGATAGCCTGATTAGTCAGTTTTCATTATCCTGATAATGAACTACATTCAGTAGTTTGAAATGCGTCGGTTCTATAATTCCGTATGTGATTTCCCAAAATATTTATTATAATATGATATAGATCACATAAGTTTACACTCTCAAATATATCAACCATTTGATTTATATTACTAGACTAGTTATTATCAACTTTATATATTTATAACTTTTATTTATTTATTTATTATGTAGAGGAATCGCCAATTGGGTCACTTCATACTTGCATGGGTCAATTCCATTCGCTACCACTATAAACTTTGGGACATATGACCTATTTTCATCTCAGTAGACTAGGTTATGTCAAAGGGAGTAAAAGCTTCAATCTCATACTAAGAAGCCTTTGTTTTCATGAAAACCACCAACTGAGCTACACCTTAGGGACATATATGTTACTAAATTTAATTTAATAATAGCACAACCACATTAATAAATGTGGTTGATAAATGATGATAGGAATATATCAATCAAATAAACAACCACATTAGTAAATATAGTTGATATAAACAAATAAGAATAATGACATAAATTTAACATTAATATCAATATTGATATTAAAAATATACTATTATTGTTATATGATAATTTTAATAATAATTATAATAACAATTTATAATAATTCCTAGCTATGGCGACAATGGTGGGCGACGACTGAATAGGCAATGACTGGGGCACGATTTTGGGAGGCGAGTGCCTATTCGTTTTGTCTCTACTGCTATCGGCACTAGGGCCATGGTTTTTTCCACCTTTTCTACTTTGTTTATTCATCATATCCCCCGTTTTCCTCTGCTCTAGGTTTTTTTTTACTATGGTTAATAGTTTCCCAAGGGGCCCGTGACACCTTTCCGGTTCCCTCTTACCTTACCTCTCACCGACAACTTGTCCCTATTCTCGTGGGGGGGGGGGGGTGGGGGTCCAACCTCAGTCCTCACTTAGACAATTGCGACATTCACAAAAGTTGAACATTAAAAGGGGGTAGCTTCCTTCTCTTCATCAGGTTGAACTCGAAGTGTCGGTCTTTGTTGTGGCTGCATGTTGCTTCTAAGGCATCCCGCACTTTACACATTTGCAGGAAGAACCCAATACCTCTCATTCTGATGAGGCTCTGAAATTAAATGTGGTTGGGCAGATAAGGATCCCGACTCGGGGCAAGAAGAAGCAACGGTGCACTAGGAGAAGTCCCAAGAAGAACATTATTTTCAGTCAGGGTGTGGGTATGGAGGAGATTGAACAGACGAATTAGATAATTTTAGTGGGTAGAGTCCCCAGCAGAAGTTACACCCACACTAGACTCAAAGTTTGGTCTACTGAAATTAGGGGTAATTCTTTGGTGCAACTTCTGGGCGTACTAACTATGAGAAGGGAATTGTTTACCCTCATATTTCCTTAGCCTGACATGGTAGTTTGGTTCCTCACAAAATATTTTCATATTGGCATGAATCCAGTTTTACTGAGGAGATGGACACCACTATTCGATCCGAACAAGGAGAAAACTAGGTCAAGACCTATTTAGGTCAGATTTGTGGGACTCCCATTGCATTTTTGGAATGAATTCACCTTCCGCTTTATTGGGGAATATTTGGGAATTTACCTGGACCATTACCGTTCCTATATTAATATTGGGAACATCTCTGTGGCACGTATACTCATCCATTTGGACACCAATAATGGGCTTCTTGAAGCATATAACCTTCACTTCAATGATATGGTGTGGGTGCAAATTATCGATTACGAGGGGGTGCCCTTCAGATGTAGGAGGGGTCATGAAATTGGGCACTTGTATAACATGTGCCCCCTCATCGTGGCAGTTGCCACCCCCTCAAAAATACTAGTTCATACGGCGACTTAGATGGAGGATGGGTGTGTGGCACAGCGGCACGAGGTATCGGATAAGGTGGGTCGTGGTCCTGATATCTCCATTGGTCACCCATTGATCCCCAATACGTGTTCACAAGCGAAAAAAAAAGTTGTGCACTCTCCATTGGAGAATTCAGCGCTTAATCCAAGTAACAATCCTCTTTCTCCCCTTTCGAATGTTAATTCTATGATTTTCTCTTTTTCCCTCTCATTGTCTGATGTTATTAATATAAATAATTGCAGGTTGAATCCCCTTAGTTGTCCTATTGCAACTGCTCCACCTTCTGTTTCTCAACTCGACCCTCACACCATAGCTAGTGACTCAACCTCCCACTTGACTCATGATACTGATAGCCTTTGTATGGGTCATCGTTACAACCTTAGATCGTCCACCCGATCACATGACCCTCCTGCCTTGAGCCTCGGGGAGGAAAACAGCGGGACTATCCCAAAAGAATCGACGAGCACCCCTCTTTCATCACCAAAGCCATTAGAAAGGCTACCTTGGAGGTCACAGCTGGTACTCAACACTCCATTGATCATGTTCTTAGAAAAATGGACACCCTAGGCAACAGTGACCCATGATTTTCCTCTCCCTAAATTTTCATGGCTTTGCCTGCCCAGAAAAAAAAATAGCTCTTAAGCATCTACTGGATCATAGGCAAGTAGATGTTCCTTTCCTACAGGAAACTCTCAGTGAGGGTTTAATTGTTTCAAAAGCTCTGTCATCTATTTTCCCCGATTGGACCTTCCAGACAATCGATGCTAGGGGTTGATATGGTGGATGTGCCATTTCTCTCAATAACAGGTCTATTTTGGTTGATGGTTGGTCGGGACGGGATGATATACTTGGTGTGTAAATTACCACTCATGATCACTCTTATCAATTTTTATGGCCCCTATCATCATAGGGAGGAATTATGGGATGATTGGATTCATAATTATATAATGCAGCGAGACAACATCATTCTAGGCAGGGACCTAAATTTTTCAATTGTTCTCTATGAATCCTAGAGGCCGGGGGCCTCCCCGGAGTCATTATCTGATTATTTTGAAAATCTTATTGATGAGGTTGATCTCTTGGATTTGGAAATGCTAAAAAAGTGCCCAACTTAGAGAAAAAAAAGGATGGGTGGCATTGCTTTGGCTAGAATACCTGATCATTTCCTGATCAAATCCTCATTGGTGAAGAATTTTGACATGGCCAGGAAATGGGTTGGGGTCGAGGCTTCTCGGACCACTGTCCTATTTGTCTGGAATTTATGATGGGCCTGCAAAAGCCTTGGGTCCCTTTCAAATTCAGTTATGTTTGGCTTGAGGAGCCTGAGTTCCACTCCATCGTCAATAATGAATGGAAGCACTGTGATCAATTCCCTAAACTGGCACTTGCTAGGGTGCTGTAGAATAACTTGTATCGGTTAAATAATCTCACCATAAGTTGGGCTAGAAGAAAGAAAGTTAAGGAGAAAGAGTTGTTAGTGAACATTGAGCAGGAGATCGAGAATTTGACAAAGTCGGATCTCCTCAGCTTCAGATCATCATAAGGTAAGGAAAAACTTATTGCTCTTGAATTGGCTAAATATAAGATTATTAGGATATTGAAGGAGGATTGGTGACTTCAAAGAAGGCCTATATGGCTGAAAGATGGGGACAATAACAAAAAATTCTTTCAGGAATGTGCTAAGGGCAGAAGGATTACCAACACAATCTGGGAACTCACTCATCAAAATGGAAGAGTGGCTCATACACACTCCCAGCTAGCCAACATAGGCATTAATCCCTTCTCCATCCAGTATGGGGCACCCAAGAATGGAAACATTATAGAAATCATGCAGATCTCCCATTCCTTGCACATATTTGTGGAGGAGGAGCAATTAGAGGATTTGAACGCCCTAGTTACCTTGGGGGAAGTCGAAGGGGTATGAAAATGGTTTAAGAAGGAAAAAAATGTGGGACCTGTTCGTTGGGTGATTTTATTCTACCTCTCTTTCTTTGAACTCATCAATAAGGATATATTGTAGGTCATTGAAGAAACTAGGGCCTCTAAACAAGTATATGATGGATTCAATGCCACCTTCATCTCTCTCATTCCAAAAATCGAGAAACCCACATCTTTTCATGATTATTGGTTGATCTATTTCTACAATTTCATCTATAATATCATCTCCAAGATCATTTCTAACCATATTAAGATCATTCTCTCACAAAATATTTCCAAAGAACAATTTTCTTTCCTTAACCATAGACAAATTCATGAAGCGATTGGCACTGCACATGAGGCCTTACATTCCATTAAAATCGGGAATATTAAGAGCGCCATCCTCAAAATTAACCTTGAAAAATAATTTGATTGTGCGAATTGGAATTATCTCCATCTCATCCTCATTCATATAGGTTTTTTTCATGCATTTAAAAATTGGATAATAGGATGTATTACAAATTCCTCTTTCAGCATTATTATAAATGGTGCTACCACAATTTTTTTTCATGCAAGAAGGGGACTCACGAAAGATGACCTATATCCCATTGCTCTTTCTATTGATTAAGGAAGGCCTATCTTCAATTCTGGCACAAGAAAAAGATGACAGATCCATTCACGGAATCAAAAATAATGATTTTGTACAACTGACTCATTTATTGTTTGTTTATGATGTAATTATATTTCTTGATGGTTATTGTCATGATAATATAAACTTTTTGAATCTACTCAACCTTTTCAATAAATAAATTTGAATGGACCCCAACCACATCAAATCCACCATAATAATGGTGCGCTTCTGAGCTTTTGAACTTAGACATGCAATGGGCCTTTTCCATTTTGAATGCAAGGATTTGGAAGCGGGCTTAAATTTTCCTCATTTACACCTCAAACCAAATGATTACTACATAAAGGATTGGAACTGGCTTACTGAAAAATTCGAACGCACGATCAAAATATGGAAACAAAGATGGCTCTCCAGGGTTAGAAGGATGGTGCTCATTAAATCTTTCCTGGAAGCCATTCCAGTTTGTTGGATGACACTTGCATGGATCCCTAAAGGTGTGATAGCAAGAATTCAAAAAATATGCAGGCGATTTCTTTGGAGAGGCAAGTTGGATGGATGTGCCTTTGCTTGGATTTCTTGGAAGAAGATAGAAAAACCTAAAGGTTAGGGGGGATGGGGGCTAAAGGAGCTCAAGCAGTTTGCAACAACACTGGACTCCAAGTGATGCAGGAGCATCAAGGGAGTTTTTTTTATTTTGTAAATATGTTAAAGGGGGGTGTGATAATTTTTAATATTTTATTAATTAATAGGAAAATGTGAGGATTTTTGTAAATATCTTTTTATTTTATAAAAGGATATGAGGGAATTTAATTAGTTGAAGGATTTTAGGGATAAAGACCTATCCTTTAGTGATGTTGAGAGATTTAGGGGTTTTTTGAGGAATTGAAGGGATTGAGCATTTAATTAAATGATTTTTAAAATTGTATAAATAGGAAGGGGTTTTGAGAGAAAAGAACATAGAGATTGTGAGAGAGTGTGTGATTGAAAGCAGGCTTTAACAGCCAAGGCTGTAAGTCTATGGCAGTTTGTAAGGGCCAACGGAATTGCAAATCAGGCCACGGAAAAATGTTGTTGTAAGTAAATTCACTTTTATGAAAGTGTTAGTTTTGTGTTATGCACCTTAATTGGGTCAATTCGGTGTGATTCAATTTCTGTAGTGAATCTGCTGGTATTTAATTTGCTGGTTTATAAGAGAGGAATGGTATGTATGCTTTTCAAAAGTGAACAACAATCTGCTGTGTGTTTATGAGGAAGATCTCATAATCAAATTGCATTTTCTGGTGATCGATTTCAATATTAAAAAGTTGCACGCATCAATTTTAAATGAGTATTGTTTTTGCTTTGAATCGAATATCAAAAGTTAGTTTGGTATGGGCATATCCGTTTTTATTAAGTCGATTTGCTGAAGCAGCGCATAAATAGTGCATGTTGCATATCAGAGGAGAATATATGGGCATTGAAGTCATGGTGCATGCTTGGCTCATTGTGCATCTGCGTTACAAAGACTTGTGTCCCCTCTTGGTATGTTTTATATAACTACAGGGGCGTTGGGTGTAGTTTAATTGTCTGCAAGAGAGAGCGCCCAATCATGAGCTTATAAGAAATCAAGTTTGTGATTGATGCAGAAGTTACTGACATTAATGTTATGAGGGCGTTGTAGCTGACAGTGAATGGATCGATTTAAAAGAAGATACAATCCAGAAATTGAAGCCGTGGATCAGAAATTGAAGGAGTAGGTTATGGAGACGCTGTCCAGCGCTAGGACGGAAGTATGATAGCGTTTTTTGGGTTTAAAAATCTTGAAGGAGCACTGAAGGAGATCTGTATAAAATTGGAATAGCTATCAAGAGGAAAACGCAGTGTGAGTTGGTTCATATGAATATTATAAAGACTGTCAGCGATGAAGACCGTGGTGATTTACAACCCATATTGCTGGTTTGGCATAAGCATTCGATTACCATGTTCAGCTGCGTTAGATGACGAAGACCGTAGTGATAAGATGCAGGCGTTGAATGGTATTTAGACAGCGTGTTGACCAGTGTTAAACCAGTGGACCAAAATGTCAGATATAGCGTATTGGAAGGTAAACCTTTGACCGATATTGTTTACGTTATACGCTGAATATAAGAGTTGATTTGAATGTTGGATATTGCAGCAGTAAATAATAAATTGTCGCTGTGGGAAAACTGATATATATATGTATAGCCATTTGCTGGATCGGTTGATATGAAAATTTAGGTGTTGGCGGTGATGATCAGTGATATGAAACTATGAGTGATGCCATCGATACCTCATAATGCAGCTATTGCCATCAACATTTCAATCATGATTGTGTTTCTACTGTGCGCTGCATAACTCTTTAATTGAATTTAAATTGGTTCACACACTGTTTGGATACATTATGAACATGGCTATATTGAGTTATATGAATGTGAGTACAAAGTGTTTGGTGGGGCGTTTTGTTTTTGAACAGATTTGAAGTTTAAACATTAGGTTGCAAATATCTTTTGTTAAAGACATATATGCTTGTAATTCATGGTGATGGCGCATGCCATTGGAAAGGAATGATAATGGAGGTTTGAATTATAAGATTTGGGATTATAATGAGATGTATATTTGTGTGCATTGGTAAAGTGTGAATTTTCCATGTATTGAGTAGAAGTTTGGGCGCATGTTTTACAAGAATGGTTGATGGAGGATCCTGGTTAATGCAGGCTCTGCCTGCGTCA
The DNA here is from genome assembly GCA_034641835.2 of Pinus albicaulis. Classification (NCBI taxonomy): domain Eukaryota; kingdom Viridiplantae; phylum Streptophyta; class Pinopsida; order Pinales; family Pinaceae; genus Pinus; species Pinus albicaulis. The sequence goes on along the minus strand of CM076572.1, from coordinate 125,268,611 downwards.
CCAAGATGGGTCGGTACCTCATTGTGAGAAATAGTCTGTGGCAAGAAGCTACTTACTCTAAACATATTGCAACCTCTTCCACCATGGATTGAATCATAGGTCACATTCAGTCCTCTCCAAGCTCATTGATTATATGGAAGGTCATCACTTGATCCATCCATCTCACTAAAAAAGGCTTGGCCTGTCACATTGGATCGGGGGAAAAGGTCAAGTTGGGGAGGACGCTTCGTCGGGCTATGGAAATGATTTCAAACTATCATTGGGTATCAAGAAACATCTGGCCAAGATGGGTCATCATTTCATTTCTCAGATTGCGGATCCAGTAAATTTTGATTGGGCCTCTAAGGATTGGTTGTCATCTTAAGCGTTGGCCATTCCTAAGCACTGATGACGTATTTGGAATAGGTTTATAAGGACACTCAGAGTCACTAACACCCTATTATGAGACCCGAATGATAAAATTTTATCGGAAATCACCCCCAATGACATATATACTCCAAATTTTGGGTATCCTACACTCTGTAATATTATAGATCCCCACGCAAAACAATGTTGGTGGAAACATTTGTGGAAGTTGAAAGCTCCACCCAAAGCTAGATTTTTTATGTGGTGCATTCTCTCCAACTCCACTCCCACGGAGGAAAACCTCACCAAGCATGAGTTACATGGTCCTTCAAGATGTTCTTAATGTCTTGATCATGCTGAGGATGTGAATCATATCTTCCTAGACTGTCCAGCTAGAAAACATATTTGGCACAAGAAGACCTTAAATGTGCGATGCTCCCTTAATTGGAATGACAACTCAGTCTGTTCAGCTTGGAAAACCTAGTGGAAGGATTCTTGTTGTCCTAAGGAACAAAACCTTCCACACCTTATCACATGAGGGACCTGGATTGCAAGGAATCAGACTATATTCCTAGGTAAGATCATAGATTGGGATGGTATCAGCAGAAATATATCCACCATTTACCATCTGATTCCAAGCGATGAGCTACAACCCGCAACAGAACCATCACCCCAGAAACAATCGATCGAACTAATCCATGGGCTTATTTTGATGGGGCATCTGATATGACTGGGTGCGGTGGTGGTGTTGTACTTCATATTTCTGATACACATTTATTTCACCTTAAGATGGGGCTGGGTCCAGGCACCAACATCTATGCGGAACTCAATAGCCTTAGAATTCTCCTTCTCTTTTCTCGTGAAAAAGGTTACAACATGATACAGATATTTAGGGATTCACAAGTCATTACCGATTGGTTCAATTTGAAGGCTCAATGTCACACACACAATCTTAGAGAATTACTAGATGAGGTATTTACATTTAAATCATATTTTGAATTTATATCTATCACTCATATTTATAGGCAGAGGAATCATATGGCTAACCAATTATCCAAAGAAGCCACACAACTATAATGGGGCATATAGCATATCTCGATGCAAGAGGGTCCTCAGGTGTAACAATATTTTCATCGATCCTTTATTGAAGACATGAAAGTTCGAGGGGCATTCTAGATTGGACTGCACAATTTTTTTTTTGTTTTGTTTATAGACAGGGGTTTATTCCTATTTTTGTATAATGTACATATCTATCTATAGTCTTGATGCTTTAAATAGACATTGATGATGTCGACAATTAGTCTTTCTAGAGAACATGAACTTACCTGATCCTTGCATAGATGATATGATGAAAATTTAAGATGTAATTTTTCTTATTCATAATGAAGGATTACAAATCTTTCCTTGGGAAAAAAATAACAACAATAAAAATTTATAATAATTATTAAGATATTATAATAATATGACAATATTATTGATATTATCAATAATAGTAAACCCAAGTGATCCTTGATATTATAAAACCAAGGGGTCAATAAAGCCAAAATATTAATGAACCTCACGATAATATTATAAACCTAAGGGATTAATAAACCTAATGGATTATTAATATTATAATCCCAAGGGATTAATAAACTCAAAAAAATAAAATGATCAACCAAAGATATTAATAAAACCAAGGGATTAATATTATAAACTCAAGGAGTTAATAAGCCCAACATATTATTTAATATTATAAAATCAACGGATTAATAAACCCAAAATATTAATGCTATAAACACAAGGGATTAATAAACCTGATGGATTAATATTATAATCTCAAGGGATTGATAAACTCAATGGATTAATATTATATACTCAATGGATTAATAAACCCAATACATTAAAATTAGAAACACAATTTGGAATTGATAAACACAAGGGATTATTAATATTATAAATCCAAGGAATCAATGTTATAAGCATAAGATATTAATATTATAAACCAAAGTATTTAATCTAATCAAGGGATCAATATTAGAAACAAAAAGGATTATTAATATTATACACCCAATGGATTAATGTTATAAACACAACGGATTTGTAAGAAGAAGGGACTAATATTATAAACCTGAGGGGTTAATAAAACCAAAGCATTGATATTATAAACCCAAGGGATTAATAAATATAAGAATTTATTAATATTCTAAATTGAAAGGGTTAATAAACCCAATATCAAACACTGTTATTAAACCCAATAAACCATAATATTATAATCTCAATAAATCTTGATAAAATATTATAAACCTAATATGAATGAATAATTTTAAACCATATATCATCAACCCCAATATTAAACCTTAATATGAAACTCAATGGTATGAACCCAAGTATTGAACAAAATATATTACATTACAATTCTTACCACAATATGATAATGGATAAACTTATGTTTTATTTCATTGTCATAATATTAAACCCTGATTTTAATCCCTTCTATCGTTCCAACATCACAACATTAAACTATAATATTAAACCAAATATTATAAACAATAGCATTTTAAAACCCTATATCAAACCCAAATATTAAAGCTAATATTATAAATACTAATATTAAAGATAATATTATAAACCCTAATCTTAAACTCTAATATTAAACCCAATATATGAAACCTTATTATTCTAAAATAAAATGTTATAAACCCTAATGTTAAAAAAATATTATTATAAACTCCAATATTAAACCCTAGTTTTGTAATTTTTCAATGTGACATTGAATAAATTGCAATGTAATGGAACATTGTGATATTGATTGTCACAATATGACAATGGATAGATTTATGTACTATTCCAATGTCATGGTATTAAACCCTAACATTAAACCAAATACTATGAACCCTAATATTAAACACAATTTATTAATCGTTAATACTATAAATGCCTGTATTTTAAACCCTAATATTAAAAACAATAATATTGAAAAACATTAATCATAAACTCTAATATTAAACCCTAATTTTTTTAATGTCACAATGTGATATTGAATAAATTGTAGTCTAATGTAACATTGTGACAATGATTGTCACGTTGATTGTCCCTATGGAACAATTCTTGTCATAATGAGACAATGGATAAATTTCTGTCCCATTCCAATGTTGCAATATTAAACCCTAACATTAAACCCAATAATATGTGCCCAAATATTAAATGAAATATATTAATCTCTAATGCTATAAATGCAACATTTATAAATCAAATATTATAAAGCCTAATATTAATCTAAATATTATAAACTCTAACATTATAAAAACAATATTAAACCTCAATATTAAAGTCAATATTATAAACCTTAATATTCAACCCAATATATTAAACTTTACTATTATAAAATCAAATATTATAAGCGGAATATTATAAACCTCAATATTAAAAAAGAAATATAATAATCCTTATTGTTATAAATGCAAATATTATAAACCCTTATATTAAAATAAATATTATAAACTCTAACATTATAAAACCAATATTAAACTGTAATATGAAGGCCAATATTATAAACCTTAATATTTAACTCAATATATTAAACATTATTATTTTAAAATAAAATATTATAAACCTAATATATAAACCCCAATATTAAAAACCATTAGTATTAAAAGAAAAAATAAACACTCATGTTAAAGTATAATTTTTTCATGTCAAAATGTAACATTGTGATAATGATTGTCACATTTATTGTCACCTTGAGACAATTCTTGTCACAATCTAAAAATGGATAGATTTATGTGTCATTCCAATGTCACAATATAAAATCCTAATATTAATTCCTTAGGGTTATAATATTAAAAATCCATTAAATTTATAATATTAATAATCCCCAAGTTTATTAATCTATATGGTTTATTAACTTCTTCAGTTTCTAATATTATTTTCTTAGCTTTATAAATTCATTAAATTTGTAATATTAAGCTTTTAGGTTTATTTCTATTTCTATTTTTAAAGTAAAAAATTTAAAATATGAAACAGATTTTTTCTTGAAATATCCTTACATATATTAGCATTATATTAGAAATTCAAAATATTTATATAAATCTCAAAAAAGAGAAAGAAATTTGAGGAATATTTTTTAATATTGAAACATTAAATTTGTTGATATTTTTAATTAAATAATATAAAAATAGTAAATATTTCATTTTTTTAAAAGATATATTTATTAATAATTGTGAAATATATATTAATAAAAAAATTAGAATATCTATTTCTTCCTCTGACGTTTTTATAAATTAAAAATTACTCCTAACAATAACAAATTGCATGTTAATTTAGTAGGAGAATAATTTCAATAATTCGCAAAAACTTTATTTGGGAAGTTCACAGGTTAGTAAAATCTGAAATGAAAGTTTCAATATTCTCAATATTCTAATTTACACTTTAGTCGACATTATATTTTCAATCTTTTATTTGAAAACCACATCTGGAAACATCGATCATAATTCTAAATGAAGCTATTGTAGTGCTTCTGAGTTTAGGACCATCCCCTTAGCCAAGCTCATTATTTGATGTTCTAATTTTCCATTATTTAAGGACTGTATCATTCTAGGTAATCCATTCTAGTCAGCTTTGGTACATTGCCTATAAATAAACCTAGTATTTTCCTTGGGTATTTCTTGTAATATATATTTTGTATTGGGCTTTTCTATGGTATATAAAGATAAATATCATACTTCCGATTCCATAACAAGTTAAGTTGTCAAAGATTATGTTCATTGTTTAATTTTTCAATAGGATTTTATCAAAATCTGTGTAGTGAGCTAACCTACGTAAACAATAGACGTGCGTAAGCAAAAAAACGTGGCTTGATTTTATATATATTGCATTATGGAACTTTTATATTTACAAAATATAATAAGTATCTAATCTTTCATCCAACATTTTTGTAAATTAAAAAATCCTCCTAACGTTATTTAAATAATAATTCCGCATTGTAACTTCTATCCATAAACGTTAGAATAATTACTTGAAAAAAACATTTACTAGTTAAGTTATAACTCTATTATATGAATATATATTTATTCTAATTTTTACTTTTGCATATACTTAGAGAAATTATTTATCTTTATATTTTCATTTGAAAACTTATCTTAACTTGGAATCTTTGGGGTTTAACTCTCTAGGTTTTGCATATAGACTCTACCAATTTTACGGTATTCTATGCATACAAATACATTGTAATTTCATTAAAAATATACAAAGGATACCTTATAGATAACATTGTAAATCAACTCGATATATTACTTATTCGTTAGTTATTGGACTGATGGATTTGACATTGGATATTTATTGTGATTGTCGTACCAACTCGCTACAACATCGATCCTAGAGACGATGAACTGATGGTACATTTTTTTAATTGTTTAAGATTTGATTACACCCAGCTCATATAATTGGCATACACGAGGCATTCATGTAATTGACAGGTGGGCTTGTCTACGCCCTTGGATCTTTGATAAATCCATGGTTGAATATGGTTAAGGGGTGGTTAGGGTGTAACCTTACCCCCTCCTCACCCACCAAACCCTAATTGTTTTCATTCTGCTACTCGCGCTCTGCCGGATCTGCACTCTTGTTTCGTTCTCAGTTCAGCTTTCTGGTATGTCGGACAATGTTGAGGTAATGAGCTCCTCGTCCAGTCCTAGCTACCCATCTATGACACACCTCACCCTTGACATCCTTATGGTGCTCTGTTGTGGTTTTCCCATAACGTTGAGGTGCTCAACTCTGTATTGCAGCCCTGGTGGCTTGACTTGTGTTGGCATAATACTTCCATTGTTCCTCCCTGTGGTTATTCCCATATTATGATCTTGCATGCTCTCGAGGAAAACTGTTTGACTTCACTCAAGCTCGCTCAGGTGAATTTCAAGGTTTGGAAAGGTTTAATGGAGTGTATTCTTTGCATGATTATTTTCTTCCAAATGTTTTTACAGTCCTTAAAACGGTTTCTTCTTCTTGCAGGGTTTATCATCTCATGACTACTTTCATTTATGATGTAAATCCTGAACGAATCTATGCATTTGAGTTTTGGGATTTTCTCCTTTTTATTTGGAAGCTTGAGAAGTATTTTTTTATGTAATGTGTGCTTTGTGGTTGTGAAGGTAAATTATTTCCAAATCCTACCTTCTATAGCTTGGTAGCTCAATCCCCAACTAGCCTGAGGTCTTTTCATCTTGCAAGTCCTTGACTCTTGTGTTGCCTCTCTTGAGACTAATCGAGCCCTTTTCGACCTGAAAGGGTTTTAAAATGAAGTTCTGAAAGTTAATGTTTTTTGTCAAGATTATTTAAGTTTTTGGTTATGGCTACTAGCCCACACTGACTTCCATAGAAAGACTTATTTGTTTGATTCTATCAATGAGTTTTGGATATATAGGGTTGAAACTCATTTTGTTCCTCGGTTGAAAATACGATTTCCTATTTGGGTTTTGTTGCATATCGTTATTTCTGGCTCGACCCTCCATAAAATCAAACATGTAATTCTTTAAGTAAGGACTAATGAAGTAATTATGTTTATGGTGAGTGATGAACTTAATGTTTATTGAGTTTGTGCCACAATAACCTCTTCGTTGTGATTGTAAAATATTATTGTGCTTTACCATGTATATGTGAAATATTATCATAGTTTCTCCTTCAAAGATAATGATTAGTTTTTCTAGATTCATGTGAAGTTAGTCGATAGGGTTCGATAGGGTTTTTACCCTCTAGAATCTTGCCTATATATTCTATTTGATTCTATTACTTTATATTTGTGAAGTTAGCATAGATGGAATCCAAAATCTTGAGATGATTATATATATATATATATATATATATATATATATATATATATATATATATATCTCTCAGTTGGTCGTATTCATACTTTCTAGCCATGATGTTCCTTAAGGAAGGTTACTCTATATTTATTTTCTTTCATTATAGGTTATACTCTAAAAGTTATATTCTTTTTCTTTCCTATTTGATATTACATGATAATGTGAGTTTACTCTTACAATTTATATATTACATTCAGCACATTTCCTCTTTCTTTCTATTTTATATATCTTCCTTCTTAGGTGTCCGTACCATCTGGAAATAAAGGGGGTTCCTTCGCAAACCCTCAGTTCGTGTATAACTAATCCACAGGAGGGCAGAGAGTCCTTCTCGGAGTTTATTCTCTGGATGGAACTAGCTGTTCCATCGGTTATTTACATTCTTTTATAGTTTCCAAACTTAAGAACTAAATTATTCACATTCAATTATTAAGACCTTCCCTTGCATATTGGGGCACAATTTTCTCTCATAGGAATACTTTAATATAGAGAAAAAAGGGTTTACTCTTTATCATGAATTAAATAATTTATATCTAAATGTACATTACTAAAAGTTAAATCATCACATAATTATCTGATTCTAAACTTACACACAAAGAAACTCTTTCCATAAATAAGGCAGTTGTAAAGAAAACAAAGGAAAATTTATGCTATAATTTCCTTTCAAGTTCATAGTACCTACTTTAATTAAGTAAAGCTAATGGTTTATTCCCAACCATGAGAGAGGCTATTACGTCCTCTTCTCCCCTCATCAGAGTGTGATTGCTTAGCATTTTTCTCTAGAGAGAGAGACCTCAAGGTCGTCGTGCAGTCTCTTCTTCTATTTCAAGTTTTTATGAGAGTTCCGTTGTCTCCAACTAGCTGTAGACACTCTCACCTTTCACCTATCTCGCTCTCATTTACCTTTTGTAGATAAGCCCTTTTTCCTCATCAGGGGTTTCTTTTTATTCCGAGAGGAAAGGTAATTGTTAAATAACTAATTTTAATCTAACCACTATGTTAATTTGGACACTTAACCATCAGTTTATGGAGACCCACTTCATAATTAATTTTTATAAAAAAATAAGAATTAAATTTTTGTTCATAATTTGCTTAATATACTCATTAAGCCAATTTAAATTAAAAAAATTTAAATGTACTGGTTAAAATAACATAACATAACAAATCCATATGTTACAGCATAAACTCGTTTTGTATGAAAAACATACATGTATATTCACATTTTACAGGTTAAAGTACAATCTGGTTCAATATTCCTATTTTCATTTAGCTATTTTACAAATTTAAAAATAGTGACATATTTTTACCACCTGTGAAAACATGGATAATAATTAGAAATGAAGATATTGTAGTGCTTGTACATTTATTACTATCCACTTACCCAAGCTCGTTATTTGATATGTTGATTTTTACGCCGTAAGGCGTTATTATTTGAAAACAACTTTCCTGATGTGCATCGTGTCGTAATGTGAAACCCTTACATTATATGTTAGACGATTAAAACATTTTCAACCCTTGATGGAAAAGTTAGTTTACAATGCAGTTATGAAAAGAGAAAATGTGGAAGGTAGGGCATTGGCCGACCTGTACATTTTCAAATTTCAGAGAGGCGTAAGTGTTACAGGGTTTTTGTGATGTCTGTTGATTACAGGGTTTTTTTTTTGCAGAATGATCCTCTCAACTTGTCATGCAAGCTCAATGTGAATTCTTTTAGTTTCAGGGGCAATAAGCACTATGGAATCTCCCTTGGAAACTTCCTTCAACTCTCAGACTGTAGGAACTCCTCGGCCTGTCTTGTTGATTGCAATATACCTATTCAACAAAACAACACAGAGTGTAGATACAATGCCACTTGCTGTTACCCTCTTTCCAATACCACACTGTGGCAGGTAGGTGCCAACATTTCAATCTTTGCGAAGTTCCACTGCAGTGCATTTAGCAGTTGCGTTCTCTCCAGTCCCTTTTCTCCTGATTTAAATGCCGAATATGGGCTGAAGATGGAGTGGGCTTTGCCGAGTAACTACTCAAACATTGGGTGCTTTCCAAATGTAGTATGTGTGAAGGCAACCATCACCAAGGGGTCATGGCTTTCCTCTTGTAAGCCTTTCAACTACAGCGTTTGGTAAATCGTGTGTTTCAGCAGAGTCAGATTTTACTTTGGGATTGGGACAGATGTAGAATCAAATAGGAATCCCAATCAATATGAATAATATACCAGCTGTTGATGAGGGTTCCCTCATATTTAGCGGTTGGTCATTCAGTTGTCTTCGAATGTAGACTACCCCTCGCAGCTAATTTTAGGACATATAAATCTCTACAGTTTGGGTTTAGAGTGAAAGGGGATAGTCGGCTGAACAGAGGATTTCTGAGTTGCTTTTTCTTAGTGAAGCCCATTTTTTCTAGAAGAAAGATACGGGGCGCTGGTGAATTTGGAGAAGTGCATGTCAGTGGGGTTGAGCATCGCAGAGGTTCTGACAAAGGGTTAGTTGTTAGTGCTGCAGGAGAGAATAGTACCATGAACTCAAATGATCAACATGTCATGGATGACTCCAATTCGGTTGAATCCTCCATTCAAAGTATGTTTTTTTCTTTGTTTTTAAATTTAAAGATTGCAATTGGGTAGAGTCCATTCCAGAGCATGCATTTATCTTTTTTTCCTTTGTTTTAAATTTGAAGTGTCTTTTTAGAAAATTGAAATAGGATTTTATTTTATTTTTATAAATTTGAATTGGGCATACTTGATTAATTTTTAGGGATGAGTTTCTTATGAGGTCAATCCCCACAGTTGTATGTGTGAATGAAACCACCATCAAGGGGTCATGGCTTTCCTTTTTTAAGCCTTTCAACTTTAGCATCTGGTAAATCATGTTTTTTAGCAGAGTCTAATTTTACTTTAGGATTGGGACAGATGAAGAATGAAACAGGAATCCCAATCAATATGAATAATATACCAGTTGTTGATGAGGGTTCCCTCATATTTAGCAGTTGGTCATTCGGTTGCCTTCGAATGCAAACTACCCCCCACAGCTAATTTTAGGACTTATAAATCTCTACAGTTTGGGTTTAGAGTGAAAGGGGATAGTCAACTAAACAAAGGATTTCTGAGCTACTTTTTCTTAGTGAAGCCCATTTTTTCTAGAAGAAAGATATGGGACGCTGGTGAATTTGGAGAAGTGCATGTCAGTGGAGTCGAGCGTGGCGGAGGTTCTGACAAAGGGGTAGCTATTAGCACTGCAGGAGAGAATAATACCATGAACTCAAATGCTCAACATGCCATGGTTGACTCCAATTCGGTTGAATCCTCCTTTCAAAGTATGTTTTTTCTCTATTTTTTAATTTGAAGATTGCAATTGGGTAGAGTCCATTCCAAAGCATGCATTTTTTTTTTTTTCCTTTGTTTTAAATTTGAAGTGTCTTTTTAGAAAATTGAAACAAGATTTTATTTTATTTTTATAAATTTGAATTGGGCATACTTGATTAGTTTTTAGGGAACAGTTTATTATGAGGTCAATGCCCACAGTTGCATTGGCAATGTAGACTCCAATCATGTTCCCTTAGCCTCAGGTAGTAACTTTTACGACCATCCCTAGCCCAACAAAGATCCAAATTCTAGCTTTTGCAGGGAGGTGAGACCTTTGGAATTTACTGTGGTTTAGGCCCCACTTATATTTCCCTTTTATCATGGTATCATGGGTGTGGCTGCGGCAACTGTAGGTTCGTATATGGCTAATAAGTTGCAAATTACTATTTTTTGAGACATGATGCATCTCTTTGGAGAGGTAAAGGCATATAATATTATGTAGTAGGGTTTTTAGGAAAAGTTTAGCAGTTCGTTGAAATTATTGTGCTCCCAATTCTCATGTAGGTTGATGGGAAACATCGTTGTTGAAGACCACCAGCGACTAAGAAAGAGATCCAATCATATCTTTACTAGTGTATTTGCATCTTTGCATTATATATTGCATCTTTCTAGGTGATTGCCATAGCAGGGTTCTTATCTGGCATTTTACTAAATTCCTGGTTTCTTAACATAATTTTCCCCAAGGACTCGAGTCTTTTGTTTTTTCCGAGGAAACTTAAGTCTTTTGTTATATATCTTCAGAGACTTCTAAGGAAAATGAGAGCATGCCTTTTTTCTGGATTTTAAACAGTTTTCAAAAACACATTTTGTTTCATTTAGTCCAAGTTACACCGAGTGTGAAGTGACCTTAAATTACTTTTCAATGCTTCCAATTTATTATGTAAATAGATTGTTCAGGCGGTGAAAATTTTTCTGTCACGTGGAAAACTTCGCAAGCATTGCTCATCCCATACTGCATGTTGCGTCCTGCTTGGGCACAAGATTCACTAGGATAAATGATTTTCTGGCAACCATGCCAGCTTCATGATAATCTTGCTGGAAATGAACAATTTGTATATTCTAGGTGGAAAGAGTGAGAAACTTCTTTTGTCAAGGGCTATACACCACAATGCCATGCCAATGAATCAAAATATAAATTGACAGGGATGTATCCTTTTCAGTCATGGGAAATATATCATCTGATAGTGGCAAGTAGGTGTAATCAATTGACAAATGTTTTACCCTCAGTGATTTCCCATCCATGGATAAGGGTATGGGTATAGGCATATTTGATTTGTACATGTACACAGTGGGGACTTAACATCTGCCTTCAGAGGAAACATCTCAATGTTGTCCTAGGTGTGGGTGTCTTTTACTATTTAGTGTGTATGTGTTGCAATGGTAAATGTTGTAGCACTTTGTCATGATTTTGTACAAGTGAAGCGTTCAAACTGTTCTAAATACTTGCCTAGGGTAGTGGAGTTTTGTAGAGGTTTGGTTGTGAATGTGTCAAGTGTGTACTCTAACCCATAATTCTGGTAGTGTCACCCATGATGAGTGTTGTCCACTGCCCTTTTCTAGAGTGTCAACTATCACCTTAAATTTGTTAGTCCTTAAAGATTATCCTAGTATCTGTCATATACCATCTCAAAGTGTCAACATGTTTGGGTGTACAATAGTTCATCTGGCTGAATTGCTTTTATGTCTGAATTGGTTTGAAATTCCTATTCCTTCAATACTATTGGGTCCTTTATGGTACAAAATTTACTGAAATGAGTGCATTATGTGTTTCACTCATGGAGTAGGACTAGGATCTAGCATTCCCGCTCAGACTATTGAAGGATGCAAGATGAAAACTCACAGAAATTACTGTGGTGTTAAGGACAAATACATCGTAAACTTCGAAGTAGATATGTTGAATTTCAAAACATGCTAGCAGTGTAAATTTTTCAGCACCCCAAGAGTTTGTTTTTGGTTATTGAAACATTGTTTAATTCTGGCTAACCTTGGAAGTCCATTTCAGGAATTTAAGGATTGTACCTTTAGTTTTGAAGGGATATATTTCATGATAGGTTGAGAGGATTCTGAGCAATATTTCTTTAAGAGTAGTGAAAATATTGAATCCCATTTGTTGTAGCAGGAAAATACAGGGCATGGACTCTGAATTTCATGAATTGTAGGTGTATTGTGTTTGATCGTTGTATAATACTCTTATCAACATATAAAGATAAAATAAAAAATCTATCCATGCTAATATAGATGCATCAAGTCTCAGGAACCTCAAAAGTTTTTCTCATTTTTGGTGCATAATACAGATGCATCAAGTCTCAAGAACCTCAAAATTTTTTCTCATTTTTGTTTTCAGTGTCCAAAGCATATGTTATCTAATTTTATTATTTTTCTGTTATTTCCCGTGTTTCTTTGAAATCCTAAAAAGGAGCACACCAATTCTCTTCAAATGCCTCAGGGATCCTCTATTTTTTGGTCAGCATCAAGTGACAAGGCACCTCAGAACGATTTCCTCAACCCTTAAAAATGAGAAAAATAGGCAGAAGCTTTCTGTAATGGAAGATGAGATACCCATGGGTATTGTCGAGCTAATGGATAAAAGTCAATGTGAGCGAGGTCTATCAAACCTCAAAAATTTTCACGGAAGCCATAACCTCCAGAAAGAGAGAACATGATTGAATATGAAAAAAGGAGCTATGAGTCAGGTCAATCAACATGTAGGGGGAGGAACAGGTCTCAAGTAGAACACTGCAAAGATTAAGACACAGCCCAAACAAAATGTTAAAGTAAATCTACTGCCCTCATAAAGAAATCAGTGCCGAAGTAGTTTAGTAGTAGACTATGGCCAAATTGATGTTTCCCAGGTTCTAACAGATAAGGAGGGAATTCCATACAGCTCATGTGAAGGTGATCTGACTAGGACACAATCAACTCAGTGGCCCAATCCATGGGAGAAATTCTCTTGAGATTTTTTTGCACCAGTGTTGGATGAAACAGTCTCTGCATGTAATCTGCCATTTCCTATTGATGGCACTAAATCGCATGTTCTTAATACTCAATGTCATCAGTATGGATATTTCTCTACAAACAACATGGCGGTAGATTTTATGCAGTTCCGGGGCAAATGCAAAACCTGTGCAGGGAAAGAACCCCTGTGTTACCAGATTTCACAGGTTCAGTGTTTCCAATTATTCAAAATAAATTAGAGTCCTCCAATAATCATAATGGGCACTCAAATCTAAACCTCACAGGCACTGACAATCAACAATTCTTTAATGAGCAAAGTTCACATTTAGGAAATTCTGGCAAAACATTTGATATTCCATCCGAGAGTCACAAAGGAAATGGTATCCCAAATCTCTCAATTACAAAGGATGGGGGTTCAAGTATTATTTATTTCAACAGAAAAACTAACTCGGCTTTATTACAACAGGTAAATGCCCAAGCAAGACAACCATTTTGGAAGAATTATTGTTTTCCCTCCACACCCAGGCTGAGGCTAATGGGGCAAAGTGTATCAGTTCCAACAAATTGTGGAAATGAATAAAGCATGGTAACAGACAATAGAGACAACAGACATTTCTCCCATCTATCTTAGGGTTCTTCACAAAATCATTTTGGTCAGTTTCACTCATCAGGGGTAACAGAGAGGATTTAGAAGGAAACACTTTCTGGTATTGTAAGAGTGTATACAGGTTCAGAATCCATTCAATATAGAATTTATATGAATGGAAAAACCACAAGTTCAATAAAACCTATACCTCCTATTCCAAAGTTCGGGCCTTCTGAGCATTATGCCTCAAAGTGGCTCTCTGGTATTTCTATGCCTTCTTCAACAATCATTGGCAATACTGAAGTTGCTTTGGAAGGGACCAAATCTACCTTTGGAGGTACACTGTTGTCTGGCCAAAAACGGAAGGAGGCAATGGAACATGCAAATACTTATAACAATGGAAATCTACAGATTTTCTCTACCACCCCTCCTGCTTGTCAGAGTACTAAGGTTGTAAAACGATTAAGTTCTACAAAAGGCTTAAGATCATATAGGTCAGCACCCATGTCTACGCATCGAAAAGGAAACCACAGATTTTCTCTTGATATATTCCTTGAGAATCCCCAACAAAACGTAACAATGCAGGCAGAGAAAGTGAAGGGACCAAAACTGAACAAAGAAAATGAGCAATCTTCTTTCTGTGGAGAAAAGGTTTCCAATTTAGAAATATGAAAACTGAATTAGAACCCAGCTAAAATCAGTGTAGCTGGAGAAGAAGAAAGATACAGATTTGGTTATGAACATTTCACTTTATTTAGCAGAGATATTTGACATGGTGAGTGGAAGATAGATATGGCAATCCCACAAGGGAAAAAACGTCGGAGAACCATAGAGAAAAAGCACATGCAAGAATTTCTCAACCAGAAGTATGGTTATGTTGGTGATCTTTCCAAAACAAATGTGGACAATCTGGATATTTGGGGTAGGAATTTAGTTCTTTTAAAGAACTAATTGGAAACATTACTTCAAATTTTGTAAGTTTTTTTTCCAAAACATCCAAGGGCTTGTGGTTAGCTAATCGCACTTCACACTGTATTCAGCTATGGACTATTACAATAGTCTCACAAGATTCAATCTTATGTGTTTCTCTCCCGTATTATTGTGCTCTTGTTGGAATTCATTAAAGACAAATCCGATGTTTCTTCAAGCCTTCCAGCTTGTATAAACTCATGGACTCTATTTTGAAAAATAAAAATAAGGTTGAAAAAAATTGTTAATTTGAAGTTAATTTGATAGTTGATTTTGAAAATAATTTGTAAAGATGGAATTGAGGGTTAAGTTGATATTGAAAAAATTATTAATTTGGTTGTTAATTTTGAGAATGTTTTTGAATTAGAAGTGGTCCATTTGTAAATATTCCTTATATTTTTTAGAAAAGAGGGTGCATCCTATCCAAGTTTGTAGTCCTGGTGTTGCAACATGGTGAAGAAACAACCAAGTTTGAAGACCTGGTGTTGCAGACATGGTGTTGCAATTTGGTGCAAATTTTTTGGGTGATAAATGATTTTACATTGAAACAAAAATATTTTCATATGTAGAGGTATTATTTGTTTAATTTATATTTTTCAAAATGTTACTATATATATAGAAAATATGTGATGGTATATGCATTTTCTAGATAATTACTATTTCAATAAATTTGTGCAGAATGATATGAATATTGCAAAGGAAGAAATATTTGGATCATATTGCCAGTTCCCAAACCACATCAGATACTGATTTAGAATCCCAGATTGAATTGGCATGAATATCACTGTCAAGTAGAAATCGAATTGCGAATCTGGCAAAGTTGATGGCTATTGATATGGTGTAAAGTTGTATGGAAATTTACGCACAGAATAAGATAGAATAAGATAGACATGAATTTCAATACACATATCTTTCTTAGGAACTATTGGATCTCTTTAAAAATCTTACGGCGTTTCCTTTGCGACATTTGCTAATGTTGCAATTCCTAATTTACATTTTGACCACCTGTGAAAACATCAATAATAATTAAAAATGAAGGTATTGTAGTGCTTGTACATTTATTACTATCCAGTTAGCCAAGCTCGTTATTTGATATGACGATATTTTATTATTTAACGACCAGTTTCATTCATAATCCACTCAGTTTTCCTAGGATATATTTCTAGGATATATAAAAATAAATAGTATATTTCTAATTTCATAACAAGGTCGCATAGCTAGTTATTCTTACTACTTGGTTTAATTATTAAATTTTCAAATATATGAAATTTGAAAATGTGTACATGTAAATTTTGTGCTAATTTAGAGTTTCCTTTTAATTTGTAGAAGCCTTAAATAATGATCACTCAATATCTTAATTAAGATTGATAGTATAAAGCTTGAACCTAACATAGAAAAGATAATAAAAACTAACACTCAAGATGTCTAATTATTGAACATTTAAATATATGAACTTTGAAAATTTGTACATATACATCTTATGTACATCTTGTGCTAATTGAGATCAATTTCCTTCTACTTTGTTGAAGTCTTAAATAATGATCACCAAATAGCCACATTGATGTTGATAGTATAAGGGTTGAACCTAGAATTGAGAAGGTAATAAAAAATTACACTCAAGATCTATAAATATTATTGTTAATTGAAAAAAAATATTTAGGTTTTGTTATACTATTTTTATTACAAATTTAAATGTGGTTTTTTCTATTAAGTTATATTGGATAAAATATATATTTAATTATTTTAATATTATTCATTCTTATTATATATTTATTAAATTTAATTATATAAATATAGATATTTAATTTTAACATTATATAAAAGAAATTTATTAATATTTTTAGAATCTATGCTTCTGTGATCCATATAAAGTTGTAAAATCTTTTTCGGTAATAATCACATGCAATGGAACATTGTCGACATGTTTCGAACCAACTAGTGTGGTTCATCATCAGGACTAGGTGAGAGATCAAATCAAATCAATAAGATTAAATAGATGTAGAGATGGTTAAACTAGTTGTTAGGAAAATGGCTAGTTTGACCTTTTAAATTTTTTAACAATTTATAATGTTTTCAATTAATAATGGCTAGTTCCATTCTATTATTAAACTATTTAATTTATGCATTCACTTAGTTAATATATTAATAAACTTATTATATATATATATTTCTTATTTAGTTGATTTAATTATTTAATTATCAATTTTATTTATTTATTAAAGCGTGAGGCTCAAATAAAAAATAACCAATAAATAAATTAAATAAATAAATAAATCAAAAAAACAAAAAATCAAAATCAAACTAAAAACTAAAATAAAAATAATAATAATAATACTAATAAATAAAAATAATAAAAATAAAATTAAATAAAATACATTAATTAATTAAAATAAAATAAAGTGAAATAAAATTAAAATAAAGAAAAATTATAATAATAATAATAAAACTAAATAAACTCCTCGATGCGGGTGTATAGACAAGTGTTAAATTTGATGGGACAGGGGCGGGGCGAGGTGGGACGACACCTGCCTACCCAGGACATGGCGGATATTTGGCTTCTGATCGACGGATCTCTGCATTTAAGATGCGCAGAGTTCAAAGGAATTGTTTTAAGTGGTTCAGGATCTCATATCCTATCCTCCGCTCCAGTTCATGCCTCCGCATGGTCTAGAATGCTGAAGACCTTGGCTCTCTTCAATGTAACAGTTATGGTGGGTGCTTCTTGATGCCTGAGAGGGGAAGTTAAATTGAAGCCAGGAAATGGGCTTTCTATGGAGCCACATCAGTCGAACCACTCACATTTCTGTTTGGCCTCTGGCCTCAGTTCTGGATCCAATCTGTATGGTTTCGGCTCTATCATACCTGCTGCCTCTCACTGCTTGAATGGTGAGGCTAATTTGGAGCCTCGCTCTGGTCTTTCAGTGGAGCTGCCTCTGTTGTACCTTTGGCATTTCACTTGGGCCTCTGGCTTTTGTTTTATTTGTTCTAGCCCTGTCATCGCTGTTGCTCTGCCTCGACTTGTTCCCGCGGCTGTTGACTCCCCTATGCCTCGTCTGTGCCATATAATGCGATGCCGCAGTGGCGGCACCATGGGCTGTCCATTACGTGTGCCTTCCAACCCTTCTTCTGATTCTCCTTCCCTCTCCAGTGATTTCTTTGCCAGCCACTACCCTCGCACCCGCAGTGGGAGAGGGCGTTTTCTTGATACCAGCCACTGTTTGGCCTCCCCTACTCCCCAACCTCCTGCCACCTTGCCTTCTCCCACAAATGGCTCGGCACTCTTCTCCTTCAACTGTTCTCTGAACTGCCCAAGGATAACCGCTCACATTACGGTGGTCTTCCCAGAGGAAGCCCAGTTGGGGGAGCCAAGCTCTCTTTCGGCAGGCCTTGGCTCTGACAATGCACAGAATTTGAACCTCCAAATGGGGATTGGTAGCACGTCAATGCAGGCTCCAGATGCTCAAGCTCGTAGTGCTCATGATGTTGAGATGGCGCCGGTTAATCCAGGTCCTTTCGAATCCGAAGCTACTCTTTCCAGGGATCTGCTTGCAACAGGTTGGTGCCGTATAGTTGAAGAGCCTCCAGATGATTAGTTTGCTCACTGTGGTCTTGATATCTTACCTTGTGGCCCATACAATTGGGCATGTTTCTGTTCAAACTTCTATGTGGAATTTTTGTTTATTTTTGTTCATTTTTGGAACTATGCAAACTCTGCAACATCAAGAAGATCATAACTTGCTCCCCTACGTGGGTTTTGGTAATCTATTCAAGACTGGTTTCCCTGTCATTGGGCAGTCTCCATATCTGTTTATCTTGACAATTCTACCTTTCACCAGCGCAATATTTTTGACTACGGTCACGATGTAATTTTACTCCCTTTGTTAATAGATCAATCTTATTTAGAAAAAAAAAATAAACTAAATAAACAATAAACAAATCAAAGTAAAAAAATAAATAAAGGCAGGGCAGAAATAAAAGACAATCAGGAACATACGGCAGGTATCCAACACCTGCTGATGTTCCAACCATCATCTCTTTTGAGATTAACCGGTCTTTTTTCGATTTCTAAGGCCTCTCTTAACTTCCGATGATGAAAATGGTTGATCCTAGCAATGACCTTCGCCTCTTCAATGAAAATATGATGGTTAGTCTTTTTTGCATGCTCAGCTAGGATGTTCCATGCTTAATGTCATCAACATGTTCACAAATCCTTTGATTTATAGACCGACCAGTTTCACCAATGTAAGGTGTCCCACAGAAACAAGGAATGATGTAGACGTCTTTCCCATCCCTAGGATCAATTGGGTCTTTAACTGATTTGAGAGAGCTGTGAATCGTGTTAAGGGGCTTGAAAGATGAAGACATCCTATGCTTCCTAAGGAACCTCGCAATTTTATCAGTGGTTCCTTGAATGAATATAAGACGCACAATGCGGGACCATTGACTAGGGTCTTTATTCTTTTTAGTTAGAGGACCTTTTTCTGCTTTAAGGAAAGCTTTAAGGCCTTGCGATCTACTATAATCATTTTTACAAAAGATAATTAAGAGATGAGAGTTTTCCCCTTCAAGGTGAGACTCATCAGAGATCCTCAATGCCCTTGTGGCCAAAGTGTTTAGGAAACCTAATTTTTGCACAGGGAAATTGTGCGAACTAGCGTGAAGGTATTGCTCAATGTGAGTCTTATTTCGAAAAACTTGATGGGAGAAAGAACCATGATCCTTTCTAGATAGAAGAACGTCAAGGAGGGGAATGCTGCCATCCACCTCATAAGTTTTCTTTCGAAAAACTTGATGGGAGAAAGAACCATCATCCTTTCTAGATATAGGAATGTCAAGGAAGGGAATGTTGCCATCCACCTCATATTCCATGGTGAATTTTATGGAGCGAAATTGATCATTAAGGTGACGGAAATAAAGATCTAACTTACCTTTGCCATGTGGCCACACGACACAAGTATCATCTACAAACCTTTTTCAAAGCTTTGGTTGGAAAAAAGCCGAGGAAAGAGCCTTAGATTCAAAGTCCTCCATAAACATATTAGCAACAATCGGGGAAAGGGGGGGAACCCAGGGCAACACCACATGTTTTCTCATAGAATTCACTTTCAAAACTGAAGAAAGTGGAGGTTAAACATATCCCAACTAAATGGGTTGTATCAAGATCAGTAATGCGATTAGTGACATCAATAGGCTCTTGATAGAAATACTAGATATTTAATTGAAACATTATATAAAAAAAATTAACAATATTATAATTGGGAAATTCAAATTATTTATCCAAATATGTATTTCTCTTTGCAAGCAAAAGAAGGCTTTCACAACCATATACTTACCAAATTGATTGGCTGAAATTTCCACGAACTTTAAAAAATTATTGCAAGCATGCCTACGGCCCTGTGTTGCATATATTTCTAGGAGTAAAACCTAAGTCAGAAATTTCATGCAAATTTCTACACGTAGATTGCAGAGCCCAGCGAATCATTAAACGACGACAAGGATCCTTTAACTATCGGTCCCGGCATAGAAACTAAGCGTTGTATATTTTTCTTTAATATTTTTCGTTGAAAAATATGTAAAATAAAAAAGGCTCCATGTGTATACAATATATGCAGAATAAAAAATTCTCATATGTATACAATAAACTCATATTTATGTGTATTCAATGAAATATTTTGCATGTATATACAATATACGCACACCGTGTGAGAAAAATAACATTGAAGATTTGGAATGGATTCTTTGTATGGATTGTATAACAGGTATTGGTATGAAAGTGGCCACACAAATCATCAGAAATCATCACTGCTTAATAAATTCCAATTGCTTTGCACCATTCAGAACTTGGATAAATCAAATTTAAAAACTTAAATAAATAAATTATATTTATTTTCTATGGTAGACATTTACATATTGGTTAGTTAATTTTTAGTGAGCATTTGACTAATTGAAGTTTCAGGCATTAAAGTTTCAGGCATTACAGAATGTGCTATCCCTTGGGCGACAGGGATAATAAGTTATGTTACCAAAGATTATGTCTGAATAATGTGTTAACTTCTCAAAGATTATGTTCAATGTTTTATTTGTGAGGAGGATTTTTATGAAATTTTGTGTGCTTAGGTAAACTATATAAATAATCGATGTGCGTAACCAAAGAAGGCTCGCTTTATATATATATATATATATATATATATATATATATATATAGATAGCATTATGGCATTTTTATATTTACAAAGTATATATTAAATGTCTTTTCTAATTTCATTTCATTTAATTGATCCATTTGATGCTCATAAAAGATCTAATAAATTTATTTAAATGGTTTAATTAGCCTTCTCCCTGCCTCAATGGGAAATTCCCTGTCCTTTTTTATGTCAACTGCATTCGATCCTAAATTTGATGTTTTCACTATCAAAATCTACTTTTAATAAAATGCAGAAACCACAAAAATGAAAAACAGGATTGCTGCTTCATTCTTTGTCAATGGAAAAATCTAGGAAGGAGATATTAAATAAAGAAGAGGAGACTCTCTTCATCCATATAAGTGGAGACTTGGCTCAAAACATGTGAAAAATGCATAACCATCATGACCTAAATCATTCAAGAAAATTTCTAAGAAAAAAGGATTGTAGTCTATAAAAAAAAACATGACAAGAAGAAGTGTAAGATGAATGGTCATGTTGGAATTTATGATAATTCCAGAACAATGACTCAGAGAATAATACTCTCCTAATAACACAGAGAATAAAATTAATTTTTCTTACTGCTGGATAGAGGTGGCGTTAAATAGCTTTCTATTTCATTGACAAACTAAAAACTATTACAAAAATGATAGATTTCTTCCTCCTCTAAGGGATTTACAAAACTGGACTCACTGCTACAAACATAGTGCTCACTAATCTTCTCTATCTCTCAAAACGCACAAAACAGTGCTCTATTATGCTTCACTGTGCTTTCTCTGCATGCAGGCTTACACAGCAATACTTACATTACAATTACAATTATGATCCTTTCATTATTTTATATGGCACAACGGAATGAAAACAAAAAACAAAGAAATAAACAAAAAAAAAACTTTAATATAATGCCGTAACATAAAACTTTAAACTAGAATTTATTTTGCGCGATAAGCGAGTAGAGCCCACATCGCAATTGGCGATCAGAGATCGGCGGATGAGAGAAACGGTTTGAACAACAAATTTGCGATGTTGCGATTGCGATTGTGGTGGGACCACATAGCATCACAAGTATTACGATGAGCCTGCGGTCTGGGCAGATGATGATAACAGATTTGCGAAGTGCGATTAGCGATTGTGGTAGGGACCACATCGCATCGCAGCATTGGCATCAGCAGAAGACATAAGAGGAGGGTGGAATACTTTCCATGAGTGATTGTGATGGGACCACATCGCATCGCAAACATTCAATCGGCGGTAAGACATTTTGGAAGGCGGATAAACAACGTTCCTTTGCGATGTGCGATGTACGATGTTGCACCATCGCATCACATTGGAACTCCTTCATATCAACAAGACACTTACACAAGAAAATTTTCGATTGGCAATGAAGTGGTGGGGACCACAGATGACGTGGCCCAATTAAAAAATGTTCAGAAATATTTGGCGTGTTGAAAAAAACTTATTCCTATTTGGTTGTTGATGGTTTAAAAGCCCGAAAATACTGTCTTTAATAAAACTCTGTTGTTCTGTGGTTTAACCACGAAAGTCTTCATTTCCTCTGAAAATTTGGCTCCACCCATTCAAACATAAATTCATCTCTGCAATGGTGGCTGTTGCCCATCAACATTTAATTCCTCCTTACGATTTCTATTCCTCTTGAATGCACAGTGTTGTACACGCAATATCCTCTGCTCCTTGTACTCTGTTTCTACTTGCACAGGGTACGCAAGTGATGTTAATATTTTCAACACTCCCCCTTAAAGTCAGCTGCTGGGCTATTAGTGATACCCAAGAATTTTTTTAAATATTCAAAACTCTTTTGCCCCAATGGCTTTGTCAGAATATCTGCAAATTGTTCTTCTATTTTACAATGTTGTAAAACGATTTCTCCATTGTTCACCAATTCTCTAATATAGTGAAACTTGGCATCTATGTGCTTCGTTATTTTGTGAAACACAAAATTCTTTTATAATCCAATAATTGAGCTATTGTCACAATAAATCATTATGCCCTTTTCCTATTCTTGACACAAATTCATCAACATCTTTCTCATCCATACTACTTGACATGCTGCTGCCATAGCTGCCACATACTCTGCCTCTGTTGTAGATAATGCTAAAATAGGTTGTTTCTTAGAAGCCCATGAAATGGCTCTTGAACCCATATGAAAAACATAACCGGATGTGATTTTCATATAATCTACAGTTCCAGCCTAATCCCTGTCAGTGTATCCAAATAATTCAGAATTTTCTGAAGTAGTATATAAAATCCCATACCTTTTAGTTCCTTTCACATATCTCGGAATTCTCTTTGCTACTTGCCAATGTGCTTCTTTTTTCCTTTCCATAAATCTGGAAATAAAACTAATAACATGCATAATATATGGCCTAGTTGCAATCAAGTACATGAGGTTGCCAACTATGCTTTTATACAAACTAGGATCAAAATCCTTGCTACTGTAATCTTTACTCAACTTCAATACCATCACTGTGGGAGTAATTACAACCTTGCAATCCTGCATATTAAATCTTTCTAAAACTTCATTAACATATTTTTCTTGTGAGATAAAAATCCCATTTTCATTATGTTCTACTTCTATTCTGAAGAAGTATCTCAACAATCCCATGTCAGTCATTTCAAATTCTTCTTTCATGACTTTTTTAAAATTTTCAATGAGTTAATTATCATTACCTGTGAATATCACATCATCAACATATAAAACAACAATGAGCATCTTACCATCTTTTTCTTTGATGTATAATGTGGGTTCTCCTTCACATTTCTCAAACCCATTTTCCAGTAGATAGGAATCTGTCCTACTGTACCATGCTCTTGGTGCTTGCTTTAGCCCATAAAGATCTTTCTTCAACTTTCAAACTTTATTCTCTTGGCCTTCTTTCTCGTAGCCTAGAGGTTGTTCAACATAAACCTCTTACATTAACACTCCATTTAAAAATGTTGATTTTACATCCATTTGGTAAACCTTCCATTTGTTTTGTGTTGCTATGGACAACACTACTCTCATTGTTTCCATTCCTGCAACTGGTGCAAAAGTTTCTTCATAGTCTCTTCCATGTTGTTGTTTATATCCCTTGACAACAAGTATGGTCTTGTGTCTTTCTATCTTACCTTCAACATTGCTTTTGTTCCTGTAGACCCACTTTACTCCAATGACTTCTTTACCTTCTAGGAGATCAACAACCTCCCATGTTTTGTTCTTCTCTATGGCATTTATTTCTTCCTCCATAGATTCTATCCATTTTCTATCTTTTATAGAATCTTCAAAATGAATAGGATCATCAACATGACAATACAAAGAAAATAAGGATTTCATACCTTCATTTGTTGATTCTTGCTCATAAATCTCATTTAAATTTTTGAATCTGGTTTCTCTTTCATTTGGTGTAGTTGTGCTTGAATAAGCACTCAAATCTACTCCATGTGGTGTGCTTGGAGAAGCACTCTCATTTCTTCTCAAGGGTGTTATTACTCCTGCGTGAGGTGTCCCTTGCTATCCTTGTATTGGTGGAGGTGGTGCTACCGATGAGGTATTATTTTTAGCCATATCTTCCTCATCTTAATAATGAGATAAACAACTTTTAATATTGATTGTTTTCTCAATGCTTCCATCCCATGCTTCTTCTTCAATAAATTGAACATCTCTGCTTATAACAATTTTTTTTGTGGATGGGTTATACAATCTATATCCCTTGGACTCTTCACAATATCTAAGGAAGATTCACTTCTCCCCCTTACTATCCAACTTTTCCCTCAACTGATCTGGAATGTGTGCATATGCCACACATCCAAAAACTCTCATGTGAGTGACTCCTTGTTTTCTACCACTCCACACTAATTCTGGAACTCTGTTCATTACAATTTTTGTTAGGCATCTATTCAAGATGTATGCTGCACAATTTGTAGCTTCTACCCAATATTCATTTGGAAAATGTTTTTCCCTTAGCATACTTCTCACCATTTCCATTATGGTTCCATTTTTCCTTTCAGCAACTCCATTTTGCTGCAGTGTCTACCTTGTAGTAAATTTTTTGTGTATGCCATTATTTCTGCAAAAATGGAAAAATTCTTTTGAGATATACTCACCTCCTCTATCAGTCCTAAGGACTTTGATATGCTACCCACTCTATTTCTCTACTAGAGCTTTAAAGTGGCAAAATTTCTCAAAGTCTTCACTTTTATATTTCAGAAAATAAACCCATACTTTCCTTGTGAAATCATCATTGAAGGTTAGCATGTAATTACTTCCTGAAAATGATGTTGTTTTCATCGGCCCACATAAATCTGAATGAATAATTTCTAAGGGTGCTTTCGCCCTTATGCTCTTTCTCGATGGAAAGTTTTCTCTGTGTTTTTTTCCCAAGATGCAGCCTTCACATAGACTGTCGAGTTTCTCAATCAATGGTAGTCCTCTTACCATTCCTTTTATGTGCAACAAATTTATTCCTCTGAAATTGAGATGTCCAAATCTCAAGTTCCATAACCAGTTATCATCTTTCACTTCCTTTTGAAATACCTCTTGAGTTACAGTTGCTACATTCTTTCCTTTTCCCTTCAAGTCGGTATTGAGCTTGAGTGGAAACATTCTATTGTTGTTCATTTGTATTTCAGCAATAATCTTCTTGCTTGGAGGTATATCCATTATTGTGCACACATCATTCTTAAAGAATACATTGTAACCTTTGTTTATGAGCTGCCCAATGCTCAAAAGATTACACTTCAAACCAAGAACATAGTATACAACTGGCACACATTTCTGCTCTCAATTTCTTGCATGGATACTAACTCTACCTTTTCCCTTGACATAAATCTTAGTATCAGCTCTTGTGGTTACTTCTAATTTAAATTCTTCATCAAGATAGGCAAACATTTCTATGTTTCCAATCATGTGATTACTGCAGCCTGAATCTAAGAACCATACATCATATTGTCTATCTTGTGCTACATTACATGTTAACATCACATTCCATGGGTTATTTTCTTCTCTCGCTACATTAGCATTCTGCCTATTATTCATGTCATTTTTCTTTTTCCTACATTCATTTGCATAGTGCCCATATTTTTTGCAATAATGACATTGGACATTGGATTTTTCATACCTTGGTCCATGAGCATGTTGGTGTCCACCTTGTTGGTTGTTGGCTTGGCCATGGCTTTGATTTTGATTGCTAATTCTTCCATGTGAATGTGAAGGGTTGTTCCTTCCTCCTTTGTTTTGGCTTCTGCCTCTTCCTCTTCCTCTGGCTTAACCTCTAGCTCCTCCAAAATGCATATGAGTCTTGAAGGATTGCTCTAGAGATGGGTTTACTAATCTTTCCAATCTCTTTTCATGATTCATCAGCGATGCATGAAGTTTATCTACTGTGAACTTTAAGAAATCCTTAGTCTCTTCAATAGTGGTTACAATAACATCAAACCTTGAGGGTAGGCTCCTCAATAGTTTCTCCAAAATCCTTCTTTCCTCAAGTGTTTCTCCATGGGACCTTATCTGTGTGACCATCCCAATCACATGTGTGAAGAATGAGTCTATGTTATCAGACTCTTTCATACAAAGAGTTTCAAAATCTCTCCTCAGTAATTGTAGTTTTGCTGTCTTCACTTTCTTCATATCTTGATAGGCTATCTTAAGAGTATCCCATGCATCCTTATATTTCTTAGTTGCTGATATCCTTGAAAAAACACTCTCATGTACTACTTGATAGAGATGGAAGAGGGATTTGGAGTCCTTCTTCTTGTTTCTCTTCAATAAATCCATCTCTACCTGTGTTAAGGCATTAAAGGCCTGCTCATCAATTAGTTCTTCAAACCCATCTTCTACAAATTCCCATAAATCTTGTGAGGCAAACAGGGCTCTCATGGTAATTTCCCAATAATCATAGTTCTTCCCATTAAATTTTGGAAGCTAAGTATTTCCAATACTCATACTAGTGCTTGGTCCAGCCATTTCTTATAAACTGAACTCTGAAATAAACTTGACTTTGTTTTTCTTAAACAAAATATCTTTCTCGAAAAGACAAAAGTCTGTTTTTTTTAGAAATACCCGGACTTTAACTTCTGCTGAGCCTTCACGGTGCTGGAGAACTGCCGCAACAAATATTCTTCTTCCTTCAGCTTCTTTGAAACCTTCAAAGAGCCTGGATTAGATCTGATACCATGTTGAAATTTCTGATAATTCCAGAACAATGACGGAGAGAATAATACTCTCCTTATAATACAGAGAATAAAATTAAATTTTCTTATTGTTGGACAGAGATGGCATAAAATAGCTTTCTATTTCATTAAAAAACTAAAAACTATAGAAAAAATGATAGATTTCTTCCTCCTCTGAGGGATTTACAAAACTGGAATGACTGCTACAGACGCAGTGCTCACTAATCTTCTATGTCTCTCAAAATGCACAAAACAATGCTCTGTTTTGCTTCACTGTGCTTTCTCTACCTACGGGCTTACACAACAATATTTACATTACAATTACAATTACGAGCCTTTCATTGTTTTATATGGCATGGTAGAATGAAAACAAAAAACAAAGAAATAAATAAAAAAATACTTCGATATAATGTCGAAACATAAAAATTTAAACTAGAATTTCTTTTCCGCGATATGCGAGTGGAGCCCACATCGCAATTGGCGATCGACGATCGGTGGATGAGCGGAACGGTTTGAACACAAATTTGTGATGTTGCGATTGCGATTGTGGTGGGACCACATCAAATTGCAAGTATTAAAATGAGCCTGCGGTCTAGGCCGATGGTGATAAGAGATTTGCGATGTAGCAATTGTGGTAGGGATCACATCGCATCACAGCATCGGCTTCGGCGGAAGACATAAGCGGAGGGTGGAAGAGTTGCGAACATCACATCGCAAACATTCAATCGGCGGTAACACATTTTGGAAGGCGGATAAACATCGTTCCTTTGTGATGTGTGATGTGTGATGTCACACCATCGTATCGCATCAGAACTCCTTCATATCAACAAGACACTTACACAAAAAACTTTGCGATTGGCGATGAAGTGGTGGGGACCACATATGACATCGCCCAATTCAAAAATGTTCAAAAATACTTGGTGTGTTGAACAAAACTTCTTCCTATTTGGTTGTTAAGGGCTTAAAAGCCCGAAAATACTATCTGTAATAAAACTCTAGTATTATGTGGTTTAACCATGAAAGTCTTCATTTCCTCTGCAAATTCGACTACGCCGATTCAAACATAAATTCATCTCTGCAATGGTGGCTTCTTCCCATCAACATTTAATTCCTCCTTACGATTTCTATTCCTCTTGAATGCACATTGTTGTGCAGGGAATATCCTCTGCTCCTTGTACTCTGTTTCTACCTGCACAAGGTACGCAAGTGACTTTAATATTTTCAACATGAAAATAATATTTAAAAGAACAAGAAAATAAAATTTGCAAGCAGAATGGATTATAACCCATGGTCATTTGTTCTTTCTCTTTGCGTGGTGGTAAGGTTTAATATTGTAACCTTTTTGCCATTGACACTGGATTTCCTAACCTGATATCCATCCTATTTGTGTGTGCACGAACCTTCCTTATCCAGATTTGGTGTTTCATGACTGAAATCGAAAACGAAAAAAAGACTATTCATACCAAGAAGCAATGAAAAATGAAATAGATAAAACTACAATCACCAGAACCTTGTCACATGAGGAAGCTTTTAGAGTGGGTGCAGGACTTCCCGGACATTGAGGATTGTGCACACAATTGAAATACAAATGTGAAAAATCCCACATAGTAATTATTGTGTGTATATTTATCAATAACCTACCGCATAATTAACCTATTGTAAATACTTTCTACCAACATCACAAACTCTTGTAGAATGCCAGCGATTAGGGGTTTGTAACTTATAGTATTACTGGAAACAAGCGACTGCGACCCTTGATATTTTCATGCCTCAAATAACGCTACACCCTGATCTCACTTGTCAAACAACCCCATGATCACCATGATCTAACCGATGGAGAGTGGGAGAGCTAGATCTCGAAATGCCATGATCTCACTACAGGAAGCGCTTGTTGTCTCTTAAAACTCCATGGTCTAATCGATAGAAGCATTGTCTCTTGAAATTCCATGATATAATTGTTATAAATTGTAGTTACTCTGGTATGCAAGAGCATTAAATTTAGGAGACTGAGTTAACTGAGTAAGTCGAGTGAGTTCCAGGTAAGCCATATTTGGGGAAAATTCCAATTTAGAGTGTGTGCATCATTTTGAGTTACTTTGGGTGAGTTTATAGTTGAAAATTTTTAAATACCTTTCATCAAATTCATTGTAATAAAAAATTTCTTATGATTAATAAAGAAGAACAACAAGGCCTATAGTTTGTGTGTTTTAATTATTATGTTTCTCTTCTTTTTCTTTCCAAAAAATTGATATCATAAATGTCATGAGAGGGAGGAGGGAGGTTTTTGCAGAGTGGTGTGAGGGCAGATCAACAGCTATTGGTTTATTTATTTTATTTTATTTTTTATTTCTTGATTCAAGTAATAAAGCACCTTGTGAGTAGCAGTCATAGCCTTATAACGCACAAGGGCACACAATATTTTCGGGTGGTAGGCTATAGCATGCAGCCTAACTACTTATGGAGCATAGATCCATCTAAAGCATAAATCTATTCAGAGGGATCAAATTTCTTTTCTTGCAAACTTATTTTAGAGTGCAAAAAAAAATGTATAATTATTTACTGTTTAAATTGCATTTTTGAATGAGCCATTTTTGAATTACATGAGTATTTAGCCATTTTATATTAATTCATATTAAAATATTTTATTCATAACTCACATTGGATATTTTATTCTATACTACATTAAAATATTTTCTTTTAACATTTTTTTTCTATATATATAGATATAGATAAAGTCGATATCACTTATTCCCCTATGGGGGTGAGGGATGGAGAAGGAGATGATACCATGGGAACGTGGGGACAAAAATGATAGGAAAGTGGAGTCATAAGGTTGGGACAACCTCTCATCCTTCCAATATTACCTTGAGTATGAAATACAATTAATACCGGTGTGGGGAACCTCAAGTCACATCTAGTCTCATAGAGGTTGGTGACGGCATGAACATTATGTAGGGTGCCAAGGGTTTTCAATGGAAATGCTTCAGCACCAAGAGTTCTAGAGCCTGTGGAGTGCTCGAAGAAGATGGGGTTGCAATAGATATTCTTCAGGTCTGTCGAAGGGTCAGCATAGTCATAGGAGTTTTCCCCCATGCTAGTGGGCGAGGGGAGTTGTTTAGCGAATTTAGTTTGGTAAGGGAGACTCTGCAACAAAAGTGGTGTATGTGCGTGTGACGGGGGTGGTATGTTGTTTCTTTTGGTCTGTTAAGTGTGGTTTCAATATGGGTTGGATGCGAATTAGCATTTGGTGGAGCGGTGATATTGAAGTGTTCCTCCTGTGTCTGATTACATGGTTCTAGGATGCAGGGTCGTGTCGCTGGCATGCAAATCATGGTTTCTACAAGGTCATGGTGAGAAGGTGCTTTGATGTGGGTGCACGACGGTGGAGGGAGAGGAGGCTCAAATAAAGCTGGTAGTCTTGTCCACTATGTGGTTTTTTCGATAAATTATGGACATGTGGTATTCGTTACATTACGATGGTGTCGAGGATTCAAGAGTGAGGCCAGTTCCTCACTCAAGGAGGTCTTATTCCAACGTGCCACCTATTTTAGGAAGCATTAGGGTGGCTAAGTCATAATCTCAGCTTGTGCTAGTGTCTGGCCATGGTGACGATAGTCTGGAAGTTCATAGTACATAGGGGTCAAGCTGAGGGGTTTTTGGAGGCATAGGTGGTGGCACTCGTGGGGGAATATGCGTAGGGCCAACTACTCGTGGGGGTTCACCAGGGGGTTCAACCGAGAGTTAGTTTTTTATCATTTCACCAGTTCCGCAGAGAGGGGTTCAAATTGTCATGGTGGATAGGGAATCGTGAGCTCGTGCGTCAAGTTGGTCATGGTCTGAAACAAATTTGTTGCATGGAATATTTTTGAGAGGTGATTTAGTCTATTTTTGGATTATCTCGAGAATTCAGAGTGGTTTGGCTCAGAGGAGCACGCCGATATCAACATTGAACAAAATGCATTATTTTTAGTGCCATACTCAGGAGCATGTTATGTTGGTCTAGTGTGGTCTGAATTTTATAACAGAGAAGGTTGAGAAACTGGAGGCTTGGATGACCCATTTCGAGGAGCATGTACAATGCTCCTTTTTCCCTCTACCACCTCCTGGTAAAACTTTGAATAATCCATCTTTCATCAACTCTCATGACTAGCATGGATACATGTGTTGTATATGTTTTTTCTATTTGCTAGGCCTATGGCCTTTGAATTTGTGGACTGTGTTTCTATTTTTTTTCTATTTCATTTTCATATGCTTTTGGCGGTAGTTTGTGTTTTTCCTCTAATGTTTTTCACGTATTAAAGGTTTAAACATCTTACTGACATATATTCTTTAACTTCTAAATACTTTACATGATAATAGGTAGTATGGACAACCAATTAAAAATGCATAACATATATCTTTTTCCATTTTTATTATAGCCCACATTGCATTTCTATTTAGAGAATATTAGCTATGTCTATTTAGAGAATATTTTATTTTTATTTTAAGAGGGACTGGCATACTTACATATCGCCTTCACATTGCGCTGTAGAACCAGTATAGACTCATTTTAACCATGGATCTACCAAGAGCCTAGAGGGATCAAATCTCAAACTTGAAAAAATATTTACAGGTCTTGCTAAATATGTGATTAATATAAATCTATAGTGGAAATTTCTCATTGTTTAAATTGTATATTTTTATATTCTATCATTATTAATATTTCATATTAAAAATTGAACCTCTTATTAAGAAGTAACTACTTACTTTACCTTCAGTTACTTTTTCCTTTCAAGCTAATATTAACATTAATACACACACACCACACACATGTTCATACCCAAATATATTAGTTAATCTGAGTATTCAAAAAGTTTTTTTAAGTTCTATATTGAGATATTTATGAGAGAAATATATATATATATATATATATATATATATATATATATATATATATATATATATATATATATATATATATTATCTTTTTAAAATGATATAAAATTAGAGCGAAAACCAAATATCAACAACTCAGTTAATTGTTGTCTTAATATATTTTTAGTTGTTTATTTATATGCTTATTTATTTTTTGTGTTTTTATTTGGCAGACATGAGAATTTTTTTATTTTTTATTTTTAATGAGCTAGAATTATTTTTATTATTATTTTCATGATGTGACATCTTTACACATGTTCCTCATACTAGATTGTAGAATGAGTCTCTGGTATAGACGCATTTTAACCATGGATCTACCAAGAGCCTACAGGGATCAAACCTCAAAGTTGAAAAAGTGTTTACACATCAATTAATCCATTTTAGATCTTGGTAAATGTGTGATTAATATAAATTTATAGTGGTAATTTTTCATTGTTTAAACTGTATATTCTGATCTTTTATTATTATTAATACTTTATATTAACAATTGAATGAGTTACATATTTTCCTCTTATTAAGAAGTAACTACTATAGACGCATTTTAACCATGGATCTACCAAGAGCCTACAGGGATCAAACCTCAAAGTTGAAAAAGTGTTTACACATAAATTAATCCATTTTAGATCTTGGTAAATGTGTGATTAATATAAATTTATAGTGGTAATTTTTCATTGTTTAAACTGATCTTTTATTATTATTAATATTTTATATTAACAATTGAATGAGTTACATATTTTCCTCTTATTAAGAAGTAACTACTTTACTTTAACTTTAATTACTTTGTCCTTTCTAGCCAAGGTTAACATTAATACACGCATTTTGACTATACCAAGAGCTTGAAGAGATCAAATCTCAAACTTGAAAAAAAAATTACAAGTCAATTAATCCATTTTAATGGTTGGTAAATATGTGATTAATATAAATCTATAGTGGTAATTTTTCATTGTTTAAATTGTATATTTTTATATTCTATCATTATTAATATTTTATATTAAAAATTGAAAGAGTTATACATTTTCGTCTTATTAAGAAGTAACTATTGTACTTTACATTTAATTACTTTGTCCTTTCCAACTAAGGTTAACATTAATATGAACACATATATATACCGACACTGTTTTTACAGATAAAGTTAATACTAAATATTCAAACAATTTATTTAAGTTCTGTATTAAGATATTTATAACAAAAATCATTTTTTTATTAATTATTTTATCCTTGTAAATTATATAAATTTATATTATTTAAGATAGACATCCAAATATTGTATTTATTACTTGAAGACTAAAAGTGAAATGTCAACAACTGAGTTAACTGGTGTGTTATTATATTTTTAATTGTTTATTTATATGATTTTATATTTTTTTGTTTGGTTGGCATGAGCAAAAGTTGTTTTTATTATTATTTTTTAGGACGTGACATACTTACACATGTCAATCATACTGGATTGTAATGGGTCTCTCAACTCAACCAATATAGATGTAGTTTAACCACGGATCTAGAAAGAGCCTAGAGGGATCAAATATCAAACTTGAGAAGTGAATTACACAATTAATACAATTTAATGCTTGGTAAATATGTGATTAATATAAATCTATAATGGTAATCTTTCATTTTTTAAATTGTATATTTTGATATTTTATCATTATTAATATTTTATATTAAAATTGAATGAGTTACACATTTTCCTCTTATTAAGAAGTAACTACTGAAGTTTACCTTTAATTACTTTTTCCTTTGCTAAGGTTAACATTAATACACACACATAAGTTAGATATATATATATATATATATATATATATATAGATAGATAGATTATCCATATAAAATTATATTATTGAAGATAGACATTGAAATATTGTATTTATTACTGAAGAGTGAAAGTGAAATATGAACAACTGAGTTAATTGTTGCGTTAATATATTTCTAATTGTTTATTTATATGATTATTTAATTTCTGATTTTTTTTTTTTTTGTAATATGAGTGAATTTTTTTTTTTTTTTTTTTTGAGAAACTGACATATTTACATATGTTCTTCATTCTAGATTTTATAATGAGCCTCTCCGCTCAACAAAAACACATATTCATCATATTAAATTTTATAATGAGATTTTGGGCTCAACAAAAAGCACCAATGATATCCAAAAAAAAAAAAATTTGAAGGGACCGAGGTCAAACCTTGAAAGAAAAGGTTCCAGTTAACTTTTTAAAGATTTCATATCACGTGAAGGTTTATAAGTGCTTTCACGAGGATCACTCTAGACGTTTGAAGGGATATTAAAGTATTTTAAAAGACATTATAGTGAATATTTTTTGTTATATAAAATATAGAAAAAAAAGGTTTAAAAAAAAAAAAAATTAACTAAAAAAGGTTTGAATTATTTGTAAGGATTAATTGTAGCAAGAGGGTTTTTTTGAAGGAAGATAAAAAATTTAAAAGTTAAACAAAAAATAGAAATAAAGGTTGAAGGGGTTTAATTGAGATAACCCATGTTTTGCAATTTTGGGAGTTTTTATTGAAGGAGATTTTAGGGCTTTGCAAAGTCCATGAGTTTACAAAATTATTTTGGTGTTTTCTCAACCATGGCAGTCTTTTGGGTGAAGATTGTGCCTTATGGGGTGTATATTGAAAATCATATTTTTTGGGGTGATATGGAAGACAAACTCATACAACCAGGAAAAAAGTTATGAGATAGAGGAAAAACAACAGTCATGGGTCACAAAGCACGACTGAAGAAGATTAATAAAATGAACTGAAAATAAGAGGCATATATTGTTGTCGTGTTTAGAGAGGTTCAGGCCATAGCAAAGAAAATGAGAATTATAACAGAAGGAAAATAACAAATCGAGGTTGATGGGTATTTCATGGATCTGCTACCACCTCCTATGTTTAGTAATTTCCCAACTTTGAGTTTCATTCAACAAGGAATGGATGAAAAAATTATGTGAAAGGTAGAAAAAACTACAACTTCCAAGGAAGCATGGAAGATCTTGGAAGATGAAATTGTTGCAAGGGGAGCAACATGCAACAATAGGTTATGTCACAAGAAAATAAATCAATTGTAGATATGAGAGTAGATGAGAAAAACTATGAGAGGACAACAGAGCTTTGAGAGTCCCACTGGAAAGTGGATGATGATTGGGAAGGCTTTAAAATTGAATGGTTGCACATGATGATGATTTTTTCCCTAATATTGAATGGTTGTAGATGATGGAACAAAAACATGATATTGACATGATTCTATTTGGTGACATAATACCACTTGAGTCTACAAACCAAGTGGAATACAACTTGTCTGTAGCAACACATGTTCGTAAAGAATTGGAAGAGACAATGATAGAGGAAGACGCAAATAATGCAGCCCACAAAGAGAAAACAAAGAGAGGCAGAGGCAATGAAGTACGTGCAAGAGGAGAAATCTCTAATTGCAGAGAAAAAGGACTAGAACCAATGTGGTTCTGCAAATATTTTTAATTCTACCATTGATTCCCAGTGTGCTAGTATAGATGATGATTATGAAAAAGAGTTAAATTTTCTTGAAACATGGCTTGGAACACCATGTCTTGATGGACTGACATGCAACAAAAAGTTATCTCACAAGAAAATATGTTAGGCATAGATTTCAGAGTAGATGGGAAAGAATCAGAGAGGAGAACAAAGCTTGGAGAATCCCACTCAAATTTCATGATGGTGATGAATAATATAAAAGTGAATCCCATAATGTAGACATGCATATGGATGAAAAATATGCAACAAATATTGTAGAAAGAGAAGTTTAAGCCTTCTTTTTTTTAAGTGGAGAAGGAGCATATAAATTCTAAAGGACTCCACTATAATATGTAGTATGCAGATGATGGTGAATCACAATGTGGTGAAACACATGTAGATGATGATTGCAAAGTGAGGTGTGTATTGGTGCATCCACCTGGAACTTATGGATTTGATGAATTTAAAATTTTCAATGAGTACATGCATGCTCAGATAACCCACCATAGGGTGAATGATCATTATGTTTATGAAATGTGTGGTTTCTTTTTTTGAAAAATAGAATTATTGTGGTAATATGGCAAGAGACATGTTTGATGAAGAAATGAAGGTTGATGATGCTATTTTAGCAACAAGAGATGAAGCAGTTGGCATTTCTCATGAGCAATTACATGATCTAGCAGCAATTGATGATCATGAAGAGGATAAAGTGATTGAATATATTTTCATGAGAATATCCACTAACAATGTAATAATGGAATACAACCTCCATGCAGTTGAGAAGGCGGCAGAAAAGGAAGAGGTAGATGAAGAATATGTCACTAAAGAACATAACAAATATTTTTTTTGTCATTATTTTTTAATATGCAGGTGTTCAAAATAGCGTGGGAGAAAAAGTTGAAAACAAATTTACTAATAAGTTTTATCCAAATTTGTAGCTCATTGAAGAATGGATTCAAAAATGTTATGAAGACAACTCACAAAATATAAGAAAAGAGAGATCAATGAATTAAAAATAAACCACTTCGATGGGGAATACTTATTTACATTACATAAACGAATAATTCTTGGATGGTACAAATGAAAAAACATCCTTTGTATAGATAGGAGTCCATGGAGTTAGAATATAATCCTAGCTGAACTAACAATAATAATGTAAGGGCACAACAATAACAATAGTGGCTTTTATGGGGCACAATAATATCAATATGGGGGCTAAAGGGGTACAACAATAACAATAACAGGGCTATAACAACGACAATAAGGGACTAGACTAGTAATATAGGGACCTAACATTCCCCTCTCCTTCAAATAATGTTTTTCTCAATGCTTGAGTAGCTCTGGATGCTTCTGTATAAAATTATCATCCTCCCATGTAGAATCTGTAGTGGGTAAGTTCTTCCACTTGATGATATACTCTGAAACTGATCGATTTCATAGCTTTCGAGTTCTTGTTTCCGTGACTACTTCAGGTTCCAATATCAATTTTCCTTCCTCATCAAGTTCTAGCAATATTGTTTGAACTAGAGGTTTGTCACCTATAACCCTATTTAAGCATGAAACATGGAAAAAGTGGGTACTCTTGAAAACGATCAGGAAGCTCTAATTTGTATTCCATAGTACGAATCTTTTACAACACCTTGTAAGGAAAATAGTACTTTGGCGATAATTTTTTATCCTTCTTAGCTTGCTTGAGGGAAATTTGTTTATATGGTTCTAGCCGTCAAAATACACGGTATCCTACATCAAAAATTCTCTCATCTTGATGTTGATCTTCCTGTTGTTTCTATCGATTTTGTACCAAATTTAGCTTATCCTTTAAGAGTTGGAGAACTTATTATTGATGCTTGATGTGATCTTTCACTGGTTGAACCATATAATTTTCTCTTAAATTTGATGTGATGGATGGTGGATACTATCCATAAAGTGCCATAAATGGGGTCATTTTTGTTGCAGTATGGAAGGAAGTGATATACCACCAATCAGCCAAAGGTAACCACTTGATCCATTGTGTTTATTTATCAGATACAGAACAACGAAAATATCCTTCCAAACATTTGTTGACTATATCAGTTTTCCCATCAGATTGAGGATGATAAGTTGATTTATGAGCTAGTTGAGTACCCAAGAAAGAAAATAATTCTGTCCAAAAATTTCCAGTAAAAATGGGAAATCTGTCGCTTACAATAATATTTGGGTTTCCATGTACCCTTTGAATTTTTTCCATAAATGCAGTACCAATTGTACTTTACTTAATGGATGAGATAATGCACAAAAGTATGCATACTTGGTAAGTATATCAACTACCACCATGATGACACTCTTTCCCTTGGACTTATGTAAACCTGTGATAAAATCAATTGAAACCCTCTGCCAACGTTGACTTGGAATGGATAAAGGTTGTAGAGGCCCCGAGGTCGTAATTGTATCCACGTTATTTTGCTGGAAAACCAAACATTCCGCGAAAATATTTTGAATATCAGATTTAAGGCCATCCAAAAAAAATTATTTCTTCAACACGTGGTAAGATTTTAAAAATCCTGAGTTTCCTCCTAAGGCAGATGTGTGCAATTCCAAGAATCATTGTTTTAGTTTGGAATTCGAACAAAGATATAAGCGATATTTGTACCATAACGAACCATTTTTCCGACTAAATTTATCAAATGTACTAGGATATTGTTGCAAATTTTGAATGAGTGTCCACACTTCTTCATCATTAATCCATTCATCCCTTGCTTTAGTTATCTAATCTGGTTGGATAATAGAAATGGCAGAAAGCCATGCTTCCACCTCTTCGTCCTTTCTTGAGAGTGCATCTAAAACAAAATTTAGCTTCCATTTTTTGCATATGATTTCAAAATCATAACCCACATCTTTGTGTCCCATTTTTTCTACTCTTCTGAAGATATTATTTGTTCCAAAAAGTATTGAAGACTATCATGATTATTTTTTACCTTGAAGTGTCTTCCCATTGGGTAAGGTCACAATTTCTTTAGTGCATGTAGTATTGACAACATTTATGTACTGAAACCAGCTCCAAAAAGAGAATAAAAGAGATATCAATGCCTTATAAATAAGCCACTTCAAGGGGGAAACCTCCAATACATTACATGAATGAAAAATTCTTGGATGATACAAATGACAAAACCTCCTCTCTATATATAGGTGTCCATGGGGTCACAATGTAATCCTAGTGGGGCCACAATGTAATCCAAACTGACCTAACAATAATAATGTAAGGGCACAATAATAACAATATGGGGGTTACAACGGTACAACAATAACAATAAGGGGGTTACACTAACAACAAGGGACTATACTAGTAATATAAGGACCTAACATGCTCCTCTCCTTCAAGAAAGTGTTGTCTTCAACGCTTGAGTAGCTCCGGGTGCTTCTATATAAAATTCTCATCCTCCCATGTAGAATCTTCAGTGGGTAATTTCTTCCATTTGATGAGATACTCTGAAATTGATCGATTTCATAGCTGTCGAGTTCTTGTTTCCGTCACTGCATCAGGTTCCAATATGTTTTTTCCTTCGTCGTCAAGTTTTGGAAATATTGTTTTAACTGGAAGTTTTTCCCCTATAACCTTTTTAAAGCATGAAACATGGAAAACTGGATGTACTCATGAAGAAGTAGGAAGCTCCAATTTGTAAGCCATAGTACCAATCTTTTGCAACACCTTGTAAGGACCATAGTACATTGACGATAATTTATTATCCTTCTTAGCTTGCTTGAGGGAAATTTGTTTGTATGGTTGTAGCCATAAAAATACCCAGTCTCCCACATTAAAACTTCTCTCACTGCGACGTTGATCTACCTGTTGTTTCATCTGATTTTGTGCCAAATTTAGGTTATCCTTTAAGATTTGGAGAACTTCTTGTTGATGCTCAATGTGATCCTCTACTAATTGAACCCTAGAATTTTCCCTTAAAGAAGATGTGATGGACAGTAGGTGTTATCCATAAAGTGCCATAAATGGGGTCATTTTTTCTGCAATATGGAAGGAAGTGTTATACCACCATTCAGCAACAGGTAACCACTTGACCCATTTTTCTTGCTTATCAGATACAAAACAATGAAGATATCCTTCCAAACATTTATTCACTATCTCTGTTTGACCAGCGGATTTAGGATGATAATATGATCTATGAGCTAGTTGAGTACCCAAACAAGAAAATAATCCCGTCCAAAAATTTCCTGTAAAAATGGGATCTCTATCAGTTACAATAATATTCGGGTTTCCATGTAGCTTTTGAATTGTTTCCATAAATGCAGTAGCAACTGTACTTGCTTTAAATGGATGATATAATTCAAAAAAGTGTGAATACTTGTTAATTCTATCAACTACCATCATGATGACACTTCTTCC
The DNA here is from genome assembly GCA_034641835.2 of Pinus albicaulis. Classification (NCBI taxonomy): domain Eukaryota; kingdom Viridiplantae; phylum Streptophyta; class Pinopsida; order Pinales; family Pinaceae; genus Pinus; species Pinus albicaulis. The sequence goes on along the minus strand of CM076572.1, from coordinate 125,228,429 downwards.
TTTGGACTTAGGTAAACCTATGATAAAATCCATTGAAATCTCCTCCCAACATTGACTTGGAATGGATAAAGGTTGTAGAAGACCCGGGGTCTTAATTGTCTCAACTTTATTTTGCTAGAAAACCAAACATTCCGCCACAAAATTTTGAATATCAGATTTAAGGCCATCCCAAAAAAATTATTTCTTCACCCTGTGGTAAGTTTTCAAAAATCCTGAGTGTCCTCCTAAAGGAGAAGTGTGCAATTCCAAAAGAATATTTTGTTTTAGTTGGGAATTCTTGTAAATATATAAGCAATATTTGTACCATAAGGAATCAATTTTCCAATTAAATGTATCATATGTACTAGGATATTGCTGCAACTTTTGAATGAGTGTCCAAACTTCTTCCTCCTTCTTCCATTCATCCCTTTTTTTTGTTATCCAATCTGGTTGGGTAATAGAAATGGTAGAAAGAAATGCTTCCACCTCTTCATCCTTTCTTGAGAGTGCATCTGCAACAACATTTAGCTTCCCTTTTTTGTAAATGATTTCAAAGTCATAACCCAACATCTTTGTGACCCAATCTTGCTTCTCTTCCGAAGATATTCTTTGTTCCAAAAAGTGTTTAAGACTATCATGATCAGTTTTTACCTTGAAGTGTCTTCTGATTAGGTAAGGTCTCCATTTCTTTAGTGCATGTAGTATTTCCAACATTCCCTTCTCATAAATATTCTTTTGTAAATACTTTCCTTTGATTGAACAACTTTCAAAAGCAATGGGTCTTCCTTCTTGTATTAAAACAACACCAATTCCATTTCCCGAGGCATCACATTCCAAAATAAAGGTTTTTGTGAAGTTTGGCATAGCTAAGATTGGTGCTAGGCACATTGCCTCTTTAAGATGTTCAAATGCCTTAGTTGCTTCAGGAGTCCATGAAAATGCATCTTTCTTCAATAACGTTGTTAGAGGTGTTGCTATTCTCCCATAATTATTAATAAACTTGCGATAATACCCTGTTAACCCGAGATATCTGCGCAACTGCTTTATGGTTGTGGGTAATTTCCATTCCTTAATGGCTTTAATTTTGTTAGGGTCCACCTTAACACCCTTGTGCGATACAATATTACCCAGATATTCCACCTCTTGTACTCCAAAGAAACATTTGGATGTTTTTGCATATAAGTGTTTCTCCTCCAATAGTTTGAGCACCTTGTCAACATGTTGAACATGATCCTTCGAAAACCTACTATAGATTACTATATCATCAAAAAATACTAGCACAAATTTTCTAAGGAATGGTTTGAAAATGGGATTCATCAACACTTGAAATGTAGAGGGTGCAATGGTAAGGCCAAAATGCATGACCAAAAATTCATAATGACCCTCATGAGTTTCAAATGTTGTTTTCAGAATATCTTCAGTCTTCATTATAATTTGATGATATCCTAAATGAAGATCCAACTTGGTAAAATAAATTGCTCCATGTAATTCATCCAATAATTCATCAATCACAGGAATGGGAAATTTATATTTAATAGTGAGCTTATTGAGCTCCCTATAATCCAAACACATGCGAGATGATCCATCCTTCTTGTGCACCAATAATACTAGAGCAGAGAAATAACTTTGACTAGGTTGAATTATACAAGCGTCTAACATTTTTGCAATCGTACGTTCAATTTCACTCTTTTGAACATAAGGATATCTGTAAGGCTGGATGTTTGGAGTAACACTTCCTGGAATCAAAGAAATAGCATGATAATTATCATGAATAGGTGGGAGTCCTTTGGGAGTATCAAACACCTTGGAATGATTGTCCAAGACTCTTTGGAGATATGGAGAAATAGATGATTTTGATGTTGGAACTTCTAGTGAGCATAATTGTGCAATTATGCCTCGTTGTTCTTTATTTAGAATATTTGTCATGACATTAGAGCTTATTATATTTCCTAGCTTCCCTGTCATACCCTGTAATTTGATTTCCTTTCCTTCAAAAAAAAAATTCAAGAAAAGTTCTTGAAAATTAAAAGCTACCGTCCCCAAATATTGTAACCATTGTACTCCTAGTATGACATTAGCACCTCCCATTGGGATGGAAAGCATTGGACTATTCAATACATATTCCCCCATGGATAGATTGATATTATGGAATTTTCCAGAGCAATTTATAGTTCCTCCATTTGCAACCATCACATGACATTCTGGTGTTGGGTATAGGAAACAATTCAATTCCTTGGCTACCTTACAATGAATAAAATTATGGGTACTACCCGAATCAATCAACACTATTACCTTTTTCTTCTTGATATGTCCTTCTATCTTGAGAGTTTGAGGAGTGGTAATTCCTGCCAATACATTACATCATATGGTCAGACTCATTCCTTCTTCTTCTACAGTTTCTTCGTGGTGTATATCCTCTTCTTTTTAAGTTTCTTTTTCATTTTCATCCTCCTCTTCAAAATCTATGTAAAATAATTTCTTCTCATCACCCTTATGACCTTTACTGTATTTTCTATCACAACTATAGCAAAGCCCTTTTGCTCTTTTTTCTTCCAATTTTTGTGGTGTAAACCTTGTAGGTTGTGGACTTTTAGGAGTAGCAACATTTCCATCTTTATAGATGTGAGTGGTATGCTTCCTTATTGCCATAATTTTACATTCAATTTTTCTTGCCAACCTGAATGCCTTCTCTAATGATTTCAGTTCCCAAATGTGAACTTCATGTTGGATATTATCCTTTAAAGTCCCTATGAAGACAACAATCCTATGTTCCTCTAGAATATCAGTTACCCTTATATCCAATTTTTGGAATTCCTCAATGTGCTCCACCACTAAACCCTTTTGTTTGAGATTGACCAATTGGCTAAAGAAGGTGTTGCTCTTTATATCCTCATAATTGTCTATCATTTCCGCCATAAAAAATGACCAAGTGAAAAAATTTTACGAGAGAAAAGCCATCGATACTATACAAATGTATTTTCTTCTAGATGTAAAGTTGCAATGCATACCTTTTGTGTGTTTTTCACGTTATTGATATCAAAATATTTCTCCATATGTAGTATCCATGTTACGGGATCCTTGCGATCAAACTTCCTCATATCCATCTTTGGAATATGGTGGTTCTTAAATCCAACATTAGAGTTTATGAAACCACGATTAACATTTATTTTGTTCTCATCATGAGTTTCCTCTATTATCTTTTCGCCATTAGGAAAAATTTATTGTATCAACTTTGCCAAACCTTCGATGTCTACTTTTATATTATTCTTCATGTCTTCCATTTTTCATCGATATTAGCTTCCATGTCATCCATCTTAGCTTCCATGCCAACTTCCATGCCATCTATCTTAGCCTCCAAACCATTCATCTTAGCTTCCATGCCTTTCTTCAAAACATCCATATTAGCTTCCATGCCTTTCTTCAAAAATTCCATTTCATTTTTTGTTACTCTTTGTGATAGCGAAATTTGGTGCGCTTGCTCATGGACTTTTGATATCTCATGTTACATTTCTTCATCTTCATGAGTCATAATAGAGCCTTTTGAAGCTTTAATGGATGTTGAATTATTTTTAGGAGGAATTTTAGAACCAAATAATGATATATATGCTCAATAGGCCTTTGGGGTCACCTAGAACTGATTTCTCAAACAAGACTATGCAATTTGAAAAAAATAACACACCTTTTTCTTGATTTCGAAGAGCTCAATATTTAAACTAGATTATATCTGTGATTTCGGATCTTCAATATATGAAATTCGGCCCTGAAGTAGCCCTCTGAATCATATTTCTAATGCCACATGTTTGACCTGATTCGGATTCTTGAAGACAAAGTTATGGCCAATCTCCTATAATTACCTAATTATGGACTGGTTCAATAGAGTGAAATTGTACGACCTGTCACCTATCATTGTGTTGTCCTCCATAGGCCCTGAATTTGATATAGCTTAAACTAAAGTCTGTGTACTTGTAGACAATTTTTACAGAATTCCAATTCGATGCTCAGAGAGAGAGTTATAAAATTTTTCCCACGATCACCTCTTAGAGATGAAATTCGGGAGCCTGAAAAAGACCCAACTTCCATAGACCATATCTCTGAAAATATTGCGAAACAAGCTCTGAAATTTTGCGACAATCTTCCTCAGGATATTTTGTTCACTTCATAAGCATTTCAACTTTTGAACCTTCATAGAAACAAAGTTATAGTGAAAATACCATGATGACTTGTTTAGGTTAAATTTAGGAGCCTGCAAAAAGACCTAACTTCCATAGATAATATCTCCAAAAATGTTGTGAACCAAGCTCTAAAATTTTACGAAGATGTTCCTCAGGACTTTGTCTTCACACTCCAAAACTTTCAGCTTCTAAACCTTCGTAGAAAAAATGTTATAACAAAAATTCCACGATGACCTATTTGGGGCACCGAAACCATAGAATCCAAAGCTCTGATACCAAATGTTGTGAAACCAGCTCCAAAAAGAGAAGAAAAGAGATATCAACACCTTAGAAATAAGCCACTTCGAGGGGGAAACCTCCAATACATTACATGAATGAAAAATTCTTGGATGATACAAATGAAAAAACCTCCTCTCTATATATAGGAGTCCATGGGGCCACAATGTAATCCTAGCCGACCTAACAATAATAATGTAAGGGAACAATAACAACAATATGGGGGTTACAGGGGTACAATAATAACAATAAGGGGGTTACACTAACAACAATAAGGGACTATACTAGTAATATAACGACCTAAAAATTTCCATCTCATAAATGGATTTCTATAAATATTTTCATTTGATTATATGACTTTCAAAAGAAATGGGTATTCCTTCTTTCATTAAAACAACACCAATTCCATTTCCCGAGGCATCACATTCAACAATAAAGGTTTTTGTGAAGTGTGACGTAGCTAAGACTAGTGATAGGAACATTGCCTCTTTAAGATGTTCAAAGGCCTTAGTTACTTCAGGAGTCCATGAAAATTCAGCTTGATTCAATAACATTGTTAAAGGTGCTGCTATTCTCCCATAATTATTAACAAACTTGTGATAATACCTTGTTAACCTGAGAAATCCTCGTAACTTATTTATGGTTGCGGGGAGTTTCCATTCATTGATGGCTTTAATTTTGTTAGGGTCTACCTTAACACCCTCCTAAGATACAATATGACCCATATATTTCACCTCCTATACTCCAAAAAAAAATTTGTAGGTTTTTGCATATAATTGTTTCTCATCCAATAGTTTGAGCACTCTATCAACATGTTGAACATGATCCTTCCAAGACCCATTGTAGATTAGTATATCATCAAAAAATACTAACAAAAATTTTCTAAGGAAGGTTTTGAAAATGGAATTCATCACCCTTGAAATGTAGAACGTGCATTGGTAAGGCCAAAAGGCATGACCAAAAATTCATAATGACCCTCATGAGTTTGAAATGTTTTTTTCGCGGTATCTTTAGTCCTCATTCTAATTTGATGATATCCTAAATGAAGATCCAACTTGGTAAAATAGATTGATGCATGTAATTCATCCAATAGTTCAACAATCATAAGAATGGGAAATTTATCTTTAATAGTGAGCTTATTTAGCTCCCTATAATCCGGACACACGTGCCATGATCCATACTTCTTGTGCACCAATACTATTGGATCAAAGAGAGAACTTTGAATATCTTGAATTATACCAACCTCTAATATTTCTACAATCATACATTCAGTTTCTCTCTATTGGACATAAGGATATCTATTAGGCCTGAGATTTTGAGGAACACTTTCTGGAATTAAATGAATAGCATGATCATGAGTAGGAGTAGGTGGGAGTCATTTGGGAGTTTCAAAAACCTTGGAATGATTGTCCAAGACTTTTTGGAGATCTGGAGAAATAGATTATTTTGATTTTGGAACTTCTAGTGAGCATAATTGTGAAATTATGCCTTGTTGTTCTTTCTTCAAAATCTTTGTCATGACATTAGAGCTTATTATCATTCCTAACTTCTATGTGATACCCCTTAATTCAACTTCCTTTCATTACGAAATGTTTTTTAAGAAAATTTATTGAAAATTAAAAGCTAAGGTCCCCAAAGATTGTAATCATTGTACTCCTAGTACAACACCCACACCTACCTTTGGAATGGAAATCATTGGACTGTTCAATAAATATTTCCCCATGGTTAGCTTGATATTATGGAATTTTCTAGAGAAATTTATAGTTCCTCTATTTGCAACCATCACTTGACACTCTGGTGTTGGCTATAGGAAGCAATTCAATTCCTTGGCTACGTTACAATGAATAAAATTATGGGTACTACCTGAATCAATAAAAAATATTACATTTTTCTTCTTGATATGTCCTTCTATCTTGAGAGTTTGAGGAGTGGTAATTCATGCCAATGCATTACATGATATGGTCGAACTCATTTATTCTTTCTCTAGGGTTGGTTCTTGGTGTATATTGTCTTCTTCAATTTTTCTTGTTCATTTTCTTCCTCCTCTTCACAATCTATGTAAAATAATTTCTTCTCAACACACTTATGACCTTTAGTGTATTTTATATCACAATTGTAGCAAAGCTCTTTTGCTATTTTTTCTTCCAATTGTTGTCGTGTCAGCCTTATAGGTTGTGGAATTATAGGAGTAACAACACTTCCATCTTTATAGATGTGAGTGGTAGGCTTCAACGCCATAATTTTACATTCAATTTTTCATGCCAACCTCAATGCCTTCTCCAGTGAATCAAGTTCCCAAAGGCGAAACTCATGTTGGATGTTATCATTTAAAGTCCCAATGAAGACATCAATAATGTGTTCCTCTACAATATCAATTACCCTTATATTCAATTTTTGGAAGTCCTTAATGTGCTCCACCAGTGAACCATTTTTTTTGAGATTCATCAATTGGTTAAAGGAGGTGTTTCTCTTTGTATCCTCATAATGGGCTATCATTTCATCTGTAAAAATTGACCAAGTGACAATTTTTTTATAGGAACAAAGCCATCAATACCAGAAAAATATATTTTGTTCTAAATATAAAGTTTCAATGCATACCTTTTGTGTGTTTTGCACATTATTGAGATCAAAATATTGTTCTATCAATAGTATCCATGTTACAAGATTCTTACCATAAAAATTCCTCATATTGATCTTTGGAATATGGTGGGTATTGAATCCATAATTAGATTTTATGAAATCATGATTAAAATTTATGTATTTCTCATTATGGGTTTCCTCTACTATATTTTATCCATTAGGAATAATTTTTTGTATCAACTTTGTCAAAACTTCCTTCAAACCTTCCATGTCTGCTTTTAGATCATTCTTCATGTCTTCCATCCTTTCTTCCATGTCTCCCATAGAATTCTTCAAACCATCCATCTTATTTTGCACGACTTTATTCAAACCATTGATATTAACTTCCATGCCTTTCTTCAAAACTTCCATTTCATTTTTTATTTCTCTTTGTGAGAGCGAAAGTTGTTGCAATTTCTCTTGTAATTTTTATATATCGTGTTGCACTTATTCCTCTTCATGAGTCATAGTAGAGCCTTTTGAGGGATTAATGGTGTCTGTTAACTCCCTGTAATTTGCTAGATTGATTGAGATACAAATGGACAAGGATAACATCAAACCAAGCTTTGGAATCCAACGACCTAGCCTTCTTGGATTCAGAGAAGGATCTCTCTATTAGGTGCAATGATATGAACTTGTTTTCTAATTAGGGTTGAATTTAGGTTGGTTATGAAATATTGGGTTTTTTTATTGTTTTTTGGTTGGGTATGATTCTTAGATAGACTAGATAGAAATAAGGAAAACTTCAAGTCATTGGGAAATGGAGTCTAACAAGGTCATGATAGGTTCATTAACGGATTAGGGAGTATTGTAGGGAAAATCTAGCTTGGTTGGTGGATCTTTGAGGTTTGAAGGATCATGAGATGGACATTAATTTTGAGAAACAAAGTTTGACAAAGAGAAGTAAAGAATTCTCTATCATATAGTTAAACAAAGGGATTTGGAAGAATCATAAGCATAGAGAGAAAATCAAAGGCATGGAAAACCCTAAACTTGTTGATTCACACTTAAAGCAAATAATTATCCAAGACAAACATTCAAATGAAATACAGAAAGGCAAGAAACATATTTAACTTTTAGTGATTTCATCATCAAAGACAGAAAACATTTAAGATGCACAAATAACTATAATCAGAGAAGGAGAGAAACCCTGAACATCCAATATTATAGCTATGAAGGTCCTTTAAAAAAATTAGCTAAGTAAATGCAAAGAGCGAGATTGAAACAAACTTCTTTGAAAAACCTAAGTAATGATGCTTTAAATATATGACTTCAAAAATAGTTTTTTTAGTGGCAACAAGAAGTAGGGCTAGCCATAAATAATGTTGGATACCATTTTTTTTAAACCATTCAACAAATAAACAAGCTTAGGAGATCCTTAGAGAGAAAAGAAGGATTCTCTAACATGTCCTAGCAGAATAAAACATTAAGGTAGTGAAGAAAAAATAGACCTAAGGTGCCATTAGAAAACATTTCTTAGTATAAATTCTTTGTCCGACTACAACATAGAAAGATGGAAAAAAAATGATAAACTAGAAATCATAGACAAAAACAAACACTTCACCATCAACCAGACTCGTGGATCCTGCAACCAGTCCTCCTCCATCAACAGACAAAGCAGGGCATTCATAAACTCCAAGACATCAAGTCCTTTTTAAATTCTAAGGGACTATGTATTACTTCAGAATCAATCATCAAAATCCAACACAATACATAAGAGCCTCATTCTCTATTTATGGAGCAAGTGAGGAGGTGGAAACCATAAGAGGCTTCCAGAAACCCTAATTCTGTCATAAATGTCATTTATGTGCTTAATGACCATGCAAGGCCCAAGACACATAATAGATACGCTAATAAATGAAAAATATCATAACATAACTCCTCAATCAAATCTGGAGTGATTTGCCCAAGAAAATATTAAAAAACAATTTTTCCATAAATTTGTGTCTTTTGTTGACTTTTGTCAAAAAGATAGTCTCTTTGTGGAGCGTTACTTTTGCTGAAAATAGGTTGTTTTGCAACCACGTTTTGGGCCACTTCCCGATGTCGGATTTGGCTTCGTGATGGCCCGTTGGAAAGCGTGAAGAGTCTAATTTTGAAAAATTCTTGTGGTTTTCTGATCTAGCTCCTATAACGCTATAAAAAATGTAAAACCCTTAGAGTGTATTTTGCACAATGCTAGGCCTAAAATAGAGGCAGAAAGGTGATTTTTGAGATGTTTTTTGACCTTTCGAGGGGTCAATACTACTCCAAATATTCTAAAATTTTGTGTAGATGTTGTGCAGGTCATGAAAAATCCAAAAATTTCAAGCTTTCATCTTAAATATGCTCCAAATGTTTCCAGAGTGCCAGTGGCACTGCGCAAATGGGGCCAAAATTTCTCAAAAAACAAAATCTTCTCCAGATTCCTTCAAAATTGGTGGAGAACCTCCCTAAATGTTTTTATATAATTTCTAAGAAGCCTTAGCCAAAATTCCAAGGCTATTGTGCTCATTTTCCATTTTTACATTTTTTACCTCAAGGAGAGCCTCCTTTTGATAAATGGAAAAAATAAATCTCTTTCTAGCTTACCATTCTTCAACCATTTCTCACCCACTGAAGGGATACCAGTGGCTTTGGATATGGACATTACTGAAGTCTCAAATTTCACCCCTGCTAGGTCTGCATGTTTGTTTTGTAAATTGAGGATGAGGAGCCTTGTAAGCTCATGATTTCTCTTCAACTTCTTGACCTTCTCACAAAACTGAAAACACCTTGTGTTTTGAAAGCATGACAAGATCCTAGGAGAAGATGTGATAGCCACTGTATTTTTGGGTTGCAACCTATTAACTTTCCCTCCCTTGTGCTTTGTCTTTGAAGGCCTTTGACCTCCTCCACTACCACTACTGTTTTTAGTCTCTAACATGGTGATGGGAGACACTGGTCTAAAAATTGAGGTTTAGTGGAAAAACCAAGAGAGAAATGATGATGAGGTCAAATTTAGCTAAGGAGATGAGTTCTGAGGTTGTGAGTGGTTTTGTAGATTGAGGAGTTTAACCATGAATATAGTAACGACCTTAATTCCCTTACCCACCCATGCTATCAAATTTGGTTTGAAAATGCATTTTTAGAATAGCAAGGTTCCTTTGTGACTTTGACCTAGTGTTTCACCCTCCTAGGGTTTTGACCTCAACAACTAGACAAAAATAAGATGATTCTGTAAATTCGCTTGGGGGATCAAGAGATTTTTCTACTTACCACCTTCTTCAACCTACTTCTAACTTGAAAACACCTAAAAAAGGAGAACTTTAGGCAACAGGCATCTTTCTTCCACCTTTTGTAACTTCTTGGAATTTGCGCAGCACCTCTGCCCGAGCTGTCACATTGGACAGTTTGCACAGTGCCATAAGGTTGAACGGTGATTAGCATAGCGCTAGGCGGGCTGCACACCTTCTGGGCGGGTCGTGTCATCTGTTTATGAAGTGCTCAGACGAACAAGCAGCTCTTGCACGTGGGGTGGGTGAGTTGGGCGGCATTTTTGTGTAGCGCCCAGGTAAATGAGTTGAGGTGTTAGGCGAGAGGTAGGGTTTTTCGTCTTTAGGGCGAGCTGGGCCTGTGTTTGTTTAATGCCCGAAGTTTGCGTAGCACCGAGTCCTTTTTGAATAGTACTATGTAAAACTGAATGGGAGGGGCGTGAGTTTGTGTAGTGCGGGCTCCCTTTTTGTGCAACACCCAAGTTTTGCACAGTCTCTAAACAATTTTCCCAGAAATGGCCCAGAAAATTTGAATTTTCTTTTTGGAGCTTCTTCCCTCCTTGCCAAGTGTGAAAATGATCTTGAAAATGAATTCAAAAAAACATTTATGCACTTTGAAATATAAATTAAACCAACAAACCCACTTTTACTATGTCTTGGTCTTTTTTCATTTGTTTCATAACATTTTGTCCTTTGGAGGGTTTCGAAAACTTCCTCAAGGCACTTTTTTCTCCTCTTGTGGTGTTGATTTGCAAGTGTAATTTTTACCCTTCTTCTTTCTGATAACTTGGGCTCTAAGAAATTTGTCTTTGGCATGCTTTTGTCATAAAGAACACTTTATTTTAATCTTCTTGGCATTTTTTTACTACTGGTGACCTGAAGACTGTTTCTTTTCCTCTTTTTCCTATTTTTAAGGTAGTAATAGGTTTATTTGCCAACAATAAAACAAACAATATTATGCCATGGGTTTCACTTGGGAATTTTCAGAGACTCAACCTCATGCAAGCCTTCTCTTGTTTACTTTGAATACATTTTTCATTTGGGAGGTTAGCCATTTTAAACTAATATTCTTGGCCATCTCTCCTTTTAGTGCAGGTGAGAACAATGTTATTTTTGAAAAACCCTAGAAAGGTAGCTTGAAATTCTCTGGTATCCATCTGCTATAATGAAGGAGGCTCTATGATTATCTTTTGATCATTTTTTCAGTTTTTCCAAATCCCTAGGTTTTAGGGCTGCTCAGAAAAATATAATCGGTGTTATCTTCTAAGTTCTTAAAAACCTATAAAAAATAATTTATTATTTCCAAAAAATCTTCAATTGTGCATTTATGGAGTTAGGTGACCTTTTCCCTTGCAACGCTAGCATTTATTCCTTGTTTGGCCAGAATCATTTACCAACCCCAATCTTCCTAAAACATATTCTTGCTACTGTCTCTTATTCACTGATGATCTTCCTGTGATGATTTTTCCCTTTTTTACCTTACCTCCTAGCTGATCTAATCACCCTTTTGGTCTTCTTTGCAGGAAAGTGAGCAAAGGGGAGTTGTCCCCTTACTAGATTCATGCTTCAGATGAAAGACCTCCCTTGAAGGATCTCTTAATTATTTTTGGACAAAGTTACTTGTCTGTTTCCCTCTTTTTTTGAAATCAGTCTCGTTGTAGGTATAAAACACAGATTTACAGGATACCAAATCCACCCTAGGACTCATGAGACCCGAGGTGACCTAGTGGAGGCTCTCTAGGACTTGGATTTTGGACTCAAACTTAGAACTTGGGCTCTATCAAGTGTGAGATAGAGTTTATGATAAACTAATGTGTACAAGGTCAAAATCCAATGTACTTGATCTGTCTAAAGAGACTACAAAATTAGTTTGAGATCATCAATGCTTGGGGTGTTTTGGGAAGGACAACGGAGCTTCTTTGATAAGTGATCTTAGTTGGCTGGGGTGCGTTGTAGGTAAAAACAAAAACAGAGGTTTTTTAGGCTAAGTTTACGAAGACATGGTGAATAATGAATGGCGTGAGCCAGTGATGGGTTTTCTGCGAATGGTAGTCTAGGCATGACTGGACAAGATGATAATATAGTGAAAATTTTATCTTAGGATAATGAAGGCAGTGAGATTTCTAGAACTCACAATGTTTCATGAACTTTGTTTCTAGAAATATTATGACAATCACTTAGTCATCCTATAAAGGAAAAAATTACTGATGACTAATAGTGGCTCAACTTGGGGACGACGCTCCTTTTTAGGAGGTATCCAGAACTTCAAATATCAGTTTTTACGAAGACCAGTGCCTCAGACATTGGGTAGATTTTTCTCTCTTTTCATTTGTTGATGCTTGCTTGAGGTTGTGATATTAGTAATCTAAAACATATGATTTATATCAGCATCATCTCTACCTACCCAACCTACTTGCCTAACATTTTTTCTTCCTTGGGTGCACTTGAACTGGAAAACCTTTGACATTTTTCTTTTTGGAAAACAAAAATCAAAGTATCTAAATGTACCCTTATTTCTTATGAGAGTTCAAATTAGGCTAATGAACTCTCTTTATTTTCTACCTAGTCTACTTATTTGTCAATATTGAGTTGTTTGAAAAATTTTATTCTCTATCCTACTAACATGAAATTGAAAGCATGGTAAATCAGGATTAGGCAATCTGACTTACCATGAGTTGTGGGATAAGAACAAGATGCACACAAGTGTTATTTTTGTACAAATAAAAAATAGAAAACATAAGGGAAAAATATGTCATTTTTTAAGCATCCCTATTTTCCTCTTTGGTTCAAATTTGAGCATGTGGAACTAGCATCTTTCATTCCTAATCTACATCTATTGACAAGTCAAGATTAGATGTTTTGACAAGTTCTTCCTTTTACTACCCTATCAGCAAATAAATTGAAAACATGTTCAGCCATGATTAGGCTAGATGACTGAACAAGACTTCTCCTTATTTTTTTTATAAAAACAAGTAGTGGCATTTAGAATTGCACACTTTCAGGATCACTATTTTTTGGGTATGGGGCTATACCTTTCTTTCAAACTCTACCCTCTTTTTCCTTTTTCAATTTTTTTTTTTGTCCTTTATATTTCTTAATCAATTAATTTTATGTACAATGAGTGCTATATGAAAAGTTTAGGAATATTGACAAAAGTAGTGTTTGAGCATCCTTCCATTGACAGGACCTCCAAACATTTCTACTCCATCAAGCTCTTGTAGAAAGAAAGCATTGTTGCCTCTAGCTGAATGAATGATGTAAGGGCCTTTCCATAAATTTTCAAACTTACCATTTTTACCCTTATCTTCCCTTCTTGAATCCCACTTTAGAACTATATCTCCAATTTGGAAATCATTGGCCTTGGTTATCCTATCAAGATTTTTCTTAATATTGTCTTGTATTGCTTGTGTCCTCTTGTAAACTTCCTCCCTTGACTACTGCAAATGAATGGTTTGGTTTAGTCTTCTTTGCATGTCATTTTCTTCTGATTGTGCCTCTTGGAGGAACTTCATGACAGGAACTCCCAATGAGTTGGGGAAAACTGCATCCATGCCATACACTAGTTGATAGGGAGACATACTAATTGATTTCTTGGTGGTTAGTCTATCAGCCTATAGTGCATGCACTAGTATTCCATGCCATGCCTTTTGATTTAGTTTTAGGAGCTTCTTAATGATGTTCACCAAGATCTTGTTAGAGGACTCAGCTAACCCATTTCCTTACAGGTAATAAGAAGTGTATTGACCTAGTATGATGTGATATTTATAAAAAAATCCCACCATTTTCTTAGATGTAAAGGCAACAGCATTATCGGTGATGATTTTTCTAGGACAACTGAACCTAGATAAGATGTTGGTTTCAAAGAATTTGATAATGACTGAGTGAGTGGCATTTCTAGAAGGGATGGCCTCTATCCATTTGGTGAAGTAATTAGTGGCAATAAGGATCCTCTTATTTTGGGCAGATGAGGTAGGATGGATTTCTTCAATGAATTCCAACCCCCACTATTGGAAAGGAGCTTCAACACTGATAGGATGCAATGGAAAAGGTACAAGTTTTCTTTTTGCATCGAATATTTGGAACTTATGGCAAGTCACGACTAGTTTGTGAGTATCAAGAAAAAGGGTAGGCCAATATTAGCTAGCTCTAAGGATCTTGTTGGCTGTAGTCTTCCAATACAGGTGATCTCCACATTCCCCTTCGTGAAATTCATGCATGATATTTTCTGCATTATCTTCAAGAAAACATTTAAGTAACAAACCAACAAAACTCTTCTGGTACAATACTCCATCTAAAATGCAAAAAATTAAAGCTTTTTGTTTTAAGAATCTAGATTTAATCTTTGACAGGGAAGGAGGAGCATTGAGATAAAGAAGCACATAGATTATATCAGCATACCAAGATGAATTTAATAACATTTCTTCAATGTATGGAGCTGTGAATTCTTATGTAATCTGTAACACACCAACCATATTCATTTATAAAGCTTGGAAATTTGATTCAGCCATAAGTTTTGCAAGTCCTTGTCCTTTAATCAATTTAGTGGGTCTGATTTCTAAATCATATTCTAAGATAGTAGCAATCCACTTCCCATTTTACCATCAGGGTCTTGGTTAAGTATGTCTTTGACCACTATGTGTGGGACAAAAGCTATGATATGTGAATGAAAAATATGAACTCTAATATCTTTCAAAGCTTTGATTAAGGCAAAGGATTGCTTCTCCATGATGTTATACTTTAGAGGAGCATCCCTCAAGGCCTTGTTGAAGAAAGTTATGGGATGTTCTTGTCCCATGATGTTCTTTTGCAATAATACTGTAGCAACAGTGTGTGTAGAAATCCTTGGTGGAGTTAGGGCTGATTAAGACTGGTGTTTGTGTGAGTGGTTGTTTTACAATCTCAAAAGATTTTTTTTCTTCCATATTCCACTTTACTCCTACTTCCTTAATATTCCGTAGGAGTTCAGCAAGGTTGGGGATGAATCTTCTTAGGAAGTTGATCTTCCCATTGAAAGATGGTAGCTTTTTAATGTTTCTAGGGTGGCTGATTTGTAATATGCCTTTTATCCTTTTAGGATCTATTTTGATTCCTTCTTCAAAGATGATGTGGCCTAAGAGTTTTTCTTCCTCAAGGCCAAAAATATTTTTGTTACAATTCAAAGAAAGGCCATACTTTCTACACTTTTCAAAAACTTTTCTCAAGTGGACTAAGTGTTCTTCATCTGTTTTAAAGTAGACAGTGATGTCATTAAGGTATATGACTATTAAGTAACCCACGTCCTCTGAAAAATATATGTTCATTTCCCTTTGGAAAGAGGCCCCTGCATTCATTAAACCGAATGGCATTTTAACGTACATGAATGTACCCCATGGTGTAGTGAAAGCAATTTGAGTTGGTCACTTGGAAAGACTAGTACTTGGTTATAACCTGAGAAGCCATCTAGTAATGAGATTCTTTGTCACCCAACTACCTTTTGGAGTATGCGATCCATTTTAGGCAAGGGGTAGTTGTCCTTTAAGGAGGCCTTGTTCAAATTTATGAAGTCAATGCAAAGTCCAATTTCCTTGGTTTTCTTCATAAATGACACAAGGTTGGACACCCATTCTGAGTATCTAATAAGGACTATGATCCCGACATCATACATTTTTTTAATTTCTTTCTCAACTGAAGGTAACAAGATGGGGTTAATCCTTCTCAATTTTTGTTTGAATGGTTTCTGATTTTCCTTGAGAGGAATTTTGTGTTGAGTGATTTTTGTGTCATAGGATTTCAGGTCTTCATACCCCCACGTAAAAACATCTTTATATTCTATAAAAAGCTCAATGTATTTCTGTTTTGCATGAGGATGGAGAGTTTTGGACAGCTTGATTATTTTGGGCTCTTCCATTCTTCCAATGTTACATTCTTCTACATTTGTTTCAGTGGATTCCATCTTGGGTTTCTTAGCTACATCATTAAAATCAAAGAACTCTTATAATGGTGTAAGGCCTCTTGGCAAGGTGTCGTCTTTACGTTGCAAAAACTCAAGTTCTCTTTGATCTAATTTATCAAATATTTCTGCAACACAAGGATTTTGAATGTGGGTTATATCAACATCAAAGAACAACTCTTTTTTGGTAGTTTCATCTTTAGCAAAACTATTTCTCTCAAATCTTAAACTTTGTTTTGTGTTTGCAATTCATTTCTAGATTGCAGAAAATCATCTATTTACTCATCACTCTCAAACACTTGCCAATGGTCCAATTTTTCCAATACAGTAGGCCTTTTTTTTACTTTTATGAGGTATTGTTTATTTTCATAAGGTAATGGGAAATTGCTGGCAGCAAAAGCAAGCTCATTGGCAAGGCAATTTTGGGCTGTAGGGATGAAAGTGAGCTCATACTTCTCAAAGGTTTTGACAAGATCTAGGGAAGCATTTATATACTCTCTCAGTCTAGGGTTCTTGGCTGACTATTCTCCCTTTATTTTTCTAATGAACAGTTCTGAATCTCCTTGAACCGATATTTTCTTAGCCTTGAGGTCGTTAAGTAAATGTAAACCAATAAGAAGAGCCTCATATTCTGCAATGTTATTAGTGCACTGGAAATGTATTCTATATGAAGTGCCTTCATTTGTGTTATGGATCCAAACCCCAGCTCCTGAGCTAGTCTTACCATAAGAGCCATCAAATCTCATATGACAAAGTGCGTCAATTTCATATTTGTCACTGTTTTGTACCTCAGGGCTACTAGAGTCTTGGGTGTCATTTTCTTGATTAGAGGGTTGATTTGGTTGTTCTGGGAGGCTTAGTTCTCCTCCATTGTCATTCACTTTTTCATTAATATCATTTTCATTGTACAAGATGAATGAGTCAAGGTCTGAGTGAATGGAATAAACTAGTGTGCTATTTGACCTATCTAAGCCACTCACCATATATTTCATGTGGGATTCCTAGTACAACCTCCTTGTTTGGTTGAAGACATGGATGGTGGCATAAGTCATGTCCATTTGAAGACTACCCTAGAGTTTGGCCCCCCATGATCTGGATAGAAGCATGCCATACTTTGGGGGGATGTCAGCAACAACTATGTCCATGACTAGACTTTTAGTGGGGATTTGTGCCAGATTGACACACAGATCCTTCATGAGGCCTAAACACTTACACCTACTTGAATCAAAAGAGTACAAGTCTTTGTAAGGATTTTTGATTTCTAGGCCTAATATATCCCTCACAACATTTTTCATGAGGTTGTGTGATGCACCAAAGTCTAGCATAGCATTATGCAGAATTTTGTCATGTATGTTGAGACTGGAATAGAAAGGGTGGATAGCTCCTTTTTGATATTTTCCCTCCACTTCAGGACCAAACAACAGCTCTGGTTTATCATCAGTTAAGTTTAAAGTGTTGGTATCATTCCCTATGTTTAGCACTTTGAAAATATGGGATCTATATACCTCTTGGGTCACCAATTCAGTGACGGGCATGGTTATCTTGATTTTGGCAATCTCCGCTTCAAAGCTGAAAGGTGTAGGTGTATTTATTACATTTACATCAATTTTATCATCCATAAAATTTTCTACATTTTTGATTTGTTGATTCTGATTTGATGGTTTGGAGAACAATGTTTTTTCAGGGCCACTAGTTGAAGTACTAGGACAGACTGAATCATTACAAGGTTGGCTAGTTTTTAGCTTGTTTAGATGAGCTTTCTTAGCTATAGTATTTGTGTTTTCCGCTATATTTTTAGGAATATGTTCAGTTTTCCTAACAATAATGTTTGAACGATTTGTTTTAGGAATATCTTGATTTTTGGAATCTAAGCTTCTGTGATCCATAATATAAATTAGAAGAAATTCTTTCGGTAATAATCACATGCAAAAGAACGTGGTCGACGCGTTTGGAACCAACCAGTGTGGTTCATCAATATCTTGATTCTTTTTTCTCCTAAGATCATATTGCCTATGGACTTCCATTATGGCATTCTCAAATACTACTTTGTAGTCTTCGAATCTTCATATGATTTTTCATTTGGTTTTTAAGAGAACATCCTTTGTTCTTCTTCGGTAAGAAAATTATTATTCTCATCATCAAAACCTATGACATTTACATGGTATTCTTCCAATTGTTCTGTTTCTCTCTCTTCTTCATCTACATAGTTGTCTTGGAAAGGGGTTCTAATTTGTTGGTCATTCTCACTTTATCTGATTTGGGGAGGGTCTCTTCTAAAATTCTGATTCCTATTCCTATTTTAAGGATTGACGTGGTTTTCCCTAGGAGGTGTTCTCTCATTCAAACTAATTTTTTCCATCATCCTCTCCATTGTCCTAACTAGGGAGTCAATTTTGGTGTTTGAAGAGGAGGTTGAAGGTACTGTTTCATATTTATAGGTTACTCTCTTCTCTGATCACATCCTAGCTCTTTTCTTAATTAAGTTGGCTTCTACACTCACAACCCCCTTTTGTATTTCTTCTAGAGTTAGGTAATCGCTCTCCCTTAGTTGATAGGCCATGTCAGCATCAAAGCCTTCTAGAAATTTTACTAAGGCTAAGCCTTGGGGAGGCTTTATGTGAGGTGGAAGGGCATTGTAAACACTGTTAAACCTAGTCGAGTAGTCTTGCACACTTTCCCCCAGATTCATTTTAATATTGTTATACTCGGAAAGAATTTGAAGGGGTTTTTTCATGATTTCCCACTTGTTTACGAAATTTTGGTAGAGGGAAGGGAGATCATGTATTCTGTTGGGAGGTAAGTTTTTGAACCATTTCTTGGGTTCTCCTCCGAGGCTCTAGGAAAAAATCCTCATTTGCATGGTTTCTTCTTCTATATCGATGTAGTCAAAAGCATAATTTATTCTATCTACATGTTTCTGGGTAGTGATGGATTTAGTCCCTGTGAAGTGAGGGATCTTGGACCAATAATCATTTGGCCAAGGTAATAGTGGTTGTGGTAGAGCCAATAAAGCATACCAAGTTGCCATGATGGGAGGAAATGGAAACAAAGGTTGATTTACAAGGGGAGGGTTTGCAGAAGGTGGAGGAGAATGGAGTGAAGTGGTTTGCATAGTGGTGGTGTGAATGGATGTAGTTGAGGTACTTGGGCCAGCGAATTGATTCTAAGAAGATTTGGGATGAAAAGAGCTGAAGTGATGGAGAAGATAAAATTCAGATGGAGTGGAAGGAGAAGCTTCTCTACTAGAGCTTTGCCACAAATCTATGGGCTCAAGGTCATCTTGGTCAATCCTACTTTGTGACTTGGTCCTGAATAGGTTCTTGGTATGGTGAAAGTCAAACTAAGGATCTTGTGAAATTGTAAGGTATTCTGGTGCAGAGCTTTCTCTACGAATGGTCCTAACAATGGTTGATTTTCCAGCTTTATAATTTTTCCACAAAATATTTTATGGATCATCAACTATGGTAGGAGGATTTGGGTCCGGGTGAGATCTGGTATTTATACTTTGTGAAGCCAGATCTCTTATTCAACTAACAGAGAGGCTAAAAAAGGTTCAGGAGTTTTTCTGGAAGGTTGACCTTGCTTAGTGTTTATTTTAATCACACACGGTATAACTAGGCCTTAAAACTGATTTGGGACTGATATGACACAATCCTAGGAAAACCTATGGGACTAGTGAGATGAAAAAAGGCCTACTGGACGTTAGTGGAGTCACCAGGTGGATGTTTTTGTAGTTTTGAGGGTATGTATATAATGGTCCACCACCAAATTTTGACAAAAATCAATCTAGGGATTGTTTTTGGTTTTCTGAGTTTCCTTATGTAGCCCTAAGGTTTCAATGAGTATCCGCCAGCTGAGCCATCATCTTGCTAGGATGGTGAGGCAATTAGCTTCTACTCTTGGCTATCAGTTGATTTTATGAGCTTAATTGAGATTTTGAGAGTTCCTAAGGGACACCTAGGATGTTTTTGACTCAAAATCCCACTGTGATCGCCATTATGTTAGCTCCCCGTAATTCTCTAGATTGATCGAGATACAAATGGATAGGGGTAACATCAAACAAAGCTTTGGAATCCAAGGACCTAGCCTTCCTATATTTAGAGAGGGATCTCTCTATTAGGTGCAAAGATTTGAACTTGTTTGCTGATTAGGTTTGACTTTAGGCTAGTTATGAAATATTGGGTTTGTTGATTTTTTTTTGGTTGGGTATGATGCTAAGGTAGACTAGATAGAAATAAGGAAAAATTCAAGTCATTGGGAAATGGAGTCTAACAAGGTCATGATAGGTTCATTAATGGATTAGGGAGTATTGTAGGGAAAATCCAGCTTGGTTTGTGGATCTTCGAGGTTTGAAGGATCATGAGATGGACATTAATTTTGAGAAACAAAGTTTGATAAAGAGTAGTAAAGAATTCTATATCATATACTTAAACAAAGGGATTTGGAAGAATCATAAGCATAGAGAGAAAATCAAAGGCAGAGAAAACCCTAAAATCTTTGATTCAGACTTAAAGCAGATAATTATCCAAGACAAACATTCAAATGAAATACAAAAAGATAAGAAACTTATTTAACTTTCAATGATTTCATCATCAAAGATAGAAAAATTTAAGGTGCACAAATAACTATAATCAGAGAAGGAGAGAAACCCTGAACATCCAATATTATAGCTATGAAGGTCCTTTAAAACAATTATTTAAGTAAATGCAAAGAGCAGGATTGAAACAAACTTCTTTGACAAACCTAAGTAATGATGCTTTAAATAGATGACTTCAAAAATAGTGTTTTTAGTGGCAACAAGAAGTAGGGCTAGATATGAATCATGATGGATAGCATATTTTTTAAACCATTCAAGAAATAAAAAATCTTAGGAGATCCTTAGAGAGTAAAGAAGGATTCTCTAACATGTTCTAGCAGAAGAAAACATTAATGTAGTGAAGAAAAAATAGACCTAAGGTGCCATTAGAAAACATTTCTCAGTCCAAATTATTTGTCCTAATGCAACATAGAAAGATGGAAACACAATGATAAACTAGAGAACATAAACAAAAAGAAACACTTCACCATCAACCAAACTCATGGATCCTGCAACTAGTCATCCTCCATCAACAAACAAACCAGGGCATTCATAAACTCCAAGACATCAATTTCTTTTGAAATTTCGAGGGACCATGTATTACTTCAGAATCAATCATCAAAATCCAACACAATGCATAAGAGCCTCATGCTCTATTTATGGAGCAAGTGAGTAGGTGGAAACCATAAGAGGCTTCCTGAAACCCTAATTCTGTCATAAATGTCATTTATGTGCTTAATGACCATGCAAGGCCCAAGACACATAATAGATAAGCTAATAAATGAAAAATGTCATAACACAACTACTCAATAAAATCTGGAGTGATTTGCCCAAGAAAATATTAAAAAACAATTTTGCCATAAATTTGTGTCTTTTGTTGACTTTGGCAAAAAGACAGTCTGTTTGCAGAGCGCTGCTTTTGCAGAAAATAGGCTATTTTGCAACCAAGTTTTGAGCCACTTCCCATTGTTGGATTTGGCTCCGTGATGGCTCTTTTGAAAGCCTAAAGAGTCTACTTTTCAAAAATTATCATGGTTTTCTGATCTAGGACCTTTAACCCTATCAAAAATGTAAAACCCTCAGACTATCGTTTGCGTAGCGCCAGGCCTAAAACAAAGGTAGAAAGGTGATTTTTGAGGTGGTTTTTGACGTTTCGAGTGGTCAAAATTGCTCCAAATATTATGAAATTTTGTGTGGATACTGTGCAGGTAATGATAAATCCAAAAATGGTAATATTTCCTAATAAATATGCTCCAGAATTTCGCGGAGCGCTAATTAGGCCAAAATTTCTCAAAAAACAAAATCTTCTCCAAATTCCTTCAAAATTGGTGGAGAACCTCCTTAAATGTTTTTAGATAATTGTTGAGAAGCCTCAACAAAAATTCCAAGGTTGTTATGCTCATTTTCCCTTTTTATGTTTTTCACCTCAAGGAGAGCCTCCTTTTGATAAATGGAAAAAAAAAATCTCTTTCTAGCTTACCATTCTTGAACCATTTCTCAGCCAATGAAGGGATACCAGTGGCTTCGGATATGGACATTGCTGAAATCTCAAATTTCACCCCTGCTAGGTCTACATGTTTTTTTTGTAAATTGAGGATGAGGAGCCTTGTAAGCTTAGGATTGGTCTTCACCTACTTGACCTTGTCACAAAACTGAAAACACCTTGTGTTTTGAAAGCATGATAAGATCCTAGGAGAAGGTGTGATAGCCACTTTATTTTTGGGTTCCAACCTATTAAATTTCCCTCCCTTGTGCTTTGTCTTTGAAGGCCTTTGACCTCCTCCACTACCACTCTTGTTTTAAGTCTCTTACATGGTGATGGGAGACACTGATCTGAAAATTGAGGTTTAGTGGAAAAACCAAGTGAGAAATGATGATGAGGTCAACTTTAGCTAAGGAGATGAGGTCTGAGGTTGTGAGTGGTTTTGAAAATTGAGGAGTTTAACCATGAATATAGTAACAACCTTAATTCCCTTACCCACCCCTGCTATCAAATTTGGTTTTAAAATTCCTTTTTAGAAGAGCAAGGTTCCTTTGTGAGTTTGACCTAGGGTTTCACCCTCCTAGGGTTTCACCCTCCTAGGGTTTCTACCTCAAAAACTAGACAAAAACAAGATGATTCTATAAATTTTCTTGGGGGATCAAGAGAATTTTTTACTTACCACCTTCTTCAACCTACTTCTAACTTGAATAAACCTAAAAAGGAGAATTTTAGGCAGCAGGGGTCTTTCTTGCACTTTCTACACCTTCCCAGACTTTGTACAATGCCTTTGCTCGAGCTTTTGGGTCAAGCGGTTTGCGCAGTGCCTGTGATCTTGAACGATGGTAAGCACATCGCCATGTGGGTTTCATGTCTTTTGTACGGGTCGTGTAGTCTATCTGCATAATGCTCATAGGAATAGGCAACCCCTGCAAGTCGAGCGGGCGAGCTGGGAGGCTTGTTTACGCAATGCCCGGGCAAATGAGTTGAGGTGTCAAGCGAGAGGTAGGGTTTGCCGTCTTCAAAGCAAGTTGGGCCTGTATTTGTGCAACACCCAAAGTTTGCATAGTACTGAGGCCTTTTTTGCGTAGTGCCGTGTAAAACTGAATGGGAGGGGTATGAATTTTCATAGCGCTAGCTCCTTTGTTGTGAAGCGTCTAAACAATTTTCCCAGAAATGGCACAAAAACTCTGAATTTTCCTTTTGGAGCTTCTTCCCTCCTTACCAAGTGCAAAAAGGAGCTTGACAATGAATTCAAAAAAACCTTTATGCACTTTGAAATATAAATTAAACCAACAAACCCACTTTTAGTATGTCTTGGTCTTTTTTCATTTGTCTCCTAACCTTTTGTCCTTTGGAGGCTTTCGAAAACTTCTCAAGGCACTTTTTTCTCCTCTTGTGGTGTTGATTTGCTAGTGTCCTTTTTACCCTTATTCTCTATGATAACTTGGGCACTGAGAAATTTGTCCTGGACATGATTTTTTCATAAAGAACACTTGATTTTAACCTTCTTGGCATTTTTTCACTGCTGGTGACCTGAAGACTATTTCGTTTCCTCTTTTTTCTATTTTTAAGGTAGTAATAGGTTTATTTTCCAACAGTAAAAAAACTATATTATGCCATGGTTTTCACTTGGGCATTTTCCGAGACTCAACCTTATGCTTGCCTCCTCTTGTTTACTATGAAGACATATTTCATTTGGGAGGTTAGCCCTTTTAAACTGATATTCTTGGCCATCTTTACTTTTAGTGCAGGTGAAAACAATGTTGTTTTTGACAAACCCTAGAAAGGTAGCTTGAAATTCTCTAGTAGCCATATGTTGTAATGAAGGAGGCTCTATCATTATCTTTTGATCATTTTGTTATTTTTTCCAAATCCTTGGGTTTTAGGGCTTCTTAGAAAAATATAATTAGTGTTATCTTCTAAGTTCTTAAAAACCTATCAAAACTCATTTATTATTTCGAAAAAATCTTCAATTGTGAATTTATGGAGTTAAGTAACCTTTGCCCTTGAAACCCTAGAATTTATTCATTGTTTGGCCAAAAACATTTACCAATCCTAATCTTCCTAAAATATATGCTTGTTGCTATCTCTTGTTCACTAATGATATTCCTGTGATGATTTTTCCCTTTTTTACCTTACCTCCTAGTTGATCTGATGGCCCTTTTGGTCTTCTTTACGAGAAAGTGAGCAAAGGGCAGATGCCCCTTTACTAGATTCATGCTTCAGATCAAAGACCTCCCTTGAAGGATCTCTAAATTAGTTTTGGTCAAAGTTACTTGTCCCTTTCCCTCTTTTTTTGAAAGAAGTATCCTTGTAGGTATAAAACATAGATTTTTAGGATACCAAATCCACCCTAGGACTCATGAGACCCTAGGCGACCTAGTGGAGGCTCTCTGGGACTTGGATTTTGGACTTAAACCTAGAAATTGGGCTCTATCAAGTGTGAGACAGAGTTTATGATAAACTAATGCGTTTAAGATCAAAATCCAATTTTATTGATCTGTCTAAAGAGTCTACAAAAATAGTTTGAGATCATCAATGCTTGGGGTGTTTTGGGAAGGACAACAGAGCTACTTTGATCAGTTATCTTAGTTGGTCTGGGAGGGTTGTAGGCAAAAATAAAAATAGATGTTTTTTAGGCTAATTTGACAAGACATGGTGAATAATGAATGGCATGAGCCCATGATGGGTCTTTTGGGAATGGTAGGCTAGGCAAGACTGGACAAGATGATAATATAGTGAATTTTTTTATCTTAGGATAACAAAGGTAGTGAGATTTCTAGAACTCACAATGTTTCTTGAACTTTGTTTCTAGAATTCTTATGACAAGCACTTAGTCATCCTATAAAGGAAAAAAATTATTGATCACTAACAGTGTGTAATTATTTTTAGGGGGTATTTTAGAACCCAATACTGATATCCATGCTTCAATATGCCCTTGGAATCACTTCAAACTAATTTTTCAAACAAGACTTATGCAATTTGAAAAAAAATCCACACCTTTTTCTTGCTTTCGAGGAGATCGATATTGAAACTAATGTATCTTTGTAATTTAGGACCCTCAAGATTTTATATTCATCCTTTATTAGCCCTCTGAATATTCTTTCTGATGCCACAGGTCTGACCTGATTTGGATTCTTCAAGACAAATTTATGCCCAATCTCTTAGAATTACCTAATTATCGACTAGTTCAATAGAGCGAACTTGTACGACATACCACATGTCACTAGTTTGCTCTAAAATTGATACCCAAGAAACTAAAGTCCGTCTACTTTCGGCCACTAGTTATAGAATTATGATCTGATGCTTAGAGAGAGAGTTATGATAGTTTTCCAAAGGTCATATCTTTGAGTTGAAATTTGGGATCCTGAAAAAACCCTAACTTCCATAAATCATATATTCGAAAATATTGCAAACCAATATCTGAAATTGTTACATGAAGCTCCTCGGATTGCTTGGAAAATGGGTTTTTTTTTTAGCTTATGAATCTTTGTAGAAAAAAATTATAGTGAAAATGCCATGATGGCATGTTTGAAGAAGCGAACCACTAAAATCCAAAACTGTGATACCAAATGTTATGAAGCCAACTCAAAAAATAGAAGAAAAGAGAGATAAATGACTTAAAAATCATCCACTTCAAGGGGGAAACCTCCTTTACATTACATAAATGAACAATTCGTGGATGATACAAATGACCAAAGACGTCCTTTCTATATACAGGATTCCATGGGGTCAAAATATAATCCTAGTCGGCCTAACAATAATAATGTAAGGGAACAACACTAACAATAGTGGCTTTTATGGGGAACAAGAATAACAATATGGGGGCTAAAGCGGTCCAAAAATCAAAATAAGGGGGCTACACTAACAAAAATAAGAGACTGCACTAGTAATATAGGGACCTAACAAAAAACCAATTGAACAAATTGATGCGAGTCTTAAAGCAACGACTGGAATAAAAGAATTGAATAAAATGGTGTATAATGATCTTGAGTGTGCATATCACAAGAAAGAAACAATACCTGATGATGAAAATGAAGAGAATGATATGGAAGTTTATGAAAATAATGAATAATTCATTAAAACCATTTTTCAAAAATGGTATCAAGAAAAGATAATATGAACTTCTGTCAAGAAATATGGATGAAAGAAAATCAATAATATGAAACACAAGAAGGAGAGCGAAGAAGATAGTTTGAATATGGAGAGGTGTGGCAGCAGTCAATAGTTGAACATATATTTGAAGAGAAATGTATTGAAGATATGATCATATTAATTTTCAGTACAAATTCAAGACAAGTCAAATAACCATTGAACTAAAAACAAGTAAAGAAATATGGATCCTACACTAAGAACATGCAACGGAGAATGAAGAAATTTTAAGGATATAGAATTGGAAGAACAGAAAAATAAAATGTAAAATTGTAAAAGTTTTGAGTCATTGTAATCGTATCTGAGATAGACCAGTAGGCATGTTTGAGTGATAATTCAATTCATTTTTTATTGTAAGCCTAGCAGGCATAATTAAGTCATGTAAAGTCATGTTGAGTGAAGTTAAGTCATGTTTTAGTTATGTTGAGTCATAAAGTCTTAATTAAGGGGGTTTGTTAGATATTATAACTACTCCCGCCTGTAAGAGTTGGCTGAATTTAGGAGATTCAATTAATTGAGTCAAGTCAAGTGAATTCGAGTTAAGTCATATTTGGGGAAAAGTCGAATTTAGAGTGTGTTTGTGCATGTTGATTTATTTTGGGTGAGCCATTAAATGAAAACATTTAAATATCCTTCACTGGGTTCATTGTAATAATCAAGTTTGTGTGATCAATAGAGAAGAGGAGATGCTCCAACTGTTGGAGAAGGTAACAAATTAATTTACTCGCGATTCAGTTAGTATTTTTCCAAATAAAAAAATATTTTTTACATATTGTAATGTGCAAGAGACAACCCTCCTTGAAATAAAAGCCATCAATCAAGTTATATGAAGAATACTATTAGCATAACATTTAATGTTTTGACATTCATTAAAAAACCAAAAAATACTCACACCCACATCCACAACTTGAAATAGAGACGCCTTTCAGCGTAATAAAAATACTATTATTTATAATGTAATTTATCTTTGATAATGCAATATATGAAAATTTATTTTATCATTTTTTATGATTTAAATATAAATCTAAATATATCTCTCTAGTAGGGCCATATAATAAAAGAAAAATGGTTTTGCAAGGATATAAAAAATAATTGTTCTAAAAGCATTTACCAAGGATCTAAACGCCATCATAATGCACTTCAAGAAGGGGACAGAATGATGAAAACTATAAGTATTTTTTCTTATCCTCCATGAAAAACATATGTTTGGTGGAAATTCATGTCATTGTGTGTATAATGGTTCATATAACTATTAGGTGCCTCTAAGGTTGGATGCTTAATATACTTTTCAGAATCTAGACATGAATACTCAATATATTCATATATATATATATATATATATATATATATATATATATATATATATATATATATATAACTACTCAAGCACATACATGAAATTATCATCACAATTAGATGTGTATATGCATATTCTTTCATTAATCAAATAATTATACCTATAAATACATGGTTTCTTTCTCAAGATAAAGAAACTGCATCGATTTCATAATCAACTAGTTGAGAAAATATCTCTACCACACAAAAATATAGGAAGATAATTAACTGGAAAATATGTCTCAATCTAACTAGATTTAACTAACTAATAACTATTAGGAACAAACTCCCTTTTTAGCTTTTAATCACATCTAGGGCATGTAGGAGTTACATACTCTAACTCTCCCTTTTATTACCCCTTGTATTAATGTAAATTAGTTATGGTATTCAACAATATGTTCTTTGCAACAAATATAATCCACTCTAGAAGCACATCTTGATCAGCAATGTCTATATATGGTGCAACCTGGCATTTACAAAAATGATTAAA
Organism: Pinus albicaulis; assembly: GCA_034641835.2. Lineage (NCBI taxonomy): Eukaryota > Viridiplantae > Streptophyta > Pinopsida > Pinales > Pinaceae > Pinus > Pinus albicaulis. The sequence continues at coordinate 125,200,185 of CM076572.1, read as the reverse complement.
ATGTTGACATCCATATAAAGAAACAATCATCCATGATAATGCATAGGTAACGAGTCATTGTAATTATAAATATACTAGGATTTTAATTTGTATACATGGTTCTTCCAACTATTTTTTCATCACAATCCTTCGTACCTATACATGTACCTTTAATTCCCCTTCCACCATCGTCATAGTCTTGGAATTTCTTAGCTTAATCGTAGCCATGCTCTAGTTTTTCTGGGGTTACCCTTAGTAATTATTTTCTATATGAATTCATTGGATTACATCCAACCATGCTCTCAATGGTCCTAGGTTAGAATCCCGAGGAACAATTACACTCTACTTGAATTCATGTCCATATGTTCCATATCTCTTACAAAATTTCATTCCTTTGACACATCCTCACATGGTTTTTATTACTATGAAAAATGTATTAAGTGCTTTTGTATGAAGATGAACCATTAGACCTACTGGTTTCAATATGATGAAAGAATTCACATAGAAGTGGTTTTATATTAGGATAAACCATCATGCTAACTAGTTTCTATATTACCTTTAAATACATGGGAAATTTTAGGGGTATACACACCTCATCGGGCTTAAATTTCTATTCAATCAAGCACACACAAACTCCAAGAATGGAGATAATAGATACAAACTCCATTTATGGTGACACTAGATAAATATTCAAACATTATCTAGGACAAATATTCTTTCTTACAAACATATATGTGAGAAACTACAATATGTTTATGATTTTTCTTTACTCCACACAACACATGCAATTTTACCTTAATATATCCATATTTATTTTTTCTCAACTATTGATAAAGAAACCACTATCCTATGTTGCCATATTCACTAATGTCATCAAAATTATGATGGGGTATTCATTTCTACTACATGAAGGATCATACTTATTTATTCATTTGGAATTTATTCACCATGATATTTCTTATTCTTCCTTTTGTACCTATACATGGGAAAATTATACATAATCATGCAAACAATTCATCATTGATGCCATATAAAAAGAAATTTGTCTATCAAGATACATGGGTACCAACCATTGTATTAACTGGTTCTGTATGAGTTATTTTCACCCACATTATTTATCAAAAATTTAAACACTCTCTAACTTAGTGCTTCAAATTTTGATAATGTATCATCTCACATTTCCCCCTTAATTGAAAACTGACTTCTCTAATTCCACATCAATATTAGATATGAATCCACTTTCCACCCATGCACATATACAAGTGGTTTATTACACAACTTGATGTCACATCATCCCTATATATAACATTCCTACAACATGAATATATGTTCTATCACATGAATCTATGTAGGTTTCATTAAAAAAAGCTTACAAAACACTTATTGAATCAATTTTTTACAACTTGGAAAAATAATTTAGAGTATCATGTATGATTGATCATGTTCCCCCTACTCAATTACACATTTCAAATAAGGTACAATAATAATTCAAAACTATTTATAACAACACAAAGGTTAAAATTACTCCTTTGCAGAAATCATATGCCCAAAATATAAACCCATCTACATCACATCAAGAGATAAATTTGCATGGCCATTACTAATCCATCAATGGCCATGGATATTTCACTATTAAATTCATCATAATAGGTATACTAAAATATAATATAAAATATAAATCTACACTATGAGGCTATACTTCTCGTCATATTTCTACATATGTTAATTAATGTTTATTATGTAAGAAAGAAAATTATAATTTTACAAAAAATAGAGAATAGTAAAATAAAAATCCCAAACCATAAATTATTAAAAGATATGATGTGGGAAACCCTTTTAGGAGAAAAACAAGCTAGAGGTTGGGTTTTCTATATTATCTCTCATTGAATGGAGAGATAAATGAAAGTACAAATAATTTAGGTTTTTGGCCTGAGTTTATATAGTGCACAAACCCTCTTTGTTATCTCTCTCCCTGTCTCGTCCACTATTGGATACTCTGCTCATTTATGGAAACGTATGCACTCCAATAGAATGTAACCCCTTTACCTACTTGTGGCATTTCTATAACACATCCCAATAACCTAGTAGTGGTTAGGTTTGACTCTCTAAACACTTAAGTAGAGTCACAATAAGGGATCCTTAATAGTATTATTCATCATGATCATGTGACTAGCCATTTTTTACGCATAAAATGGATTCACATGGAATCCTATATAATTATGGTGGTAAAAAAAAGAAGGTCAACTTCCGAGTGGAACAAATTTTGCTTATGGACTCTAATTAAGGTCATTATTGAACCCATTAGAGAACTTTTGAGGTCTAAAATGGGTCTCATAATAAAAATGGACAACCAAAATAAACTTTATAATAGCCAATAGGATTCAAGATGATGATGTCAACCATGGGGGACGATTCACCCTTTTTGGGGGGAAAAGGTAAAAAAATAATAAAATAATAAAACTACTTTTTCAACTTGTATTTTCAACTTATATCCCTAATTTTTTACTCAAATTTCGAGCGAGAGTACTCGTTTGATGCAAAATTCAATTCCTCTTCCAAGGAGTACCCATGTTTCATACTTTCTATGGACTCTACTATACCTAAAATGAGAAATACATGAAAGAACATGATTGAAAGCATAATTTTCATGTATTTCTCATTTTTCATGTAGCAGGGTCAATAAAAAAGTATGCAACATGGGTACTCCGTGGATGAGGAATCAAATTTTTCATCCAATGAGTGTTCTCGCTTGAAATTTGAGTAAATCCATAGGGGGATAAGTTAAAAATACGAGTTGAAAAAGTATTTTATTCATTTTTCCCTCTAAACTTTGATGATGTAATCTAATATTATTTTATTATTTCCACTATTATTTTATAATTTTCTTAGGAGGCCCATTTTAGACCTCTAAATTCCCCTAATGGTTAGAAACATATCTATGCAATGAACAACCCAAAAGTTTGTGATTCTTAAGAAGAAGAGTTTTAACAAAAAAAATTGTCTTTTAGGTCCCTATATTACTAGTACAGTCCCTTATTGTTGTTAGTGTACCCCCCTTATTTGTATTGTTGTACCCCTGTAACCAAAAAATTGTTACTATTGTGCCCTTCCATTATTATTTTTTGGTCGGCTAGGATTACAATTTGATCCCATGGACTGATATATATAGAAGGAGGTTTTTCCATTTGTATCATCCACGATTGCTCATTTATATAATGTATTGGAGGTTCCCCCCTTGAACTAGCTGATTTATAAGGTGTTGATCTCTTTGTTCTTCTATTTTTGGAGCTAGTTTCATAACATTTGGCATCACAGCTTTGGATTCTAGGGTTTTGCTGCTCAAAACAGGTAATTGTAGAATTTTCACTATAACTTTTTGTCTACGAAGTTTGAGAAGGTGAAATTTTTACAGAGTAAAGCCGAAGTCCTAAAAACATCATGTAAAAATTCCAGATCTTGGTTCATATTATTTTCAGAGATGTGAGCTATGGAATTTATGGTTTTTTCAGGCTCCCAAATTTCACCTAAAATAGGTCATTGTGTCAGTTTTTCTATAACTTTTTTTGTACTAAGGTTCAGAAGCTGAAATTTTTACAGAGAGAAGCTGAAATCCTGAGGAACATTGTGCAATAACTATAGATATTGGTTCACAATATTTTCGGAGATATGATCTGTGGAAGTTAGGGTTTTTTCAGGCTCCCAAATTTCATCTCAAAGAGGTGACCGTGAGAAAATATTCATAAATCTCTCTCTGAGCATCGAATTGAAATTTTGTAAAATCAGTCGCAAGTGCATGGATTGTAGTTTCTTTTGTATCAATTTCAGAGCTGAAGGAGGAAATATTGACACGTGGCATGTTGTACAAGTTTGTTCTACTAAACCAGTCCATAATTAGGTCATTTTGGGATATTGGTCATAACTTTGCCTTGAGGAATCCAAATCAGGTCAAACCTATGGCATTTTAAAGAAGCTTAAGAGTGCTACTAGAGGGCCTAATTTTAGGTATTTAAGATCCATAATTACAAATATAATTCAGTTTCACTATCGAGCTCCTCAAAAGCAAGAAAAGGGTGTGTATTTGTTTTCTTTGAATTGGATAATTCTTGTGTGAAAAAATCATTTTGAATTGATTCCAAGGGAATATTGTAGAATATATATCAGCATTGGGTTCTAAAATTCCCCTTAAAAATAATTCAACACCCATTAAGCCTTTAGAAGGACCTCCTATGACTTATGAAGATGAAGAAATACAACATGACATGTCAAAATTACAAGAGCAAGTGCACCAAATTTTGCTCTCGCAAAGAGCAAAAAAAATGAAATGGAAGTTTTGAAGAAAGGCATGGAAGCTAAGATGGATAGTTTTAAGAAATTAATGGAAGTTGGAATGGAAGCTAAGATGGATGACATGAAAGACAACATGGAAACCATGAAGAATGATCTAAAAGAAGACATGGAAGGTTTGACAAATTTGATACAATAAATGTTTCCTAATGGTGAAAATATATTAGAGGAAACTCATGATGAGAACAAAATAAATGTTTATCGTGATTTTATAAACTTTAATTTTAGATGTAAGAACCACCATATTCTAAGGATGGATATGAGGAAGTTTGATGGAAAGGATCTTGTAACATGGATACTATAGATGGAGCAATATTTTTATCTCAAGAATGTGGAAAACACACAAAAGGTATGCATTGAAACTTTACATTTATAGCAAAATACATTTTTATGTTATGGATGGCTTTGCTCCCATAAAAAAATTGTCACTTGGCCAATTTTTATAGAGGAAATGATAGCACATTATGAGGATACAAAGAGAAACACCTTCTTTAGCCAATTGATAAATCTCAAACAAAAGGGTTTAGTGGTGGAGAACATTGAGGACTTCGAAAAATTGAATATAAGGGTAACTGATATTCCAGAGGAACACAAGATTGATGTCTTCATAAGGAAAATTATGGTGACAAGGAAGCCTACCACTCAGATATATAAAGATGGAAGTGTTGCTACTTCTAGACTTCCATAACCTACGAGGTTGACACCAAAAAAATTGGAAGAAAAAAGAGAAAAAGGGCTTTGCTATAGTTGTGATAAAAAATACACTAAAGGTCATAAGTGTGATGAGAAGAAATTATTTTACATAGATTGTGAAGAGGAGGAAGAAAATGAACAAGAATCCTAAAAAGAAGATGATATACACGAGGAACCAACCCTAGAAGAAGAAGAAATGAGTCTGACCATATCATGTAATGCATTAGCAGATATTACCACTCCTCAAGCTCTCAAGATAGAAGGAAATATCAAGAAGAAAAAGGTAATAGTGGTTATTGATTTAGGTAGTAACCATAATGTTATCAATTGTAAGGTAGCCAAGGAATTGAATTGTTTTGTATACCCAACACTAGAATTTCAAGTGATGGTTTCAAATGGAGGAACTATAAATTTCTATGGAAAATGTCATAATATCAAGCTAACAATGGGCGAATATGTATTGAATAGTCCAATTCTTTCCATTCCAATGGGAGGTTTTGAATTTTTACAATATTTGGCGATAGTAGCTTTTAATTTTCAAGAAATTTTCTTGAAATTTTTTTCAAGAGGAAAGGAAGTAAAATTACAAGGTATCATAGGGAATTCAAGAGAGATAATAAGCTCTAATGTCATTACAAAGCTTCTGAAGAAAGAACAACGAGGCGTAATTGCACAATTATGCTCACTAGAAGTTCCAAAATGAAAATCATCTATTTATTCATATCTCCAAAAAGTCTTGGACAATCATTCCAAGGTGTTTGAAACTCCCAAAGGACTCCCACCTATTCGTGATCATGGTCATGCTATTCATTTGATTTCAGGAATTGTTCCTCCAAAAATCGGGCCTTACAGATATCCCTATGTCCAAAAGAGCGAAATTGAATAGATGATTGCAGAAATGTTAGAGGCTGGTATAATTCAACCTATTCAAAGTTATTTCTCTGCTCCAGTAGTATTCATGCACAAGAAGGATGGATCATGGCACATGTGTCGAGCTTATAAGGAGATCATTAAGCTCATTATTAAAGATAAGTTTCCCATTCCTATGATTGATGAATTATTGGATGAATTACATGGAGAAATTTATTTTACCAAGTTGGATCTTCGTTCAGGATATCATCAAATTATAATGAAGACATAATATATTCTGAAAACAGCATTTCTAACTCATGAGGGTCATTATGAATATTTGGTCATGCCTTTTGGCCTTACCAATGCACCTTCTACATTTCAAGGGTTGATGAATTCCATTTTCAAACCCTTAGAAAATATGTGCTAGAATTTTTTGATGATATACTAATCTACAACAGGTCTTGGAAGGATCATTTTCAACATGTTGAGAGGGTGCTAAAACTATTGGAGGAGAAACAATTATATGCAAAAACATCCAAATGTTTCTTTGGAGTACAAGAGGTCGAATATCTGGGTCATATTGTATCTCATGAGAGTATTAAGGCAGACCCTAACAAAATTAATGCCATTAAGGAATGGAAATTCCCCACAACCATAAAGAAATTGCGAGGATTTGTCGAGTTAACAGGATATTATCACAAGTTTTTTAAGAGTTATGGGAGAATAAAAACACCTCTAACAATATTATTGAAGAAAGATGCATTTTCAGGACAACTGAAGTAACTAAGGCCGTTGAACATCTTAAAGAGGCAATGTGCCTAGCATTAGTCTTAGCTAAGCCAGACTTCACAGAAACCTTTATTGTGGAATGTGATTCCCCAAGAAATGGAATTGGTGATGTTTTAATGTAAGAGGGAAGACCCATTTCTTTTGAAAGTCTTCTAATAAAATGAAATCATTTACATAAAGCTATTTATGAGAAGGAAATGTTGGAAATACTACATGCACTAAAGAAATGGTGATCTTACCTAATGGGAAGACACTTCAAGGTAAAAAATGATCAGATAGTATTAAAAAAAATTGGAACAAAGACTATCTTTAGAAGAGAAAAAAAATGGGTCACAAAGATGTCGGGCTATGACTTTGAAATCATCTACAAAAAATGGAAGCTAAATGTTTTCGCAGATGCACTCTCAAGAAAAGATGAAGAGGTAGAGGCTTTGCTTTGTGCCATTTCTATTATCCAACCATATTGCAGAACCGAAGCAAAGGATGAATGGAAGAAGGATGAAGAAGTGTGGACACTCATTCAAATGTTGCAGCAAGATCCTAGTACATATGATACAATTAGTTGGAAAATTGATTCCTTACAGTACAAAGATCGCTTATATATTTGTAAGAATTCCCACCTAAAAGAAAATATTCTTTTTGAATTACACTATTCTCCTTTAGGATGACACTCAGGATTTTTAAAAACATACCACAGGGTGAAGAAAGATTTTTTTTGGATGGCCTTAAATCGGATATTCAAAATTTTGTGGCAGAATGTTTGGTTTGCGAGAAAAATAAAGTTGAGACAATTAAGACCCCAGATCTTCTACAACATTTATTCATTCCAAGTCAACATTGGGAGGATATTTCAATGTATTTATCCTAGGTTTACCTAAGCCCAAAGGAAAGAGTGTCATGATGGTGGTAGTTGATATACTTACCATGTATGTAGATTTTTATGCATTATCTCATCCATTTAAAGAAATTATAGTTGCTGCTTCATTTATGGAATCAATTCAAAAGCTACATGGAAACCCAAAGATTATTGTAAGTGACAGATATCTCATTTTTACTGGAAATTTTTGGATGAAATTATTTTCTTTTTTGGGTACTCAACTAGCTCATAGCTCATCTTATTATCCTCAATCCAATGGTCAAACTGAGATAGTGAATAAATTTTTGGAAGGATATCTTCGTTGTTCTGTATCTGATAAGAAAACAATATGGGTTAAGTGGTTATCTCTCATTGAATGGTGGTATAACACTTCCTTGCATACTGCACAAAAAATGACCACATTTATTGAATTTTATGGATATCATCCACCATCCATCACATCATCTTTAAGAGACAATTCTAAGGTTCAAGAAGTGGAATATCACATCGAGCATCAATAATAATTTCTCCAACTCTTAAAGGATAACCTAAATTTGGCACAAAATCGAATGTAACAACAAGTAAATCAACATCGCAGTGAGATAAGCTTTGATGTAGGAGACTGGGTATTTTTACAGCTACAACCATACAAATAAATTTACCTCAAGCAAGCTAAGAAGGATAATAAATTATCGCCAAAGTACTATGGTCCTTACAAGGTGTTGCTAAATATTGGTACTGGCATACAAATTGGAGCTTCCTGCTTCTTCGTGAGTGCATCCAGTTTCCCCTGTTTCATGCTTAAAGAAGGTTATAGGTGAAAAAATTCATGTTCAAACAATATTTCCAGAACTTGAAGAGGAAGGAAAATCATATTGGAACCTGAAGCAGTCATGGAAACAAAAACTTGAAAGTTACGAAATCGATCAATTTCAGAGTATCTCATCAAATGGAAGAACTTACCCACTGAAGATTCTACATGGGAGGATGATAATTTTATACAAAAGCATCCAGAGCTACTCAAGCATTGAGTAAAACATTTTTTTCAAGGAGAGGGGCATGTTAGGTCTATATATTACTAGTATAGTCCCTTATTGTTGTTAGTGTAACCCCCTTATTATTATTGTTGTACCCCTGTAACCCCAATATTGTTATTATTGTTGCCTTAAATTATTATTGTTAAGTCGGCTAGGATTATATTGTGATCCCATGGACTCATATATATATATAAGGAGGTTTTTTTCATTTGTATCATCCAAGAATTGTTCATTTATGTAATGTATTGGAGGTTTCCCCCTCGAAGTGGCTGATTTCTAAGACATTGATCTCTCTATTCTTCTATTTTTGGAGTTGGTTTCATAACATTGCCATTTATAGAAGAAAACTAGAGCTACTAGAATTACTTTAGGTAGAAGCAAGGATAGAGTGTATACATAATAGGAGTACACCATAAATTTTAAAATCAAGGCCACATTGTTAGGTATCTCCCCAAGTAACATAGATGCACTCCTAAAATATCTAGCGGCATACATATCCATATGTGGAAGAAAGTGATATTGTGCAAACCTAGATCAGTGGAAAAGGTTTTTTTATAGGCACAACACCTGGAGAATGTAGGCTAAAATAAATGGAAATAAAATTATTCAAAGCATAAGGAGAAAAAAGGTGCTTCTAAGGAGGGGAAGGAGACATGGATATTGGGAAATGCTAAAAATACAATATTTGTAGCACACATGTTAAAATATCGTAGAAAAAAATACAACCACAATAACATTGATCGTCATATAGAGGTGAAGTTTTTGAAGCTGAATCTAAACCTTACCCTGAAAAGAAAATAATGATACAAATATAAAGAACCCCATGGTCATTGAATCAAGAAACCAAGTAGAAAGAATCTTGAATGTGGATGGGAAGGTCATATGTACATTAGTGAAAAAGGAGGTGAATTTGAGTAGTGTTTAGTAGCAAGAAGAGAATGAAAATTTGAGACTCTTCCATAGAATGATATAGGTCAATAACAAAAAAAATCATGCTCTATTCAACTCAGGATCATAGGAAAATATAATTGTAATAGGGATCATCAACAAATTTTGATTGGAATTTCATTACCATCAAATACTATATGGAGTGAAATTGGTAAATAAGGATGAAAAAATAAAGGTAACCAACGAGTGTAAAATCATCTATCAATGTTCATATTATTGATAAAGTATAACTATATGTACTTCCTATTAATGTATGTCGAGTGGTGTTTGGAAGTCCCTATTTGTACATGTGGGATGAAATTTTCATTTAGACATCCAACTAGTACTTTCTCATCAAGGATTGAAAATACTCCACCATTAACATGCATAAGGGAGCCAAGAAACCTATTAGTTCTATAAAGAAGTATGTTTTACTATATTTAAGAGAAAATTAGTCTTTAAAAGAGTTATTGAGATAAATAAATCCATGGAGGTGTGTCCTATGAAACAAAATCATCAACTAAAAGAGTTGTTACATGTATACATGGATGGGTTCTATAATACTAAAGGGCTATCATCCAAGAAGGAAGCAGAGCATGAGATCTAGATATTGTCAATATACACATTTGCAAACAATGGGCTATACATATAGCATATAGACACTAAATTGAAGAATCAGTTGTAAAAGAAACCTACTAGAACAAGGTTTCATTTGACCAAGTACCTCACCATGTGGGTTACCCATTGTCATTATGCCAAAGAAGGATGGGACTTGGCTGATGTGTATCTATTATAGGGAAGTAAACAAAATTATCATCGAGCAAAAACTCCCCCTTTTGAGGATCAATATTTTTCTATATAATTTGTAGCATGCCAAATACTTCACCCAACTGGATGCAAAGTTAGGATATCATTAGGTTTGAGTTAGAGAAGAAGATACCTATAATAATGCATTCAAAACTAGGGAAGGGTTTTCTGTGTCATTAGTCATAATAGTTGGCCTATGCAATCCATAAACTATGTTTATGATGTTAATGAATCATATATTGTGTCCTTTTATATATTAATTTTTTATTTCTTATTTTTATGATAAACTAAGATAGAATGCTACCTGGGAGGAGCGCATCTCACATTTCATAGATGTACTAGAGACATTAGAAAAACACCATGTATTGGAAAATATCAAAAAGTGTGATTTTGCACAATAGTATTTGGTGCATCTAGGGTATGTGATAGGTCGAAGAAAGCTTCATATATATTCCACCAATATGGAGGCCATCATGAAGTTGTGAGTGCCTAAGAATATTTCTGAGGTGAGGAGTTTTGTTGTGTTATGATAATACCTAAAGAAACTCATAGCCACACGTTTAGTAGTAGCAACATTAATCCATTCCGTAAAAAAAAGTGGAAAGAGATTCCAATTAGGAAAGGGTTAGCAATAGGGAAAATTTTAGGGGCTAATATTCACAAGTGGGCTAATTTTCCATGCTTCTTCCAAGAAAAATTTTCGTTAATTTCCATCTTTTATAAAATTTGTTTGCCAAAATTTTATTGTATAAAATTATTTTACCTTAAAAACCACCAAAATTTGAAATAGAGACTATATAAAATTACTAGAAATTTGAATACTTTACAAAAACATTTTCAAACATTTTACAAATTGCATATTATGTACTATTGATATTCACCAAGGTTTCTAAACATTAAAGGAAATTTCCATACTTAAAATTTTCACTCGTTAGCAGAGGGATGTTGACAAGTTAATATATCAATCAATCACTCATAATAAAATTTCTAAACTTGAAACAACCCTTAAAAGTGGAGACAAATGTAAGTGAAAATTATATGGGAGTAGTCCTTAGGTATGGACGAGGCATGTATGCTACCATTATGAATTATTTCATCGGGAAATTATTAACTACCCTACATATGACAAGGATCTCTATGCCCTGGAACAAGCTATGAAAAAGTGGAAATAATATTTGATGTGAAAGGAGACAATAATGCACATATATCACCAAGCACTACAATGTATGCAAGCCCAAAATAAACTACAAAAAATCATTCATTAGAAGTGGATGATTTTTTCATAGAAGTTTTATTTAATGATCAGTTATAAGAAGGGTAGAAAAACAAGTTCGCTAACATTATTTCAAGACCACCCACATGAAATATCATTGTTGGGCCTCTATTTTTCATTTTTAAATTTTTTTTACTCAAAATACCTTATGCTTTTGTTTAGTTTGAATAGTTATTTTAGTATTTTTGTGCATTCTCGGAGATAATAGAGTAAGTAGTTGTTATTCTCTTGTTTTAGCAAGTTTTTAACATTAAAAGAATCATAAATAATAGTTTGTATGTTTGCAGGCTTGAATTTGAGTTGGTTATATGCATAGGCCAACATGCCTTGATCCTGCATTCACCTTCATGTGCTACACAATAGGTTCATGTACCAATTGGGATTGCTGCACTATGGATTTCCTGCATTATTGAATAGTTCCTGCACCACGTATCAAGTTATTGTACCACACATTCTTGCACCACACATTACTGCACCACAGATCAAGTCCTTGTACCATGCATTCATGCACCACGCATAAGTTCTTGTACCATGAGTTCCTGCACCATAGATCAGGTTCTTTTACCATACACTAAGTTCCTGCACCACGCATTTCTGCACCATGCATTCCTACACCACTGTTAAGTCCCTATATTAATAGTGTATTCCCTTATTATGTTAGTGTATCCCACCCTTATTTTTATTGTTGTACCCCTGTAACCCCCATATTGTTATTATTGTGCCATTACATTATTATTGTTAGGTCGATTAGGATTACATTGTGGCCCCATGGACTCCTATATATAGAAGGGAGGTTTTGTCATTTGTATCATTCAATAATGGTTCATTCATGTAATTTATTGGAGGTTTCCCCCTCGAAGTGCCTTATTTCTAAGGTGTTGATATCTCTTTTCTTCTATTTTTGGAGCTAGTTTCACAACATTTGGTATCAAAGCTTTGGATTCTAGGGTTTTCGTTGCTTCAAACAGGTCATCGTGGCATTTGTGCTATAAATTTTTTTATATGAAGGTTCAGAAGTTAAAAAATTTAGTGTGTGAAGCCAAAATCCTGAGGAACATTTTCAAAAACTTTCATAGCTTGGTTCGCAATAGTTTCGGAGATATAATCTGTGTAATTTAGGTCATTTTGTAGGCTTTTGAATTTAACCTAAATAGGTCATTACGAAATTTTCGTTATAACTTGTTTTATACAAATTTTCAGAAGCTAAAATGTTTAGAGTGCAAAGCTAAAATCCTAAGGAACATCGTCACAAAATTTCAGATCTTGATTCGCAATATTTTTGGATATATGATCTGTCGAAGTTAGGTCTTTTCAGGATTATGAATTTCATCTCAAAGAGGTGACCATGGAAAAATCTTCATAGCTCTCACTCTGAGCATCAGATTGGAATGCTATAATGAATGGCTGCAATTACATAGATAGTAGTTTTTTTCTATCAATTTCAGAGCCAAAGGTGGAAACAATGACATGTGGCAAGTCGTACAAGTTCGCTCTACTGAACCGGTCCATAATTGGGTCATTGTGGGAGATTAGACATAACTTTGTCTTGAAGAATCCAAATTAGATCAGAACTATGGCATTTGAAAGAGAATCTAGAGGGATACCGTAGTGCCAAATTTAACATATTGAAGATCCCAAATCACATATATAATTTAGTTTCAATATCGAGCTCCTAGAAAGCAAGAAAAAGGTGTGTATTTTGTTTCTAAAAATTTCATAACGTTTGTTTGGAAAAGCAGTTTGAAGTGATTCCAAGGGCATATTTTAGAATTTTTATCAGTATTGGGTTATATAATGCTTCAAAAAAATAATTCCATACCCATTAAGACCTAAAAAATCTATACTATGACACATAAAGAGGAAAAATTGCAGTATGAGATATCAAAATTACGGTACCAAGTGCAACAAATTTCGATCTTACGAAGAGCAACCGAGGATGACATAGATGGTTTAAAAGAAGAAATGGAGGCTAATTTGGATGGTTTAAAGGATCAAATAATAGCTAATATGGATGATAAATTAGTGGAAGGTCACATCGAGCATCAACAACAAGTTCTCCAACTCTCAAAGGATAACCTAACTTTGGTGCAGAATCTAATGAAACAACAGGATGATCAACATCACATCGAAAGAAGTTCTGAAGTAGTCACAAAAACAAGAACTTGAAAAGTACGATCAATTTCAGAGTATCTCAGCAAGTGGAAGAACCTTCCTATAGAATATTCCACATGGGAGGATGAGAATTTTATACAGAAGCATCAAGAAATAATCGAGCGTCGCGGACAACACTTGTTTAAAAGAGAGGGGCATGTTAAGTCCCTATATTAATAGTGTAGTATCTTATTATGTTAGTGTAGCTCCCCTTATTGTTATTGTTGTACCCTTGTAACCCCCATATTGTTATTATTGTTCCCTTGCATTATTATTGTTAGGTCGGCTAGGATTACGTTGTGGTCCCATGGACTCCTATATATAGAAGGGAGGTTTTGTCATTTGTATCATTCAAGAACTGTTCATTCATGTAATGTATTGGAGGTTTCCCCATTGAAGTGGTTTATTTCTAAGGTGTTGATATCTGTTTTCTTTTATTTTTGGAGTTGGTTTCACAACAACCACGCATTTCTGAACCACGCATTATGTATCTGTTCCACGCATAAATTCCAGTGCCGCACTCGTGTTCCTACACTGGAGTCAATGAATGTCTAGACTACTTTAATTATTAAAATTTGGTTCACATCACTTAGTTCGCTATTTAAATAGAAGTTCAAGGATATTTTGGGAACTAATTTTTCATCGACATTGCACTTAGTTAATCATTAACCTCAGAATATGAAAAGAGGAACCATTTACCAAAATAGTCCCTCATGTACCAAAATAGTCCCTCACCAGAACCAAATCAAATTTTATCCATGGAAAATTGTTATGATTTGTAATATCTCCTTCTGTGTTTTGATTGGCTTGTTAATAGCCCAATTTGTAATTTCAATATCTATATAAACTCATATCCCATCTAGAGAAGGGGGGGGGATACTGATAGAAGGAGGAGAGGAGATGGTCCCAATGTAGCATCACACAAAGCTAACCAGCAGATTTCTCCCTCTGTTGCTGGAGTCTGATCTTTGCCTGCACCATGTAAAAAATACTATTTAAATATTAATAAATTTGTTTTTAGAAAAGTTAAGTTTAATTATTTTATGTATTTTATGATTATCATCCTTGTTTGAACTATATCATTGATGGAGAATGCAGGTTGGCTGGGTTGGCTGCCAAACTAGCTCGCCAACACTCTGAATTTTCCAGGATTAGGTTGGATTTTGTTTAAGTCATCATTCGTTGTGTGGAAAGTGTGTGAAATATCAAATCATATTATTTATTTATTTTTAGTCTCTTTCCTTCTTTAAAACTGATGTCATTTGATTTGATGCGTTGAATATGATATTGGGAAATTATTCTTGTGATTTTTAAAAATTTATTTATATCGAATACTATATCAGATTTTTTCCCTCGAGTTGTTATGTATTAAAAATGTTGACATATTCTCCGATACCCTGCATTTATAAACTTTGAACGTGCAATTAAAATATCCAAAAATGGTCCAGAACTAACGGGTTCGTGCTCGAGAATATGTGATCAATTTCACCTTAATGATTTGAAGTATTATGATTTGAATTGGATAGTGAGATTGTAGCCCATTATGTGTATTACATTTTAATTAACTATGTTTACAGAGCCCTTGTATTATTCAGAAAATAGAGACCACATATATATTTCTTTCATTTGAAATTTTCATTCATACACACTATAGAGCTAAAGCTGATGAAACCAAAATACATTATGTTCGAGATCGAGAATGTTGTAGTTTCCATCAGAATTGTGGTCCTCCTTTCAAGCGAGATTTATTTTTACAAAGGGATGAGGAAGGTGAGAGAATTTATATTGGATTAATTTTTTCCGTATATATTTTTACAAAATAACTTTAATTTCAAAGGTTTGTTGATGCTTTTAGGTTGTAATTTCTTGAAAATGAGTTTGTTACACAGAGATAGATGAGGCAAAATTAGTGCATATTTTTTGTTTCTATTTCTTAATTTACTTTTCAAAAACAGTTGTTTTGAATTGATCTTGAATTTATTTACACCCTTCCTTTTTTTCGATATTTTTCAGGCATTGCTTAGTTTTAAGTCAAACAATCCAATAATTAGGATTTCCCTTTAGTTATAAAACTTTTGATCAAAGATTGCTTTAAATTGTTAGGATTGGCATTTTATCAAGTTTCCTTTGAAGTTCAAAATTAAATTAAATTTGTTGAGATTGATGTGCAAGTTAGGCTAGAATTTAATTTGTAGGTTCGTAGGGGCTCTCTTTGGCATTTCTAGTGTTTCACCTCAAATTTCATGAACTTCCAAATTGACAATTAAATGTTGGTCCATTAATATGCCCTATATTACGCCCAAAATTTTAGCATCATTGTCGGGGAGGTGCTCAGGGGATTGACCTTGGTAACCTGTTGCATTTGGTTTGTTTTTATCCTAGTTTCTCTTGCATATTTTTGTTCTTTGAATTTATTTATTTTCTACACACATTGATTATTTTAAGGTTTTTCATCTTCTCTAGTGTTTTATGAACCCCCCCTACCCCCCCCCCCCCACACCCCTACATATTTATAAATTATTCCTGTGCTATTTGAATGCATCTGCTGACTTCTTGAAAAAAGGAAATGGTATTTTGAAGAAGCATTCAATGAGGAGTTTCGATGTTGCCGCAAACATATACAAATCATTAAATGATGTAATCATAAGTGCAGAATTTAATATTTTGCTTGAACAGAAAGATAATATTAAAAATATTTGAGTTCAAAGTTGGATTATTTGCAGGAAGAACAAGAGAATGATGATGAACCACTATTAATATTTTTCCCAAACTATATGGAGAAGCACTTCCTTGCAAGGTGTCCACTCAGTAGCATGAAAGCCTGCAGAATATGTGAGGAGGCTCATTTAACTAAAAATTTCCCATCACTACCAGGATTACTAAAGGTACTCAGGAAATGAATTAAGGAATTGAATCAATTTCCCATCTATATTATAACAAATAATTCCACACATATACTACTAGGTCCCCATTTCAAACTTCTTTTGGATATTTTCCACCTTCAACTTAAGTGTGGAGGATTATTTTACAGTGGGTTCCATGAGGGAAAAATAAATTACTAAGAATATTGGTTATATATATAGGATACATTGTATATGTCATAAGGAAAATACAATGCCAAGAATCATTGACATAAGACATAGAATTCCTTCAAAGTGAGAGACAAAGTATGGTTAAAATTGAACAAGAAGTGGATACAGGTTATTGGTAAGAAAATCGAGGCTTCGTGATAATTTCCATTTGAGGTAATGGTATGCTTTGGTACCTAGAGGCTTAGCCTACTCCCATATATGTAATTTTACTCAGTGGTGATTTAGAAAACCTCAAAACTCTAGTATCCTTCCATGTTATATCAAGAAGAAGAATATGTCCTACTTTGAATAAAGGATTGGACGCTATATTCTTAGGAAGCCTTCACAGAGGATAAATTTTTGGAAAGGAGGTGCATAACAAAAATACATGGGCACCACAAAATTTGGTAGATTTTGTTGAAAAGACACCTTCTAAGCAAAGCTAAATGGTATACCTATGTGAATGTGAAGGATAAACTTTACACCTTATTAAATATAATCTTTTGGGGGATAAAATCCTCCAAAAAGAGTAAGGTGTGATAGATATTTTATCAATATAATTTTTTCATCTATGTCAATTATTTTAGGGTTGAAAAAGTGGAGAAATCAAATTTGTTGACCATTTTTACCTAGGATACCCATTTTTTCAATTTGGGATCTGAAACCTTCCAAAAGTAGTTCAAGGAATCAAATAATTTCTTTTGGGGCTAAAACTTCACCATTTATATTTTTCTATCTTTTTCTCTATTCTACACATAATGATCATTCCAATTGTTCAATAATTTCCTCAATTAAAGTCCATATGCAAATTTTAGGCACTCAAAAGTTGATCTTCCTTCTTTGATCACCATAGTTCTAAAGGATGCGATGTTAAGCCCCATTATTCATGGAAAATGGGCTATCCACATCACCATGATGAATGAAAGTCCATATTGTAACTCTATTTAATATATGAAGCAGTCAAAATTTACTATTAGTAGGTTATTTGAGTTACTTTATAACTGAGTTGCTGGGATGAGAAGGGGTGTGGTTATATTTGAGTGAATTTTGTTATATAAATGAGTACAATATATGAGAGTGGATAGGAATGCATTAAAAATAGATAATTTTTTCACTACAACAGCATGTGTTCCTCTGAACTCACTTATCTCCACTTAGATCCATTTCCCAATCAGAGAAAAATAGCATGGTAACCTCACATTCTAGTTGGGTTTTCTCTCCAAAGAATATCCTAGGTTATATCATGTGTAAATTTTTGGTTTGTGATTTTTATTTCACTATTATTTATTTAATGCATCATTATAATTTATATGCACATGCAGTGAAATATAATTAACAAAACCATAAATATAATAATAAATACAACCTCATAACATAGATTTCATATTTTCTAATTTATTTTACTAGATCTATTTGATGAATTATCTAGTGGAATATCCATAATAGTTTACAAATCATCCTAGGGGTAATAGTTCACTAATATCATTGTATTAATAGTTAACACAAAGAGAAAAATAATTGGGAGAATTTTTAGGTGTTTTACTCTTTGTAATTAATCACATTCAATTGAAATTTAGTTAGTCGACTAAGAAGCTAAGCATGACAACTAGGAATGATCAACAATAGACCTAGTCAAGGATAATTAAACAAGGACAATAATTTGACGATATTTTTGAAGTTAAATCAATGGAAACACATGTTGAATTTTAATTCCATAGGATGTTCATTAAGTTGAGGGTAGTCACCTAAGAAGCAGTCAAGTAATAAGTAGAATTTGGTAATCAACTAGAGTGGTAAGATGGCTCATAGTTTGGCATATAAACATAAATTACCTATAATAGTTTTCAACCAATCATTGAAATGAAATTCGCTACAATAAGAACTATTCAAAAAGTAATTAGGAATCCTAATATTCTTCATGTCCCTTCCATTGATATTTTACCACTTGTACTAATTATAAAAGGTACAAATTAGGGTTTTTTATGCCTATAAAGAGAGAAGGAAGTAAGGTTAACGAATGATGATGAGTATTCATTATCAATAGATAATAGGGGATGTATGAATGAACTTTTCGTAGGTGTGGACTAAGGTGGATGTTCATTGTAATTTAGTTGTAATATTTGATCAAGAAAATAAGAGTGATGACTCTCAAAGGTTTGTTGGTTTTCCAAATTAAGGATTTCTAGGGCTAAATATTTGTTTCTTATGTAAATATTTATGATGCGTAATTGTTTATTTGACATTCATTAATTTTTCTTGTGTGCATTTAATTGTTAATTATAATTGAGATTATAGTCTATTTTAGAGGCATGATTGACTCATTTTTATGTATTTTGGTATTTCAAGTGTAAAGTTCCTTAATCCCAACATTACCATCAACCATACTCATTAACAAGTACAAATATTAACTTTTTACTTTTGAAATGGTGCAATATGAAAAAAAAATTATGTAAATTTATTTTTTATCCTAAAATATAATGTAGGTCACCCCCTTGTGTGGTGTCAAGAGCCTCCATATGATCAACTTTGTTTCTAGTGAGAAACATGGATGGACATGAAAAATGAATGATTCATATTGAAATCGGTCTTGGAAATAGTGAATTATTGTTTGTTGTACGTCATACAAGTTTGTTACTAATTTTGATAGGGAGGGAACACCATAGACAAAACGTTAATTCACACTAAGTCAAATGCAGAAAGGAAATCTTAGAATAAGGCATGACTACAAGAGTGAAAGAATATTAATACAATAAAAATTGATCAGATACATGCACTTCGAATGAGAGACAAAGTTTTTTGGTGGAAAAACATTATCGTGCAACATCGCATATCTCCCTAGGCATCGAAACCAAGCCTATAAAAAAAGAAACACATTCATGAAAACATTCCCTAATTGCTTATTGAAGCACAAAGGTAAATAGGATGAAAATTTCATACCATTTTAAGAAATTGTTGACAATTATCCTTGCTATTATCCTTTGCATGTTTCAACCTTTCTCCCTTGATACTACAAGAAGAGACCTACAAAGACGTAGGAAAAAAAGTGATCAAATCATAAAATACATCAAATATTCTACCATAAACCATGAAAGAGATAAACAAAACTTACAAGAAACATTATAACATATCCATATGGGAAGAAAGAGAGTATCTATATTAATAATAAATAGAAGGAAAATTACAACCAAGTTCCTGCATGTTGGATTCTCCTTGCAAAGTTAGTCAACCCAAGCCTTTGAAATCAAGATAACTTCAATGAGTATTATAGCAACATCTATGTAAATTCAGAAGTCTAAAATGGAAGCCCAACTCTCTTTCCATGCATTACACTTATTATAAGAAACAAAAGTTTAGAGATCAATGAAGGGGGAATGAATATCTATAATGAGTACTATGGATCCAGTATAGGAGGAAGAAGGTCCAGGATAAATGGAGCTTGACCTAAATATAAACCACTTAGTATTAGATACAAACTACGAGGGTTCTAGAAGAGGAAGATTTGTTTATTTCTATTTTTTACCTTCATAAGGAGATCATCATGACCTTCACATAGGAAGACTGTTATGACATCACTCTTTCTAATGTGTAACATGCGTAATCGCAAGTTGTAAGCTGAATACCCATGATTTCCTAAAAAATTAGTTTTTTTTAGGTATTTAATCTAGGATTCTTATACACCATAGAGATATTTTTCTTACATATTTCAAGGGGATTTATGACAATAGTTCATCAAAAAATGAAAGATTAATATTTGGAATCATTTGTATAGGTGTGAAAAATTGATGTGTAATATAGTGCCCCCTAAATTATAATCTCCCCCTTAAAGTATAATGTGAAAAATTCTATGATGGTTGAAGTCCTTTATCATGCAAAAGTAGGGATCAATGAATCACCGATTAGAGACATGCAAATCAACAATTAATTAATTAAAATAAAATATGATCATCACTGAGGTATGCATTCCCACACTGAGAGTACAACTACCTCGAAGATCAAATATGGAAATGTACTGAGATCCATGCCAATAAAATACTAAGTATGGACGTAGCCATTAGATATTTATGCAACTTGAATATATCACACAAGATATAGGGTCTTCATCTTCATCTCTATCCATTTTTAATACTAAGATAAACATGTTAATAAATGCATAGAAGTTAAACATGGTAGAAACCATCTAATTATCGATTGATGATGAGGATAATTCACATATGTGAGAGAACCTACCAATAATGTTACTGACTCTCATGGTACTCTAGTAAAATCTATGATCTGTGAATTAATTTCTTGAGGTTGAACACCCATAGAATAATTTGATCAAAAAAAAATTATGAGAACTTGTCATCGAAAGAGAGAGACCAACCATTGAGGCTTGTAGGCTCAAAGGTACTACATGGGTTTCCAGATCAAATTCTTATATAATGATTTGAATTCGATAGGAAAATATTCATTGCGGGAAGCCCTACTTCTAGAGACACATGTTAAGCTTTGAATAACAAATTTTGATTGACTCATAAATTATTATGAGATGCCTGACGTGATTAAAGGCGTCAAAATTTTCATAATTAATTTTAACTTAGCTAGGACTTCTCTTGAACATTCTAGCGACATGACATTTGAATTGGTAGAATTTGTCTCAAAATAGGACTAGAGACCAATATGAATACTTTCAATGACGTATGATCAAACGAGAGGAAAATGGATTTCCCAACCTTGACAAAGAAAAGTGATGGAGTGTCATGTTCCAAAGTGACATACTTCCTTTTTAAATACAAAATATAAATGTTTCTTTAACATTTTCCCAACCATTACTGTTAAGTACCACTTTCTTTTTACATAATATTGTGAAGGATAACATATGCTTGTTAATGTATAAGATCATTTTTCGGATGAGTCCTTTGGAGTATTTTTAATGAACCCTTTGAAGGAGTAGCTCATTCTCATATTGGTTGATGAGTCCTTCATTGTTTGCATTTTATGAGTCTGATGAAGGGGCAAGTTGATGTAATTTTCATATTTACTGAGTTTTAACAAGAACAAAATGGAAACTCCATAAGGTTCTTTTTCATAATTTAGTTTCTCAAGGCTGAAAAATTATAAAATAGTACAAGAGAGAATTATTTTAGTAATAATCGACTAAAGTATTCCTTTTTCATAAATAATTTAAAAAGTTAAAAAAAGGGTTAAACTTATACTAGGTAAATGTTTCTTTAAATGCTTCTACAAGTGTGAATGAAATAATATTTATCATCTACCTTTTCATATTTAACAAGCATGAAAAAGTGATAAAAGTATACCCATTTCCTTATCACAGTTTAACGAGGTTTAGAATTGAAAAGAGATCGCTTGCCGACTTTCAATTTAATTGAAGAGACTGAAAAGATGGAAATAACTCAACATTTTCATATGTGTTTTACAAGCATGAATACAAAACAAAATAAGATCAGGATTTTCATGATTTTAATGGGTCTAGAAAATAATAATAAAAAGGGACTTGAGATATGTTTCGTTTCTACACAAGGTTCAAACATAGAAAAAAACTATGCTTGAGATAGGTTTCATTTTTACATAAGCTTGAAAGAGAGAAAATATTGTGCTTGGGATATGTTACCATGCCCCAAGCATGACCTGTAGAGGCTAGTGGCTTAATATTAGCATGCTGACCAAACACACATGCCACCAAAATGTTATGGAGGGAGATCTATTTCATCTCTTAACAAGCTTAACATAGGAAACGAACTATGCTCATGCGAGTTGTGTCATTTTTTAATGAGCTTGAAATAAGAAAATAACTATGCTCATGGCCCCTTCCTTCATTTTTTAACAAGCTTGACACAAGCAAAGGAACTATGCTCATGGCCCCTATTTTAATTTTTTAATGAGATTGACATGAGAAAAGGAACTATGTAAATAGGACTTGCTTAATATTTTAACTAGCTTGATGCGAAAAGTGAACTATGCTCATGGAAACTTGATCCTGGCCTACAAGAGGTCAAAGGGATGAAAGGAATACATGCTACGGGACACACCCCGATCATGGCTTCCAATAAGTATTCATCGGATGCAAGAAAAATTCCTTGGAAGGTATACATGTCAAGGGACTCAATATGTGTATAAAATGTAGTCTTCATTGTCCCCATTAAAGGGCACACCATGGAAACTAATGAATATAATTCCAAATAAGTCAAATATATAGTGAGAGGCTCTTATTCATTAGTAAGTGAGGGAATGAGAAAATTTTACACATAATTAACCTATGTTGGGTGAATACCACTTGTGTATAGGGAACATTCAAAGAGTTCTAATGGTCAGTAGTCAAATCAGGGACAACGAACAAAATATTTTCAACAACCACAATATTTCCATCATGAGGGACATACATCACATGATAGATTTCATGGTATAGAAATAGTCTTTCCCAAGTATAAAATTGAAAATAAGGGGCGTTATACTACTGTGAAATTAATAAATATAGTTTTTCCTTTCAAGGTAATGGGAAGATAAGGCAGGATCCCTAAATGTTCATAAGATATTATGTTAAAATCCAATATATTATGCGTAAAAAACACAAGCTGAAGGGAAGCCAAATATTTCCAAGCGATTGAGGATAAAATTATGACATAAGAACAATCATCTACAATAGTGCAATGCACGTTCTCATCATAAGCCTTTACAATTCTTTGGAAACACTACAAGGAAAATACCTTCTAGCAGAGGTTATAAGAGATGTCTTTATTGTTATAAAATTGGAGAAAACTATAAAAAAACATCCACTAAAACATACATTTGTGATAGTGGATGTTTTATTGGAGATTATCACATAAATTAATCACAACTAAAAAAATATCGGTGGTCAGAGGTTTTAGTGGATGATTTTAAGGGAATGATTCATGGAAAAATAAAATCGGTGTGCTAAATATATAAAGTAATTGGGGTTGCATAAATAAATAAAACAACTAAGGAGTTGAATTCAAAGAACACCAGTTCTTGAATTTTATATTGCCCTTGTGCATATATATTAATAAAATGCCCTAGGGAATTCTTTTTAGGAAAGGCATTTAGGCAAGCTAAATTATATTGGAGACGTGGTTCTTTTATTTAAATCTACCACTACAAGAAAAAAGGACATTGGTGAGGGGCGAAAATGGTCACCATAAGCTCATTGGTGAGGGTCAAAAGAGCCTTCGTCACCAAAAATTGAACGTCACCAAAGGTGGCGTCACCGAAAGTATAGGTGTTGTGGTGACATTCAAGTTCTGTCACCAATAATGATTTATAGTGACGGATAGTGATTGTCACCATTTAATATGAGCAATGGTGACAAACAATAGCCTCCATCACCAAAAAACTGAATGTCACCAAAGGTGGCGTCGCCAAAAGTATGTGTTGTGGTGACATTCAAGGTCCGTCATGAATATTGACTATAATGACAGATAGTGACCGTCACCATTTCATATGAACAACAATGATTTTTTGTGATGGAATTTTAATGATTGTCACTATTAGGGCATATATATGGTGACATTCATTGATCGTCACCATAAACTCATTGGTGACATCAAGGCCCGTCACGAATAATGACTATAATGACAAACAGTGACCCTCACAATTTCATATCAACAACAAATATTTATGGTGACGGACCTTTAATGATCATCACTATTGATGCATATATATGGTGGCGTTCGTTGACCGTCACCATTTCATATTTTGGTGACGGTCGAAAAATGTCACCATAAGCTCATTGGTGATGGTCAAAAGATCATTTGTCACCAAAAACAGACGTCCTCATTCCCTATGAATATCAAGGCACGATGGAATCGCACCACCAACCTCCTGCTTGTAAAACAGGTGCTCTTCCATTGAGCTAGCACCCTTTAAAGAATTAGACTTTAAACTAGAAGTTGCCCCTAAAGGTGCAAAGATACACTAAAGGAATATAAAATCTAGGAAGATCAAAAGTTGCTAGAAATAATATTTTCAATATTCATAATAAAAAGATAATAAGAATAATTTTTGATATAATATAACAAATCATGTACTACGTAGGAGAATAATTGGAAAGCACAACTAGAAATTTGAATCACAACATAACAATATAAAAGAACATGCATCAGAAAAGGAACAACTCCATAGTTTGAGAAATATGAACAATCCATGGGCCTGTTCTTATATATTGATATAGATAACGAAATATAAATCTAGATTTATGAAATTCAAGTATCACAAAATAATGTCTTGAACAAATATCAATATGTAAAATAGTATTTTTTGCATTTGGATTTACCTTGTAGAACTTTAGGAAAATTTTTCCACATAAACAACTAGTAAACATAACAACATGGACCTCAGGAGCAATTGTGCAAGGGATAAAATATGAAGGTAAACCAATAGAGAAGTATTCAAAGAAAATTATGAAAAGCATATCTAGAAAAAACTGAGAACCCTATGAAGTAAACCACACATTTATCATAATGACTAGTACACTTGCAAAAAAAGATCAAAATAAATTATGAACTATTCCACAAAAAAACAGAGAATTTTTCCACTAAAATACAGTTTCAAATTAATCACTAGCATGATGCTAACTTCTCTGCAAAAATAGGGAAGTTTCAAGACAATGTATAATAGCTTGCATGTCAATCGTGTTGATAAAACCTTCCAAGTAATAAGACCACAACAATTAACAAGAGTGCCATGAAAGAAGTGGCTCCTAGGAACCTCACTGAAAACAATATGTATGTAAGGCAGTCATCTAGATCAAGGTTCATCATTCAATAATCAATATGGAAACAAGTGTTGACACTTTCTAATGGAATCCTCTTTGGATTCACTAGTTAAGAATAAAGCAAAAGGTTTCATCAATAATTCTAACTTACATAATTTTGGGATTAGAATATGATGACATATTAATGAAGCAAATCAAGAAAATGAAACTCTTTCATTCTAAGGAAACATGTTGCAGGATGACTCAAAAGGAAAAGAATGAGGTATATATATATATATATATATATATATATATTGACACTGGATGCTATGAAGTCATGCCATGTGGTTGCAAGTAGTATACTTCTATCTTTAGAAGTATGATCAAAATAGAAAGCAGAAACTCTTCTGATGTAGAGGTTGCCGAAAGGGCATGAACTACACTAGATGAAATCAACATAATATGTCATCATATGGAATATGAGGTGGTTGTACATTATCAAGGAACTGCACAATGGAAGTTCCTGGGAATGAAATAAAACTGTGGAGAAAGAAAAAGGAAGATATCATGGGAAGTAAAACCATGGAAAGAAGCAATCGACATCCAAGGAAGCCAAGAAGACTTGACTAGGAGATCTCGAGGGAGTATATGTGGACTGTAATAAAAGTCTGGAAAAGATAGACCCTTGACAATACATATCTTTAGGAGATAAAAAAGGATGGAAATGCCTGCAAGAATGATGT
Organism: Pinus albicaulis; assembly: GCA_034641835.2. NCBI lineage: Eukaryota > Viridiplantae > Streptophyta > Pinopsida > Pinales > Pinaceae > Pinus > Pinus albicaulis. Next base: position 125,173,956 of record CM076572.1, on the reverse strand, counting down.
CATGGTGAAAGATCATCACTAAGGTAAATTTTGATTTAAGTATTCATATTTATAATTGAATAATATCTGATGAGCTTATTCAGGGTAGCCAAAGGGAAGTATATGTCTTCCACAGGTTGATAACCATATTGCAGCATGTAAGATCCTTGGAAGAAGTATGGTTCGAAGGAAAGTAGCATGATATGAGGGTAGACCATATGAAATTTTTTTGGATCACTTTCAAACAAAAATGAAAAGTGATGGGTGATTTGAGCCCTAATGAAGATATCCCAAAGATGAAGACTCCTCAACAACAAAGAAATTCATGACATCAAAGAAAGTATTTCTTCATGAGCAGCTCGATGTTTCATCATTGCTGCTACAGATCCCTGATTAAGAGGGGGGGTGGTAATAATTTTATTACCTGGTAGAAACTTGGAAGCAAGTCCCTAAAAGGCTGGACAAGTCCTTGGCTAAGAGGGAGCCTTGACAAGTCCTTGGATAAGAGGGAGATTGAGAACATTCCTTGATAGGAATGGGTATGTCCTCACTAATTAAGAGGGAGAGATAGACGTATCATTTTGGTCTTCACCTAGAAGACAGAATGTGGGAATGGATAATCATCTGGCATCTGATACTCTTTTGGGGATGTATTATGGTATCCAAGGTAAGATTAGTCTTGAGAGGACAGGTATTATTTAAGGATTAGCTATCCCCAAAAGAATAGTCCTATGAGTTCATACTCAGTGAACACGTGGGTGGAGTATGTACCTTGGAGAAAATTATGAATATGTCTATAATCATTGGTCTCGCTAGCATTGTAGTTCATGGTCTCATGAAGGGATGGAGTTGTTAATCAAGGCCTTGCACTGTGACAATGCTGGTTAATAAGATGCTATAACAGATAGATTACCAATCGAATTCTTCTTATGAGATTCTTCAGATTGAGAGTGACCATGTACCATTATGAATACCTCCCTAGTTAAGAGGGAATGTTGGAACGTGTAACTAAGTTTGGTCTTATTAATGACTTGTAATTATGAATTTATGTAATGAAGAAGACAAATAATAAAATGTATTTTGTAATACTTGCACATCATGGGTTTCATGAGCAAGGAGTTTTTTATTATAGGTCAAAAACTTCTTCTTGATGTCTTTTAGGGGTTTGTCATCTTGTCATAAATATATATAATTTAGAGTCATGTATATGAATTGGTGTTACACTTATAAAGACAATTTATTGATGTAAATGTATGCCTTCAATTTCACCCACAGTGGCTTTGGTGAATCAGGGCACTCTTCGAAGCTAATTTCATGTTTACAAGCACCCACATTTTCATAGTTTTCCTAGGAGGTCCACATTGGTTTTTTTATGAATTTTCTATCACCATGGTCTAGCTACTTAGATTTACAATTTCATTCATAATTTCCATGCTGAATCAGGGACCTTTCGAATCGCCTTCCCCAGAAGGGTTCAAGAAAGACACCAGATGATAGGCTTATGAACAGTAAAATAAGGTAGGCCCTACTCATTTGGGCTTCAACTCATTGCCATATCTATATCTAATCATATCTTTCTTTCAGAAAGCATGTTTTCTAATGACCCAAATCTCCTTTCATTCTAACAATTTTTCAATCTTATAAATATGTTACTTCACCCACTGTACGCTACCATGCAATAGATGATTTCTTTGATTATATGATGGCCCTCCCTTTTCTTTATAGTGAAAATGGCTGATGCAACAATTTTTTTGTGGAAATGCAGGGGCAGAGGTTTATATGTACATAAAATCAGTCCAAAATAATTCAAGACGTGTAATCATATTATTATCCCCGTAAAAGTCTGGGATTATTTGAGGAAAAAAAATAAAATAAAAAAAATAAAAAATCCTCTCATATTATTTGGACATTTCAAATATAATTTTTTACTTCTTAATATTATTTTTGAGGTGATGAGGTTTAGGGTCCATGTTTATAGTCACCCACGTTTTCATAGTTGTCTTAGGAGGCCCAGACTGGTTGTTTATGCATTTTCTATCACCTTAGTCTAACTACCGAGACTTAATTTCAATCATTTTGGTCTTGGTGAATCAGGGTACTTTCCAAATCACATTCCTCAATACGATTCTAGAGAACCACTGGAGGAAGGGGGATAAACAGTAAAATATCTTGGTGAATATCTGCCTATCTTTAAAAGAGGGCAGGACCTACTCATTTTAGATTCGACTCATTGCCATATCTATATCTAATTATATTTGTCTTTCAGAATTTCTAATGACCTGAATTTCCTTTCATCCATAATCAAAAATTACCTTTTCATAAACATGTCACTTCAACCACTATATGCTATCATACAATAGACGAGTGTCAAGAAACCCTTGTTTCATGAAGGGTTTCAGGAGCTTTGACAAGGGGCACTCAAAGTGCACCATTCCTGGCAAACTATGCCAGAATCCAGTGAAATATTGCAAGCATGGTTGTGATTGATCCACTTTTTTTAGGTTTTTAAGGATTTGGGTAAATTTGGAGTGCCAAACAAATTAGGGGCAGAGTTCTCTATGGATAGAACTCCAACTTTGGTGGAACTGTGATTTCCATCAAAATTTTGGCCCAATTTCAATTATAAATATTGCTGGAAATGGAGGACGTTTTGAGTGCCCCATATCCCATGGTTTTCAAAAAGAGTTGGTTGACCAAGACTTTCCTCCTCCTGAGTGTTGCTGGTTTTTGTCGTTATGTAATAGAAAACAGTTGGATGGAGCTAATCGATTGTGAAACTTGAATGAGAAAGGTGGTGAAGGGGAATTCAGACAAAAACACCACTGAAATCACATGCCCAAATTCTCATGAGTCACAAATCCCTCCATAATTTGTGAGTAATTTGGAATTTTTGATAATTGACTTGATGAAAGATGGAATTTTGAAGTTTCCTGACTAATTAAATGAATTTTGAAGTTTTTATCCTTGATTAAAAAAAATGATACTAGAACCCTTCATGTTGCTTTTATCCAAAGGTTTATTTTCTTGATAGGATATGTGATATCTGAATAGTGTTATAGTAGATTAGCTCCTTGCATATAATCTATATGTATTGGATCTACATCCACTAAAGGTTTTCTTCAACAATAGCAATTGAATATTTTCAAGAAACACATGGCTCATGGATTTACAGGTTAGTAGCGAGATAGGAGTATATAGCACATTCATACACAATTCTCGTTATCATTCAAATGATATAAGCCCCCTTTAAATGATCTAAAAATTTCTCTTCCAATATGACCTAAAAAGTTCATTAATTTAAAACTACTAATTTCATCTAAAGTTTTATAAATAAATTTCCACCTCTATGTTATTTCTATTTCTAATCAATTGGCCAACTGAGAAAGGGAGATCACTACCACCATTTCAATTTTTTTTAAATCAACATATGTAATCAGAGATCCAAATGACAATTCCTTGTACATAATAATTGTATAAACTTTAAATGGCCCAAACATCACAAAAGCTTTGAATGTTATTATAATCTTCAACTCTAAAATTGTAAAACCAAACCAATTTTAAGTATAGATCCAACTTTAATGATTAATTTATTAATCAACAGCTCAAATATTCATACTACCCCACCCCCTTCCTCCAATATATCTATATATATTGTTAATCAGTATCAGATAAGAACAAGAGAAATCGACATAAGATAAGATCAAGAGAAGGAGAAGAAAATCAGTCAAGCAAGCCATAACGTATAATGTATTGAGCCAAAAGGAAAGGGATTTATATGGAATTATTGATGAAACCCAAATAAACTAAATATTTTTACCTGGAATATTTATCCAAATCACTCTGTCATGATTATAATTACAACTCAATGGTGATACATAAAAATATATTTTCCATTCCAAGGTGATTGGAAAAAGTTCTAGTAATTAAAGCAATAGCAAGCATTCGTTGCCTAGCACCTGCCACAATATAAAATGTAATTTCATTCTCCTCAACAAAAAACAAAAATTTTGTTTGTTTGAGGTATTTGAAATTCTGACAAATGTACTTAATTTTATAGTACCATCTGTTGCATTTGGACTTTATAGCATTGGGAAAACAGGATATTAATTCAATATTTGCACACATTTAACAAAAATGTTGCACAAGGTGTCTTCATTGAATCTTGGAAAGAAAGCTCTGTATGTGCACGAGCTAAGTTAAAGAAGGGTTCTAGAATTTGTAAGGTTATGGTTGAGGAGATAAATCTGTATCCAATCTGCACAATTTTGTTGCTTAGATGGAAAGTTTGGGAACAAAATTTTGAACCATTGTCAACCCTAAAACTATTTCCTTTAATCTAATAAACACAATATATAAATTTGATAACTTAGGTTCCTCAAACCACCCAAAATATTCATTTATATTCTAGAAGTTAAAGGTTTCTTGCTATTGTGTCATTGCTCATATTCTAGCTCTCTTCTCCTCTGATCCACTTGCATAACTTCAAACTCCTCTCTACTCAAAACTGGAGAAGAGTTGTAATTACTGATACCATAATCCATATATTCTCTGAAATTTTCTAATTTTCTCAGTTAGTAAAAAATTGGAATGACTCCATAAAGTTAACAGTAAGACTTTGACTCAAAATCATAAATATTCAGCAAACAAACTCAGTATAAAATTTGGCTTCAAAAATCAATTTAGGAATGTGTTTTTTGTTCTTGGTTTTGGGCATTTATAGGTTTTTATTTGATAGGTAAAACTTGACTAAATATTTCACAACTCAAAGTATGGCCAAGTCTTCCAAGACTTCCTAATACTGGTAAAACTCACAGAGTTAAGAGGAGCTTGACCAATTCGACAATGCCTTCAAACTAACCAGGTTATGGTGAGTTTGACCAGATCTCTCAATCATTACACTTGACTCGGCCAGTCAAACTCAGGGATACTCAAAAGACTTGGCTAGGTCTCGTAATTATGATCCTACATTCAAAAATCTCATTTGATACATGGTTACATATATCAATAAACAAAAAACCTTATCTTTGAACAGGAGGGGAAAAACCTGGCATATATCCCTGTGTTCCATACATATCTGTTGGCATAATTTGTCCATTAAATTGAATGTCAAAAGGACATGGTCCATAACCCATGTATGGGACACTACCATTACAAACCATGTAAGCATATGATCCCCACTATGCACCAGAACAACGAGCATTATATATGCACGTGCAACATACAACATCATACACTCTCCAGCTCCAAAATCATGTGATTCTCTCCACTGCATCTCATTAGTTGTAACAATGATAAAGCACCCAACATGCATCATTTCGAAATATATTGACTTTCTTGTAATTAAGAAAGGAAATTATAATGAGAATGAATGATACAAAGGTAAGGAAAATCCAATGACACTTTTCAAAACATCAGTTAAATAGGAGATTTCAGCACTAGAAAATATGAAGAAAATTACAGAAGGGAAAAGGAGATAGATCAGGTGTGTTTGAAGGGAATTTCACACTTAAGTGTAAGCAGTGAGAACAATCTTGTTCTCCAGTGAGGTAGTGTTGCCCTGTAAAGAGATCAATTGCTAAAATTTTTGTTAATAAAATTCCACAGCAAAGTAGAGCTTTTCCCACTTGGGTTCCCTAGAAAAATATTGTGTTATTGCGTGTGACGAGCTCTTTATCTCTAATTCTATTATGTTGCTTATTTAGTAGAGAAATTATGTGTTTTGGTGAATAGAAGTTGTATTGGATTGTTCATCACAGCAATTGCGGAATTTTCACGGAAATTCTACATAGTTGCTCAATTACATTCACTATTGGAGTTTTCTGAACTCAAAACAAGCATTAGAATAAGATGTATGCCAATTTCTTGAAACTATTCCCAAAGACTAAAATAACCAAATTTCAGCAACCATATGATACAATGTAGTTGAACTGTTTATTATTGGTTTTCGTTCTCGGAAACATAAGGTCCAACAAAGGAAGGATTTAATTATATATTTAGATGAATAGATGCCTTTCAATTGACGATGTCTTTATATTTGCTTAGATATGATGTAACTTCTCTGCAATAATAAACCTATATGTTTTACTCCTTCAAAGTTTTTCTCCAAGGAATTTTTATAAAAGAAGTAGATCAAACACAGGTATAATTTACAATATCAAAATTTTTGAGCTGAACTATTACATGATGGTATTTTGGACTCCCTAAAACATTTTCTATCAGTTTTCCTCTGATTGAAGGAAATATCCTCTTTAGGTCATATAGGTGATCCAGTAGTGCTTTTCAGCAGACGAATGTTTTTATATATTTCTGAGTGTTTCTTTGTTTGTGGGTAAATATTCTTGTAGATTACTATAATAGATCAACAATAAGGGATCCACCAGGCCAAATCACAAGGTTTGGAGCTAAGGCTTCCATTGGAAATGGGTTGAAGCCTATATATCAACGTACAGCTCCTCGGGTAGCATTATATCCTCTAGAGGACCAGATATCAAGTATTCCAACTTTTAGGACACCGATGTTTTAAAGCCAGATATTCTGGCTCCTGGTTCTCTAATATGGGTAGCATGGTCTCCTAATGGCATCCATGAAGTCAATTATCAAGGTAAAATAGTACTACTTTTTTTAGTCTTAGAATTAGGTTGCAATGCAATTTTTTTCTTCTTATGCCTATAGTTTGCGATAGGCTTGATTACTGTCTTCTAACCTTATTTGCCTAGGAGTCTGTAATTTTTAAATTTCAAGATTTTTTTGGTAACCACTGGAGGACATATCATTTCTAGAGAGAATAAAATCAATTTAGAATTTTTGGAAAACTTTGAAAATTGAAGGCACCTTGACACGCACATTAATCGTCTCAAGATTCTTCTTTTCTTCAAGTAGGAGAAGGATTTGCCATGATATTAGGGACAAGCATGATGACACCACATATAGCTGGCATTACAGCTTTGGTGAAGCAAAAACATCCTGATTGGAGCCCTACTACCATCAAATCAGCATTACAAATAGCATTAGCAGTTGTTGACCACATGTGGAAGCCCTTACAAGCACAAAATCAATCTGGAGAAGATATTCCAATAAATATTATTCTGCCACACCCTTCAATGGTGGAAGTGGTGTAGTGAAACCTAAGGCTGCGCTTGATCCAGGCCTCATTTTTTATGTAGGCATGGTTATTTTTGGGGTTATCCAAACTTTTTAATATCTAATTCCTCTCTATAGAGATATGTCTATTTTTTTTATCTAGCCATATTCTAATTACTCCACAAATTGATTTGAAGGCTATGAATATTATGTAAGTTTCCTCTCTTAAGTTTCAGGTTTTGATAGGAATGTTGTTGCACACATTACCAGTTCAACATGTGCCCCCAAAATTGGGTGTCCATCGAATATTAAAAATCCATCCATAACTATATCAAATCTTATTGGATCAATGACCATATTGAGAAGGGTTACCAATGTATCACAAATAGAAAAATATACAATTTCCATTTCAATGCCACCGGATGTGTCACTAACTATAAAACCTTCAGTTTTAATGTTGGAAGAAGGGAAGTCCAAACCATTTTGGGTGACATTATTTTCCAAATCTCCCACTGGAACTTATAGCTTTGGTGAAATAATACTGATATAAGTGTTAGCAGTGAGAACAAGCTTGTTCTCTAGTGAAGTAGTGTCTCCCTATAAAGAGATCAATTTCTAAAATTTCTGTTAATAAAATTCCACAACAAAGTAGAGGCTTTTCCCTGTTGGGTTCCCTGGAAAAATATTGTGTAATTGTGTGTGACTAACTCTTTATCTCTATTTCTATTGTGCTACTTATTCAATAGAGAAATTATGTGTTTGGTGAATAGAAGTAGAGAAATTATGCTGCTTATGCGACCTCCCAATGGTTTGAAGTCTTCCATTGGATGCCACAGTTACCTATCAACCAGTAGTTGTTACTCCTCACTTCCAATTTGTTTATAAAAAATGAAGTAGAAACTCAGTGTTTCTATTGAAACTTCTTAAAATTGTAAGGGGTAGACTAAATATGCAATTCATTTCATGTTTTGCAATAAATATTTTCATAGATTTAAAGTGATACATGAAAGATAATTATATTGAAGGGAAGACGTCTAGGTTTTAACTACATGACACACTAACAAAGTAGAATAAAAGAAGGAACAGTGAAAAACATCATAAGATTTCTTGTGTTTATGCCTAGACTGGCTACCATACCTGCATAAGACTGTGCAAGTCTTCACTCTCCTACAGTAAGGCGTCGTAAAATTGTGGCACCAAAGTTTCATGATATTTTGTAACCAGGTTTAACAGATTATCATGTTGCATACTAATGTTAACAAGTTGTTCTTGGGTGGAATCCAATTGGAATTGCAACTCTGCCACGGCCCACTGTTTTTCGGAGATATTAATTACTCCTGCACAACCATGGAAAGGATCTTTGAGTCTTTGACTTGCTTCGTACACCATGCTGCTTACTGCAACACCTCTTTCTGGGCCAGAATATCCTATAACATCATAACCCATATCACATCATCAACATAAAGGATGAACACACCATCATAAATAATAATTTCTCAAAAAAAATATATAGTAACATCATAAAGGACGAACACATCATCAACATAGGGTACATGAGATATGGTTACAGAGATATTGAAATCCTCCCAGGAACCAAATTTGAACTGGTGAAAATCCTGGTGACACGAAGATTTTCAGCACCCCTACTCTACTATCCCGACTAGTCTTTTTCGATCATCCCAGTATAGGGTTTCAATGTCTCCACTAAAATAAAGGAAAAAAAATTTCTGGAAGTTGAGAGATTGTAATCCATCATAGGCAGGTTTGTGGGGCAATTTTTATTGCAAAATCTACTAATGCCTACGGAATCAGATTAGGTTTATTTACAATAGAAATGTGGTCGTATCCTTTTTGGTGGACCAGATATTTAGTAAGAATGCCATTTAAGGGAATTTCTCCATGACAGTCAGGAACCCACCATCGACAGAGGCAAACAGATCACTGCAAGGATATACTTTTTGCGAACCATCCCACCTTCCACATAGACAAACAGATAGATCGGCAGCCGGGAGATGACAAAGAGCCGAGGCCCAAGCCACCCCGCACCAGCAGTAGTGGTTTATGGCCAAATTGATTCCTTTGGCATGGCTAACTGCAAACTTGTGCCTGGTGGCTCAATCCATCAGTAGTCAATATATATAGTTTATAGCAACATTTAATGGAATAATATTTAATGGGATATCTGATATTTTCAGAATAATTATGTTCCTCCGCTGGGTGATTGAAAAAACAGCAGGGCAATTCCATTGCTTCAGAATAACTAAAATACCTTTTCCTTTCTTTGACATCCAGATTTCCTCCAAAGGTGACTGGCATTGATTCTAAATTATGTTATCCATGACCGTTCTTGAATTTCAGAGCAGATTTATCGATTAACACCTCTTGCTAAATCTTGTGAACAACATCCGAGATTGCCATTAACAGAAAAACTTACTTTGGGCTTCTTATTTTTGCATAAAATGCACTGCTTAGATATATGATTGTCTTAAATATTAGGGTATCTCAATACCTGAAATATTCCAATATAAATTTCAAGATTGATTCACAAGGGCTGTAGATTTTCTCTGCAAATATTTCTCCGCTCCACATTCTAGGGAAGAATCAAAGACTTTCCATGGAACCTCCGTCTCCAGCTTAATTTCAACAGCATGTTCAAAGATTTTCGACCTCCTGAACGCTGTGATAATTCCAAGGAAAATGTTTGGTGAACATTCCACGTGATTGAAGGATGAATTAGAGTTCGAATCTAGTAGAGGAATGAAATATTTGTAGTAGAAATGATTTGAGGAAAGCAGTGTGATAAGGCATGTGATTAGAATTACAGTGTTTGCATTTTGTCTTGTAGCAGGGTGTAGCCAATATTGAGAGTGGGATTGTTTGCCCGCCAATCCTTCATGACGATACCCTCTTAAAATTTAAATGGAGTGGGAAAATGATTTTCCTATGAGTCAAAGCATTTTAATGGGAAGGGTCGAAAACTTTCATATTATATATGTATAATATTTTAATTTCTTAGAAGTTATTCAAATATTGTAAATATTATTTAGTATTTTTCAAAAGAAAGTTGGAAACTATGTTGAGTTTGTGAATTACTTTATCTTTTTATGTTTTTTATTTTCTTCATTGTATATGATTAATCTAGATTCATCTTAATTTCAAATCTATAAGTGTCTAGATGGATCAAATCTTAAGAGGTTTGCACTTTAGAGACTTGATTCCTCTTTCTCGGCGCTTGGTAGATTTAGAGTTAAGATAGATCTAGATTGGTTTAATTATTAATTTTATGTTTTTAATTTTTATTTTATTTTGACGGACCTAAAATGTTAAAGAGGAAATTACAACATATTTACCGTAGGAGAAGAATTCAACATTGGAGAACCTTAGAGGCCCACAGAAAAACTACAAGCAGAGAAAGGGTCGTGGAGTTTCAGGCTAGAGTAGGGCGTAGATTTGAGAAAGAGTGAACAAGCTCTTGACAATTTCAGGCTCTCGTATCCTTGTTAAAATGCAAAATAAGATTAAATGGTAACCATGAGTTTTTATCACATGATATATATTTTGTACAGAGATGGTCACCATGATAAACCCTTTGAAGACACACAACTACTCGTCAAATATTCTTTTTAGATGAGATGTCAATTTCTTACTATTGGACCCACATGGAGGAGGAGGATTTGGTGGATTATGAACTAGAGGAGGGGGGTTTTCAACAAATTTGGTCTAGTCACAAGGATTTTATCCATTCACATTTCAAATTCAACTTAGAAGGTCACCATGCCATGGTTTCTGGATCTACCATATCTTTAGAAAGAAAAGTTAAGAATTCAATAGGCAACTATCTAGCGGTTCGAAGGCCCTAACCCCTGCTTTAGCCATGCACTATTCAGGTCCTTTAGTTTCGGCTACCCAGCGCTTTAGGACATTTTTGAGGTGCGAAAGAACTCTTCTTGGGGTCATTGGCTCTAATTTTAGTTTCCCTATTGTCCCAGATATTAGACGAAGACATACAATGTGTTATTGCTTCCTTAGGGTTTTCAGAATTTTTTGAACATAGTGGGGGTTTGCCACTCTCAGAAGCCTCTCCAGATTGTTTTCTCATATATCCTTCATCTCAAGTGCCATCAACCTCACCCTCCTTCGGTGAACTAGTGAAGGAGAGACTTGTCTCGGCGAAGGAAGAAGGTCAAACTAACAACATGAATGGTCTTGAGGTTTTCAGGGAGAAACACTCTTGCGAATAACGAGTTACGATTCAAAAGGAGTCTGAGAAAGCAAGGAAGAGGAAAATCCACTGTAGTGTCAAGGAGAAGAACATGGTCCTCCTTTATCTAGTTTTGGGAGTCAACATCACCATTCAAAAGACTGAGGAAATGTCCCAAAAATCCTTAGTGGGGCAAGTAAGTGGTTGAAAATTCAGGTCCTCAACCCTAAAAGTGTGGGTTGAAAAGGAAATCTTGCTTATTTTCAAATTTCCTCCAAAGGTGTTGCTGTTAGCCTGAGGTTGGATTCATTTGTGCTTCAAAGATGTAGCAGACACCTAGAAGGTACAACAAATGGTTTAGAAAATTGATTCATCTCCTATCTTTTTCAATTTCTAGATGCCCCTCTTCGATGCAAAGTAGGAGAGACTAGATATGGCTCCAATATAGGTTCATCTTCCAAGTCTCCCTCCTAACTATTGGGACGCCCTAATTTTCAAAGATATATGTAACTCATTGGGATCTTATTTAGCTCGTGAATCTACATATTTAGATATGGGGATTCAGACATACACCCATATTTTGGTTAATATGGACCTCAGAGAAGGCCTTATAGAAGGAATGGATATCAGGATTGGGGTGAAGTGTATTCAAATATTGGATTATGAAGGAACACCTTTTAGGTGTAGGTAGGGCCATAGGTATGGGCACATTGCTAAAACCTATCAGCGTTCATTTTCTATGTAGGACTATCCATCTAGAGGCAAGGACATATTAGGTTAGAAAATGATTTTGGATTGGAGGTCTTTGGCGGAAAGGAAAGGCTAGATGGTGCAACTCCTCTCTACAAAACATCCTCCAAGTTGTTGGTGACAATTGTCAGGAGATGGTGTTTATATTATCAATTGTCTAGAATCTCTACTAAAGGGGTGGAGTTTCATTTTCTTGGATGCTAATGGAAGGTTGGGGGGTTTAGTAGTTGGACGGAAAGCCATAAATATTTAGGTATCCAATTATTTGGGTTTGGATTTTGGTTTTTCCATCGAGGGCAGAGAGGGAGAAGTGGAGGGAGATATGAAGAGGGAGGTAGGGAGAAGGAAAGAAAGGAAGGGAGCGAGCAAGCGAGAGGGAGAGCTAGAGACTAAGAATATGCACACTATTTGTTTGTCTTTATTAGAATGAAGGTTTGAGATTGTATTGTGTTGAGGAAAAGGAGAGAGGAAACCCTAATTGTGGGGGATGAAATGGTTATGGTAGCAATGAATCTTTTGAATGAAACATTTATTTTTTATGTTATAAAATGCCACCTATGTAAGAAAACTACAAATCATGTTCAAACCAAGTTGTACAAATCTACAATCTTTAATAAATGTAAAAAAAAATTATTTTTTAGAAATATCTAGGCTAGGAATGAAACTCCAACACCTTCCATTGACTAATTTTCAATAGACACTTCATTAGAGGACTCTTTAATAGTCAATTTAATATAAATTTTATGCTTAAATGCCAGGACTACCAGAAAAATTCCCTCATTACATGCTTTACTAGATGCCTCTTATATATTCATAGCCTATTTATCATGTACGAACCTCTAGGACATATGAATCAAACACATGGCTTAACCCCTAGAAAAATACATTTTATGCTTCCTCAAAATTGACCTTAACAAACTCAATGGATTATTTTAGTGAAAGAATAAAATGGCACCGAATTTCTATGGATTATATCAAATTGATAAGAAGATTATTTGAGATTCTTTCACCTTGAATCTGCTAGAGAGAATTCTAATTCATGATGCATTTCAAGTTTCATGCTTAAAGAAGAAAATGGTTGGCCATTGTCCAGTCTAGAATGAGTGGCCATGCTTAAAGAAGAAAATGGGTGGCCATTGTCTAGTCTAGAATGAGTGGCCATGCTTAAAGAAGAAAATTGATGGCCATTGTCCATCTCAAAGTGGATTCAATGTCATATAATCCATATCAAGTACTCATATAATCCATACTCTTTAGTATATCAAAGAGCTAGAAATTGATGCTTCTTTTCCCCTAAGACCTACAAACCCTATATTCTCCTTGCAAACCTTAGCATCTATAACAAAAGCAACAATGTACCTACATAATTGACAACATCATGAATTTGAGAATTCCACCAATTTAGTGACACTCCAAACAAATTTTTAGAAAACAAATGCCTAGCTGAAAATACTCTGTGTGTGGCATTGATCACCATGGTGTTACTCTCTAGTAATTTTTTTTGGTGGACTCACCAATATAATTTATTTTGATCCCTCTCCACAGATTTCTCTAAAGACATTGATTATGTTGGGCTATATCTTACACAATATTTCTAGTGGCCCTGTGGTTCCATGACACACCTACATCATGTCATCCATAAAGGACACAAAGTAAGTAGTTTATTCCCTCTCATGGTACATTAACACTCTCACCCAGTCACTCATCACATCATAGACCAACATGCCTTCCCTCACTGTACAAGTTAGCCTTTATTTTGATAATATAAGGAGTTGGAAGGTAAGCATGATGAGGGTGTCATTTTATCAAGATGAGTCTCTCATAAGGATAAGAACTTTAATGAGAAAGAAAATCACAATATTGACCACTTAGTTCTTACCATTCTCACACCATTAAAACAACTCTAAAAATGCCATTCTTAAAATCTCTTGTGTATTTTCCTAATGTCATTCATGTAGAATATTGTAATTACTTAGGTCAGTAATGGCATGATAATTTTCTTATTCTCTTAAAGAAACTCTTTATATAAATGCACCCCATCAAACATAAATCATCGATTCAAAATGAATGGAAATGAATGAATAAGAGGGTGTGTCGGGGAGTGTCAGTGAGTGTAAGGCATGATAAGGGGGAAATGACAAGGCATGTTGGGGAATGCTATGGCATGTTAATAAGTTTCATGGTGTGCTAACATGTGCCAGATAGTCCCAAGGCATGGCAATGCATGCCAATACATTCCATGCGTTAAAGCATGACAAGATGTGCCAGGTGTATGTTAACACGTGTCAAGTAATTCCAAACGACAAAAGGGAACACCAAGTTAAAATGAAAACAAATGAACAAATATGAGGGTTAATAATTTAGGACCTTACCTTTTCAAGAGGGGCATGCTAAGAATACCAACATTGGTGCCAATACATACCAAGGGCCAAGTTCTAGTGTGTCTTAAGTACCAAATCGTCCTTTATTACTTCTCTCTTAATTGTGATTATTGATCTCAAATATTTTATCTTAAACCATTGCCATGCATTCCAGGGCATCCAAACACATGCCAATAATTGTGAAGTGCCACCAACTGCCAAGAGCCAATATGTGCCAGGGATTTATAGGGCATGTTATGGAGTTCCAGGTTTTCTAAGGAGGGAGTGACAAGATATGCTAGATAGTTCCAAGGCATGTTAGAGTGTTAGGGAAGCATGCCAAGTTGTTCCAAGTGCCAATGTGTGTTGAGTGTTAGCGAGTTCCAGGGAAAAACAAGGGAGCACTATGTAAAAATGCATGGAAATGAATGAATAAGAGTGTGTTACAGGGTGTAATGTTCCTTTTCAGGAACTGCTCATGAACCCTGCAAATAATATTCCTTCTTTCAGGAATATTAACAATCAACAACTATACTAACCCAGAGATTGAATGTATGGGAATTTTATAGATATGTCACCTTCATAAAGAAGGATGAGCTCAAGAGGCTACCTAGCCCTATATAGACTCTGTCCATAAAACATTGTCGAAGGTTAATAACCCCAAGCCAGGAATTACTGCATATCCTCCAGTGGAAACGTTGTATAAGGAATTACATGAAAATAAAACGTTGCATAGTGCTGGGATCCTCTTATAAATGTAATATGGAGTCTAAATGCAGAAAGATAACTGAAAAAAATAGTTCTAGGAGGGTTAAACATACCTCCCCATCCTAGGTACATCATAAAACAACTCAAAGAGAGAGCTACAGCAATATGCAAACATGAATCTGAAACTCTGGAATTCTGGATATATCAAAAGAGGTAAATGGTATAGCCAACATTATATTATGATTTCAGAATTAATATATAAGAAATAATTGAGGGGAAAAGCCTCTCAAACCTCTAGAACCATACTTCAATGAATGGACAATGAAATGTCGTAGTTGCTGCAATTACACAGAATGCCAGAAGACCATGAATGTGCAGTCTCTAAGAGTGAAGCAGCTGTTGAACATGTATAAAATGGAAATGTGGCTGAAATATACAAATAAAATATCCCTAGAGTGGAAAATGGGCTCAATATGGAATTTATAGCCAATCTCAGGGAGATTGCTAGAAATGCCAGATAAAATACAAAGTGACAAACACAATGTCACTGCAACTGGAAAAAAATGAATATAAGGTTGTGGCTGATCTGAAATGATGATGCCCTCCTCTGATAATGCCCTCAAGGGAAAAAGGGTTGATCCCCTTCACTCAAAATCACTCCTCCTGATGAGCACAAGGATCTCCCTCAACACTGCCTCCATGAAATAACACAGTTTCTCTCATGGACTACGCTGTGAGAGTGTGGCCTAATGCCACTGATCTGAAATATAGCCCAAGAGTCTTCTTTGCTGCTCGTCAAAAAGAAAGATCATCCCTCCACTAAAAAAGAAAGCCAAGGAAGGCTCTAATAGTTCCTCTATTGCTACCCTAGCAACACAACATTGTTCTGCTACAGAACTAACGCTGCAACTGAATGAGTGAGCTTCGCCCAAATTCTGAAATGAGGAAAATGTAGAACAATGCTCTTCCAAGAGCTATTCCATGGAAGAGGTGGGAATTTCTGACCGGGAACACCCCCAGTGCTCAAGAGCACTGCAATCCTGCTAAACAACCCGGATGTGCAAGCTTCAGCAAGTCGTACGAAATTTTTCAATCAAAAACTGAACAAACGATTTGCTATCTTCTCTTTTATGAAGAAAATGAACTCTCTCTCATGATAGGTCCCAAAATTAGGGTTTCCATTCACTTTTGAATGCTTTCCCTCCAAAAACTGTGTTGGCTTCTAAGGCAAGCCACCTCTCTAAGGCAACGCTATTGGCTTGGTCAAATATGGCGAACTTAAGGTGGTCCTCATCATGTTCACACCCTTAGGTGTTTATTTCAGCTGCTTATTTGTCCTCCTTTCACACAAGGAGTGTTATTTCTTCATCACAAGGGGGTTAAGGGGCCTCCTTACCCATTTTATTAAACAAAATAAAAATGTGCCAACTATAATGTTCCCTTTAGATGGAGCTAAAAATTAGGAACATTACACAGGGAGTGTCAGTGAGTTCTAGGTGTGTTAAGGAGGGTGTGACATTGCTTTCTAGGAAGCGCTAAGTCATGCTAGTGTGCCAGAGTGGCATGTGGCCAAGATGTTCCAGGTGCTAAGATGAAGTGTTTTAGTAGAAGTTCAGAATAATACTTCCAAGAGGGAAGCATGTAGTTGTGACAAGGTGTAGACAAATTAATTTCAGATAAAGGGAGACTTTGGGTTGGGCACAACATTTTTTTGCTAATGACTTGGTTGAGTTCCCAAGTTGCAAAAAAAGTAAGGCTATCTAAGAGGGTATGCCAGCTAGGGAGTGCCAAGGTGTTCTAGGGAATGTAAGGTTCCCAATTAAGGCTAGTTGTGAGGGCATGAGTTCCAAGATGTTCTTGGGAATGCTAATACGTGATGAATAGTGCGAAGGCATGTCAAACATGTTAAGATGTTCCAAGTGTTAAGACATGCCAATATGTGCAAGGGTGTGACAATGGGTGTCGAGGACGATCAAAGAAAAAAACGGAGAAACAAGTTAAACTACAAGGAGATGAACACATAAGGGGTTAATAAGTCATCAGTTTACCTTTTCCGTGAGGGACATGGTAGGCACACCAACACTAGGTACGAATAGGTGCCAATTACCAAGTGTTAGTGCATTCTGCATGCCAGATATTTCTCTATTTCTTCTCATCTACTTTCAAATAATTGATCTCAAATAGCTTTAGTATTAAACCACGCCAAAGAATACCAATTCATCTCAATGCATGTCAGACATGCCAAGACTTTCCAAGCACTAACATGTTCCAAATGCCAATGTGTGTCAAGGAGTGTTATGCATGATATGAAGTGGTAGGGCATGTCGAAAAGTTCTGAGTAGAGAGTGCCAATGCATGGTGAGGAGTGTTAGGGAGTACTAGGAAAACACAAGGGAGCACTAGGTCAAAATGCATGGAAGTGAATGAATATGAGGGCGTTTGAGGGAGTGGAAATGAATGCTAGTTATCATGCCAAGGAGGGAATAGTGAGAAGGTATTATAAGAATTCACACACCATATTTACCACTCACTTCTTACCATTCCCACACCATAACAAAAAACCCTAAAAATTTCATTCTTAAAATATCTTGTGTAGTTTCCTAATATCATTCAAGTAGAATCTCGCATTTAATTATGTCAGTAATGGTGCGTTCATTTTTTTATTCTCCTAAAGGAACTCTTTCTATACATGCACCTCATCAAACATAAATAATTGAGTGAAAATGAATGGAAATGAATGAATAAGAGGGTGTGTTGGGGGTGTCAGCGAGTGTCAAGCGTGCCAAGGAGGGAGTGACAAGGCATGCTAGGGAATTCTATGGAATTTAGACAAGTTCCAGGGTGTAATAATATGTGTCAGGCAGTGTCAATGAATGTTAGGCATGCCAAGACATGCCATGTGTTAAGGCATGACGAAATGTGCCATGTGTTAGGGTATGCGAACGTGTGTCAAGGAGTTTCAGGCGAAAAAAGGGAATACCAAGTTGAAATGAAAAGAAGTGAACACATATGAGGGTTAGTAATTCAAGACCTTACCTTTTCAAGAGGGGAATTCTAGGCATACCAACACTAGTGCCAATATATGCCAAGGGCCATATTTTAGCTTGTTTTAAGTGCCAAATCATCCTCTATTACTTCTCTCTTAATTTTGAATAATTGATCTTAAATAAATTTTATCTTAAACCATGCCAAGGAATTCCAAGGCATCCAAACACATGCCAATAGTTTTTAAGTGCCACTAAGTGCAAAGAGGAAATATGTGCCAGGGAGTTATAGGGAATTATATGGAGTTCCAAGTTTGCTAAGGAGGGACTGAAAAGATATGTTAGATATTTCCAAGGCATTCTAGAGTGCTAGGGAAGCATACCAAGATGTGCCAAGTGCCAATGTGTGTTGAGTGTTAGCGATTTCCAGGGAAACACAAGGGAGAATTGCGTAAAAATGCATGGAAATGAATGAATAAGAGTGTGTGACATGGAGTGTCAGCAAGTTCCAGGTATGCTAAGGAGGGAGTGACATTGTATGCTACATAGCGTCAATTCATGCTAGTCTGCCAGAGTGGCATGTGGCCATGATGTGCTAGGTGCCATGGTGTGACAACACATGCTAGGAAGTGTTAAGTTGTCCTACAGACACACAAGGGAGCACTAGGTGAAAATAATGAATTAAAATGAACAATTAAGAGATTGTGATAGGAAGTGTGAGTGAGTTATAGGTGATCTAAGGAGCACACACCTACCCTTCTACCAGTCTTGTTGTCCTTCACAAGAACAAGAGTTAGGGCTCTTCTGTGACAGTCACCTAACAACCCTCAAACTGTACTTGGACTACCATGAATCTGCCCAACCAAAGTAAATTATTTTTACTGATCTAGGGCCCACAATATTGTCTTCATCTAGGGCTCTTCAAATCTGCCACTTAAAAATGGTTTGAGTCCTCTCAAAATCATTGTTCTTGTGTATTGATAATTTGATCTCTGTTGTCAAATCTATGAACAAATATGAACTACTCCTATTACCATCCTTCTAACAATCTGTTGATGACTGAACTAGGGTCACAGATCAACCACTAACAATCCAGTGAATAATTTTTTATAGGTTGCTTCAGATCTCTGTCTAAAACTCTATGGACAATCCACCAAAATCAAGTCCTCTACATATCAATCCATTGTTCATATAGCACATTTATTTTGCATGCTTAATATTTTGCTCAGGTTCCACCCTCCTTTGGATCTGTTGTCTCCACACATACTGAATTTGCAAACCATCTTCTAGATTTGCGGTCTATATTGTAGAAATAAACCTCACTCTAAGGGTCATAACCCGTCTTCTTCTACACAAATTTGTCACAACCTTAAGGGCATACCTTATGAACTAAACATGCTAGGAAACTGTCCTAACTAGGGCATTATACTTATGTACTTCTAATTGTCATAGAAAAAACCATATCCACCCTTAGAAAAAACACGACTCTTTCCTCCATAAGGGACTTGACCTAGCTCATATGGATCCATAGATTATGGGCATTTCTTTGATTTAATCTTGACATGAGCTTCAAATTTCAAAGTCAACCCTAAAACTAGGGTTAACTCAGTCAATATTACACCTTCATCGACTTCTTTTATGGCTCTAAATTACAGTGCAAGCCCTCCTCCATTTATGTTGGTCTTTATCACAGACCTTGTGGCCTACTAACCACCACAAGGCAAGATGGTATCAAATCTCTCTTCGATTTCATGTAGAAAATCCAACCAACGGGATTCAATATGATCTTGTAATGTACTAAAACAAGATACTGAATCCTTCCTACAATTTGTGGAAACAAAACACAATCACACATGAATCACATATAATTAAGGGAAAGAAGTTATCAATCGCGCAAAACAAGATGTATCTGGGCAAGCAACTGCTCAAAACCCTCTATCTCTATTTTTTATTAAGTCAAGGAATCATGAAACAATACAATGCTTAATATCTCTTGATATTCTCCAACACTCTGCCAATTGTCTCCTGCTAAACTAGGAAAAATCGGTCTAGTACTTAGCCAATTCTCAACCTTCCTTCAGCCTGCCTTGCTCATGCAATTCCTATGGAATTATCTCCATATTAATTAGGAAAATCAACCTTTCTTGATTGCGCAATCCATCATGGCATCCTAATGACTTTATAATTGCACATGGGAAATTTTCTATAAATACAATTGATATTTATGTTCCTCTAAACTGCGTTACAATAAGGATCAAGGGCCTTTTTATTATTTAAAATAAGATAAAACCCTAAACAACCAAAACCCTAACTCGAGGAGATGTAACACCAAGAGTTTATGGCCCCATTGGGGTTAGTTGGGCAGCCAACTTCCTGGGGTCGTAACTTGGTCATATGATCTTCGTTTGATGCACATGATACCTCATTAGAAAGATCTCTCTGAGGAATACAACTACAAATGTGACTTATATGAAATTTCCAAACCTTTCATGCCCAAAAAACATTGTTTAGGGCCTCAAAACAACTCCGGAAGTTCAGGACCCGAGAAATTGACAAAAATAGTAAATTGTGCTATAAATAAGGAAATTGAAAAACTGAAAGAGACAATGGCGAGGGCCCAAGTGGAATAGGTGGGTGGCCACCAATTTCCACCTCGATCACCTTAAATCAAACTTCTTGAGCTAACTCAATCATCATGACTTGGTCAACTGACACAATTTGTTATGAGACAAAATTACAATTTATTGTCCAATTTGTTTTAAGGGAAAAATAAATTAGACACCTCACATTCCTCACTCCTGGTACATCAAAATTCCTCACCAATGTGGGTGCATTTTTTTTTGTCCTTTCTAGTTGCCAATTTCACTGTTTCTTGTTGCAAATTTCAACACTCCCTCTCAACAAGAAATGAATTCAATCTATCCCTATTTGGTACCTTTGGAATTTTATGCATGCTACACTTCTCTAGTGTTGTTTGCACCTGTAAATCCTGAAACAGAATAGCCTCCGAACAACTGAATCAGTATAATGCATCTATCATCAGAGTATTATGATTGCTGCTAGCTACTGCACCTGTCTAGTACTGGATTCTCTGCATTGCTACTGACATCTGCATCCATGCCCTTTGAACTATTGCTAACTCTGATTTATGCTCCAGTATTTGACATCTGTCACTCTGATTTCTATCTTGCTAACATCTGACTACGTCAATCTAACTGATCCTTTCTACTACTACTGTACTGTGGGCTCCTTGTAGCCAGGTTCGATCCATGAGACACGCCATCTCAATGGACCTTGCCCAAATTTCTTATCTTGGGATTACGTCTACACATCACCCCACCTTACACCTCGAGGTATGGCTGCTCCCTCTTCCCATCTGGCTCAAAATTCCCCCCTCGTGAAGGTATTTTCTTGAGTGGACGCTTCCACTTGGTATCCTCTATACTTCTCCAATTGTGGCAGCTACTCCACAACCTTCTGAGACTGCTTTTCATCAGGATGCATGTTGAGAGGTAATTTATGCTCCCTCTAAACCACCAAGTCTATAATTTCTACCTTTCTCCTCAAAGCTTTGCATGCATCTAGTACCTCAAGTGCATATAGGTTCTTGACTCATGCACAGTGTAATTGTCTTGACATTAAAAAAAGTTTCTAAAAAAGAGTTGATTTTAAATCGATGATATCTCCCTCATCTGAGCTCTAATTCGACCGATTTCTTTTTTTCCATTTGGGTAGATTTTCGCAAGGAATCTAAATATTCTATTTGTTTTTGAAAATTTTACACAAAAATATTCATATATTCTCTAAAAACTTGCCTCCCAAAAAATTCCTTCTCTGATACCATGTAGAAAATCTAACCAGTGAGATTCAATCTTGTCTTGTAATCTACTAAAACAAGATACTGAATCTTTACTACAATTTGTAGAAACAAAACACGATCACACAATCACATATAAGTAAAAGACATAAATTATCAATCACACAACAACATGATGTATTTGGGGAACGAAACTGCTCAAAACCCCTCTATCTCTATTATGTATAATGTCAAGGAATCATTAAACAATACAATGCTTAATCTCTCACGAGATTCTCTAGCACTTTATCAATTGTCTCCCGTTGATCTAGGCAAAATCGGTCTAGTACTTATCCAATTCTCATCCTTACTTCAGCCTGCCTTGCTCATGCAATTCCTAGGGAATTAACTCCTTATTAAATATGAAAATTAGTCTTCCTTCATTGCGCAATCAATAATGGCATCCCAATGACTTTATAATTTCACATTGGAAATTTTCTCTGAATACAAATGATAGTTATGTTCCCTTTAACCTCTGTCTCAACTGGGTATTCCTCGAAACTGACATACATGCAACTATTAATAGCGAATTATCATTTATCTGATTGATCACTCATTGTGAATTAAATCTAATTTAATTCACTGGACCTCTCACTAGCTCATCACTCAATTAGAACTAGTTAAACTAATTTTAACTCATTTAATTGAGTTAATTACACTTGCACCCCACTAATGCATCAACTTCAAATGGACCCCAAAAATATTATAATCCTCTAGATGCCTCATATTAGACACTCAACTCGAATATCTTGAGCTAACTCGGTCATCATGACTTAATTAATGGTCATCATATTGACCATTAATGTATACAACATACTTCTGAACCCTCACATGATGATCTTGATCTTGGAGGATGATCATAACCTCCCTTTAGCAACCCTTACTCAGCCCTCGTACTCGACCTACTTTAGGACTACATCTCTCTTCACCCCCTTGATGTGCCAGATATTAGGAATACATGTCAAACATTCAAAGATGTGCCAAGTGATAAGGCATGCCAAGAAGTGCAAGGGTGTGTCAATGCGTGTCAAGGACTGTAAAGACAACAAAAGGGAGAAAAAAGTTAAACTAAAAGGAAATGAACACATAAGAGGGTTAATAATTCATCAATTTACCTTTTCCAAGAGTGGCATGCTAGGCACACCAACACTAGGCAGCAATAGGTGCCAAGTGCAAAGTCTTAGTGCATTCTAAGTTCCAAGTATTCCTTTCTTGCTTCTCATCTACTTTCCAACAATTGATCATCACAAGTAAATTTAATATTAAACCATGCCAAATCATACCAAAGGCATCTCAACTATTCCATACACGCTAGTACTTTCCAAGCACTAACACGTGCCAAGTGCCAAGATGTGTCAGGGAGTGTTATGCATGTTATGAAGTGAAAGGGAATGTTGAAAATTGCTAAGGTGTGCTAGAGAGTGATAATGCATGTTGATGAGTGTTAAGGAGTACTAGGAAAAAAAATTAAGGGAGCACTAGGTAAAAATTCATGGAATTTAATGAATATGAGAAATGTGTGCTAGAGACTAGTGTTAATGAGTGTTAGTTGTCATTCGAATGAGGGAGTGACAAGGTATGCTAAGCATTGGTAAGGCATGCTAGGGAATATCAAGGCATGTCAAGAATTCCCAAAGTGTGTTTGGGAGTTCCAGGGTGTGCTAATTATATCATGTGCCAATTAATAGTGCAAGATATGCCAATACATGCTAGGTGCTAAGGATGTGGTGCAGGGTGCCAGGGTATGTCAATATGTGTCAAGACAACAAAAGGAAGAACCAATAAGAGGGTTAATAAGTCGGGACTTTATCTTTCTAAAAAGGGGCATGCTAGGCACACTAATAATAGGTCCCAATACATGTCAAGTGGCATTGTGGGCCAAGTGCTAATGTATGTCAATGCATTCAACCAAGGTGTTCCAGGGCATGCTAGGGACTATATGCGGCATGCCAACAAATGCTAGGAGAGTTCCATGTTGTACTAGTGCATGCCACCATGTGCTTGGGTGCCACTGTCATCACAAGATGTTTTAGGTATAAATATGTTCGAATACATGTGGGGTGCTAAGAAATGTTATTGTGTGCCAAAGCATTAATTTAAGGTGTGCCCAAATTGTTGAGGAGTGTTAGGTCTTTCTCATTAATAGAATTGTCAGAGCTTGATTATGTATTAAATAATATATTTCCTACACACAATAATGAAACTTTATCTAAAGGGAATTTTCTAGATAATAAACATAATAGATATGAATCATGTGTTGACTCATAGGAAATCTCTATTTCACTAGTCATTACTTGAGGGAAATAATACACACTAATTACTTCTTAAAAAATTGACTGACCCTATCCACTATGGCCTTGGCCATATTATAAAAAACACTCCACAATAATGGCATTAAATTGTTATCTTTTGACAAAAACTATATTAACAGGCACATAGCGTCATCAAAAACTCATTGGAATGATCAATGATGACGAACATTTTTTGACCGTCACCAAAAGTAACAAAAAGAGCATTGGTGAGGGTCATTAAAAGTTCGTCACTAGAAGTCTCACCCAAGAGAGAATTAGTGATGAAACTTTAATGACCCTCACCAAAAGTGTCATTGAAAATGTCTTTGGTGACGGACCATAAAGGACCATCACTATATACACTTACAGTGACGGTTTTTTAATTGTCAATGATGACAGACATTTTTTGACAGTCACCAAAAGTAACAAAAAGAGCATTGGTGAGGGTCATTAAATGTTCGTCACTAGAAGTGTCACCAAAGAGAGAATTATTGATGGGCCTTTAACGACCCTCACCAAAAGTGTCATTGAAAATGTCTTTGGTGACGGACCATAAAGGACCATCACTATATACACTTATAGTGACATTTTTTTAAGGATCGTCACCATATGTGACATGGTGACAGACCTTAAAGGTCCATCACAAGCATGACCCTCACCAATGTGGTTTTTTCTTGTAGTGTACAGTGCTGATGCATATGATTTGTATATAAAAGAACTAATACTATAAATTTTAATAATGCACGAGGGATGGAAATAATATTTTGTAGCATTGGGGAGTTATTTATATCACACCATTGGTGATTTAAGAATTATAATTCACCAGGGTGTTAATTGCAAACAATGTCGGTTCTTGAAGAATTAAATGCCCCTGTGATGTTTTTTTTCGGAAATGGAACCTCCATGCAAAAAAAGGCCATAACGGTGATTTTATATAACATAGCGTAGCAGTGTCTGTTTATGTTATGGATGCACTAGTTTTTTGTATGAGAGTTTCTCTTTTTTGGAAACATCGACCTATGACAGTGCAATTATTGTGGTTTTTGAAATCCATTATTCATAAAAAGTTGACATATATCTTATAAAAATATTTTATAAATTAAAATTTGATTAGTGCATTTGTATTTGATATTTGGATTAATTTTTTATATTATTAGATTTCACATCTCCGAATTATAATATTTAATAATCCCTATATTTAATTAGTGGTGTAACATTTCATAATGACATTAGATAACATAATAGAAAAAATTAAAATGTATTTTATTATATATTAGTAAGAGCCTATTTTTCATCCAAAATTCTATTGTTATTGGTAACATCTTGACTTTCAATTGGGACATTATGTCCATTATATTGAACAAAGTTTCTTATTTTCACAAAAAAATATTTCAAAAAATACAACTTGAATTGATGTCCAAATAGATCATCATTCTTTGCTGGAACTATTGTCAGTGCTCAAGCTACTTCCATGTCTTGGGTTATTTGGATGAATGTTTTGTTTATTGCATTGCTTGTTTTAATCTTCTTAATCGTGTTCCATATGCAAACATAAAAATAATGTGTAATGGTTGTATCTACAATGGTGAGAATAATTAAAATAGAAACAAATAATATAGATCAATGTAAATTGAATAAAAATGTACCATAGCATGAAGTGACTCATCAGCTGTACACATGGTTTCAAAACCAAGTCACATGCCCTGTTGGAAAAATTGTTTTGTTAGCGTAGTTCCATACTTTGTTCCCTGCAACTTTTATACCCCATTATAAATCATAGATTTAATATAAATCATTTTTTTATATTAGTTATAATCCTAGAGAACTAAAACAACATAGATACTCAAAAATTTCACAATAAATTTTTGATATGTCAACATATAATCCTAACCCATATTCAACCCAATGTCAATAAATTCTTTTGATGGCTCTTGTTTGTATGTTAGCACCTATTTAAGGAAATTCAAGGATCATTTCTGTAAAAAAACATAAAATATACAAAATGAAACCTTGGGCTTTTATAAGGAAATATTAAAAATTACTCTCAATTTTTTATATCAAAATTTTTCTTCCATGTCATCCTATTTTATTTGTTGAATGAGTTTCATTTTATTCATATACAAGCTTGTTTATCATTTGGGATTTTCATAATCTTCAAGAAAAAAGGTAATATACTATTTTTATATCGATATATGAAAAATAAATATAACAAAATTGATATTAATAAAAGAATGATTTATAATAATATACACATATAATTCTATAAAAACATTTTAATTAGAAATATGACATTTTGAATGATTTTTTTTGTTGTATGCTTTTGCTATTGGATGTCTCACATGTTTCATTGACCATTCCTTTGGAAATGTTTCATGTAGTTTATATATAATTTAGTTCTTAGAATCATTGGATGGATTTTTGCATTATAACTAGAAAGTACGTCTATACTTTCATTCCACTATATCCTTAATTGTTTTGAAAAAAAAAATATTCCTTTCATTAACCTCCAACACCACTCCAAATGAGCTAAGTACCAATTCATTGTCATTTACAAGTTCTATAATATTTCTTCTCTTAGAACAACATTGGTATTTTCCTTCGTTTCTTCTCCCTATAGAAAATTAGTATTAAAATGTATTGTTTGAACTAGGTGATATAATATTCTTAAGTATATTATTAATGAAAATTCAAAAAAAGAAAACTCATATTGAATAGTATTTTTTCACTCACCTAATTCATCCTTCTACAATTTTTCTATTGGACTTTTACACTCTTCTCCACTTATATTAGAAATAATCTTGTCGACCTTATCATTTTTTGCCTTTTCATCATGCACACTAACCAATACATATTATTTCAACTTATATATAGTTAAACATATTAATTTTGTAAAGAATTTAAAAAGAATTTTCCTTCTCTATTTTTTTAGATGTCCATCATTGCTTTCATCAATATTTTTGTTACTTGATATATTCTTAGACATTTTTTATCAATACAAAACCTATGCCATTAGATAGAGAGGCCATTAAATAAATTTATACATAAATCAAATAATTTTCAGTGCAAAAGAGCTCTAGTAACTAGTGCGTTTATTTGAATAAATTCCCTGCTGCATATAATCTACCAAATGCACCGGGAGTTTAATTATTCAACACTGACAAGGAATATTGATTTTTTAAATAAATTTAAATAATGATGATGTGATTTTTAATGATAAAAACATCACAATGACTTAACGGTGTTGTTTGGGAGAGGCATGTTGGTGCATTATAATACATCAGGAGCTCCAATAAACAAAGTAGAGAGGGTTGATAGGGTTATATTACATCGTTGCGCTGTATTACACTAGGTGCATTGGTTGGTTATATTACACAAGGTGCACCACAAAACATACACCATTTTTTTTTAAACGATAGGGTCGATATGGTTTGGATCAAATTCAATAAGTTATCCCCTTACTTTACATCTAAAATTTCCTATATATAGTAAGTAAAAAAACCTAGTAAATCTAAAATTCCTAAAATGAAAAGCCTTAATTATGAAGTGGTAGAGGAAGTTAAACCCTAAGGTGAAAATTTGTTGTCACGTAAGTAAGAAGAAACAAGTGTTTAGGGTAACTAGTGATCTTTTTTTCCTGAATTTTTATTAAATATAAATAGGAACAAAGATTGTAATTTTTTTTTTTTTAATTAATAGTAATTTTTTTACTATGCATGGTTTTAAAATTTTTTTTTCTAAATTTTGAATAAATCTAACAACAATTGTAAAAAAATATAACAGTAAAATCAACAATCAAATTGCATGGATTTGATTGAATCACCATACATTTCAAATTATGATCCTTCTGTAGTTCTGAAATATTATGTTGCTCCATGATGCTCCGAGTATGTCTCTCTTGCAAATTATCTTTCTTTTAATTAAACCCTTCTCGAAATTGTAAAAAAAATTATTAGTAGAATCAACAATAAAATTTAAAATTTTTACTATGCAAGGTTTTGAGTGTGTGACCACCCCTCCCACACTTACATAGTTTCATCAACGTGCCATAGTAAACATTATACGAAGAGTTACTATGACATGAACCAAATTCTTAGCTCTAGGTAAGGAAGTGGGTCTTATAATTCACCACCGACTAAGAACTCACAACATTCCACATGGGTACAGGGACAGTCAAGGGCCAAAGAACCACCGAAGGTGACCAAATCCTAAGTTGGGGCTCCTTTTCACACAATTTAACCCC
Source organism: Pinus albicaulis (assembly GCA_034641835.2). NCBI lineage: Eukaryota > Viridiplantae > Streptophyta > Pinopsida > Pinales > Pinaceae > Pinus > Pinus albicaulis. The sequence goes on along the minus strand of CM076572.1, from coordinate 125,145,507 downwards.
CAACCACATGCATGAAAAGGCAACCATGAGCTTATAGGCTTACAACTTCATGCATAATCTTGTTGGGTGCGGTTGTGACCCTACTTGTCAAATTCAAAGGGTGTCGTCCCAAGATATGAACCTATATTAACATCTAGAACACTACCTAAAACTTCTTGAAACTTATCAGAATCAATAATGCTAAACATACAAATTTGACGGCAAAACTTAACCTAGACTCTCTAGAAGATAACATACATTTCGTGAAATACATAGTTGAAACAAGGTCATAATTGAAATTCTTCTGAGAATAATCGAAAAGGCCTTATGCCCTCTCCACATAGTTGAAACAACACTTATTATTCCATACATTCATCAGTTGATCAATAGCTAAAAATTTAATGACAAGAGCCATAAAAGATACACATCATATGAACGACATATAACCAAAAAATAATGAGCATATAAACCATGGAAACCCAACCATAATATCAGCAACAAATATACAACAAATATACATGAATCACACTACAAGAATAGCTCTTATTAACATATGAAGATACCAACCAAGTAAGGGACTTCCACATACCACTCGATGAGATATTTGGTTGAACCAAATATTTCTTTCAACCAATCACCCACATGCCATATTCAAAGAATTTATGTGGTATCTCATGGAATAAACCAAAACAAAACCAATCGAGGGCTTCTAGAGTCAAAACCACCTCAACCCTCAACCAGTGATTCCACCCCATTGTCGAAAACCACTAACACCAACCCACCACCAACCAGATCAGTCTACAACTAAGATGTACAAGTCTCCAGGAACTAGTAACTCAACACATAGCCTTCTAGGTTTTCAAATCATTTTTTCAACCCGGCTCGAGGGAATAGTAACTGAATGCACCAAGCACTCCAGGGAATTTTTCCCAACCTACGCTCTAGGACTAGTAACTCAACCCAAGATATTCTAGGGCTCCTACAATGTTTTCTCCAAGCCACAGGCATAAATAATTATGAGCACCAACCAAAAAATAATCAAATGGGGAAACTCGCAACATCATGGCTATCCAAAAAATGGTATGGTTAGGATAAAAGCACTATCAATCTAGGCAATCCTCCATGCTAATGACAACTCAACCAAATACTCACATGCATATATCATGCATCCAGAAACCAACAAGGATATCATACATCTGACCCATTTAGCTTTAAATTAGTCTAGTTGTAGTTGTTGACCCCATTGTCCCGTTATGCTTTATTTCTTTCCCCTGCCTTCTTTCTCCAAATCGAATTTATGCCAGAGTGCTACAAGAATACTCTAAGTCTTCAAGAGTATCAAAGAATGACATAATAGAAGATATATCCAAGCTAAAAATGAACAAACATTTTGAACAAATCCTCAAAATACTTTTTACTATTTAGGCCTTTATTTTCTTCACTTTCCTTCATTTTTTCTTCAATTTTTTGTTATGAAAATTTATGACCTTTCATCTTCCCTTATATTTTTCGTTATTTTCATAAATAAATTCCAATTAATGTCACTTTTTCTTTGTTAATGACTTTTATAATTTCCATAGCCACTAATTAATCATCGGTGATACTCCATCATTATGTTTCGCCCAGCATTCAGCTTCGAATACGTGTCCGATGACCTTGGTATTATTTTTATTTACATAGAAAATCTAGTATGGGTTATTACAAACCACTTCCCCTTGGTATAACATCATCCTCGATGATCAATGACACCAATAAACAAACAAAGCACACGTTTCCCATGGAAATTTATAATGTAGCTCGATTCAACATTTACATCATATCATACTGTTGAGAGCATGATCATCATAACATGAACACCACACCACTTATTGGATCTCTATATTACAATTTGATGTGGTATTTACATACATATATAGATGCATACATAACCAAAACACAACATCAAAAAATATATGAAGGAAAATTCTTTCAAAGAGTGAATTGAGAAGGATACATATCCCACATATTTTTGGGCCCTTGGTTAAACTGAGGGGGGGGTGAATCAGTTTAAACCATTCATGGTCCTGTAAAACTTTCTTTTACACTTATTTACATCTTCATTTCATGATCAACTTAATATACAATGGAACAACAATATTAATAAGTGATCAGCTGGTATTAAGTAGATTAAATACAAAATATCAACATATAATCATCAAGCACATAGACAACAGATATAAGTGGAAACCCATAAGGGAGAAAACCACATCTTAATATTGTTGTGATGTAAAGGCAAGCTCCAACTCCCTCTAAACACTGATTTTCTGTAGGCTTCAACCTACAGGAGGCTACTAACTCAATTCTACAAGCTACAACTTGCAAGGAAGCTCCAACTCCCATCTATTTTATGTAGGCTACAACCTACAGGAGGCTCCTACATTAGCTAGCTACAACTGGACATATATCAAGCTACAACTTGATGTGGAAGCACCAACTTCTTCACTATACAATAAAATCATATGCTGATTTACCTGGATATCAGCTATGTTATCCTCCTTCTTTACTGTTGTCCTTGCAGCCTTCAAATTTGCTTTATATCATCTCTGGATCTTCACAACTCCTCCCTCTACTCCTTCTTCTTCTTACACTCTCTGACCTCTTTCTCCATTCTCTCTCCCTTTTCTTATGCATATGCTGGTAACATTATTTACAGAGATCACCTCATAACTGTTTGCATTCCACAGGGAATTCGAGATGAACAGGTATGACTCTTTGCCTTCCCCCTTCTCATTTTCTTGTCCAGCACATTCAGAATGATATAACAAAATGTATATATTTGTGTATTATAGTGGAGTTTTTCTTTGCCTACAGAGACTTGCCTTTGCATCACATACAATAAAAATAATTAAATCATTTACATTTACATATACAATAATACATTTCACTCAGCTCTTTTAGCTCTTGGTTCGCCATACATTTGTCTTTTCTGCTCCTATCACTGTCTTTTCAGTTTCTGTTATTATAGTCTAGCTCTGCTGCATTACTGCTCATTTTGTCTAACCAGATCCATTCTATTGCGTTTCTAAAAGTATCATCATATTTCCTTTTGCCCGACCATGCCTCTTTTTCTTGTGGCCACAGCGTTCAACCTTCACCGCTCTTCTAAACATCCGGTTCTGCCTTTTTCTCTGTGTCGGGTCCTTACCCGAGCCTTTCTACCCACGTTCATACTTTCCTTTTTGTTTTACGTTATAATCCTCCTTTTTTCCTCCGAAACGATTTACAAAGGAAAATCCACATACTCCCAGACTTGAAATGCTTTATGCTTCAGCTTTGATCTTTATCGTGCCCACTCTCTTTATTTCACTTCGATGTTTCAAACGTTCTTTGCTATATGGCTCCTTTTCTTTCCAATGTGATTTACAAAGGGAAATCACATACAACCGGGCTCGAAATCTCTTAAATAATGGTTCTGAGCTGCATCGCATCTGGCTCATTTATCGCACTTTGTTCTGAGCTTGCGATGAGTGATATGCGATCGAGTCCCACTTGACTTTATCGCTACTTCGCATCGCAACTCACATGAATTCTAAGATTGTGTGATATCTCTCCTGAGCTTTTCAATCTGCGATATGCGATGAACTTCACATTGCCTCCATCACATCACATTCATCAATCGCATCGCAAGTTCTAAAAGTTACGAATTCTTATCACATAAGCATCATGGATGTGCGATATTGCATTGTGCCGCATCGCTTCTATCCATCACATTGCAAATTTTCTCTTACAATATTCACCACTCCAATCTTGCGATTTGCGATATGTGGGCCAGGTCCACATCATCTCCATGTCATCGTGCCACGTCACCTTGCCACGTCATCACCATGTCACTGCCACATCATCTTGCCACGTCATCTTGATTTATTTGCGATTTGTGGGGTGAGGTCCACGTCAGTTTCCATGTCACTTGCCACATCATCCCCACATCATCACATCGTACTTCTCATTTTCTGTGACCACTGTGTTTGTGCAATTTTTATCCTGCCCTAATTGCGATATGTGATTGCATCGCATCGCATCCATCGCATTGCATCTCCTTTAATCTCATTCGTTTGTTTACATTGTCCCACTCTGTGACACTGGTCCCAGAACTTTTATCATTCTGCTCTTTATATATTGTTTTCTTTAAAACAAATCATGTCAACAAAATGTATTGTCCTCACAATATGTATGGCACCGGACCTCAAAAGGCGCTTAAATTATTAAATTAGATTCACGGTATTGCTGAGGCACTCCTCAGTACGGAAAGATTGTCAGGCTTGTGCTACCATAGTGAATGACAATCGTCGATCTACGGTCAATGCTCGATGGGCGGGTCAACTACGGAGGCACCCCCTTGGGTTCACCATTGGGATGTTTGTGCCCCCGCGGTACCGTTGATCCCAGATCAACGTTAACCGCACACATTCCGCATCTTAACTTACAATCTCATTATCCCAAATAATGTTGAATCACCATCGTTGATCCTAGAATGATCCAATGGTCATTGCGTTATCACGTGCCAACCAGCCCCAATGGATAATTTTTCTCATCCTACGCTAAATAGGTAGTTTCGGTATGCCACGCGTCGCCATTTTAACTGTATGGTGTCCATCTTACTTAAAACCACTTATCCTTCAAAAGCGATGTGAAAATCCTATAGTGGTTTTCGAAACCACTTTCACTGTTCCATATTCACTAATGACTCATGGTTTCTACTTTCAACTCATGGTTTCTTCGCATATTTGGTAAAAATTTCTAGCACGCCAATCGATTCATGTTTCCGCTTCTGTTCCTCGAGTCCTCCATGCTGCTCCTCTCCTGAGCTTGTTATTTTGCCTTTCTACATTTGGCGCCTCTCTGCTTTCACTGCTTCTCTGCCTTTGTTTCTTAATTGCATTCATTGCCTTTGGTGCTTGCTAGTGTTTTGGTGTTATTCCTTTGTTCTCCTTTTCCTTTGTTGATGCTCTAATGATTCTCCTTGCCTCCCCCTTTTTTTTCCATACTGCATTATTACTCCACTTCTTCTTTGCCTTATTGTTGTTGCTTCTCTTCTCCTTTGCCTTAGTGATAATTCAGGTGATGCTCCTTTGTGCTCCTTTTCCATCAATGACAATATTTCCAACAGTCTCCCCCTTTGCCATTGATGGCAATACTCCAATGCTTCCTCCAAGACTTCCTCTTCTTGCTTTTTAGAAGACCCTTTCTTCTTTTGCTTGATTTTCCTCCCCCTTTGATATCAATGGCAAAGGGTTGCACTTTTCCCAGTGTGGTTTCTATCTTTTCATAATTATCTGATCTTGAGGACCTATTCCATGCACTTCTCCATTTCTCTAGCTCTTTTGTGACAATATTTTATTGACTACTCTCCCCTTGGAATGTTGCTTTCTTGTTTGATATTGACTATCACTTGTCTTCTGCACTGATCCTGTTTATTGTATGCAGTGAACCCCCCCCCCCCCTCCCCGTTTTTTTAAAATTTCTGATCATGTTAGAGAGTAACATCTGCAAACACTACCCCTAGCTTGTCTCTTAGGTATTAAAATGATTCTTTAGCAAGAGGTTTTGTGAATATGTCTGCTATTTTTTCCTTAGTTGATATATATTCCAACTTCACTAATTTTTGTGCTACTTGTTCTCTGAGGAAGTGGTAGTTTATTGGGATGTGCTTTGTTTTTTAATGAAGTAAAGGATTTTTTGATATAATTATTGCACTTGTATTGTAACAGTTGATAGAAATGGGTTCATCAATGCTTACCTTCATGTCTTGGACAGTTTGTTTAATCCATATTACTTGTGTGCAACATGCAGCTGTTGCTATGTATTCTGCTTCTGCTGTAGATAGAGAGATAGAAGTTTTTTTCTTGCTTAGCCATGCAACCAGAATTTTTCCCAAATAAAATGCACCTCCACTTGTGCCTTTCCTGTCATCCACACAGCTGGCCCAATTTGCATCTGTGTATGTTGTCAATGTGAAGATTTTTCCTTTTGGATACCATAGGCCATAATGTGAAGTTCCTTGAATATATCTAAATATTCTCCTGATTGCAAGTAAACGATTTTGTTTTGGTGCTACTTGATATCTTGCCACAAGTCTTACTACCATCATAATTTCTGGTCCAGAAGCATTAAGGTATAGTAGACTTCCTATCATGGATCTGTAAAGTTTTGATCTACATCTGCAGATCCATCATTAGCACAAAGTTTGCATCCAGTGATCATGGGAGTTGACACAGGTTTGTAGTCTTCCATTTGAAACCTTTTCAACATTTCTCTTAAGTATTTTTCTTGCGAAATGAATATTCCTGTGTTCTTTTGTTTAATTTGAAGACATAAATAGAAGGTGAGCTCTCCACTCATAGACATCTCACATTCTGATTTCATTTCTTCAGCAAAATCCTTTTGCTAACTCATCTTTGTTGCTACCAAACATTATGTCATCTACATACAATACTACAATCAAGAGTTCATTATCATTAGCCTTTATGTACAAATTGTTGTCTACTCCTCCTTTCTTGAACCCTTGGTTTTGAAAGTATTTTTCTAGCCTTGAATACCATGCACGAGGAGCTTGCTTCAGACCACATAAGGCTTTCTTTAATTTTCACACATATTCATGTTTATCTGTTAATGAGAATCCTTCAGGTTGTTCCATGTAGACTTCTTCCTCTAAGTCTCCATTCAGGAAGGCATACTTCAAATACATTTGGTATACCCTGAAATCATGATAGCATGCAAAGGCCAAAAACAGTTTGATTGCTTCCATTTTGGCTACAGGGGCAAAGGTTTCATCATATTCAAGTCGTTCAATTTGAAATACTCCTTGCATACAAGTCTAGCTTTATTTCTGATTACCTGCCCTTATTCATTCATCTTATTCTTTAATATCCATTTTGTTCCAATAACAATTTTCCCAGTGGGTCTTGGAATTAAATTCCAGGTATTTTTCTTCTCAATTTGGTCTAGTTCCTCATTCATAACATTTACCCATTTTTTGTCTTTGTTGGCTTCTTCGAACTTCTTAGGCTCTATTTGAGATAGCATGGCTAGGTATACTTCTTCTATCTGTTCAGTAAGTTTTCTTCCTGTCTGGACTCCCACACTCTTGTCCCCAATGATTTGATCTTCTGGATTGTTCTTTTGAGTTTGTCTTGAGGGACCTTTTGATTTTAATTCAATATCTTCTGTTGTCTTGCTATGTTCATCATTGTCTTGGTTCTCAGCTTCATGATCATCTGGAGGATTGGCACAGCTTGTGCTTCTTGTTCTATTTGGTATATCTTCATCAAATCTTACATCAATGCTTTCCAAAATTTTGTGTAGTATTTTTTTGTAGCACCTGTAACCCTTACTCTTGGATGCATATCCTAAAAATATTCCTTCATCAGCTCTTGCATCAAACTTCCCTAGTTTTTCATCATTATTTTTTATGAAACACTTTCTTCCAAAGACTCTAAAGTGCTTGATTGATGCTGGTTTACCATGCCATAATTCGTAAGGAGTCTTATCACAATTTTGTCTTAGATGAGCTTTGTTGAGAATGTGAACAGCTATGTGTACTGCTTCTGCCTAATAGGTTTGGGGAATGTTAATTTCTTTCATCATAGCTTTGGCAATCTGTTGTACTATCCTGTTTTTCCTCTATGCCACTCCACTATGTTGATGTGGTCAAAGTTTAGGTGTCTTAGTCTTCTATGCCATAAACATGATTCATCAAGTTTGATTGTGTGGCATGATTCATTCTCTTCTTCAATTATATAGACATTACTTTCTATTCTAACACCTTTGATCAAGGTCTTTCCGGTGGTGCTTGATCTTACCTCACAATCTTGGGCTCTAAAAAGAACCTCACAGCCTTTATCACACATTTGACTAACACTTAGCAGATTGGATTTCAGCCCATCCATAAGTAGTACATCTTGAGCCTTTCCTCTTCCATTATCCAGACTGACTGAACCTTTTCCCTTGATTTTCCCTACTTTATCATTGCCAAATGTTACATTTCCAGATTTCTTTTCATCAAAGATTACGATCTTGCTTCTATCTCTAGTCATATGCTTTGAGGATCCACTGTCCAAATACCATTGGATTTTATGATCTTCGGCTATTAGAGCTACGTCATACTTATTCAACTTCTTTTTCCATTCTAGGCAGCTATTTGTTTGGCACCTTTTCTCAGAAGATGGACAACATTCTTTGAGAGGAAATTTGGAAGACATGCATCCAATTTGATGGCATACAAAGCATTTGATTATATTTTTAAATGGATTATGTGTACCAGTGAACTCTCCATTGCTGATAAATATCCTTGGGGTTTTAAGCATCAGTCTTTGTCCATACGTTCTGCACTCCATGGTTTTATGGCCGAACCCCTTACAATAAAAACAATACCCGTGGAAACGATTAGTGTACGTAGTGTAGGGTTGTCCTCTACATTTTTTTGCTTGAGGTAGTCTTTTCAATTTCTACGTCTTTTTCTAGTTGAAATCGATTATCTTCGTCTGACAGTATGCAGCAATATGTCCTAGTTTGTGACAGGCAAAACAAGTGACATTTCTCATAGGAGGAAATAATTTCCTTTGAGATCTTCCGAACTTGTTCAATTGATCTTCAGGAACAATTGATATTTTTGCAACTGCTTGCTTCTTCCTCTCATTCTTTGTCTTTTGATGTTGCTTCTTATCTCTGTTTGTTTCATCACACATCAAGTTCTTGCTGGATTCTGCTTTTGTGGTTCCTTTTTGAGCTGTTTCAATATCCTTTACAAATTTTACAAAAATGATATTCTTGTTATCTTCTACCTTGGACTTACTAGTTTCTCCTTCATATCCTATCCCAACCTTTATGAGAGGAGACCTTTGAGTGTTTAGAATCATGTCCAACTGTTTAGTGCTTGTCATTCGACGAGTGTTCATTGACAATTCCCTTTGGGTCTTTTCTAGTTTCTTTCTCAGCCGTACCACTTCTTCTTCCAATTTCTCTTGCTCCTGATGTTTATCTTTAATTTTCTTTAGCAGAATGTCTTCCACCTTCTTAGATTCTTCAAGTTCTACTTTCAATTGAATGAGGTCTTCTAAATTTGTTACCTCTTCTACAAATTTGAGGAGAATGTATTTCTATTTTCTGCACTTGAGTTTAAGTCTGTCTATTTCTTCCAGGGCACTTCTTAGCTCCCCCTCAAGATCTACCTCACCTTCTTCCTCATCTTCTAGAAGGAATCCTTCAGACTCTTCCTGGGCCATCAACACAAATTCAGAGGTTCCTTCTTCATTTGAGGATTCATCTGAGTTTTCAGATGCACTACTATCTTGCTGAGCATAAAATGACCTTTTATTGAATCTCTTCCCTTTCTGCCAGTTATTTTTTTTGGTTTTCTCTGTCTCTTGAATCTGATTCTTTATTTTCTTAAGAGGACACTTAGATCGATAGTGCCGAACTCTTCCACAGTTAAAGAATTTAGATGGAAGTTTACCGTTATACTTTCCTGAGCCTCTATCCAATCTTCTGACAAATTTTTCCTGTTCTTCATCAGAGCAAGAGCATGTATCTTCTTTTTCTTCTTTGCTCTTCTCTGTCTTAAAGGTTTTCTCCCTCACATTTGACTTCCTTTGTGGAAGTCTCATCTCATAGGCTGTTAAGTTTCCAAGTAATTGGTCCATGGTAAATGTTTCCCAATCAGTTGTTTCTTCTATGGCAGAAACCTTGGGGTTAAACATGGATGGTAAAGATCTCAATATCTTTTGTACATTTACACATTGTCTAATGGTTTCTCCTAGAGCTTTCATGTTATTTACAATTTCTGCAACCCTTAAGAAGAAACTGGCAACATCTTCTTCATTCATTTTATATTTTCAAATTAGGCTCTATAGACTTGTAGCTAGGTAGCCTTCACCTTTTTATCTCCCTCATGGATACCTTCTAATGTATCCCATATTTCTTTGGCAGTCTTGTTCTGCATTACTTTGATAAATTCTGCCTCGCACAGACCACTTAAGAGAGCATTCATGGCTTTGACGTTAGCTATAAAATCTTGTTTGGCTTCTTTCTCTGTGTGAGATTCCTTTGGGGCATATCCCAAAACCACAGTAGCCCAAACTTCTATTCCTAGAGACATTATATATGTCCTCATTCTTATTTTCTAGAAGGCATAGTTTGTGCCAGTAAACATAGGGGCTTTATTTGTTGAGCATCCTTCTAAACTAGTCATCTTGGGGACCAGGGATCTCCTTCCAGTTGTTAAACTGATACAGAAGGAACCCACTCTGATACCAATTTTTGAGCCCTTGGTTAAACTACCCGGGGGGGGTGAATCAGTTTAAAGCAGTCATGGTCTTGTAAAAATTTCTTTTACACTTATTTAAATATTCATTTCATGATCAACTTAATATACAATGGAACAACAATATTAAAAGTGACAAACAGGTATTAAGAAGATTAAATACATAATATCAACATATAATCATCATGCACATAGAAAAAAGATATAAGTGGAAACCTATAAGGGAGAAAATCACATCTTATTATTGTTGTGATGCAAAGGCAAGCTCCAACTCCCTCTCACCACTGCTTTTCTATAGGCTTCAAGCTACAACAGGCTACTACCTCAATTCTGCAAGCTACAACTTGCAAGGAAGCTCCAACTCTCATCTATTTTCTGCAGGCTACAACCTACAGGAGGCTCCTACCTCAGCCAGCTACAACTAGACATTTATAAAGATACAACTTGATATGGAAGCACCAACTTCCTCACTGTACAATAAAATCATATGATGATTTACCTAGATATCAGCTCTGTTTTCCTCCTTCTTTACTGTTGTCCTTTCAGCCTTCAAATTTGCTTTATATCATCTCTGGATCTTCACAACTCCTCTCTTCGCTCCTTCTTCTTCTTACACTCTCTGACCTCTTTCTTCATTCTCTCTCCCTTTTCTTATGCATATGCTGGTAACATTATTTATAGAGATCACCTCATAATTGTTTGCATTCCATAGGGAATTCGAAATGAACAGTTATGACTCTTTGCCTTCCCCCTTCTCATTTCCTTGTCCAGCACATTCAGAATGATATAACATAATGTATATATTTGTGTATTACAGTGGAGTTTTGCTTTGCCTGCGGAGACTTACCTTTTCATCACATACAATAAAAATAATTAAATCATTTACATTTACAGATACAATAATACATTTCACTCAACCCTTTCAGCTCTTGGTTCACCATACATTTGTATTTTCTTCTTTTGTCACTGTATTTTCAGTTTTTGCTATTATATTCTAGCTTTGCTACATAACTGCTCATTTTGTCCGACTTGACCCATTCTATTGCATTTCTAATAGTGTCATCATATATCCTTTTGCCCGACCATGCCTCTTTTTCTTGTGCCCATGACGTTCAACCTTCACCACTCTTCTAAACATCTAGTTCTGCCTTTTTCTCTGTGTCGGGTCCTTACCCTAGCCTTTCTACCCGCGTTCATACTTTCCTTTTTGTTTTACGTCATAATCCTCCTTTTTCTCTCCAAAACGATTTACAAAGGACAATCCACATACTCCCGGACTTGAAATACTTTAGGCTTCGACTTTGATCTTTATCGCATCCAATCTCTTTTTCACACTTCGGCATTTCAAACATTCTTTGCTATATGGCTCCTTTTCTTTCCGTTGCAATTTACAAAGGGAAATCACATACAAGAGGAGTTGAAATCTCTTAAATAATGGTTTTGAGCTGCATCGCATCCTGCTCCTTTATCGCACTTTGTCCTAAGCTTGCGATGAGTGATATGGGATCAGGTCCCATTTGACTTTATTGCTACTTCACATCGCAACTCACACGACTTCTAAGATTGTGTGATATATCTCCTTAGCTTTGCGATCTGCGATATACGATGAACTGCGCATCGCCTCCATCGCATCACATTCATCGATCGCATCGCAAGTTCTATAACTTAGGAATTCTTATCACATAAGCATCGCCAATGTGCGATATTGCATTATGTCCCCACGTGTCCCTTCGCATTAGCACATCGCATCGCTTCTATCCATCGCATCGTAACTTTGCTCTTACGATCTTCACCCCTCCGATCTTTCGATTTGCGATATGCGGGCTAGGTCCACATCATCTCCATGTCATCGTGGCACATCACCTTGCCATGTCATCACCATATCGCTGCCACGTCATATCATCTTGATTTATTTGCGATTTGTGGGGTCAGGTCCACGTCACTTGCCACGTCACTTGCCACATCATCCCCACATCATCACATCGCACTTCGCATTTTCTGTGACCACTGTGTTTGTGTGATTTTTATCCTGCCTTGATTGTGATATGCGATTGCATCGCATCGCATCTCCTTTAATCTCATCCATTTGTTTATGTTATCCCGCTCTATGACACTGGTCCCACACCTTTTATCATTCCGCTCTTTATATATTGTTTTCTTTAAAACAAAGCATGTAAACAAATGTATTGGCCCCACAATATGTATGGCACCAGAACGCAAAAGGCGCTCAAATTACTAAATTAGATTCACGGTATCGTGAAGGCACTCCTCGGTATGGAAAGATCATTGGGTTGGTGCTACTATAGTGAATGACAGCTGTCGATCTGCGGTCAACGCCCGATGGGCAAGTCAACTGCGGAAGCACCCCCTTGGGTTAACCAATGGGCCGTTTGTGCCCCCGCGATACCGTTCATCCCATATCAATGTTAACCGTGTTCATTCCTCCTCTTAACACACAATCTCGTTATGCCAAAGAATGTTGAGTCTCCATCGTTGATCCTAGAATGATCCAATGGTCATCACATTATCGCGTGCCAACTAGCCCCAATGGATAAAGTTTTTGATCCTACGCGAAATAGGAGGTTTCAGTATGCCACACATCGCCCTTCTAACTGTATCACATCCATCTTACTTAAAACCACTTATCCTGCAAAAGCGGTGCGAAAACCCTCTGGTGGTTTTCGAAACCACTTTCACTTTTCCATCTTCACCGTTGACTCATGGTTTTTGCTTTCAACTCATGGTTTCTCCACATATTTGGAAAAACGTTCAAGCATTCCATCGATTCATGTTTCCGCTTCTATTCATGGGGTCCTCCATGTTTCTCCTCTCCTGAGCTTGTTCTTATGCCTTTCTACATTTGCTGCCTCTCTACTTTCGTTGCTTCTCTGCCTTTGTTACTTAGCTGCATTCACTGCCTTTGGTGCTTGCTAGTGTTCTAGTGTTGTTCCTTTGTTCTCTTTTGCCTTTGCTAATGGTCTAATGCTACTCCCTGCCTCCCCCCTTTTTTTCCATACTACATTATTACTCCACTTCTTCTTTGCCTTATTGCTGCTGCTTCTCTGCTCCTTTGCCTTAGTGATAATTCAGGTGATGCTCCTTTGTGCTCCTTTGCAATCAATGACAATATTTCCAACACATATGATTAAGAATATCCCGTGTATCTTCATTGGGCCCAAATTCCTTCCATTACACTTCAACTTACTCGATTTCTTGATTCCAGAGCATGAGAATCTTTCACTACAAAATGCACTAAGGTTCTAGCTACAATCCTCCTTCTGGCTCCACCTGCAATATAGAACAGTTAGTCACATGATCAACATATTCCACATACTTCTTAAGCAATTACTCCCAACGACCACCATGAGTAAGGAGTGGTAGCAACCCACGCTTCAGTAAATTTTTGTTGCAAAAAGGACAAGTAATAGGTTTAAGGCACAAAGACGTTTTTGTGAAATCCACGTAAAAGATCAAACATAGTACCCAAGTCGCACACCCTGCATTAATTTTCTTACCCACTGCATTACTTACCCATATTTCACAACCGAAAAGATTTAACTCTTAAGACTTTTCCAATGTCAAGTTTCTACTAATGCGATATCGGCGGGACCCACCTACTTTACAGTATTGCAACTGCGCAAAAACCTTCACATTCCGCCTTTCCTTACCTTTCCACCTTACCGCACTTACCACCATTTAAGTGCCCGCAACCCGCACTTCGCAACATTTACCATTTACCATTTAACGCTTCACCAAATGTTAAATCTCCACCGATGCGATATTGGCGGGACCCACAAACCTCATCGCACTTTGCAAGATTTCCCACTTACCTTTCATGCTACCCACACTTTGCAAGTTTTTTGTTTTAATCTTTTTAAGACGCCCACATCGGCGCACTTAGAAATTTTCAAGTTTTACCTTTAAGCCGCCCACAAAGTTATGTTATGTTATTGCGATCACAAAAGGGCCACATGTCAAGCGCAGGAGGATAGCGCAAAGTACAAATCGCAAGCTCAAGAATTTAACGGATAAGCGCGCGCAGATTATTTTGTTTTGGATGTGATGCGATGTGCTATGTTACATCGCATGTCACAAATTTTAAGGTTTTCCCGTATATGCGCCAAGTTAAAAGTTAAGGTCGTCGATATGCAATTTGTAATAGAGCACCGGATGTGGTGTTTTCAGAGCTGGAAAGAATAAAACTTCAAGTCCACTCTTTTGTGTTCTGAACATGTTTTGTACGCTATTTCATGTATAAACGGAAAATTGGAACGGAAGGACGATTTTGCTGCTGAACCCCATTCCCACATTGAATTGCTTTTAATGCTAAGGCTTCTACCATTTTGTATAAAAATCTATGTAATTTCATTTTGTTTTTAGGGTGATGAAATACAAAACAAAATTTTTGCTCCTCTCTTGGGTTTACGCTATTTCTCTGTGAATTTTAATTTCCGCAATAAATTTTGCATTCTCTGCGCTGTGGGGAAACACATCCCTCTGTGTTTGTTGTATTCAAGATTTTTAACACTCATGCCAGTTTGTAACGGTCCATATCACAGAGATCAGATCTGTTGTGGTGATAGGGACGGATGGAAATCCACTGAAGAATGTACGCTTCTGGCTTCAATAAACACATTAAACACAAACACGCACAACTCGTCCTCCTCCATTTCTTAGTGATGTAGTACATCCAGATATTTTTTAATTTGAATAGCCCAACCATTCTCACCGATCTTCGTTTCAACGTTAGTGTTGGACTCCATGTTTCAGGGTAGCCTTGTAGGAAGGAATAAGTCAGAAGGAAACAAATAGCAAAATAGGTGGCATTCTGGGAAGTATCGTTGGGAGAGTTAGTGAATATGGAAAGCCATATATAGAGACAATATGGTCGATGAGGTAATCCATTCTTATAACCTTTTCTTATAGCGTCCCCTCACCGGATTTCTTACACTCAGGTAGTGCGTTCAAGGAGTTGGCCAATTCCTTACAATGATTCCCTCCTGATTAGCATTCATAACGGCAAAGGGGAAAAGATGTTGTGTCCGTTCCCTTTCACGACTTTCACTTTGGCACTCATAAAGATAGTTTACAACACGACATTCAGCAGCCATGCAACTAAGTTCGCGGGGATATACGTGCATCATGATTATAGTTTACGTTGAGCACGCTAGGTGTCTGGATTTAAAACTGTTTTGGGGACAAGCCGAATTCTGCCGAAAGCATGTAGCCCAGATACACAAATTTTCCAGTTAGAGAAAATCAAAATGACGTGATTCTTGCTGGCTCCCACTGATAGCATCTTTGCACATGGTTACACATGTAATATTCTGGACGTACAGAATCAAATTACGTGTTTCATTATATTTTGTGTATTCCCTCTTGTGGCAGGACCGAAAGGGGCGACTTATTGTATTCTTTTCCGTCCAAATTTTGTTGACTTTGTAAACCTTATGTGATTTTATCTAATCACTGAATCCATTCTTACGTTGAAAACGACTGAACATACAATCCATTCTTACATTGAAAATGACTGAACATTCGAGAGGCAATCACTAAATTCTGCGTAAAAGAAAAATCGTGCCTCGTTAATTATGACCTCTTATCATATGGTCGGAGGGAATAACTTTCTGGCTTCAAAACTATTCTAGCACGAACCAGACCCCGCCATTTATTTATCACAATGGCCACCGATAGATAAGTCTTCCAAAATGCAAATTGTGTGATTCACCGTATTTAACACCGCGCTCATAAACTCCTTGCATATGGTTTAATTGATTAAATTATTATTTTAAATTTAATTAATTATTTAATTATAATTTTTATTTATTTATTTTCATGTTTTTAATTAATTAAATTATTTTTTACTTCCCGATATATCGATGTTGGTTGTGACTGGTACAGATCCCAAAATTACAAGTCTGTCTGACCCAAAATTATTACAAACGGAGAGGAATTGCAACTCATTAAAAAAAAAAACTGAGGGTTTGAAACCCTCCAGAAAAGACTACACATCTAAAAAATTGTATATCTATGATAAAAACAAGATAAGAAACTACGCGCAGGGAGGAGGCCTCACCGGTAGATAAAAAAACCCTGTTAGGGTCTTAACATAATAGACTTGTACATGCAACAAGAATGGTTCCCTAGAGGCCATAACTTAAAGGCCGAGTTCAACTTGACTCAAAGAAAGTTGGAAGCTGATCTATGTAAAACTTACCTGGCAGCAAGAAGAAGGTCACAGATGTGGAAAGGGATCACAACCAACATCGATATATCGGGTGCAGTAGCACCATGAAATTAAAGAGTAGAAATAACATAAGCAATATCTTAAGGAATCTATACCCATAACAATATGACTGCAAGTAAAAGAAAAACCGAGGGTTGTACTACGGAAAGCCTCACCCTCATTTTGCAAATTCTTAGAATACTAATCTACTATGGACACTGAACAAGAATCATGGGTAATTTTGTAAGCTAGGGTTCGACTTCAACAGGTTTGTTTCCCTGAACAAAAATTAACTTAAGAAATTTGAGTTACTGAATTCGAAATCTCCACAGTGTGCATTTTTGTGTCGTCGTTTTGGGTCTAGAAAAATACCCATCATCAAGATTTGTCATGATGATGGGTCTTATTCTAGACTCGAAACGTCGATGCAAAAATGCACACTGTGGAGATCCGAATTCAGTGACTCAAAACTCATACCAAAGAAATCTGAAAACTATAACTTAAGAATTGTTAGGAGGGAGTTGAAGCTAGACAGAACAATAAAAACAAAGAACAAACTTGTTCCAAAACTTACCCTCAAGAATAAAACACTTGTTGTTGACTGGAGAAAAGTGAATGTAGCTGAGCTCTCTATGGCAAAAAAAACCCTCATACAACCACCGAAAAAGAAACCCTCTCTAACAACAAATCTTCTCACTAGTTCTAGAGAAATCTTGAAGATTGTGCTACATAAGCCCTGGAAAGAAGGAAGAATATGTAAATCTTGTTACATACCCCTCCCAGGGTACAGCCGCAACAGTCGACGGAACAAATGAACAGATCAAGGTGACTATGGGGGCAGTAGTTACCCTAAGGTAGTTCTCGGGGATCAACACCACCTAAAATAGGATTTGAAGGATCGACAAATCAAACAAATATGGGATGGAGCACAACTTCCCAACACTTGGTAGTACAATCTCATTAATATGAGAAATCAATAAAGCCTATAACAATTAATTAAAAACTTTACACCACATTTGCTATATGTACCTAGAACACACTATGTAAACACAATTAAACGAATAATGAATGTAATCATACGTCACGTCGAATAAGAATTGCTAAATATAATCCAAATCTTGATAATGTGACGAATGATAACTATAGTCATACCCTTGAAATTTCACCGGCTGAAATGGGTACAAAATCCAAAGAAATGTGTTAGATTGAGTATATAGGTTATAAATGTTAGCACGTGATATTACACATGTTAGTTGAATGTTTATGTTATATATATAAATTTATATTAAAACATGATAAATACAAGTGTGACAGAAATAATTTCTAGGATTAAGACCTTCATAGAGGTAAGGACCCATTCTTATGTCAATATGAATTTATCATAGGTTAACTATGAAGTATTTAGTGATATATATATATATATATATATATATATATATATATATATATATATATATATATATATATATATTATGACTGTGACATGTCGTATCAGAGCGAAGTTTACACGCTGGGCCAGATTGGGCCAACTAAATAATTCTAGATGTTTCATTGGTGTTATTTTTATGCACATAGAAAAACTACTAAGAGAATATAATGAGAGGAATTTCAAGCCAACACGCACAATGGACTAGAGGGGAATTCCACCCCCAGCCAAATCCATATATGAACCCAAAAATGTGGATACAATTGAGCATGGACCAGCATCAAAAAACTTGTATGTTTTTGGAGGAACAACAACGACAAGCAACTCCATTTTTGGACCGAGTGCAAAAACTCCATACATAGATGGTTCATGTATGAAGTGGCAATGAAAGAATAATGCGAGAACATGAAAGAATCCTAAAAATCCTCTCAGATAGATAGAACCATCCTACATCACCGCCTAGTCCAGAAAGGAATACTCATGAAGAGGAGTAAGAAAAACAAAAAATTAATGACAATCCGGAGGGAAGTGATACTCAGAAGAATAAAAAAAAAATAACTGATCATGAAACAAAGTCTAGAAGTGCTTTAGAACAACAGAAAATGAAGAAGCAAAAAATAGAATTAGAAGGTGAATTTGGAAGGATTAGACCACCTAATTTTGATGGAGAAGTGGAAGAAATGGCAGAAGCATGGATCTTAAACATGAATAAATACTTTCAGTTTTATGAATATAATAGCAAGCTTAACGATCGATTGACCATTTATCAGTTGCGACAGAAGGCCACCTTATGGTGGGATAAAGTGAAGAATGTGAGGGGAATTAAGGATCAAAATGTAAAGTGGAATGAATTCCAACAATATTTCAAAGAAAATTATTTAACAGAACAATTTTATGATGAAAATTTGTGAGAGTTTCATGACTTAAAACTTGGACAACTATCCATGGATGAGCTCATCACTAAATTCACCTCCTTGTTAAGCTATGTACCATATCTGAGGAATGAGAAAGAAAAGGTGCAAAGGTTTTTGAGTAGTCTGCCTACTCACATGAATGAAAGAATTGAATTCCTGAATCCAAAGACCATGGATGAGGTAATCCAAAAAGCATGAATGTGCTATAAGCAGTCTAAGGCTAAAGGAGAAGTGGGCAAAAATTGGCCACCAAATAAAGGGTAGAAAAGCACCCCAAATTTCAAGCATAGTAGAATTGTAAATTTTAAGAATGCTGCAAGAAACTTATCAAATATACCATTTGGGAAAATTCAACAAAAGCCTGAATGGACAATAGATGAGAGGCCCACCGAAGCATCCAGTAGGCTAGAATTGGGACGGTCCCAGAAGCCACCACTACAATGTTGGGGTTGTGGAGAAGCTCATTATTTTAATAAATTCCCTCATCATGGAAGGAATGAAGTTACAATCAACGTATAGAAGGCTTCTACAGTAGGTGATGTTGCACAAAATATACCTAGAATCAATGTTGCACTAGAGGACCGACAAGCAGATTAGCAGCCAACAATGATAGAACTGGAAGGAAAGTTTTACTCTGAAACTATTTCGATTTTGGTTGGTCCGAGCACCAGTTTAAGTTACATAAATCCCCGAATAGTTGAAAACAGTAAATTACAGAGTCAGAAAATTAAAATTCCCCGATTGGTACAACTAGCTACTGGGGTAAAGAGAAGATTTAGTGTAAAAGTTTCAAATTGCATTTTGGAAATTGGAAGGCAACAAATAATTGTTGATCTAAAAATTCTACCTTTAGGCTCCTACAATATTTTGTTGGGAATGGACTAGTTAGAAATACATTGGTCACTAGTATATTGTAAGGATAAAATCATTCACTTCAAGGCAGAAGATGGAACTTACCAGGAATTGCAAGAATCAAGAAAGCCCTTTGTTTATGCCCCATTATAGCATATCAATTAAATAAATGTATTAGAAAATGTTGTTAGCTCTATGTTATTCAAGTGGGGTTTACTAATTCCAAAGATAAGACTCTTATGCTGGAGAATATTTCAGTTGTGCAAGAATTTGTTGATGTATTTTTGGAGAATATTTCAGGATTACCCCCAAAGAGAGACATTGACTTCAGTATAGAGTTGCTACCCAGAGCAACACCTGTGTCACGAGAACCATACAGAATAAGTGTGCCATAATTGACAGAGTTGAAAATGTAGCTACAAGAGCTATTGGATAAATGATACTTTAGAACAAGTGTATTCCCATAGGGAGCACCTGTATTGTTTGTTAAAAATAAAAATGGTACAGTGAGGATGTGCATGGACTACCAACATCTTAACAAGTTGACTGTCAAAAATAAGTATCCATTACCTCGAATGGATCATATTTTTGACCAAGTGAAAGGAGCGACAATATTTTCAAAGATTGAGCTGAGATATGGGTATCATTAGATCCGAATTAAAGAAGAAGACATATCCAAAACAACATTTCGTACCAAGTAAAAAAATTATGAATTTGTGGTATTGTAATTCGGGTTAATCAATGCACAAGAAACTTTCATGAGCCTAATGCATGGCATATTTCACCCATTTCTAGATAAATATGTCGTAATATTTATTGATGATATACTAATATATTCTAAAAATGTCAAAGAACAAAAAAAACACTTCCAGTTGGTACTAAAGATGTTGCGGGAACATCAACTCTATGCCAAATTTAGAAAGTGTGATTTTTATAAAGAGAAAATACAGTATTTGGGTCATGTAATATTTTTTGAAGGGATTTCGGTAGATCGAGAAAAGTTAAAGAAAATAATGGAGTGGAGGATTCCTAAAAATGTAGCAGATATATGCTCTTTCATGGGTTTGGCTAGTTGTTATCGGCGGTTTTCTGAAGGTTTCTCTAAGATAGCCTTCCCCGTCACTTCTTTGCAATGAAAGGGGCGAGTCTTCAAGTGGATGAAGGAGTGCCAAGCTATTTTCAAATGTCTAACAGAACTATTAACTACCACTCCTGTATTAAAGGTGCCAAACCCAAATAATGAATTTGAAGTCTGCACAAATGCATGTAAGGAAGGGGTAGGGGTGGTATTAACACAATATGGAAAAGTGATAGCATAAGAGTCCAGGAAGTTAAGGTATCACGAATAATGATACTCTTCTTGTGATTTGGAGCTAACTACAGTAGTGCATGCCCTTCGAATCTAGAGGCATTACCTATTGGGAAAAAGGTTTGTGTTAAGAACCAACCAACCATAGTAGCCTAACCAACTATTTTAAGCAAACTGATTTGAATGTTTGCCAATTAAGGTGGAATACATTCCTAAACGGAATTGAATTTGATATTCAGCATGTAAAAGGAAAACAGAATCATGTAGTTGATGCCTTAAGTATGAAACTATATTGCATCTACAAACTCTATTTTAATCAAGGAGAATTTAGATTTTTGGAACAAATTATAGAAGTAGTGAAAAAAGACCCTCAATATCAATTTCTGTGGCAGCAAGAAAAGAAGTAGAAAAATAAAGAAAAAAATCAGATTATGAAATTAATGACAAACAACTTTTTCTATTTTGGGGAAAGGTATTCATACCAAATCAAATGAGCCTGAAGGGGTTGATTTTAGATGAATACCATCAGAGTACGTATGCAGGACATCACAGCTATCAGAAAATAATGACACGAATAAGAAAAGACTATCATTGACCAAGAATACATAAAAACATTATAGAATATCTGACCAAGTTTTTATAATGTCAGCAAGTTACGGTATAACACCAGCATCCAATGATATTGCTTCAGCCTATCCTTGTACCGGAATGGAAATGGGAATTCATATTCCTTGATTTCATTACAAGATTACCTAGAAGAAAAAAACACAATGATTAAATTATGGTGGCAGTAGATAGGCTCAGTAAGGTAGCTCATTTTATACATGTTCAGTCAACCTATAATATTGTTCAGATTGCCAAGATCTTTATGAGGGAAATTTTTAGATTGCACGGCATTTCAGGAGTTTTTATCTCAAACTGAGAGATAAAATTTACATCAGCCTTTTGGAAGGTATTGTTTATGGGATTGGAAACACAGATTCAATTTAGTATGACCTATCACCCCCAGACGGATGGTCAAAATGAAAGAGTGAATCAAATACTGGAATACATGCTACGCATGTATGTCGTGCAGCAACCCTCCATATGGGAAGAATATTTTCATCTGGTTGAATTGGCCTGCAAAAATAGGTATCAAACATCCCACAAAACGAGTCCTTTTGAAGCATTGTATGGAAGAAAATACCGAACTCCAATGAAATGGAGTAGTCCGGAACACAAACTAATGATCAGGCTAGATATGTTAGAGGAGATGGAGTGTGAAGTAAATAAAATTTGATAAAATCTAAAGGCAACTCAAGATAGGAAACAATTGTATGTGGACAGAAAGAGAAACTTTCGGGAATTTGAAGTTGGTGACCATGTCTTGTATAAATTAATCTCAATAAAATTACTTTAAGGTGGAGTACCTATGCCAAATTTCCCCCCAGGTACTGTGGACCCTTCCAAATTCTTGAAAGGATATGACCGGTAGCCTATGAACTGGAATTTCTTAGCCATATATTGGTTCACAATGTTTTTCATGTGTCACTACTGAAAAGATACATACACGACCCCAAGAATGTGATACACTGACAGAGTATACATGTAAGTTATTTTTATGCTATAACATTTGGAATTATGGATTTTAATTCAACTAATGTAAAACATTTTGTGTCCATAGGTAGAACCAGATGACAAATTTCTGGTCGAACCCCCAAGTATTATTGATAAAAGAGAAATAATGCTCCGGAGATGAGTCATCCCCTAAGTTAAAGTGCAGTGGAAGCACTTCACCCTGGAGAAGGACACTTTGGAGGATGAGAACTCCATATGAGAAGTCTACCCTGAACTAGTTGTTGGAATGGAGTAAACACCTAGGACGGTGTTTTCCTCTAGTGGGGGAAGATGTAACACCCCATTTAATTTTTACATGATAATTAAAAAGAATTTTTATTTTATTAAGTTAAAGGTACATTTGAATTGACTAGTAAAAATACATTAAAGATTATGGTTACTCATTAATAAAAAGAAAACTTGAATTTTAATTATGAATAAATTTATATTAAGGAAAGATTTAACTGAAAGTTAAAAATAATTCCAAGATCTAGAGTAAATATTTCGAGGCAATTTTTTCTGACAGTTACCCTTTTCCCAAAGAGGATAAAAATAAATCCCGAGGGAGGAAAGGGGATTCTAATCATAAATAAAAAGAGAGAAAAAGGTTAAAAACCACAAGGTGTGGAAAGGATTTGTCCAGGGCTAGTCTAGCACCAGTGGAGCTCTGAAACCTGACATGAGATTAGACTGGACGAAGGTCATTAGGCTTCACTCCTGGATATACTGCTCTCTAAAGGACTCTGGTGCGAAGCTTGGGGGGAGTATAGGATTTAATAGCCTCTCTCAAGGTTGGGAGGAGCCTTCATTTAAGCTAAAGAGAATCTAAGATAAGTCTATAATATTATGTTTCCAATTTGATAAACTACTGTGGAAATCTCTTATTTTTCCTGAAATGTTAGTGTTCTACAGTCTGGAACAAGAAATTAGAAATTGTTCAGGAGAAATTAGGAAAGGAGATGATAGTTTTATAATTGTTTATTAAACTTTATTTCAGAAAAATATTGGTTATATAACCTGTAAACTAAATCTCAAGGAACAATAAAAATTCTAGTATTTCTCAAGAATAATAACCAATAAGAAAATAAGTGAGACCATTTATATTATCTCTATGACATACAATTCATTATGTAGGATGGTAAAGTAGAAATATAAACTTACAGTAAATGAAGATGATAAAAAAACCCATAAATTACAGGAAGAATATTAATGATTATATGAGAGTCATTAATACTATTAGTAAATAAATTTCAATGGTAGCTTAAAGAGAAACAAATTATAGTCGAAAACAAACCTCTGTAAGGTTAAGAATAGGTTCTCACATTAACTGTAAATGTTATACATAAATATACTGACTGGTACACATCCAAAAATTACGAGTCCGCCCGACAAAAAATTATTACAAACAGAGGGAAATTGGTAGTCATACAAAAAATACCCCAAGAGTTAGAAACCCTCAAGAAAATACTACATTTCTATAAAACTTTATATCTATGATAAAAACGAGATAAGCCACTACGCATAGGGCAAGGGGCCTCACTAGTAGATAAGAAAACCCGGTTATGGTCTTAACATAATAGACTTGTAAATGCCGTAGGAATGGTTCCTCAGAGGCCATACCTGAAGGGCCGAATTCAACTTGAATCAAAGAAAGCCGGAAGATGAGGTACGTAAAACTTACCTCGCTGCATGAAGGTGGTCACGACCATGGAAAGGGATCGCAGCCAACATCGAGATCTCGAGTGCAGTAGTGCCTTGCAATTCAAAAGTATAGAGAACATAAGAATTATATGAAGGAATCCATACCTAGAACAATATGACTGCAAGTAAAATAAAAACCGAGGCTTGGACTATGGAAAGCCTCACCCTCATTCTGCAGATTCTGGGAAGATGAATCCGCAATGGACGTTGAACAAGAAGCACGGATAATGTTGTAAGAAAGGGATTGAATTTAGCACGTTTGTTTCCCTGCATAAAAATTAATTTAAGAATTTCTAGGAGGGAGTTGAAGCTAGATAGAACAATA
The DNA here is from genome assembly GCA_034641835.2 of Pinus albicaulis. Lineage (NCBI taxonomy): Eukaryota > Viridiplantae > Streptophyta > Pinopsida > Pinales > Pinaceae > Pinus > Pinus albicaulis. Next base: position 125,120,882 of record CM076572.1, on the reverse strand, counting down.
AAAACAAAGAAAAAACTCATTCGAAAAATTACCCTGAAGAATAAAACATTTGTTGTTGAAAGGAGAAGAGTGAATGTAGTTGAGCTCTCTGCACACAAAAAACCCTCATACAACCACCGATAAAGAAACCCTCTCACCAGCTCTGGAGAAAGCTTGAAGATTATGCTACTAGAGCCATGGAAAGAAGAAAGAATACGTAAAGCTTGTTATAGACCCCTCGCAGGGCAGAGCCGCAACGGACGACGAAACAAATGACCAGATTAGGGTGATGATGAGGGCGGTAGTTACGCTAATGTAGTTACCGAGAATCGACACCGTCAAAAATAGGTTTTGAAGGATCGACGACACAAACGAAGATGGGATTGAGCACAATTGCCCAACACTTGGCAGTACAATCTCACGATGATAAGCAATCAATAAAGCTGATAACAATTAATTAAAAACTTTACACCAAATCTACCATATGTACCTAAGATACACTATGTAAATACAACCAAACGAATAATGAATGTAATCATAAGTCGCGGTGAATAAAAATTGATAAATATAATCCAAATTTTGATAATGTGACCGATGAGAACTATAGTCATACCCTTGACATTTCCCAGCCAAATTGGGTACAAAATCCAAAGAAATATGTTAAATTGAGTATGTAGGTTATAAATGTTAGTGCATGACATTACACATATTGGTTGAATTTTTATCTTATATATATTAATTTATATTAACACATGATAATATTGGTGTGATAGAAATCATTGCTAGGATTAAGACCTTAATAAAGGCAAAGACACATTCTTATATTAATATGCATTTATCATAGGTTAACTATGAAATATTTAACCTTTATAGAGGTAAGGATCCATTCTTATATTAATATGCAATTATCATAGGCTAACTATGAAGTATTTACTTAAACATTTTTTTTTAAATGACTGTGACAATTGCGAATATGTGTTAGGGGCTCTCATGCCCCTATACCTTTAGTGTCTTTCAACCACGCTATAGACAGGTGCAACACTATCATACTTTTTCTTTTTCCAAATACTCAAGTATATAAACTACACCTTTAGCAACACATTTTCAATTAGTTAAGCAAACTTTCTTTCAATATGCAGAAATAAACATAAACATCATTATCAATCCACAAGTACACCCATACATACAAATGTTAGTATGATTCTTTTGTCGTAAAAGAACACTTTAGCTATGCATATCAAGTGGCCCTAACATCAAATATGGTTGTAAAATATCTTTAAGTTTGCTGCATAAAGTTATATCTAAGCATAAAAGACATTAAGGAGATATAATATAAAATGGCTCCATGCATCCAATGGACAAGACAAGAACAATGTATTTAAAAGAATCTTATATTATATTAAAGAATGGGGCACCATAGAGGAAAAAAAGAAAGGTGTTTTCCAGTTCTCTTCAGTGGGATGGGTTCTTGGAAGTCCTCAGTGTTTCAGATCTATGATTCCTCTCTTTTTCTAATATGGAAAACCCTAACAAACATGGAACTCAATGGGAGTTCAAAATGTAAACAAATGAAAATGGTGACCAAGAGTAGATCTAGTGTGATCTAATGCAATGGAGGTGACTAATGAATGGGGAAAACCCTTCTATTTATAACAAAATATTGGGGTGTTCTAGAACTTGGTGCATGAATAAAATACTATTAATCATATTCTAGAATCACCCTTTAGGAATATTTTATTATATTTTTTGGAGGGAAAAGGGTTTTTGACCTGGGTCAATTCCTTCATTTATAAATAACAAATAAATAAATGATTTATTTATTATTTAAGGGAAATGAGGGGAATATAATTAAATAAATAATGGTTTATTTAATTATTTAAAAATGATTTAGTCAAATTTAACTAGGAATAATATTTAAATAATGATTTAAATAACTTATTCTTAGGAAATAATTAAAAAAATAATGATTTAATTAATTAATTACCTTGTTTTGGGTTAAATATGACCAAGGAACATAAACAAATGTGGTGAAAGCAATTTTACTTGGGGTAAAATTGGTCTTACATGGTGTACTTGGGTTCATCTAACGATAATTGGTTAGATGACCAAAAAATGGTGTAACAGATTTCCCCCCAATGTACGAGTGTTAGGAGCAAATCGTATGACCGAAGTACGTTGTAAGAACTCAAGCACTAGACAGTAAGGTAGAAATGAAAGAGAGGAATGTAGGGTAATATAAAGTGGTGGAGGACTAGACCTTGAGGAGACGAGACTTACAGGTGCAACAAGTCTCAAGTGGATGATGTGGTACCAATGTGAAAGGCGGCGGGGGAGGCATACCTATGCCCACCGAGACAATAGTACAAAGAATAAGGCGCCCGAAAAACCATGAAATGCAATAGTAAAACCAGTGTTGGCCTAAACATGAGTGAGAAAACAAAAATGATGAATCCCACATACATGCGATGCCTGGAATAAACGTTAGGACTTATACAATAATATGGTAGTACATGAGATACTAATACACCCAAATGCCCCCTACACGCGGGGAAGGGCTTGTGAAATCGGACTGACACGTGCAAATCGAAGAGGTGCCGCAAGCGACTGAGGCCGATATCATCAAAGGAGAGGAGCTGCATCAAGGGCTGGAAGGAAGAAGTCATCCGGGTGTGTGGGGGGTTACCTGCAGGGCCACCCCCTCATGAGGTTTGAGACATCTCACACACACCCGGGGATCACCAATAGCTGCTGCTGCATCACTGAACCGCCCAGTGTATAGATCACGATCATGCTAAAAAGAGCTGGAACCAAGGTACACTGACCCCTAGACCTACCTTCTAGAGTAAATGAGCTGATGTCGACAGAAGTATGTCTGCCATAGATGAGGCAATAAGGGAACCTCAACTAAAGCGGGAGAGAAAATAGTGGAGTGATGAAGAAATGGACACTAATGATGATGATGAAATGAGGGATGGTGCCAATGGGGACCATAAAAATCATGAGTACAAAGTTGTATCTCATGACGGAAATTGTCACAAACAGAAACGAGTGTGTGGGCAAAGTAGTGCCCCCACTGAAATGTGGTGTAAGTGAGAAAATCCGATTTTAAGGGGGCGTGAAGGAAGACTTCGTGGAAAATAGGTGTCCTGGTGAAGTAGCGAAATGTGAAAACAAACATATGATGGCTATCTACAAGAAAATAAAATAGGAATTTCGAGCGGGAAATGCTAAGGGTAATATTTCTTAAGATAGAGTGCATTGCGAGGATTAGGAAAGGGGTGGCCTTCGAAGTCCTCTAAAAGATATGCCCCCTTCCCAAGGTCTTTGCTGATAATGTAAGGACCGAGCCATAATGAGTCAAACTCCCCATGACCAAGGGTATCATGGGCTTGGTCATAAACTAGAACAAGGTCACCTTCATGAAATTGGCGAGGGTGTACTTTTCGGTCATACTGAGCTTTGGTGCGCTTTTTGGCTGCTTCAAGAGTTTGCAATGCAACGCGACGGTCTTCAGAGGCGCGCTCAAGCATGATAAATTGTTGTTCTAGAGGTTGGGTATCAGGGAGGAGTTCGACGGCCAGGTGAAGGGAAGGGATTTCACACTTGATGGGTAAGACTTCTTTCTCTTCGAAGAAAAGGTGGAAAGGAGTGAAACAGGTGGCGATTTTAACCGAAGTCCGATAAGCCGACAAAGCAGGGAAGAGCATAAGGTGTCAATTGCTTTTGTGCTTATTCACCATTCGTTGAAGCATGGTCCTAAGAATTTTGTTGACCGCTTCAACTTGGCCATTACCTTGGGGATAATAGGAATATGAATATTGGTGCTCAAAACCCAAGAGTGAGGATAGCTCATGCCAGATCTCATCTTCGAAATGTCGGCCATGGTCAGAGACTAATTGTTTTGGAACTCCGAATTGAGTGATGACATGGTTAAAGAAAAAGAGGGCTGCAGTGGCCGCCGTATTGTTGAATGTTGGCATAGCTTCTGCCCATTTAGTGAAATATTCAACCGCCACGATGATAAACTTGTGGTTACCAGCGAAGGTAGGTCGACATTCCATAAATTCAATGGCCCATTTGCAAAAAGGGCCAGCTGCGATGACAGGATGGAGGGGAGCGGGAGGAGCTCGTGCCTTGGGGGTGAAATGTTGGCAATTGGAACAATGTTTGACTGCTTCAATGCAATAATTGAAAATAGAAGGCCAAAAATACCCGGTGCGCATGACTTTTTGGGTGGTGGCAAGGTCAGAGAGGTGGCCACCACAAGTACCACTATGGCAGGCATTGAGGACTTGTTCGGCTTCAGCGTGTGTGAGGCAACGACGAAGGAAATTATATACTCCGCGATGATAAATTTTGTCGCCGATGAGAAGGTAGCGAGAGGCTTGGTGCCGGATACGTCGTCAGGCAGCACGATCAAGATGAAGGGCGAAATTTTGGGTTCGCAGGTAAGTAAGGATATCATCGTACCAAGGATCATCAGTGGTGATGGCAAATAAATGTTCATTGGGGAGAGCATCATTAATGGGAGTGTCTTGCGTCCCGGTGGGCAAATCAGAAATGAGTTCAGCGAGGGCTAAACCATTCTTACTTTTTGGGGTGACAAATTCAAGATCGAATTCTTGGAGGATAACGACCCAATGAGCGTACTTTCCACTGAGGATGCGTCGACTCAATAGGAAAGCCATGGGTTTGGAATCAGTCACGACCTTGGTGGAATGCAAGAGGATATAATGGCGCAATTTTTGGACCCATGTGTCGATGTGGTGTTCGACAATGGTCAGATCAAGTCCTGGCATTTCTTAGTAGGACTAGGCGAAGGCATTACGGAATTCTTTGAAGACTTTGGTGTAGGCTTCAATTTCTTCCGGAGTGCAGTGGGCACCCATGGTGATGTGTTCTTCGACACCGGGTGTGATATAAATGTCAATTTTGATGGTAGGAGAGATATTAGCCATATTTCCTTCTTCGAAAGCGTCAGGGGTAGGGATGGGGTTTTTGAACCAATCCACTTTATTGGGAATGAAGTCTTTTGATTCGAGAGCATATTGGTCATGTGATTGATGAGGTATGAAGTATGCACGATGGTTCATATCGTCCCATGGAAAGTCAAGTGCATTCATGGCTTCCATGATGTCTTCGTTAGACTGGAAGAGGGGAGCGGTGGATGGCCTAGGATGAGCTGAAGAGGTAGAAATATGAGATACCTGATGTTGAGGGGGATGATGGATGTGTGTGTCGACATGAGAGGTGACAGCGGGGTCAACAGATCAGTGGGTAGGCGAAATAGTGGGGGAAGGGACTAAGGGGTCAGATGCCGGGCAACGCGGTGATGAGGAAAGGTAGGAAATCATGGCTGAAGGTTCGGTCATGTCAGTATCAGACTGAGAAATGGTCATAGGGGTAGATGTGTGGTCAGGGGTTGAAAAAGGGCGATGGGAAGGCTCGGATTCAAATTGGCGGTATGCAGCCAAGGAAGCTCGATACTCGTCAAGGCAAGGGAAAAGGTGGGTATAATGCCCATGGAAATCGCATAAAGAACAAGGGTGGTTGGTGCACAATTTTTTAAGTTTGGGAAGGGAAGCAAGGAGGGGGATAGATACCACGGGGATATCAGATTTGGGAAACGTTTCATTGACCATAATTTTCAGGGATGGCAATTCGGGACACGTATGGGTGGCATGGCCAACAACATCGCACAAGGCACACTGAATGGGATGCTTTGGAATGCGAGGAGGGGTAGAGTTTGTCAGAGCAACCATGTCCTTGGGTGCCCCCCTGCGAGATTTTCTAGTGTTTCCTGACACGGTTGCAATGGCAGGAGGCGTCGGATGAGGTGACTGAGGTGTCCGAGTAGCGAAAGAAGTCATGGGTATGGGTTGAACTGGGGTCAAGGCAAGATAGGGCTTGGGTTGACCAGGTAGGGTGGGGGTAGGGGGGTGTAGATACTAGACGGGTATAACCAGGGTCAAATTGGGTAGGGAGAGGGTAGCCAAGATAGGGACAAAATAAGCTCCTGGAGGTGGAGCGAGAAACGAAATCTGACTAGCAGGAAAATGGCCAAGAGGCACGGGGCCGAGGGGGTTAAAATTGGCCAGAATTGACCCAGTAGGGTGGAGGAGTTTGTAAGGATCATGTGGGGGAGGAGATTCCGAAGGAAAAAGGTTGGCTAGTGGGGGCGAAGGGCTAGGAGCTAGTGGAGTGGGGGAAGGTTGAGATGGCTGACTAGCCAAGGCGGGCTATGTAAGGTTAGCCCAAGATGATTGCATCATGAAAATGTGTGCCAGGCTAGGATCAGATAAGGTAGGGGAGCGAGACAAGTTCTAAGCAGGGGGGAATTTTTATAGACGTCGGGAGAAACATGGTGCAAAGAGTTAGGGACCATAGAAATAGAGGACTCAGGGGAGGGCTAATATTTGGGTTCATGAGGTGTTATCTGGTTGATGGTAATTATTTTTCCATTATGGGGGAAAAAAATATTGCGGTGGACTGCGGATGGGACGGCAGACATGGCATAGGTGTAACTACGCCCCAAAAGGATGTTGTAGTCAAGAGGGGCGCCGATAACTTCAACGTCGACATAAACAATTTTTCCTGCAAGGGTGATAGGACAGTTGGAGAGAAGGCCAATGGGCTGGGAGGCATTGCCATCCCACGCACGAATGGTGATTTTGGAAGGGGCTAGCTCGGAAGATTTGAGTTGTCGCCAAACTGAAGTAGACATTACACAGGTAGATTCCCCCTCATCAAGGACGCATCGAGTGATAGTGGCATTTTGGATGTTGACCGAGATTTGGAAAGGAACAAACATAGGAAGCAGGGGATGGTCTAGTTGACGGGCATCGAAAACAATTAATTGGTCATCCGCGGGGTCGACAGCTCCGATGGCAGATAGGAGAAGATTTGTAGGACCTGTTGATGGAAACTCGGGGGTAGAAGGAATAGGAGTGTTGGCGTACTGACTAGACCAGGTGGGAAGGTGAAGATCAGCGCTGAGGGGTGGGGCAGAGGCCATCATGAGAATCTGGTGATCAGAGGAACCAGAATGAGAAGGTTGAGTGGGTACCGGGTCATGAGGTGATTGAGTAGCCACGAGTCGTTGTTGAGGTAGAGGATCAGTATACAAAATGGGTTGAGAGGTGTCCGTATGGGAAGGGAGCGTAAGAGAATATGGTTGTTTCTGCACAGTGGTCTAAGACTCCCATAGCTGCCTCATTGGTGTTAATCGGGGACAAGCATGAGTGGGATGACCGTAAACATCACAACACAAACAAGGCTTGTTAGTGTGAAGTGGCCCATCCAGCTTGGGCTGAGAGCCTTGGGGTTGGGGGATAGTGAGGGGATCAATGTAGGAATAGTTTGATCCATGATTAACAGAGGTGGAGGGATGGCCTTTCCTCTTATGTTGAGAAGGAAGAGGAGGAGTGGCACCCGGATGTGCAAATTTTGACCCTGAAGGGGGGAGTAAGTGTGGTCCAAGTGCTGAAGGCGCTGGGACAGTAGGATGGGGGTAGGGATAAGGCAGGGGATAGGCAAAAGGAGGAGGCATGCCAAATCTTTGATACATGGTGCCAGAGGGGCTAGTTGCTCCTAGAAGGAAATCGTAGCCTGGAAGAGGTTGAGCAGAGGTATACATGGCAAATGTAACAGGGGGAGAACCCGAACAAGCAGAGGAAGAGTCGGAGTGTGGACTCAGGGCAAGACTTACTCGAGGACGATGAGAAGGAGTAAGTCAATCAACCAGAAACTGAGGGTGAAGGCCTAGAAGTTTCTGGGATAAACGTCTTGGAGGCGCAATGATGACGGGAAGAAGAAAGACCGACAAGGGCAGCAAGGTGCAAGAGCGAGACGCGACAAGGGCAAGGAGGTGTAGTGTCGATTAATTTTAGAGTCTTTGCCAGGCAGTGTTAACCAGGCTCTTCTTCACTTAGGGTCAGTGTGTGGTGTGCGTTAATTTTAATTGATTAAACCCAGACATTTTGAGAGTAAAAGAAAAAGTGTGCTGCGTAATGGAAAAGAAATCTGCAGTAAATAAGACTAAAAGAATAGAAAATTAGCAACTAAAAAGGTAGAAATCGAACCCAAGAAGTTGGGTCCCTCAAAACTAGTCTAGAAGGGGCAGAGCACGCTAACAAGAGATCAATAGATTGAAGGTCCGGAGGGACTGGGATCTAATGGAGAAATCTGTTGGAAAGTGGTGCAGAAAGCAGCAAAGAGGCAGGGGCAAGGTTGCTGCCAGAAAATAGGAGATCAGCTAAAAATAGGGGGGTCAAAGAGGTGACCCTAGAGATGAACCCAAACAAAGCGAAAGGCAGTTTATAGAAAGGGAATAAAAGCTGACCTGTGAGGATCTGAACAGGAGGTATCAGATCTGAAATAAGGCTGAAACTTCTGGAAATTCAGACGTCAGAAAACAACAACAAACTCTCCCACAAAAATTGGAGGGAACTAAAGCCCTAAGGGGCAATAGTCCCACTTACGTGAGTGAAATAGATCAGCAACAGGTCGGAACAGGTGGAGATAGAGGCTGGAATACCCTGACGGAAGCTTCAGTGAAACCCAGAAAAAGTGCTGGCAGAGTGCAGAAAAAATTGCAGGTCACGGGTTTGGGCCTGTTTTCAGGCCAGGTCGCAGATTTAGGGCAGAAAAATGTGACCTCAAGGCTAGGTCACACTTTTTGGGCTGATAAGTGCGACCTGCAGATCCGAGTCTGGCGGCAGCAGATTTCAAAAAAGTTTGTCGTCTCAACAGCGGTTGATGTCGGTCACCTGCGCAAAAAGGCCAGAAACACACGGAAGTTAGAAATTTGAATGTTTGAGGGTTTTAGAGGGGAAAAATAGCATAAAAATAGGAAAAATAGGAAAAATAAAAAATGGAAGAGAAACCCTAGGGTCTGAAACAGCTGGATACGCAGGAAGATAGAAACGAAAGTTGTCGCAAAAGAAAACCCGTGTGGAGTCGCCAATTGTTAGTATGATTCTTTTGTCGTAAAAGATCACTTTAGCTATGCATATCAAGTAGCCCTAACATCAAATATGGTTGCAAAATATCTTTAAGTTTGCTGCATAAAGTTAGATCTACGCATAAAAGACATTAAGCAGGTAGAATATAAAACGGCTCCATGCATCCAATGGACAAGACAAGAACAATGTATTTAAAAGAATCTTATATTATATTAAAGAATGGGGCACCTGAGAGGAAAACGAGAAAGGTGTTTTCTAGTTCTCCTCAGTGGGATGGGTTCTTCGAAGTCCTCAGTGTTTCAAATCTATGATTCCTCTCTTTTTCTAATATGGAAAACCCTAACAAACACGGAACTCAATGGGAGTTCAAAATGCAAACAAATGAGAATGGTCACCAAGAGTAGATCTAGTGTGATCTAATGCAATGGAGGTGACTAATGAATGGGGTAAACCCTTCTATTTATAACAAAATATTGGGGTTTTCTAGAACTTGGTGCATGAATAAAATATTATTAATCTTATTCTAGAATCACCCTTTAGGAATATTTTATTATATTTGTTGGAGGGAAAAGGGTTTTTGACTTGGGTCAATTCCTTTATTTATAAATAACAAATAAATAAATTATCTATTTATTATTTAAGGGAAATGAGGGGAATATAATTAAATAAATAATGGTTTATTTAATTATTTAAAAATGATTTAGTCAAATTTAACTAGGAATAATATTTAAATAATGATTTAAATAACTTATTCTTAGGAAATAATTAAATAAATAATGATTTATTTAATTAATTACCTTGTTTTGGGTTAAATATGACCAAGGAGCATAAAAAAATGTGGTGAAAGAAATTTTACTTGGGGTAAAATTTGTCTTACATGGTGTACTTGGGTTCGTCTAACGATAATGGGTTAGATGACCAAAAAATGGTGTAACAAGAAGGGAGGGGCAACTCCCTGTTAATAATGAGTACGCCCAAAAAAATGTTTCATAAATATGAAATAATATAATTCCAATCCATAAAAAACCACTTCTTCTCCTTGGCAAGGCAAGTTAGCCTTTTGACCAAGCTTCAAGGCTTTTCAACCATCAAACTGGCCTACAACAATCATTTACAACATCAGATTTCCACCTTGGTAATTTTCTGCATGAGTTTGCCCAAGTGTTTTTGGGTCACTCGAGTCACTCGGATCGGCACTAAAAATGAGTTCAGACCATCCGATGAGTTCCCTATGTGTTCAATCCACTTCCCAACTATGTGGTTAGATGCAGCCCGTCAATACGCACCTGTTGAAACTTTCCACACTCAATTCGTACTTACGATGCTCCCAAAATGACTTCTGAACTGAATTTTTGCTTGTGCAGACGCCCTGCCTGACCCGAATTGCATCATGGATGCCCTGCAAAATTTTGCACGTCCTGCACGTCCGTTGCCTGAATTGACCTGCGCGCTGCCTAACTCGACCCGTCCTGTGATGCGGACACCCTGTCAAAGTTTTATGCATGCCCTGCACGTTATGAACTCGAATCGACCTGCGCTCGCCTTCCTTCACCATTATCGTGCTTCTTCCACCAATGAGCTATTGATATTGCTCGTGGTTCGCCAATGCTTATACTTGATCATTTTATGTTTTTTGGATGATTTTCATAAACCATCGCACGCCTATTAGTATGCGTATCATGGGTGTCGTGGGTCAGTCGGTGGACCTGAGTCGACCCCACGGACGCCCTCCGGTAAACTCGTCTGCACTTGGTGTAGCGTCAACCACGCTCTAATACATCAGCTGCTATAAGGTACAACACGTCGGCTAGTGTGATGTGACCACACACAAATCGCCACATGCCTACGCCCACGCTTGCTATGGTGCAACGGTCCACCCATAACGTCGCACAATGCCCTAACTTCATCAAATGCCCCGATGGGTGCGCACGTTGTGTTGAATGCGCCTCATGAACTATTGGCGTTACATACTACCCCAATTAAAATATGACTATCGTCCTTGATAGTGCTATCATCATCGCATCATATCGTCGCAAAGTATCATTGCAACGTTCGTCACAATGTATCATTGTACAATATCGTCACAACGTCATCACATAAACCATCAAGGTTCATGTTCATGAAATATCTTCTCAATTTGTGATCATCAACACATCTGCCACAATCATCACATAATGTAGCATTGCGAGAATTCAATCTCCTCAACAAGGTCACATGCTACTGCAATATATATCGTGTCAACCCATGACATATCATCAATTTCGTGTGAAATTCTTCATCAAGTACTCCAACCAACTCAACACAAAAAAGTTGCTATATATCCGACATAACTCTCCACACTTCGCGACCCCACAACTTGAACTAGTTGGGTAGCTAATCCAACCATAACCTCCTAATCATGAGAATTTCCATCTTCATACCATGCATTAGTTCTTCCTCCTGCATTTTCACATCCATCAACTCGATCAAGACTCAATCTCACCCAAGATGCCATGTTTTGGGCCAGTGAAGTGTTCTCCATCTGATCAACAAAATGCTATCCATGATGTTAATCCATGTGCTACTTGTATGCAAAGTAGTCTCATCCTCCAAGCATCATCAAATGTAAGAGGTATCCCTCTCATGAAAGTGTCATATCTAAGTCCATGAAATATGGTTCATCCCATCTGTGATATGAATCCATCAAGTAAAAAATTGTGGCTAATTCAAGTAGACTCAACCCATGCCCAAGTGTATACCACCAAGGCATCTCCAACGTTGCATCTCCATCAAACTCTAAAGTGTCATGGCTCGATCATCCCCATCAAGTGACTCCTCCTAAACACACCCCATAAATGTGCTCAAAGGTATGCATCCATAATGCATCAAAATCAGGACCAATCCTGACCTCAGATCCTTAATGAATCATATACTGCAAGATCACTATATTATGAAGTCTCCAATGAATTCAAATCGTCATTAACTCCCATGCCTCCTCATATCCAAAGCATTGGCAAGCATACTTGCATTGGCCATGAGTGCCATCACATGTTCTCACCCTGCAAATCATATGAATGTCTCATAGGATGCTCATCCAACCAATGTCCTAGTTTCTCATGGTGAACAAAATCTCATTAGTCCGTCTATAAAAGATATCCATGTAGTCCATGTCCATGACTTTGGCTGCCCATGTGTTCATCTAAGTGAACTCAACTCAACTATCATCATCATCATGTGCATACATATCGAGGTGAAGTGCTCTCGATCACTCCTACCTTAATCCATCATATATGAGTACTTCCTTCAAGGCTACTCCCCCACTAAAGGTCTGCCAAGAGGTCCATCTTGGTTGAAGCCATGAAGAAGTCTACTCCACCAACGTGCCCTACCACCAAGGTAGTCTATGGGTCATGCCAGGCACTTCCAATTCTATGTGGCTAAGAATGACCCTTTCCATCATAAAGGTCATAAATTTCCACTCTTTTCTAGGGAATTTGAACCATCTAGAGTAAGGTCAAAAATTGCCCCATCAAGGTTTACAACATCCCATGTTCCTTGCTCCATCAATGTACAAGGTCTCATCATAGTAATCATCCAAGGAAAGGTCCTCCATGGTGTTGGCAAAGAAGTCATGTCTTTGCTTGTCCCTCCATACAGTCAATATTCCAAATGCTCGAATGAAACACAATTCATATCTCTATTAAGACTCCTCAAGTGAGTGTCCTCCATCCTCATCAATGTCTTTGATATGTCTGATCCTGGTACCACCTGCTCATAAAGTTCCTCCTAGATCATAATCACATTTGCAACATGTCCATGTAGTTTATCCACCAATGCTCGCAATGTGTCTTGTATTGGTTCAACTTGTGTCACAAGTTCATCCTTCATCTCTTCCATCTCTATAACATCCTCATGAGAATCATCCATCACTAATGCTTGCAATGTGCTTGGCCTCGGTCCAACCTATTTATCAAGTTCATCCTTGACATCTTCCACATTGCAACATCCTTGTGTGGATCAACCTGTAATGCTTGTAATGTGCTTGCTTCGGGTTCAACTTGTTCTACAAGTTCTTCCTTCTCCTCAACTACATTCCCAACATTCTTTGGTTTTTCCAAAGTATGTTTCGTTCCCCTTTGTTTCTTCTTTCCAATTTCGACAATATTCCCTCGAATTACCTCTATTTCATAGCATAACGCCATCCATTCATCGGAATGGACCATCTTCTCAAAATGTTGATGAGCTTCATCCTTGTTAGATTCAAATACCCCTTCCTCATACAAGGCATTAAGAGATTCTGCTATATCATCTTTCTCTTCTATAATCGCTTTCGCTTTCTTCCAATATTTCACCACTTCTTTCTCCAAGATTCCAAGATTGTCTTGAATCAGCAAGTCATCCCTCATATACCTTATCCATTGTAAATATTTGAAGGCTTTCTCTCTGAATTCTTCCAAAGATGGCATGTCTTCTTTTGTAGCTTTATCCTTGAAAAAATCCTTGCTTTAGTTAAGGTCTCAAAAGAAAGCAAATGTACAAGTTTAGCTTCAACACGACCTACAACCCTGCAACTTTGTTCCTACTTTCTTTAATCAAGCTTCAACTTCAACCTTGGAGTTCTCCTTGCTTTCTTTAGTATAAAGCCCCAAAAGATCGTAGCTCTAATACCAACTGATGTTTAACAATAGTCGTGTATTTAGAATTCAAAAACGATGTATTAGTGGCTCTGATACCACTTGTCATGCCCCTATACCTTTGGTGTCTTTCAACCACGCTATAGACGGGTGCGGCACTACCATACTTTTTATTTTTCCAAATACTCAAGTCTATAGACTATGCCTTTAGCAACACTTGTCAATTAGTTAAGGAAATGTTCTTTCAATATTCCAAAATAAACATAAACATCATTATCAATCAACAATTATGCCCATACATACACGGGAGGGGAAAATCCATGTTAATAATGAGTCCTCAAAATAATATGTTTCATAAATATGAAATAATATAAGTCCAATCTAGAAAAAGCCACTTATGCTCCTTGGCAAGGCAAGTTATACTTTTGACCAAGCTTCAAAGCTTGTCAACCATCAAACTAGCCTACAACAACCATTTACAACATCATATTTTCACCTTGGGAATTTTCTGCATAAGTCTGCCCAAGTGCTCGCGGGTCACTCGGGTCACTCAAGTCGGCACTGCAAATGAGTTAAGACCATCCCACGAGTTCCCTGTGTGTCCAATTTGCTTCCCATCTATGTTCTTAGATGTGGCCCATCAATATGCACCTGTTGCAACTTTCAACACTTAATTCCGACTTACGATGCTCCCAAAATGACTTCCGAACTGAAGTTCAATTCGTGTAGACGCCCTGCCCAACCTGACGTGCACTGAAAATGCCCTAAGGAAGTTCCACGTGTCCTACACATCCATTGCCTGACCTGACCTATGCACTGCCTGACTCGACCCATCCTGTGGTGCGGACGCCCTGCAGAAGTTTTCCGCATGCGCTACACATTATGAACCAAACTCAACTTGTGTTTGCCTTCCTTCACCATTGTTGTGCTTCTTCCACCAACAAGCTATTGGTATTACTCGTGGTGATCCAATGCTTCTACTTGATCGTTGGATGTTTCTTGGATGATTTTCATAAACCATTGTATGCCTATGAATATGCATATCATGGGTTTCATGGGTCAGTCAGTGGACTAGAGCTGACCTCATGGACGCCCTCCGCTCAACTCGTCCATAGTTGTTGTAGCGTCATCCGTGATATAATACGCTGGCTGCTATCCAACACGTCGGCTAGTACGACACGCCTGGTATAACGATTTCTCGCACACCCATCGCCACATGCTCGCACCCACGCCTGCTATGGGGCGACGGTCTGCCCATAACGTTGCACGGCACTCGAACTTCATCAAATGCCTTGATGGGCATGCCCGTTGTGTTGAATGCGCCTCATGAAGTGTGGGCCTCAAAAGGGTGTTTCCATTGCAGATATGTGTTATGGGAATTTATGGATGTAAAGTGACGATGGGATTATTAAAATAAATTTTCCTTTGAAGTCGTTAAACACATGTTAACTTTAGATAACGACACTCAATTTTCATTCATTAACTCATTAAACACATGTTAACTTTAGATAACGACAATCGATTTTTATTCCACATTTTGGAAAAAAAAAATTACGAAAACATACATGTAATAGATTAGGGGAAGTGTCTTTGGTGTTTGTAAATTTTTTTAATTTTTAATATATTTTTATTATTATTTTAAATATAGAAAATATTTTTTTTAGTTTTATAATATTTAACATGATGATTAAATTTTATTTATAAAAAATAAAAATAATAATTACAATTTTAATCTTTAAATTAAGTGTATATTGTTTTGTAATTATAATAATATATGAGAATCAATAATCTAATTAATAAATATATTTTTAATTACAAATTAATAAATGATAGAAAATTATGTTTTTACTTTTTATCTATATTTATTTTTAAATATGTGGTTTTATAATATTTTTTTATAAAATAAATTGCATTGAAGTAATTAACCATCTTAATAATTGTAAGATAAAAAAGATTCATAAGAATTGGATTCACACCTTAATGTTCATCTCTAACTATATTTTTTTTATGTCTTCTGTTAACTTTATTCATTAATTTAAATTAATATTTTAATATTTTAAATTATATTAATCGATATATTATTTTATATTTATTTTGGTTATTGATGATGATGATGATGATGGTTAACATCCACTGAGAACATTTTTTGGTCTATCGGACCTAAAGAAAAGAGTTAAATTTGATTTAAGATTTTATTCCTATGCTCAAAAATCTTGGAGAGAAGCCTTCCGAACTCACTATAATTTTGACATCTTAAAAGGATAGGAAGGTCAGTATTGCAACAAAGATTACGAAATTGAGCTCTAATGTGGTTGTACGTGGGGCACTCTAAGAGGAAGTGATTTTCATCCTTGATGTTCATATTCTCATAGAGATGATAGATCCTTTCCATCCATGGTGTTTTAGGAACTGTCCAATGACCCGTTTCACTATGGATGTCATGGGAGTTCATTCTAATCTTGGCTATATTAATTTTCTTCTTTGAGCTAGTTAAAATAGAAAGATACTTTTGATCTTCTAAGGTGGGGTTGATAACCTCCTTATAATACCTTAATTTTCTTTTAGCTGCTAGATCTTTCTCACACCACATTTTTTCTTTGAACTTAGAAGTAATTTTTTTTTTAATGTTATTGATGTTTTGCAATGCAACATTCACGTCGATCTTCCAATGGTTTAACTAGGCCCTGGTGTCTTTATACCAACCTCGTTTAAGCCTTATGTGGTTTTGGCTGGAATTTGAAGCTAGCTTAGGATGTCTATGGTCTCCTATGCTATTGAGCTTATGCTTCTACAATATAAGCCTAGTCATAGCTAGGCTATCGATAGGGGAAAGACCCACTTCTATAAGGAGAATAGGATAGGGTGTATTGCTTTTAATTTTAAGGTTATAAAACGCTTCTGGATTTGCTCAATATTTTTCGAGGATTCTCTAGAGATGTTGCAACCCCAAACCTCAAATCCATATAAGATAACAGGAGTAACTAAAGTTTCAAAGACAAACTCCTTCCTATCCCACATTACGATGTTTGTCATTTTACAATTATTTTCTAGACCAAAATAAGCTTTCAACCCCCCATTAATAATTTTTTGAATGCTATAGTTCCAGTTGAGCTTATGATGAATATCAATTCCTAGGTACTTGTAAGAAGACACTTCCTCCAAGTTTCTATTTTCATACATAAAATTAGCATAACTGTCCTTCTTGGATTTGATAATCATAACTTTTGTTTTGCCAGTGTTAATAGACATACCCATGGTAGAGCATAAATCCTTAAGAAGTCTAAGTTTCTGATCAATATCAAATGGGAGCCTTGCGAGAAGAACAATATCATCATCATAGAGAAGAAGGTTGATGACTATCCCAGCTAAGATCGTGCCAATACATCCTGCTTCCTTTAAACAACCTTCTAGCTTGTCGATGTAAATGCCAAATAGGGTAGGGGAGAGGGGGCAACCTTGTTTAACTCTGATATTAGACTTAATATCTTTTGACCACCCCTTATTCCTATTAAACATGAAAATTACATTCTCGTATAACATTGTATTATATTTTTAATATAATATACTACATTATATTAAAAATATAATATTTAATATTATTTCATGTATGCAATTAGATTGTATTGTATTCATGTATCATATTATATTATAGTATATTATATTATTATGTTATATTACACTATATAATATATAATATAAAATTTCATAATATAATCAATCATATCATATTTTATAATATAATAATTTAATATTTAATAATAATAATTTTTTCTATCACTTATTTTTTACTATAATTTTAAAAGATATGGTTTTTGTCTAATGTATAGTTTTTTGTTGGCTTTTTTTTCATTATTCTTTTATATTTGATAGAATGACCGATCTACAATTACTAACAAAATATGATTATTAGTATACATACAATGCACATATATGATAGATGCATGTATCATATGTACTGCATTAATTTGCATATGAAATTATGAAGAATTTCCAAGTCGAGGATAAAAGAATTAATTATTGAAAATATACATAATTTGTTAAAAAATATATTAAATATATTGAGTAAGATATTTTTGTGTAGCATCATCGAAATAGGTACCTAGAGTATATTATAGAAAATAAATTATTAATGAAATATATTATAGAAATCAAAATGATATATAATTTATAAAAAATAAAATGAAAAGATAATTATATAAAATAAAAGAAAATATAGTATATATAATTTTTAAAAAAATGAAAATATATTATGTATTCTATAAAATAAAAAAACATGATAAATATATAATATAGAATGAAATGAAACTGTATTATGTAAAACAAAACAAAATATAATATCTTTATATCATACCTAAACTAAATGTAGTAAATAAATGCAGGCTATACCATTAACATTTAGGAGGGCAACTAATATTATTCGTACATATTTCAAAAAAGAATATTTGTAAGCCTGTCACCATTTAGGATGGACCATTTCTTCTCATAATAAATACATTATCCTCATGACATAGATGAAAAGGGATTACCTAACACATGATTGAATAATATTGTTGGGAGTGTTCAATACAGAGGCAGTGGGGAGAGGATCCTCAGAGAAAATATAAGGGGATTAGAGGAGATGAAGAAGGGTCCTAGAGGAAGTGAAGGGAGACGAAAAAATGTATAGAGAGTTATGAGTAAGCTAAGGATATATAATTTAGGACCAAGGTTGGGGCTCGAGGTTGAACTGAAATTGTCAGAAATTTGAGCAAATATTCTTGGAATTTTGGGAAAGTGTGCTAGAAGACTTCAATTTTGGAGCCCTCAAGGTTTAGGAACTAGAGAGGTTTATCCTAGATAAGCAAGGAGGAATTGGTTAATTTTGTAACAAATATATAAGACTCATAGCCAAGACAACCAGAGATTGACATTAGACGGGTGAAACATGTACATACTGGTATTCAAATTGATATAATTTACAAGAATTTTTGTTATCTAGTTAAACTATAGTAGCATACCTTACACCTAGTATTAGATATTACACATGGTATTTATAAATAAAATTATAAGTTTTGAAGAAATTCCTAAGAATATCATATTAGATAGTGATTCATGATTCACTTCAAGGATTTGGACTCGTATGCAGTTTGCTTTAGGAACTAAATTAAATTTAAGTACAACTTATCACCCTAAGATTGATGGACAAACATAAAGGATGAAAAAAGTAATGGAAGATAAGTTTAGGATTTATGGACTTGCGATTGTTTGTTTTAAAAAAAGAAAGGCAACTTACCCGTAAGATAAGTTGAAGTCATGGCTGATATAATGCTGCTTAACCCAAAACTCAGAGGAGGAATGTTGATGCACTGTGGAAACCCTCACCATGGGGTTTTTAGCACCAACATGCCAACCTGTAGTGCACATAGAGGATTTGAGGTAAGAGAAGCATTAATTAAGTTGAAAATGGAAATGAAATGGGAGAATATAAACCTTTACCTTGGCAGACTGTAGGTCCCCAATTCTGGGATTTGACCTTAGTAACACCCATGCAGATACCTCATAGAAATGAAAAAAAGGGCAAGTAGTTGTACCTTTTGGGTGCATACGTGAAAAATAATATGACTATTTATCATAAAAATAAAATTTTTCAGCCAACAAAATTCAATTTCTGAGATGAAAGAGGAATGTTGAACAGATGAGCGGTTACCTGTGAATCTTAGCCAATCTGGTCGCCATGAACGCAATCCATGACCCTCGGCCTAAGGTCAAAAGAATAGGGCATGTTCTGCAATATAACCAGAGGATATAGGGCCACTTAGACTCTGAATGAGTTGGTAACCCTCTCCCACCTTCGTCAAAAAAGAAGAAGTCAACATTCAAGATAGACCAAATGAGAAAATCAACAAACTTTAAATGCTTCGGGGTTTGGAACATAGCATCCCAGCTGTCGATCAACCACGGGTTGATCTCAATGATCAATCAAGACTAATATCAAGACTGGAGAAATGATGTTAAGACACTTGGTGGAAGATGGGCCATGAATAGTTTTCGATGCGTGGGTGGACCGTGGGTCCAGGTGTAAGGCCGACTTAACTCCATGGCAGGGGGTAAGGTATTTGTTAGTGTGAATTCTAATCTCAAGCATACGAAAAAATATCACTTTAGTTGTGCATAACAAACAACCCTAAAATCAAATATGGTTCTGAATTTCCTTATATCTGGAGTTAGTGATCAGAATAAATGCTACATAAATTCATATCTATGGAGTTAAATACATTAAACATCAAATAATAAGCAAGAGTTTCTCCATGCATATAATGAATAGGAAAAGAATTTTTAAAGAATTTTTTTGTATTATGACACCTAGGAAGGGAACATTGAAAGATGTTACCAGTCCCCCTCAATGGGATGGGTTCTTGTATGTCCCCAGTGCTTTAGATCTAAGAAATCTCTCTCTTTCTTGATGGTGTAGAAAACCTAGATAGAAATGGAGCTGAAAGGGAGCTCACAAGAAAAAAGTAGAAAAATATGAAAATTATGGGAGGATCAAAGTAAAACCAAAAGTGTAGATCAAGAGTGGTCTCTAGGCAATAAAAGGTAGTGAATTAAGGGAAAAACCCTTCTATTTATAACAAAATATTGAGTTAATCTAGATATTGGTACATAATTGAAATATTATTAACCACATCTAGATCCAATTTTTATGGAATATTTTATTATTTTGTTGGAGGGAAAAGGAATTTGAATTTGGTCAAATCCATTTATTTGGAAATAATAAATAAATAAATTATTTATTTATTATTTTAAGAATGTGGCCGAGTAATTGTTAAATAAATAATTATTTATTCAATTAATTGAAAATGATTTAATCAAATTTAACAAGAAATATTGTTAAATAATGATTTAAATAATTATTCCTAGAAAATAATAAGATAAATAATGATTTATCTAATTAATGTTCCTGTTTTCGGTTAAATATGACCAGGAATATTAATTAAACAGTGGTTTAATTAATTATCCCTTGAGTAAAATAAAAAAATAAGGATTTATTTACAGATTCCTCATGGGGTTTCCTATTTAGACCAGAAAAAACTTAACAATTATGGGTTATTAAGTTATTTTTCATAGTGAAAGAAATTTTACTATGGTAAAATTGGTCTTACATGTTGTGCTTTAGCCCATATATTAGTAACAGGTTAGGTGACCAAAAATTGGTGTAACAGATTTCCACCCAATGTGTGAGTGTTAGGAGATAATTGTATGACCAAAGTACGTTGTAAGAAATCAATCACTAGACACCAAAGGGGAGTCAGAGAGAGAGAAATATAAGGCGGAATGAAGCGAGAGAGGAAAATACCCTGAGGAGGTGATACTTAAAGATGTGACAAGTCTTTTTTATTAATGAGTACTTATTCTACATGAGGCAGGGGAGGCATACCTATGCCCGCTGAGATAGCACAGTACAAAGAATAATGGTGCGTCTAGCAAACATGGGACTAAAATATATAGTACATTATGGCATAAACATGGGCTAGATAAAAAACATGATAATGGATCCCACATACATACTGTACCTGGGAAAATAGCTAGGACTTATAAAATAATATATGAGTACATGATATATAAGTACAACCAAAGAGGCCTTGTAAAACAAGAAAGGGCTCTGAAAATATGAATGATACACTCAAACTAAAAGAGGCGCTACAAGTGGTTGAGGCCGAAACCATCAAATCTATGGAGTTGCATCCAAGGCTATATTAGAGAGGTAATCTGGGCATGTGGGGGGCTACCTGAAGGGCCACCCCCTCATGAGGTATGAAACATCTCACACACACTCAGGAATCACTGGTACAATCTGCTACATTACTAAACCATCAAGTATATAGATCTCGATAATGATGTAAGGAGCTAGAACTGAGAAACAATGAAGTCAAAGGGAAATAAAGGGTCCCTTTTCCTAGTCTGAGGCGGCGAACAAGAGCGAAAGATAGAACCAAGGTACACTGCCATCTATAATTGTCTTCTGGAATGAATAAGTTGATGTCGATAGAAGTAGGTCCACCTTAGGTTAGGTAATAAGGAATCCTCAACTAAGGTATGAGGGATAATAGTAAAGTGACTGATAGGTTGACAACAAGGATGATGGTTGAATGGGGGGTACTGAGTAGCATGCTGACGAATTCCCTTCTTAGAGCATAATGAGCATGGATGACGTAGCAACTATTGACTCGACTCTAGAAGGGATAGGGTATAATATGAATGGGGGCTAAAATATGCGACATGAGAGAGGTACAAAGAAATAAAGGATTGAATATTGTGATGGGAGAAAAAGGGAACTCGAGATAGACTCCATGGATGTGATGATGACTCAACTTGGATGCTCTAAAAAAGGGCAACTCAATGATGCTGCCACACAAAACAGGCTCAGTGGGGATGAAAAAGGCATGAGAAAAATATGGTTACTCATGACGAAAATCGACATGAGCATGGACAAGTATGAAGCCAAGGTGGTGCCCCAAGTACAAGTGTCGCAGGTGAATAAATTCAATTTTGAGGAGCAGTGAAGTGAACCTTCTTGGAAAAAATGCATCTAGGTGAAGTATCAAACCACAAAAAATGAAATAATACCCATTTGAGAGCGTGGTGAGAGCTTTCCAACGGTGCTGATGGTTTGTCAAATGGAGCTAGGGTTTGGTTGTAGCTAGTGAAAGAAAAAATTGGGGTTTCTCTTTTAATAAGGCATTTTCCCTCCAATTTGATTCATTTGCAAGTGTAGCTGTGGTGAATGTAGAGAGGAGAAAAGGCCTTAAATCTTGCGACAATCATAGTGGAAAAATCGACCATGGGAATCGAGATCCGTTAGTTGTAGGTAAGAGGCCTTACCATACTCTTTCAATTCAGTGGATTAAAATGTTAGTTTAGGCACCCAGAGCTCAAGAACAAACCCTTTCTCTTCTTCATGATCAGGTCACACTTTTTGGGGCCTTTTCTGCGACCTGGGTAGTAGATATTGGGAAGAAAACTATGATCTGTCCTAGGAATGGCCTTAAAAGTGCGACCTGTCAAAGAGAGGGGTTTTAGTGTTGTTTTTTGGCTGAGTATTGGGATTTTATCGTTATGATGCAGTCTTTCCTTTCTGTACGCTAACAAAAATGATGGTTTTGTGTAGGTATGGTAGAGTTTAGGATCAATTAGAGAGAAAGACCTGGAGACATTACGGTCTGAGATCTGAGAGGATCATGTAGTCCACGCTGCATTGGCTAGGTTTGGTGCCTTTAAGTTTGTGAAAAACCCTTTGATGAGAGAAGGAGAGCCCTTTTTGGCTCGGATCGTCACTTATTGGGATCTGGATTATAAGATATTTAGTGTAGGGTCACTAGATCGAGCTGACTATCTAGGATATATATTTCCTGACCGGTAACACACAGCCAGTGTTACTGTGAGGGCGGAACATTATGGAGTTTGTAGAGCACCCCTATCGACCGGGTCTCCATGTGAAAAGGACACAAATACCGATCAGAGAACTACAAAGGCTAGAGACACATTTTGTGGCCGCAGTGGTGTTGCGTATCCTAGGAAACCAGGCGCTCGACCACATGACTGGGGGTCAAATGATGATTTTTGAGAGTGTATTGAGTGGGACCTACTGTGGGTGGGCCCAAATGATGTTGTTGTCATTGAAATGATATTTTTTGCTATGCAAGCAACAACTGAACCATGACTCTGCATATGGCACAATGCTTTTCTCTCTCTTCTTTGAGAAGATCCTGACTCTTTGGCATTATATACAGATCCAAGATGGGGGAGGTGAGAGCCTAGGATGCGTCACTAGAGGCGATTGTTGTGTAGAGGGGGAGGTGGGGCAAATGGATGGGTGTTCTGACCGAGTTTTTTGCACATTGGAATCAAATGTCATTATACATAGACAACTATCCCTATAGTAGGATGAGCTATCATGGGGACTGTGACTTGCCTCTTCCACCAGGTCGAGCATGGGGGCCAAACAGTAAGTGAAAAATTGCTTATATTTTATGGTGTATTTTAAAGTTTCAGAATATTGTATATGGTACTAATTCATTCAGTTTTTTTATGCAGGTATAGCACCGATAAAAACGACTAGGTATATGGGGTGACCCATAATGACAGGGGCTGCAAGATCGAGTGGAAGGAGGGGAATGCAAAATGAGGATTTTGTGGCCCTCCTAGAGGAAATCCATCATAGATGTGAGAGGCTACTTACTGGAGTTTATGAGTGCATCTTGAAGGACTTAGATGACTAGTACATAGAGCCATGTCTTGGTTTACCCTTAGAGTGGTGAGGATTCATGCGGCGCATGGCGATGGCCGGACATGGGATTTGTGATATACGGGCTGCACGAACCGAGCCATTTTCTCAGGACCCTCTAGATAGTGATTAGATGTAGGGGCATGGGGTGCCCCTATTTTTTATTTTGCAACATGCTATCGTAACGTAATGTGTATCAGAGTTAATGGACTCCAAAAAATCGTATATTTGAACGACACATATTATGGATATGCATCATTTTGTGGTTTATTGTTATTGTATTGTGTGAAATGCATGTGATAAATGTCAATCTAGAATATTGTTTGCAATGTTATCTACATAGTAATTTTGTGATCTAGGTACATGACTGAATGTAATGATTTCAAATTCACACATTAAGAGCTTCACCCGTAAATATCTTTTAAAAAGGATAGGATTATGCACACGATAAACACCATTAAATTGCATGAAAAGCAACAAAACATCTAAACGAACATGAAGGTGAAGGATGCGACAGTAAAGGGAATTAGCTAATAAACCTATCACTGCATCATATTTTTCCTGGTTATTGGTGACAGTACCAATGCATACGCCGTTAGAGAGTACAATCAAATGCAAGGGGGTAAAAATGGCCCACATTGCCGAGGCTATATTCCACGAGCAGGGACTTGCATCATCAGCATAACCGATATACGGTGTGGATAGGGGATCCATATGAATGGTACTACAAGAAAAAAAATGAGAGGATGATGAACAAGGTTGGCAACCTGAATGTAAGGAAAAATTCAAACAAGCACTGCTAGAAGGAGTTATATGGGTAGAATTTCTACCCCCTCACACTAAAAAGAGGATGGTGTGGGGGAACTGCCTTGGGGGAAGTTTGTACTCAGGTCACGAAAGTCACCATAGAAATGGATGGTGCTATTTTTCTTATGGGATGGATAGATGAAGTCAGGGGTGGAAAAGGCTTCCATGATGTTGTCATCATAGTAGAAGGTGGGGTGACTGGTGGAAGGATAACAACAGGATGTGGCAAAGCTACCTAACTCATCATCATGAGAAGAGAGGTTCACATGCACATTGTCACGAAGGGTGACCAAAAAATAAGTAGATGAAGGATCTACCGATGTTGAGCCTAGGGTGATTGCTAAAGGGAGGTAAGGCGAAACAGAAGGGAAAGCCCCAGAGGGGTCTTCCACTATGAATGCCATAGATGATGAGAAGTAGAGGATAGTGGCTGAAGACTCCATCATCTTAACATTAGGAGGGGGAATTTCAATGGGAGTGGATGTGTCCTCTGGTTTTGTTGAAGAAGAATGTGTAGGTAAAGGAGAGGTGGATTCGTTGTGATCGGCCTCATACTGGTGAACTACCTCCAAAGAGGTGCGGTAGTCTACAAGGCAGGGACAGAGGTGGGTATAGTGGCCATGGAGATCACACAAAGAAAAACGATGATTTGTGCACAAAGTATTGAGTTTCGGGGCTCAATCAAGTAAAGTAACATGGACCTTAGTGATATCAGACTCACAAAACGCTTCGTTGACCATGGGATTGACATGAGGAAATTCAGGACAATTATGGGTGGCATGATCGACAACATCACACGAAGCACACAGGGGTGTATGATTTGGAGGCTAAGGAGAAGCATGGGTTGTCTAGGAATCCTTGTCTTAAGGTGCCTTTTTCTCAAGTTCCCTCCCCCCCCCCCCCCCCTCACTGAAGGCTTTCACAACAAGATTAGGTTCTTGTTGAGGTGGCTGAGGCATAGATGCAAAGGGAGGGGTCATGGTGACCTGTTCGATCAGGGTCAAAGTAGTGTAAGGTTTGGGCTGAACAAGTGGGGTATTGAATGGGGCATCAATGTACCAAACTGGGATCCCCATGGTCAGGTTGGGAAGAGACAAGTTAGCCATAACAGGTACCAAAAATACTCGAGGAGGGGGAACAAGAAACAGTATCTGACCGGAGGGGTAATGGCCAGGCGAGGCAGCTCCGAGATGGTTAAGGCTAGGGGAAACCATTCCAGGAGGATAGATAGGATCATGGACACCAAATACAGGTGAGGGGCCTTGAGGAGGAGGTCTCTAAGGCTGAGTCAAAGTACTAGGAGCAGGTTGCAGAGGGCAGGGATGCTAACTAGTTGAACCATACCATTTCATGTCGGACTGAGATGGTTGTAGTATGCAAACATTCGACGAGTTAGGGTCAGAGATATGAGGGGGAGACCATGGAATGAACCAAGAAAAGAGGAATATTTATAGACTATGAGTGAGACAATGGTTGGAGGCTCAAATGCTTGTTTATTGGCCACTGAAGTAATAAAGGAATCTAGAGAGGTCTGAGACTTCAGTTCGTAATATGTCAACCGATCGATGGTGATGGTCTTTTCATTATGAGGAAAGAAAATATTATGATGAACCATAGGTGAGATAGCAGGAATCCCATAAGTGTATCTATGACCCAATAGAATGTTGTAGTCTAAGGGCGCAACAATGACTTCAACGTCAACACAAACATTCTTTCCTGCAAGAGTAATAGGACAATTGCGGAACATGCCAAGGGGCTAAGAAGAGTGTCCAGCCCATGCGCGGAAGGTGATATTAGAAGGAGCTAAGTCGTAAGATCCGAGTTTCTTCCAAATATAATTGGACATCACACAAGTGGATGCCCCCTCCTCAATGATACAATGAGATACATTGGCATTCTAGATCTTGATAGGGATTTGGAAGGCGACAGATGCAGGAAGGGGTGGATGCTATGAATTGTCAACATCAAAGAAAATCAAATGACCATCTAAAGGATCCACATTATCCATAGTAGTTATTAGAGATTTTCGTTGTGAAGAGCATGACTAGACGACTTCCAGCATTGATAGGGAAGAAGAAGAGTTGGGGATAAAATGAGAAGGGGAACCAAATGAACTAGAATCAGAGGCAGAATGGGGACTCGGTGGAGGTCGAACATGAACACTACGTAGTGGGGTAATTATTCCTAATGAAAACTGAGGATGAGGGCCTTGGAGTCTTCGGGATAAAAACCTTTGGTGCACAATGATGGTAAATAGACATGGAACAGAATAATGAAGAGAAGTAAACAATGGCAGGGAGGTGCAAGATCAATTGATTACAATTTGTAAGTCTTGGTCTCGCGATGTACTTCGCTTAGGGTGTGTGTATGTGATAATTGTGTTAGTTTTAATTAATCCTACACATGTGTAGAGAAAAAATAAAAATTATTTTGTATAACTGTAAATAAAACCAAAAATGAAAGTAAAGGAAACTGAATGCGATAGTAAAATAAACAACTAAATATGCATCAATTTAAACCCAAGGAGGAGGGCTTCCCAACAACTAATATATGGTGGGGGGGGGAATCTAGTGAAAACACACAAAATGGCCAATGTATCTAAGGTTAGGAGGGACAGGGATCGAAAGGTCAGATTTGATGGAAAGAGGGGCAGAAAAGAGAAAAAACTAGAGGGAAAAATGCTGCAAAATAGGTGGTGAGAGGCTACAAACTGAAGGGAAAAAGAGGGGACCCTAAATAAGGACCAAAGAGAACTGAAAATAGGTGTTTTAGATGGATAAATAACTGATTTGAAATGGATCTGAAAGTGCAATTTCAGATGTGAAAAATAGTTCAAAAACACTGAAATCTCATAGGACATGCTTTAGCTAAACTCATCCTAAAATGGTGGAAGCGTACTAAAGCCAGAAGGGTCTTGGTTCCTACTTTGATGAGTAAAAATAAGGAAGTAAATTTCCAATATGGGTGAAGAGGGAGGTCAGACAGCCTGGAACAGTGCCCAGACAAAGCCAAAAAAATCATAGAAAAAATCCCACAAAAATCTTGTTCGTACTTGTTTTCCGTTAAGGTCACAGTTTTCAGGCTTTTATCTGCTACCTGAGAGCTGAGGTTGTATTTTTTGGGCCAAAAGGTGTGACTTGCACTTCCATCTGTCTTGGGAGTAGGTTTCAGAAAAAGTTCCTTCTCTACTGCGACTGATACCTGTTACCTGCGAAAAGGGCCCAGAAACACACATAAGTTAGAATTTTTATTTTTTTAGGGTTTTAAATGTTAAAAGAAAAAAAAGAAATGAAAAATAAGAAGCTGAAGAAAAACCCTAGGGGTTGAAACCACTGGTCATGCAGGGATCTGAAAAACAACAGTGGTCGTAATTATAAAACCTTTTGGAGTCACTATTTCTTAGTGTGAATTCTAATCGCAAGCGTACGCAAAAAAATCACTTTAGGTGTGCATAACAAAGAACCCTAACATCAAATGTGGATGTCAATTTCCTTATATATGCAATTCATGATCATAATAATTGCTATAGAAATCCAGATATATGAAGTTAAATACATTAAACAACAAATAATAAGCAAGATTTTCTCCATGGATCCAATGAACAAGACAAGATTTTTTAAAGAATTTTTTGTATTATGACACCTGGAAGGGAACATAGAAAGATGTTACCAATCCCGCTCAATGTGATGGGTTCTCGTATTTCCTTAGTGATTCAGATCTAAGATATCTCTCTCTCTTGATGCTGCAGAAAACTTAGAAAAAAATGGAAATCAAAGGGAGTTCACCAGCAAAAGTAGAAAAATATGATAATGATAGGAGGATCAAAGTCAGACCAAAAGTGTAGAGAAAGAGTGATCCCAGGCAACAAAAATTAGTGAACGAATGGAAAAACCCCTATATTTATAACAAAATATTAGTTAGTCTATATATTGGTTCATATTTAAAATATTATTAACCACATCTAAGTCCAAATTTTATGGAATATTTTATTATTTTTGTTGGAGGGAAAATGAATTGGAATTTGGTCAAATCCATTTATTTGGAAATAATAAATAAAAAAATGATTTATTTATTATTTTAACAATGTGGTTGAGTAATAATTAAGTAAATAATGATTTATTAAATTATTTCAAAATGATTTAGTCAAATTTAAGAAGAATATTATTAAATAATGATTTAAATATTTATCCCTAGAAAATAATAGGATAAATAATGCTTTATCTAATTAATTTTCCCGTTTTGGGTTAAATATGACCAGGAATATTAATTAAACAATGGTTTGATTAATTATCCCTAGAGGAAAATCAAACAAATAAGGATTTATTTAATTATTCCTCATGGGGTTTCATGTTTAAACCATAAAAAAATTAATAATTTGTGGGTTATTAAGTTATTTTTCATAGTGAAAGAAATTTTACTATGGTAAAATTGGTCTTACATGGTGTAATTTAGTCCATCTAATAGTAACACGTTAGATGACCAAAAATCGGTGTAACAATATTCCCAATAGTCAATTAAATGAAGAAGATATAGTCATAGTGGGAGCGGTATAATAATTTACAACTCAATACATTTACCCTATATGATCAGCACTCCAAAGGGGAGGGGTTACAAAATATACTACATAACCCCAATTAATAATTTATATTTAGAGCCTATACTGAGGCTATAGGGTAACCAAAGGGGGGAAGTCATGAAGTTATAATAATTCTAGACCCTTTAAGGGTTATGAAGGAGTTGATAGAATCATAATAAATACTCGTAGAATAGGAATATTATGCTCATCATGGTGAATAAATCTGTAGGGTGTGGACAAGTAAAATATACCTCAACGGAAGAGGATCCTAAAGGCCTCCTTAAATCTAACCAATGATGAAAAAGGAACCCTAGATCAGAAGAATTTTATTTTTTTGGGTATGTGAAAATAGTCTACCTATAAATAGATTAAGTGAAATAAATGAACTAAGGGGTTAAGGGTTAGTTTTAAATATTATTATTTTTCATTTCTTTATTTGTAGTTTATTTATCTTTTTTATTTTTATTTTTATTCGGTTTTTATTTTTATCTATCTTTATTATTATTATTATTATTATATATATATATATATATATATATATATATATATATATAAATATATATAATTCATTTTATCGTCTTCCCTTTTTTTTAAATATAAACATTTCATTATATTTAAATCTTTTAATTATTAATAGAATACAATAATAATAATTCAACTTTTAGTTTGTTCTTTGAAGTTCCTAATTCAGTCAAATTATCCGTTATTCCATAACGGCTAGTCGGAGTTTCCTATCTATTTAAACTGTGTCCTAGATCAGATTTCTCATCTTGTTCTGATGATGAACCACATTAGCTGGTTCGAAACGCGTCGACAAAATCTGCTTGAATGTGATTTTTACCGAAAGATTTTATACAAAACTAAAAATGTTGATAAAAAAAATTTGTGTTAGATATCGCTGATAGAGTCATGGTATTGAGTAATAAAATCTATCCACCTTAGATAAAAGTGAATATGTTGTGCCATAGTTCTAACATGTAAATTTGAACAAGAAAACATTCCTATGAGAAAACCTACCGAAATTTTTGGGACCATACTTCTGAACTTTTTCCACCATGTCAAATGATAAAAATATGTCAAGGTGAAAACTTCTAACCAAGAAGGGCTAGGTATCTAACCTGGTAAAGATGAAAACATTAAACTGGTAGCCAAATTCTATAAGCCTATCCATTGTGAGCATGGGTCTCACATTCTAACACCAGAGAGAAAGACATGAGAAAAATAAAATTGAAACCCTAATGTATATAAAAAAATAAAAAATCGAGTGAAATACTCGCAAACTTACCTCAGAAACGAAGAAGAAAATGCATTGAAAATTCAACTACATAGCAGCGGTTGTTAAATTATATTCTCTATAACACCTGATAACCTTACAAGCTAGAAAATGACCAAGGAGACAAAGGGTGTCGACCATGGGATCCGTGTTGGGTGAAATAAGAGGAAAGCAGTCTTAATAAAAGGAAAATGAGCATGATAGAGATGGAGATTTTCACATCGAGAATATGGAACAGAAAAATAAGTAGTTAGTTCAATTAATTGTAGAAAAAGGTTCAACATAAACCGAATAAGAACACAAACGAGGCATGTTAAGAAGAGGAAAATCCTACCTTAGATGAAAAATCTCGATTAACTAGAGGAATTGAAGATATTTTTGCCTCAAGACCAACATGGAACGAATGATCCATCTCCGGTGAGAGAGGACGGTTTTTGGTTACCTTAACAACCCTCTTTTTTTTCATCATTGATCCTAGGGTTAAAAGATGGATGACTGATCTGACTGCCAAGTCCAAGAACGTTATAAATAGGTGGAGGTATGCAATGGACTCTGGAAAGTTTGATTCCAATCCTGGTAAACTTGCATGGAAATAATCCCATCTTCGTAGGTGTTTGGTCACTAAGCAGGTTAACAATTATTATCAATGTTAAAGTAAGGTAAAATTATATGGTTGGGATCCCAAAAATACATGTTGATTTTAAGAAAAATTTAATTATTGTGTTCATGCGAAAAATGATATGGTGTACATAATTTACATGTTGATATTATATATTCCAATGTTCTAATTATCTCTATTATCATTTATCCATGGTTGCATAGGTAAATGTTTTTAAAATTTGTCTTTGGTTAGTGAAATGTTTCACATCGAGATATGTGACAATGAAGAATAAACCAATATAAAATCAATAGTTTAGGATCATCCTTGTAACAACCCCCCAGGTATTGTAAATATTCATAATTACTTTTACTCTACAGACTTAGTGGATAATAGCTTAGAATAAATTCCTAGTGTTTAGGGAAATTTATTTTGCATAAAAAAATTATTTGTTTTATTTAGTTAAAAGAAAAATGACAAGTCTTGGAAATTCATGGAAGGAGAGTCGATATTAGATTCTTATATACCACAGAGTTGAGAGAGTTAGTTACTCTCTATCCTTGGACATAAAACATATCATAGGGAAAATGATGCCAAGGACGCCAAGGAGAAAATTAGCTAGAGGCATCTGAGGAAAGAGAAAGAACAGAATATCAGGAAGGATGATTTTGAAGGTGCTCTTGAGCTACGTTGTGAACCACTGGAGGCCTTCATCTGATTGGAAAATTTCTTTGCTGGACTGGGACTCTTGATGCCAAGGAAATGGTGGGCGGGGGGGAGGGAGCGGGGGCGAGGGACTGTCTAAGTAATGTTATGGATACCGAAATCTCAGGGGAAAAATCAAATGTAATTTCCATTCTCATGAATACGGTGAGTTGTCTCTCAGTAGAATTACTTGGCTATCTAAATCACGAGATAATTACTTAAAATTATGTGTTTTTAAAAGAATTAGTTTATAATAAAACTGTATGTTTCGAGTGGTTGGATGAAAATAAAATTATCGGTATACATATTATAAAGAGGTTAAAGGTGTTAATGTTTAATGACCAAAATATATAGTGTATAATTTGAGTGTTCCTTCACTATGTAAAGGGATTAAGAAACTTGAAACTCACACAAAGCAGTCATAGGAACTAATATGTGAAAAATAGTAATCTGTTGAACCTAATTGTGTTAAAATTCTTCGAGAGTGGGGAAAAGAGATTGGTGTTCTTAGATTCATGTGACAAAAAGGATCACATGGTTGGAAGGTTACAAGATTATACATGATAGACCATGACCCTTGAATATGGGGACTTTCCTGTCTATAACAGAAAGAAGGGAAATAATATTTTTGGATTGAACGATTTAACCATTCAATCATTTAAACAGAAAGAAACCATAATAAAAATAAATATCAGCTCTTTTTCTGAGGACTAACAAGAAATACCACAAGATATAGGATTTTATCACTAAATGTATGTATTACTTTAAATGTTGGAAAGGTTAACGTAAAAAAAATATGACCACTAGCAATGAACCAGTTTGGTCCCAGGTTAAGTCAGACTAATCCAACAGCTTGGGTCTATCCAGTTTCCAACCTTTAGAAGATTAAACTTTCAGTACTTTTACATGTAGGGTTTCAACAAGAACATAGAAAAAATCATGAGTACAAACTTAGCACAATAATTTCATAATATGATAACATGACAAAATACATAATAATCTAAAAAGGGAATAAGAAGAATATTATAATATATAGAAACCTAGAAATTATGCCACTAAATTTCCAAGAAAATAAATCCATAGTAGGGGATGACAAAGAAAACTAGGTTGTTACTCCACCAAAGTTAAAATTCATAAAATTAAGGAACCCGAACTATGGTTGAGGAAAAATAAACATATGGTAATTACATGACCTCTACTGTTCTTAAAATAACTCAGAGTCAAATATTGTGTAGGAAGTTATAACCCTAAACTTCACATTCGGGTTTGTAGCCATTAAATATTCGCACATAAACTTCAATAAAACATAGGAAGCAGTCAACAAAAACCTGGAAGAAAGGACCCAAGTAAAGTAGGCATCGTTGACAAGAAACTCCACAAACCCTTTTATTGGCTTATGGCGAGGAAGGAACAAAGCCACACAACTATAGCAACACTCATCAGAGTGAGTAATAAATAAAACCATTACTTATCCATTATTGATTTGTTAAAGACAAAAATGGAGATAATAGACCTAAACAAATGATTACCTGAAAAGGGAACTTCACAACACTACAAGGAGAAAATGAAAATCCATGCCAAATAACATGTTAGAAATTCAAAAAAAAGAAAGAAATTAAGGCTAGAAGTTAATACCTATAATTCTTACAACCTGTCCGAACACTGTAAGGTGGATAGAAATTACCAGAGTACGTTGACAACTTTAGCAAAGGATAAAAAAGAAACCCCCGATTTGAAAAATAATTTCCTGTAAAAATACATAATAGAGTAAATACAAGATCACCAAAGACAAGTTACAAAGCCCAACATCTGTATATACCACCCGTCTTTTATGAAGATCTGAATCATGTCATGAAGGGTAGAGAGAAAGGGAACAATTCTTTTGAAATGCGGATCATGTGTCAACCAGAAGGAGAAATAAATGTAATGGTGGATGTATGGAGTTGAAGAGGAGAGAAGGTTGTGCTAGAGTGATCCACATACTTGAACAGAAAATTGGGATGGAACCTTCCGACAAGCAGAGCCTTTTTGATACAACATCAATGCAAGAATGATGATGAACCGATGAGAAAAAATGGGTAATTACCTAAATGAAATGGATAAGAAAATGGACCAATGAATCCAAAACCTAAGTGATCAAGGGTCAGATTAGGACCAACTATCAACCCTTGAGATTCATATTATTTGGTGCTATAGGTGGCTTCAGAAGCATAAAAATGACATTAATTTGAAACCATAGTACAATAATATTCATAAAATCCAATAGTTTAATACCAATATCATGCTTGGAATTAATTTATGTGAATTATAATTGATATCTCTCCTTTGTGACCGACTAAGATCATGTATAAAATCAATGATATGACTCCATTATATGACACAAAATGAAGGAAACAATAAAGGTTTATTGTGCGTCTAGACAAACTATAATATATTTCCATGTATTTGTTAATTATCAAATATAAGAATGACAATGTAAACCACCCAAATACAAGAGCGTGTAACCTAAACCATGGATTTTACATAGAGGTAATTTATTTATTTTTTTACTAGTATTGTTAGATGTTACAAGTGGTATCATACTGCCATGGTTTGAAAATTGTTGCTTGTTGGCATGAATTGTGAAT
This sequence comes from Pinus albicaulis, assembly GCA_034641835.2. Taxonomy (NCBI): domain Eukaryota; kingdom Viridiplantae; phylum Streptophyta; class Pinopsida; order Pinales; family Pinaceae; genus Pinus; species Pinus albicaulis. The sequence goes on along the minus strand of CM076572.1, from coordinate 125,086,477 downwards.
TAAAAAAGGTGTAATTTTTCACAGAGAGGAGATAAGATGAGGAGAGGAGCAGGATATACACAATCTACTGTGGGAGCTGGATCTACACCTCTGACTGAGGGAAACCCAAAAATCTGGGTTCAGTTGGGAGAGGAATCATATAATACTAATTATATGTTGTTAGAAAGTGTTCAGCAGTTGCGAACAGAGATGGAAAATTTGAGAGAAGATAATGAGAGACTAATGTTGGAATAAGAAATAGTTTTGAAAATCTTCTCCGACAGAAAGTATCCAAGGAATCATGATCCTAGCCTTAACAATGAAAATAGAACATAAGTACATCAACAGAGAGAAGAAATCATGAATTTGAGGGAGGTTGGAACAATAATGAAAAATGTTTTGATAACATTATAGAGGTAGGGGAACTAAAAGGATAAAGGTTGAACTTCAAAGGGAATTTAAAAAAATCAAACCCCGGACCTTTTATGGGGATGTCGAGGAAAACACAAAATCTTAGTTAATAAACATGAATAAATACTTCCATGTCTATGAATATGGAGATAAGTTGAAGGCTAGGCTAGTCATTTATCACTTGCAAGGTAAAGCCACTTTGTGGTGTGAACATATTAAGATGGTTTGGGGAATCAGTGAGAAAGGAGTGAAATGGGATAACTTTCATTTTTTTTAAAGATAAATACCAAAAAAAGTGTTTTTATGATGAAAAATATAAGGAATTTTCTGATTTAATTTTAGGACAGCTAACCATGGTCGAATTTGTAACTAAATCTTCCTCCTTACTGCGGTGTGTTCCCTACATTTGGGATGATAAGTCAAAATTTTATCATTTTATTAGAATTTTACGAGTTTTTATGACAGAAAGGTTGAAATTCAACAATCCGAAGCTAATGGATGAGGCAATTCATAAACCCAAAATTTGTTATCAATTGATGATGAAGAAGAGGGAAGTTGCAGAGATTTGGTTGAATAAGGGGCCAAAGAACTTTGAAAGTGTGAGAAATACAAAAAATTAAATTACTAAAAATATGCATAAGGGAAAACAAAGTAAAGAAAATGTAAAAAACTAATAGAGATTTAGGCTGCAACAAGAATCCAAGTAAGCTGGAGTTTGTAGAGAATGAGAGCCAAGTCAAACACATAAACCTCCCTTACAATGTTTGGGTTGCAGAGAACCCAATTATTATATGAACTATCTTCATCACACGAGAAAAAAACTAGTTGCTAACATACAAGAATATTCTATGGTTAGGGAGGTGGGGAATAATATACCAAGGATTAATGCTTCTGAAGAGGACCATTGGTTAGAGTACCATCCTACCATTATAGAACTAGAAGGTAAAATAACTAATTGTAATGTTTCTATCTTGATATACCCACAGTTAATTCTAAGCTATATATGTCCAAAAGTAGTTGAAACCTTCCATGGTTAGTTCAATTATCCACTCGATCCAAAAGAAAAGTGATTGCTAAGGTGGAGGTTTTATCCATTAAAATAGTAGAACAATTAATTAGGTCGAATTTGAATGTATTTCCTTTAGGTTCATATGATGTGCTAATTGGGATGGACTGGTTAGAAGGGAAATGGTCCTTAGTGAACTGTAAAGAAAATACTAGAAGCTTCCTTATAGAGGAAGGTTTTGGGAAAGATATTTAGGGAATTAAAAGGCCAATTAAGTTACAACCTATTATATCTACCCATATAGGAAAATTATTGAGGAAAGGTTGCCATATTTATGCATTTCATGTTGAGTACTCTAATACTAAGAATAAAATAAACACTTTAGAGAACATACCAGCCATCTGTGATTTTTTGGATGTGTTCACAAAAGATATTTTGGGGATAGCACCAAACACAAATATTGATTTTACAATAGAATTATTCTTGAGATCAACCCTAGTCTATGAAATGCCTTATCATATGAGCATACCTGATCTAACATAACTTAAAATGCAGTTGCAAGAATTATTAGAAAAAGGGTACGTCTGCCCCAGTGCGTCACCATGGGGGGGGCTTGTGTTGTTTTTGAGGAAGAAGGATGATGCCTTAGGTTTATTCATTTAATATAGGAAACTAAATAATTTAGATATTACAAATAAATACCTGTTTTTGAGAATTGATGATTTTTTTTATCAATTTAAAGGTGCGAACATGTTCTCTAAGATTGATTTGTGGTCAGGCTACCATCAGATAAGAATGAAAGAGAAATATATATATATAAAAAAATTAGGACTCGATACGAGCATTATGAATTTATGGTCCTACAATTTGGGCTTACCAATGTACCGACAACTTTTATGAGTCTAATGAAGGGTATTTTCCATCCCTACTTGGAAAAATTTGTTCTAATTTGTTTTTGATGATATTCTTGTTTATTCCAAGAACTTACAAGAACATAAGAGACACTTTCAAATAATGTTGAAAACTTTTCGAGAGCATCAAATATACACTAAATACAAAAAATATAATTTTTATAAGCACCAGATATAATATTTAGGACATATAATTTCTTTTGATGGAATAATTGTAGATCCTAAAAAAATCAAGAGCATCATGAAATGGCCTGTTCCTAGAAATATGGTAGATATCGGGTCCTTTATGAGTTTTGCGATTTATTATCATGAATTTATCCAAGGATTCTCTAGACTATCCTAACCCATAAACTCCTTGTAGAAGAAGGGAAATTTTTTAAAATGGACAACAAACTATCATCTTAGGTTGTATCGGTTAAAGAAGTTATTGACCACAACCCTTTTATTAAAAATTTCAAACCCTACAAAAGAATTCATAGTTTGTACTGATGCATTCCAAGAAGGATTAGTTTGGGTCTTGATGCAGGAGGAAAGGGTAATATCTTATGAATGGTTAAAGTTAAAAGATCATAAATATAGGTATTCCACCTATAATCTATAATTTTCTATAATATTTCATGCCTTAACAATGTGTGAAAATATATTCTAGGAAAGAAGTTTATTCTAATGACTGGTCAGAACAACCTAAATGTTTTTGTCAGGTAGCGCAATCTTAATGCACATCAAGATAGGTGGACCACTCTCTTCAGTGAGTTCGATTTTGAGATAAAGCACCTAAAAGGGAAAGGGCACCGAGTAGCTCATGCTTTAAGTAGGAAAGTACATTGTGTATATGAAGTATCATATATTCAATGTGAAATTAGTTTCTCTAATTAGATAAAAGAGTTTGATTTAAAGGATCCTGAGTATGAATTTTTATGGAAACAAACATGGTTGGAAATCAGGTCTCGGAATTAGTTTGATTATGGATTAAATAAATAAAATTTATTAACCTTTAAATTGAGAGTGTATGTTCCTAACCATATGGTTTTCAAACAATTAATCTTAGATGAATTTTGTATAAGTCCATATGATTCCCATCCCAGGTATTAAAAAATATTATCTGGGATGAAGAAACATTATCTTTGGTCTGGAATGAGAAGATATATTGTATATTACCTAGTGAAGTGTTTGGAATGTCCTCAGGTTAAATTTGAACACCAACACCTAGGAAGAATTCTCCATCCCTTACCTATTAAAGAATGGAAATGGGATGTTGTCTCATTTGATTTCATAATAGTACTATGTAAATCTAAAATTGATAATAAATCCATCATGGTAGTGTTGGAAAAGCTAAGTAGAATGACCCATTACATTCCGATAGAATCCACATATAGGACTGTACAAATTGTCAATATTTTTATCTAGGAGATATTCTCGTTGCATGTGATATTTAAGGTGGTAATCTCACATAGATATGTGAAGTTCACCTCAACATTTTGGAAGGCTCGTTTTGTGGTATTAGGCATCAAAATTTAGTTTAGCATTGCCTACCATCCTCAATCAGATGGGAAGACTAAAAAAGTGAATCAAGTGCTATAATACTTGTTAAGAAAACATGTTATTCAAAAACCATCCAAATGGGAAGAGTTCTTTCAGATGGTTGAATTTTCATATAACAAAAATTATCATGAATAATTAAGGCTGATCCCCTTTGAAGTGTTACATGAAATGAGGTGCAAAACCACTACCAATTAGAGAAACCCTAAAGGAAAACAAATTTTGGGACCTTACATGTTAGTATAAATGGAGAAGACTATGAGGAAAGTTCCTGATAATTTAAAGGTTGCTCAAGATAGACATAAATCTTATGCTGATAAAAAAATGACCTATCGTGAGCTTTGAGTTGGGGGAAAATTTTATGTGCAAGTTAAGCATCATAAAAGTACATTAAATTGGTGTGGTTGTGAAAAATAAGCACCACATTATTATGGCCCTTTCCAAATATCGGAAATGATTGGGCCTATAGCATATAAAATTTCTCTAAATAGTCACATTCCATTTCATAATGTATTTCATGTCTCATTACTAAAGACATATGTATATGACCCTAGACATATTAACGTGAAAGAGGTGCAGGTAAATTTGGTGATGAATTTTTTTTTTGTGATAGTCTTTTGATAAATATATACATATGCATGTACACATATACATATTTTTGATACAAAAAGAGTGACACTAATAACAAGTGATCATTTTGAACAAGTCGAACTGAATGGAGGAATTATGGTAGAGCCTTTATTTATTCTCAAGCAGGGAGAAAGAATGTTACAAAGATGAATCATCACCCAAGCTAAGGTGCAGTGGAGGCGTTTAAACCCGGAGGTGGCCACTTGGGAAGATGCCTGTAACAACCCTCGGTTAAAATTTCATGGAACAAAACTAATAAAGTCAAAATAAGACCAAGGTTATGGGATATCTATTCCAATCTAAATGTTGGAAAAAATATCATATTTAGAATCACTTGATGCGTTTATGGCTAAGAGGAAATTGCAAAAGGAAATAGAAAATACTTTATAAAGGAAAAATATAAATTTTGGCACTTGATTTATCAAAATAAAGGAAATTAGGAGAAAATGGAGGTGAAAGGTCATCAGTTGCATGTGAGGAGTGAATTTAAGGAAAATGAAGGAAAATGAAGAAATTAGAGGCATCAAGAATAAAAAGACATCAAAGAATCATTTTGTAGCATTCTTTCAGTTCAGTTTTAGGATTAGTCTAGGAGAGGAGATGGGAACCAAGAGGAGAATGAAGGAAAGAAAGAAAAGGAAGGACAAGGAAGGACTAGGAAAGCAAAGGAAAACAATGATCGAGTAAGGAAAATTTCGGTCAAACAAATTTACTAGAAATACATGCAGGTAACATGTTGCATGTATTATTTCCTAGTTGTTTTTTCATGTATGGCATATGCCTGTGTGTATTTGGTTACTTTTTTGTCAATGGATTTTTTTTTTCTAGGTTTCAACAGTGGTTTTAGGCTTGCCTTTTTATTTATTGATAGCCATGGTGTGTTGAGATTCATTTTCGGTTGACCTTTGGATTTTGAGAAGGTTTTGGATCCGGGTGAGGTGGTCTGATGAAATCCCAAGAGTTGGGGACATATATTTGTTTCTCTAGGAAACCCTCAATACGTGGGTGGAGAAAGCAAAATTCCTCAATGAATGGTGAAGGAATTTTGAGCCATCCAAGGTCGTTTTTGTTCTGTGATCTCAAGACTATTTTAGGTGAGATCACACCATGTTGAGGGTGGAGGCAGTTTAACCTCTACATTCCTTTGTTTTTTTTGTATTGGTTTATCCCATGATTTCCCACATTCATGCTCAGAATATGGCACAGGAGTGATTGGATGAAAGAAATATTTTGTTTAGTCCACCTATGGTTGGGTCGTATGTGGAAGTCTCAGACATAGTTTTATTTTTCATATGGTTAATAAGACCTAATTTTATCTTGTTTTTTATAAGTAAATGTACTTGTGGTTTGGTGGATTTGATGGTTCTTCTATAATTTTTATTTATATGTATATATGCTTGTTATTAGCATGGTTATATGAAATATTTAAGTATGGATCTTATCACATTTTCATTAATGAATGTCTAGTTACTGGATGTATGACCTAATTCGTGTTATGACAACAATTTTGAGAAGTAACTTATCCTTCTTGTTAAGCCTCAAACAAGCTTCAGTATCCTTATGTTCAACTATGCATTCATGAACTATAGGTTCAAAGGTTACCATGTTTTGAGGAAATGTCAACCTTGGTTGGGAAGGGCTAGGTTAAGTCCCAGTTCAAGTTTTAGTTTAGAATATTTGATTCTATGTCACTCATCATTTCTAAAATTTTCTTTGAGTTCTGGGTAGAGGCTTTAGTCGTAGACCTGAAAAAGTGGCTAAGAATTTGGTGTCATTGGCGTAGAACTGAACGGAAAAGTTCCCAGTCACTGGAAGATAGGCCTGTTAGGGTGTCTGGATACTTACAGTCACTTGCATGCATTAGAAAGGGAGAGAATAAGGCTATTGTTGAGTGAAAATTAGATTTAGAAGGGCTACAAACATGGAGGGGTTGGCTTGCTCCTAGAGCTATTCCAACACCTGAGGGAAGTCAGAAAGGTATTAAATTTTCAAATCCATTTCCTTAAGGTAATATAGGAGTTTGAGTCTTATAATAGTGACCCTCAACTCACGTTTACCCTAGGAAAACCAATTTGGGTAAATGTGGGAGGAGGATGGTTACATTTTTGTACTAGAGTGGGTTGTGTTCTCTTTAGGTAAAATCTGATGTTTTTTAGGTTGTGTTTTTCATGCATGGGGTCATAGTATATATTTAGTACGGTCATGCATGATGTTGTTATATTTATCTTATTATGTTTATGCATGTATCGTGCTAATATGGATTTATTTTGTAGATGAGATAGGCCTCCCCTGAACATTAATGAGGTATGGATTTGATTTTTTTTATCTATTTGTTTTATCTGTCATGGTATACTTGTAGGAAGAAGATAATAAAATATGATGAAAAGAATGGTAGTCTATAGTTTCCATAAATATCCTTACAGATCAGTTGGGTAACAAGGAGATGAGTATTCTTCTAGTATAGCAGATACATTGACGAGCTTGAGGGCAAATATTAGAAGTTGCAAAGCATAAAATAACAGATTGGCTGAGGCTTAAGAAATACTTGGAAGGTATCAGGAGAAGTAAATAAATTCAATGCAACAATTCTTCATAGATTTTTAGATTTTCAGAAGTAGGGACATTTGAGGATAAATCAAGAGAGGGAAGAGAAGACTAATGGAGCCTATGGTAGTATATCTCGGTTCAGATATAGGTTGGATATATGGGGAACAATTAGAGATGGAATATCATCAGATATACCTGACAAGAGTACTGGTGTGTATGGGCATCATTATAGTTCCTCATCCAGGAGACTTCATCAAAGTTGTCAGCACCATCATCCTTATAGGAGAAGGGATTATTTTCAAGATTATTTCGATAAATTCAAGCGTCCTACATTTTATGGAGAGATGAATAAGCCAAAATACATAGAGGCATGGTTTCTTGGGATGAAGAAATTATTAAAATTTCATATCTATTCAGAGAAAATGAAATCCAAGATAAAAATCTTCATTCTTAAAGAGAAATAATATATTTGGAAGGAATATGTGAATAATGTGAAGGGAATTAGAGAAGAAGAGTTGGTTTGGGATGAGTTTGAGAGACTCTTGAAGGATAAGTACATATCAGAGAGATACTATGAGGAAAGAGCTAAGGATTCTTATGAGTTGCAGATGGGTTCTATGACAGATGATGATTATACTAGCAGGTTCTGGGAGCTATGGAGGTATGTTCCTTATCTCAAGGATGAGAAGGGTAAGATTTAGAGATTCATCAGTGGATTTATAGAAACATATTGAGACCAGATTGAGTTTAATGAGCCCAGATCGTTGGAGGAGGCCATCTAGAAGTTGAAGCATTGTTATTAACAATCAAAGCGCAAATATGATCCTAAACGTGATTTGAAAGGAAATGAGAAATTTAAAGGGAAGTTTCCACCGAAGAGAGGAAGACCTCATGATGTAGGTGAGAAATAAAACATCGTTCCTTACAAGAATTTCAATATTCAATTGAGAAGGGAAATGTGTTGCATCCTAGGGATCATTAGACTATAAGTTATTGCAGGGTTATATTACAGTGTTGGATATTTGGAAAAGATCATCACAATAAGGATTGTCGATTGTACCAGGCTGGTAGGCCTCATATCTATAGTTGTGAGGAGGCACATACACCTGGGGATGTTGGTCATAAAATTCCTTAGATTTATGAAACTGTGGACAACAGGAAGGAATATCATCAGGAATCCATTATTGAGATGTAAGGTAATCTATATGGTCTTGTTGTTTCTATTTTATTGATCCTAGATATAATTATAATTATGTTAATCATGGCCTAGTGGATAAGTGTGGCTTGAGAAAATAAGTGCATGCTGAGTCTTGGTTGGTGTAGTCAGCTACAGGTAATAAGAAGAGAATTTTTCATTGCATAAAAGCTTGTGCATTTGAATTGAATGGCATGCCTACAAAAACACATTTAAATGTATTTCCATTGGGATCATATAGCACAATTGGGTATGGATTGTTTGTATATGCACACGACCAAAATATTGAGTGCCTCGATAATAATGGGGAAAAGGCAATCATGCAGGCAAAGAAGAAGCCTACATTAGTGAGGATGGTCACAAGTATGTAGGCTAAGTGAAGTTGTAGGAAGGGGTGTGTGATGTTTACAATTCATATTTATAGTGAGAAGGGTAAGGATGTTGAGGATGAACAAATATTCAAGAGATACCATGTATTGCAACAGTTTAGTATGTGCTTTGAGAGGAGATTCAAGAGTAGCCTCCTCATAGGAAACTACACTTTTATATTGATTTGGTACCAGGGGAAACAAAAACATCAAAGGAACCTGAGAGGATGAGCACTCTAGAGTTAGTAGAGTTGAAGTTGTAGCTAAAGGAAATGATTGACCAGGGATACTTTAGTTCAAGTGTAATGCCTTAGGGTGCATGAATATTGTTTGTGAAGAATAAGGATGGTGCTCTTAGGTTGTGCATTGATTACAGGAAGCTGAAAAAGGTAATGATCAAGAACAAGTAACCAATGTTGAGGATTGATGACTTGTTTGATCAATTGATGGGAGCAACAGTGTTCACAAAGATTCATCTGAGATCAAGATACCATGAAGTACACATAAAAGAATAGGACATCTATAAGACTGATTTCAAGACCAGGTATGGAAAACATGAGTTTTTTTTAGTTCCTTTTGGTTTGACCAATTCCATAACTAATTTTATGTGCTTGATGAATAGTGTATTGTGTCCTTATCTGGACAATTTTTTTGTTGTATTACTTAATGACATCTCGATATATTCTAAGAATGAGTAAGAGCATGCATATAATTTAGCAGTAGTGTTGAGATTGCTAAGATAACATCAGTTGTATGCAAGCTTATTAAATGGAACATATTTCAAACATACGTACATTACTGTGGACATGTTGTTTCCAAGGAAGGAATAGAAGTAGGATCTGGAAAAGATAAAATTTATCATGGAATGTGCAACTCCTAGATATGTAGATGAGGTCAGATTGTTCATGGGGTTAGCAATTTATTATAGGAGGTTCATTAAGAAATTATCACACATTGCATATCTTATTAGATCATTACACTAAAAAGGTAATAACTTTGAATGGAGAGACAAATGTGCACTTAGTTTTGAATAGTTGAAGCAATTGTTGACAAATTATCCAATGTTAAATATTCCAGTTCTGGAAAACTATTTCGTAGCAGGTAAAAATACTTTCAATAGAGGACTTGGTGGAGTCCTTATGTAGGAGGAACAGGTGGTGTGCTATGAGTCTAGGAAACATATTGAGATGGAGAAAAACCATGTGAATTATGATCTTGAGTTAGAAGCTATCATTCATGCCTTGAAATGTGGAGGCATTATATTCTTGGTAGGAGGTTTGTATTTCTGAGTGATCACAATGGGTTGAGATATTTGTTTGACCAAATGAATCTGAATTCCAGGAAAGGTAGATTGTTGGCTATCCTTAGTGAGCTGGAATTCGAGATCATATACATCAAGGGTAAGGAGAACAGGGTTGCAGATGCTATCAGTGGGAGAGTACAATTGAACCATATTGCAACTATGAGTTATTATGGGACATATTTATGGGATCAGATCTTACATTCATGAAAATAGGATGACAAGTACATGGAGCTTAGGAATAGGTTACAACAGGCTACAGGTGATCAAGATGTGGACTTTCATCTTACAGAAAATGGTTATGTGAGATTTAGGTACAAGACCTATGCGTGAGATGAAAGTGAGCTCAAGAATATTATCTTGAGAGAGTTTCATGTCAAGCCATATTTAGGTCACCCAAGATATCAAAATAAGTTGACATTAGTGGAATTTATACTATTGGTCAAATATGAAGAAGCAAGTGGCAGAGTTTGTGGCTAGATGTTTGGACTGTTTGTTAGTATGAATCTTTCGTCGGAAAAGACCACTTTAGCTAAGCATAAAAAATAGCCCTAACATCAATTATGGCTGCCAATATCTTTAAGTCTGTAGTTAGTTGATCCAAATAATGTTGCACAAATCTAGATCTAAGCATAAAAGACATTAAGCAGTAAAAATAAAATGTAGCTCCATGCATCCAATAGACAAGACTAGAACAATGTATTTGAAAGAATTTTTTATATTAAAATGGGGCACCTGAGAGGAAAACAAGAAAGGTGTTTCCAATTCTCCCCAATGGGATGGGTTCTTGAAAGTCCTCAGCATTTCAGATCTAAAATTTCTCTCTTGTTGGTGTAGAAAACCCAAACAAACATAGAACTCAAAGGGAGCTCACAAGGAAAAAATGGAGAATGTGACCAAGAGTATAGATCTAGAGTGATCTAATGCAATGAAAGGTGACTAATGAATGGGAAAACCCTTCTATTTATAACAAAATATTGGGGCGGTCTAGAACTTGGTGCATGAATAAAATATTATTAATCAAATTCTAGAACCACCCTTTAGGAATATTTTATTATATTTGTTGGAGGGAAAAGGATTTTTGACTTGGGTCAATTTCTTTATTTATAAATAATAAATAAATAAATGATTTATTTATTATTTTAAGGAAATGGTGGGAATATAATTAAATAAATAATGATTTATTTAATTATTTATAAATGATTTAGTCAAATTTAACTAGGAATATTATTTAAATATGGATTTAAATAACTTATTCCTAGGAAATAATTAAATAAATAAGGATTTATTTAATTGATTTCCTTGTTTTGGGTTAAATATGACCAGGAAATATAAACAAATATAGATTTGTTTATTATTTCCTTTTGGGGTTTCCTATTTAGACCATAAATAACTTAATAAAGGTGTTTTACTAAGTTATTTCACATAGTGAGAGCAATTTTACTTAGGTTAAAATTGGTCTTACATGGTGTACTTGGGTTCATCTAATGATAATAGGTTAGATGACCAAAAAATGGTGTAACACTGTCAGTAGGAGAAAGAAGAGTATAAGCATCCAGGTGGGTTGCTTCAATATATTCCAATTCCAAAATGGAAATATGAGGTCATTTCCATGGACTTCATTACATGTATTCAAAGGACATCAAGGAAGCATGATTCCATCATGGTTGTGGTAGAAAGGTCGAGCAAGGTAGCTCACTTCGTTCTACTGAATACCAGTTATTCAGCTAGTGGGGTAGCACATGTATTCATCAGGGAGATCATGATATTGCATTATGTTTTGAAGAATATTATGTCAGACATAGGTGCTAAGTTCACTTCCAAGTTTTGGAAGGAGATATTTGTAGGTTTGGGCATAGGGTTGTCCATTAGTACAACTTATCATCCATAGATAGATGGAAAATCATAAAGTTTCAACAAGATTGTGGAAGATATGCTGAGCATGTATGTCATGCACCAGTAGAAGATATGGGAGTAGTACCTTCCAGTGGTTGAGTTTGATTACAAATATGGTTATCAAGAGTAACTGAGGATGAGTTTGTTTCTAGAACTGTCTGGGCAGAGTTGTAATACCCACATCAGCTAGAGTGATCCATTGAATAGGTCAATTATTGAACTATATATGTTGGAATAAATGGATCAAGAAATGAAACTCATGAAAAAGAATCTTAAGGAAACATGAGATAGGAGGAAAAGTTATTTAGAACAACATAGGGAATTTAAGGAGTTTCAGGTTGCGTAGCACGCATATTTTTGGATCAACACCAAGAAGAGATCCTTGAGGATCAGATCATGTGCCAAGTTGGCACCATGGTATTGAGGGCCTTTTGAGATCCTTGAGAGGATTGGAATGGTGGCCTATAGACTTGCACTGCCTCTAATAGTGAAATTCCATGATGTTTTAAATGTTTAATTGCTTAAAAGATATGTAAAGGATTTTGATCATGTTAGTGATTGGTCTATATTGTAGATGGAAGAAGAAGGGAAATTCTAGCCAGAACCTTAGTGCATATTACAACAGAAATAACTCATGATCCACAACAGATAAATAAAACGGATTAAAGTGTAGTGGAAGCACTTTGGGCCCGATGAAGCTACATGGGACATGGTTGATCATATGTGGGATATGTATCCTTATTTTTTTTTCGATGTAGGAAAATTATTTTTGGTATTTATACATATTTATGTATTATTTCTATTGTAAATACCATAGCGAGATGTGTTATAATGCTCCAATAAGTGATATGGTTGTCATGATTTCATGTTCGTCATGATGGTTTTTCTTTTGGAGTAGGTTGCTTATTGTAAAATATTTCAATGTGTTTTGTTATAAAGATCCATGGGTATTATGGTTTTGTTTTTCAATGGTTTTACTAGTTGTAGGTTTCATAGAACACCGAGGATGGTGTTCCTCTAATGGGGAGGGGTCTATAACAACCCTAGTTTAAAATTTCATATAATTAAGATAATATAGAAAAAATAAGATGAAGGTCATGGGAAACTTATTCCAAGATAAATTTTGGGAAAAATATTTTAGTGGGTATCACTTGATGTGTTTATGGCTAACGGGAAGTTGGCAAAGGCAATGAAAAAGGCTTTGAAATGGAAAAAAGGCATTTTCAGCACTTTATTTATGAAAATAAATGAAATTAGGAGATAAGGGAGGTCAAAGGTTAGAGGTTGCATGTGAGGAGGAAAATTAAGGAAAATTAATGGAAAATTAAGAAATTAGAGGCATTAAGAATAAAAAGACATCAGAGAATCAATTTGTAGCCTTTTGTCTATTCAATTTTGGGATTTGTTTCAGAGAGGATAAGAGAAACAAGAGATGAAGAAAATCAAGAAAGAAAGGTATGGATAAGAAAGGACTAAGAAATTAAAGGTACATAAGGATCAAGCAAGGAAAATTTGTGTCAAGAAACTTCAGTGGAAACACTTATAGGAACTAGCTTGAATTTAATATTTCCTAGCTATTTTTGGCATGCATGGAATATCCATTTGTGTATTTGGTTTCTTTATTGTCGGTGACATGGATTTTATTGGGTTTTGACAGTGTTTTTAGCCCTACCTTTCCATTTACGGATAGCCATCATGTGATGGTCTTAATTTTTTATTGAGATTGGTATTGTTGCAAGGTTTTGGATCTAGGTGAGGTTGTCTTAGGAAAATCCCAAGGATTTTGGTGCAGATGCTTTTCTTTGGGATTCCCTCAACACATGGGTGAAGACAAGAAAATTATTCAAGGGACGGTGAAGGAATTATGAGGCATCTAATATCAGTTTGGTTTTGTGATCTCGAGACCGTTTTAGGTGAGATCACTATATGGTTCAGGTGGAGGTGGTTTAACCTCTACATTCCCTTGGTTACTTTTGGATTGGTCTATCCCATGAGATCTCACCTTGGTGCTTGGAATATGGCACGGGTTTGATTGGCTGAAAGAAAGATTTGGTTCAAGCTAATATATGGTGGTGGGGTAGGTAGAAGTATGGGACCTGGTTGGATTTTTCATATGGTTAATAAGACATAATTAAATCTTGATTTTTATAATTAAATGTACTTGTGGATTTGTGGATTTAATGTTTGTTCTATCATTATTGTTTATGCGGTTATATGGTGGTTATAAGCATGGTTACATGATATATCTAAGTATGCCTCTTACCACATTTTAATTAATTAATGTCTAGTTCCTAAATGTATGACCTAATTGGTGTTATGGCAGCTATTGTGAGAAGGCATTGATCCTTATTGTTAAGCCTCAGGTATGTTTTCAAATTCTTCTGTTCAGATATCCATTCATGACCTATAGGTTGCATGTTTACCAGGTGTTTGAAGAAATTTCAGCCTCCGTGTGAAGGGTCAAGTAATGTCTTGGTTCAATTTCTGGTTTGTAAGCTTTGTTTCTATGTCACTCATTATTTCTTAAAGTTTCACTAAGTTTTGGAAATATTATTGACTCCTATCCTTGAAAAAGTGGCTCAAAATTAGGGGTCGCTAAAATATAAATGACTATAAATTTCCATAGTCACTCGCAAGTAGGGATATGGGAATGAACGGAGGCTTACATTCGCTTGCATGGCTTGGAAAGGGAGTGACTGAGGCTCTAGTTCAGTGAAAAGGATATTTATCTTATAGGTTGGACACCTAGAGGGATTGGGTTTCTCCTGGAGGTCTTATAACACCTGAGCGAAGTCAGTAAGGTCTTAAGTTGTCGACTCCATTTACTTAATGTCGTAAAGGAGGTTGAGTCTTATCATAGTGACCCTAAACTCATGTTTACCCTGGGGAAACTGGTGAAAGTGGGTAAATGTGGGAGGAGGTAGGATACAATGCCACACTCATGAAAAAGGAATATGCAGACTTGTTCTAAGGTCATGAATAAACATTGGGGATAGTGTTAATCTCTATGGAGGCAAGATGTAACACCCCCAGGTATTGTAAATAGTCATAATTACTTTTACTCTCCAGACTTAATGGATAATGGTTTAGAGGAAAATCCTAGAGGTTATGGGAAATTGTTTCCGCATAAAACATTTTTATGCGTTTTATTTTGTTAAAAAAAAATGACAAGTCTTGGAAATTCATGGCAAGGGACCCAAGTTGATATTTTCAAATAACAGACAATTGAGACACTTAGTTACTCTTTCTCCCTAGAGATACAACATCTCACACGGAAAATGATGTGAATGAAGAGAAGGAGAAAATTAGCTGGAGGCATCGGAAGAAAGAGAGAAAACAAAAAATTAGGTAGGATTTTTTTGAAGGTGCTCTTGACCTGCGTTGTGAACTAGTGGAGGCTTTAACATTATTAGAAAAAAATGTAGCTAGACAAGAAGTCTTGATGCCAAGGAATTGGTATTGGGGGGTTCAGTGCGAAAGTAATGTTCCGGGGAATGGATGCTCAGGGGGATAATCAGATGTAATTTCCATTATCACGACTAGGAGGAGCAGTCTCTCAATGGAAATCCTTGATTGTCTAAATAACTATATAATCACTTAAAATTATGCGTTGTGAAAATATTTATGGTATAATGAAAGTTTCTATTTTGATTGGTTGGATAAAAATAAAATGGTTTGTATACATAGGTCTGAAGAGGTTAAAGGTCTTAATGTACCCTGAAAAAGATATATAAAGTGCATAATGTTTAGTGTTCATTTCCTATGTAAAGGGAGTAAGATACTATTAAATCAAACAGAGTGGTCATAGGAACTAATATGAGAAAAATAGTAATCATCGAACCTAACAGTGTTAACCTTGTTCAAGTGTGGGGAAATGAGACTATTGTTTTCAGATTCCTATGACAGAAATGAGCACGTGGCTGGAAGGTTACAAGATTATACAGGATATACCATGACCCTTGAATAAGTGGACTTGCTTGTTTATAATGACAAGGTGGGAAACCATATTTGTGGATTGAATGATTTAACCATTCGAGGATTTAAGCTTCAAGCAACCCTAATAAAAAAAAAATTAATTCTTTTTCTAAGTGTAGGTTTTAACCTTGTATAGAAACTACCTGCAAATGAATCCTTTAGAAAGAAAAAATAAACAATGGAGAGAACAAAAACCAAATATACACATAGATTCTCACCTGGATGTAAAAATTGGGACTACCAAATTGATATTTCATTATATTTATTTAAATTTTACAATACATATATATACATATCTAAGAATTCATAAAGCCAAATCCATTAGCCCTGGTTTAGAACATAATTGTAGTTCCCTTGAACAGATCTACAAAATACCATAGGAATAAAGAAATTGTGCCAAAAACCATGTACAAAACATATGAAAAAAAACCATGGGTAGGTCTGCCAACCATATTTGGGTACACATAAAATAAAATTATCTTGGGCCACTGCCCTAGAACCCATGCAGGGGGGCTACCACCCCCCTGCAAATCCCCCATAGAGGGGGATAATTCCCCATGTGATCCCCCCATTATTCCTTGTGCAACGTACAACAAGAGGAACCAGTCGTGGAAAGAGTATAAAACACACCAAAAATTCTACCACTTGTTATTTTCTTTCCACACAGAGGCTGACATGAGATCTTAGTCACTAGTCCACCCCTGCAATGCCCATTGTTTCTTTACACCAATAAAACTTCGTAGTGCTCATAAATTTGGTCGATGCATCTACAAAATTCTTCAATATGTCCAACTTTACCAGCCACACCTTTTTTCCCTCAACCATATCCGTCACAGAGTGATACTGAACATCAATGTGCTTCGTCCTTGAATTATAAGCAATGTTATTTGCCAAGAAAATTTCACTTTGGCGGTGAAATTATATCCTTATAGCATGTTGTAATAACCCCATATTTAACACAATATTTGCATCCAAACTACTTCCTTGTTTGCATGAGTAGCTTCAATGTATCAAGCTTCTATAGTTGAAAGAGCCACTACACATTGTCTCTTTCTCATCCATATGAATGATCGTCTAAATAAGTTAAACATATGCCCACTTTTAGATCTTCTTTGATCCAAAACTCTATCCAAAACTCTATCCAATCCTATTCTTCCTTGATGGAACAAACCATAATTACTAGTGCCATGAAAATACCGGAAAACACTATTATTTGATTTCCAATTCTTCCCCTGGTTTTGACATAAAATTGCTTAATACTCCCACTGCATGTGAAATTTTTGTTCTCGTATAGGCCATTTCATACATCAAGCTACCAACTGCACTCACATATGGAGCATGAGGCATGTCTTTTTTCTCCTCTTATGTCTTGGGAGACTATTTAACAAATAAATTTACACCTACAAGAATGGGAACCTTCACTGGTTTACTACCTTTCATACTAAACCTCTGCAATATTGTCTTGACATACTTCCTCTGGTTTAACCAAATCTTCCTCTTTTCCCAATCCCATTTAATTTCCATGCCAAAAATATAGTTTGTGCCACCAAGATCCTTCATGTCGAATTTTGAGGACAATTCAGTCTTCAAAACCATTTCTAATCAACAACATATCATCCACATATAACCCTAAATAAATAACAGAGTCACAAATTAAATTAAAATACACAAAGTGATCTACTATCACCCTTGTGAATCCAAGTCCCCTTATATATGTATCAAATTTACGACACCACATCCTTGGTGACTGTTTTAACCCATATAGAGATTGTTTTTAACATGCATATCATTTCTTTCTTACCCTTCACCACAAATCCTTCTAGTTTCTTCATGTAGATCTCTTATTTCATATCCCCAGGAAGAAATGATGCCTTTACATTCATATGTTCTACCTCAAAATCAAAAGCTAAAAGAATAGATAAAAGTAATATAAGAGAAGCTAATTTGGAAACATGAGAAAAAATATCACCGAAATCAATTCCCGACAGTTAGGAATAACCTTTTGCTACCAACTGAACATTATATTTCTCCACCTTACCTAATTCATTCATATTCTTTTTAAACACACATTTTATCCCAATTGGTTTCCTTCCATCTGACAACTCCACTAGATCCGAAGCCTCATTTTTTCTCCAAAGATGTCATTTCATCAACCATGGCCTCTTTCCATATTTTTATATCCTCTGCATCCATTGCCTCCCTAATAGTTCTGGAATCATCATTAGTAATAGATGAAGAAAAAATTGAATGTAAAGAAGATGGGATATACCTCTCTCACCACCTTCTCTCTCAAAATGATCTTCTCAAAAATGGATTTTGTGAATTTTCCTCTTCTGATTCTTGTTCTCCTATAGAGTCTGATTCTTCCTCCTTTAGTTAAAAATCTATATTGTCTGATTCCTTTGGTAGGAATTCATGCTTAATGAAATGTTTAATCTATCTAAACACCACATCTTGGTTGTACACAACCTTCCTTGTTCCTGGGTTCCAAATATTATAACCTCTTAAACCATCCTTATATATAATAAAAATGCACATTTTAGATTTATTATCTAACTTAGTTATTTTCTCCTTTGGAACGTGTACATATGAATCAAAACTAAATACCCTCATATGTGAAAGAGAGTGTTTCTATCAATCCATACCACATGTGGAGTCTTATCCTCCAACAATGATGAAGGTGATATGTTAACTCGATAACATGCATTATCAACTACCTCTGCCAAGAATTCTTGTCATAACCCGACACCAGTGAGCATGTTTCTTTCCTTTTCCATCAACATCCTCTTCATTCTTTATGCAACTCCTTTTTTCTAAGGTGTGTATTGTGTAGTCTTCTATCATGATATATGACACTTCTTATAAAACTCTTCAAATTCCTTCTTACAGAATTCTTCACCATTATCTGTCCTCAACACCTCGATCTTCTTATTTGTCTAACTTTCCATGAAAGCGTTAAATTATTTAAACATGTCAAAAGACTTCATATTTCTTACTAAGGAAATATATCCATGTATTACTTAATAATTCGTCTATAAATGAGACATTGTGCATATACTGAACTAGTGAGGGAATCAAAATAGTTCCAAACACATCACTGTGCATAAGCTGTAATATCTTTTTCTCCCTCTTACCACTAGAGGGGAAAATCACACAATGTTCACAAAAATTGAAATCTAGAGAGAAATTAGACATACCTTCTACCATAACATTACTACTTATTACAACAAGGATGAGACTATTTCATCAAACTTCAAGGTAATTGTATTACTACTTATTGCAACAACCACACTATCCCACAAATCTGGTAGAGAACATAGAAAACTCATGCACTTATCTTCATGCAAAATTTTTATATTAAAATATATCAACTAGATTAACACAATATTAAAGGCATTAAGATGCTCTCTCACCAAGTATCTATCATTCATATGGAGGTTATAAAACCTTTTACGCAAGAATATTTTGTTCACCAAAGACTTAGATTGCAACAAAGTACTTAACTAGACCCACAAATAATTCATCATAGCTTCCCCTAATACATTAATCAATACTAAATCTAAGATAAAAAATCGTCTTTTTCTCTTCACCTTCCGATATAACTTCACCCATTCTTCTATAGACATTCCTATTAGTGTTGTGCTAGGATCTACAATGATCCACTGATCTGAATCCAACAACATATCTTCCATATTGAGCTTTCACAGCTCAAAAATTTGACCATTAAATTTCTCGATCTCTATCTTTCCACTATTCTCTATCTTATTTCACAACAAGAATTGATTCTGCAGATCTCGCACTAACAGTGTTTATGACAAACCTGAGTGAAACCCCTCAGTAGAAAAGGGTTCCCCTTGAAGGTGAAACAACTCTAATACCAAATGTAGGTTTTAACCATTTACATAAATTACCTGCAAATGAAATCTTTTGATAGGAAAAAAATAATGGTGATAACAAAAAAAAATATACATAGATATCTTCCCCTCGATCCCAAAACCACGACAACCAGATTTATTTTTCAATTATATTTATTTCAATATATATATATGTCGAAGCATTCATAAACCTCAATCCATTAAAATTACATTAGAACATAACCATAGTTCCCTTGTCTAGATCTACAAAATACTATGGAAAAAAAAATATCCTGCCCTAAACCATGTATAAAACCCATGCACAAAAGCATGTGTAGGTCCAACGAACATCTTTGGGTTCACCCACCATCCTTGTTTCTTCCCAACTGTTATTGGGTCTGTCCACCCACCATATTTGGGTCCACCCACCATCCTTGTGTCTTCCCAACTATACCTTGTGGTATTTCTTTATAGTCTGCATAAAAAAACATTTCCACAACGAGTGCATAATGCTAGTCATGGAAAGAATATAAAACACCCCCAACATTGAGGACTAAAAATAAATACCACAAGATGGTGTTGCCAACAATAAATTCCACAAACCTTTTTATTGGCCTATGACCAGGAAGGAACAAACCCGCACAAAGCTACAAATCGAGATAATAAACGTAGACAATGGTTAACTGAAAAGCGCAGTTCACAACACTACAAGGATAAAATGAAAATTTGTGCCAAATAACCTATGAGCAACTAAAAAAAATGAAACTAAGTAAGGCTAGAAGCTAATAGCTAGAATTATTACAACATGTTTGAACATCGTAACGTGGATAGAAATTATGAATGTGAGTAAGGCTAGAAATTAGTACCTAGAATTCTTACAACCTGTCTGAACATAGTAAGGTGGATAAAAATTACCTGAGTACGCTCACAACTCCAACAAAGGGTAAAAGAGTGGTAAGTGGATTGAGAAAACAAGAACTCAAATATGAAATCCTAAAAGCAACAATATGCTTTCAACATTATTGCATGAATGTAAAATTTGCAGTGGGTAATATACCCATAGACTGCATATTGGGAATTCCTTTCTTAGCAACAGTTGAACCACATGGCTCTACAAAATGACGCAGGTCCAACCTGCAATAACCAGGATCTTCAAACATTTCTGGGCATACATTGAAATCACTGCCATACTAAGATTCCAATCTTGGCCATCTCAAGCTCTTTTCATTTGCGGAAGCTATCTTACCCATTTATGATTTTATGATTGTATAACTATGACTATGAAACCATCTCCTCAAAAAAACCCATTGATTAAATTCCAGCCAAAGCTTGGATTTACATGCATCTTTTAAGATAACATTCAAATGCTCACTTATATCAGATTTAGAAAATCTGATCTCCTCATTTCCATCCTGACATTAACATGGATTTTTTTTTATACAATCAACAACAAATGCGCCCTTGGGTTGTTTCAACAACTTAACATTATTGAACCAAATCTTGTGTATGTACCCATTCATATCGATTCATTCATATATGGCCAGATTCAATGAAACAAAGTACCCATATTGTAATACTCAATTTTTACATTACAAACATCACCAAGACTATGTAACTTCAACCTTTCAGTATAGTCAATGCTTTTACTGCAGTGAAATGATTTCAACGCAGTTTCACACATCTTCAATTTATTCATTTGAATTAGAAATGATGTTGACTCATTAGAAAAAATATCAGCGCTTTCAATTCAACCAACGATCTACTCATAGCTTACCTCCACGTTGGTCAATCTGGCCCACGCAACTCTTTACAAACCTGCATCTTACAACTTCTTTACAAATACTGCGTCTTCAACACTTCTGATACTCCTGCAAACTGCGTCTTCAACACTTCTGTCCACGCTTCTGGCATATTATTTCTGCATTATTAAAACGTTGTTTCCACTCCAGCAGAAAAAGTTGTTTCCTTTCCAGCAGAATTCTGATGATCGATTGCAAATGAACCGATACATTCTTCAGCGTCCAGAAAACCATTCCATTGCTTCACTAATTTCTCCACTGCCTTTTTAACATGTGATCCAATTCTCGCAATGCAACCAACAACGGTGAACTGGATATTAAATTCAATTTAGCACGCATTGAACACAATCATTTTCAATGGTTTATCGAAGGCATCATTCACATACAGCAAACATCAATTTAACACTGCAGCGAATGCTTAATCGATCTGGATACACATCGATTTTTCCACAGCAATAATTTATCCTGCATTCAACTGCATTCAACGTGTTATATGCCTTTTACCCTTTAGTTCAACAATGGTCTCAACGCACCAATAGATAGCAATTTCTGCTATCGATCACTCAGAAATATATAAGTCTAACATAACAGAGTTTGGCGCACAGGGTTTCTCACTAAACTGTGAACTTTAAAATGTATTAAAATACCTCCTTATGCAGAGGTTTAACACTTTTTACACTCATCAAATATGCAGAATGAGTTTCACAATTACTGGCACTCTCAAATTCAGATCGATTTAACATAACTACTCATTCGACATAGATAAGCTCATTTATACAGATGACAATTGTTATATAAATATCGATCCTTTTAGCTTGGACATATAAATCGATATCACAATTTCTCTTATTGCAGGCTTCCTTTGGTCGATTTTTAACAATCGATACCTCAACCATTTAACCAGAAATATATATAATTGCACAACCAATCAATGTATATAAACTGAAACAAAACAATGACTTACAACTTTTTCTGGCCAGATATTTCAATTCCGTGGCCCTTTACAATTGTTGAAGGCTTACAGCCTTGCTGTTTAAGCCTACTCTCAATCTCACACTCTCTCACAATCTTTAATGTATTTTTCTCTAAAACCCCTTCCTATTTATACAATTTTAAAAAATCATTTAATTAAATGCTCAATCCCTTCAATTCCTCAACAAACCCCTAAATCTCTCAACATCCCTAAAAGATAGATCTTTATCCCTAAAATCCTTCAACTAATTAAATTCCCTCATATCCTTTTATTAATAAAAAGATATTTACAAAAATCCTCACCTTCTCCTATTTTATTCAAATTAATTAATAAAATATTAAAAATCATCACACCCCCTTTTAAAAAATAAAAAAAAACGCCCTTGATGCTACTTCATCACAAAATTAGAAAATGCCAAAGTTGGCTTCTTCATCTTAGTTTCAAAAAATAAAGGATACTTGTGCACAATTGATGGGTGTGGAGCCTGATTTTCATCCTGATTCAGAGATATTTGTTTCAACCACATGTGTACCCTAGGAAGACTATAAATCCCTCCACACAGGGGGTAGGGGAGAGAGGGGGACTTGTCCCCCCCCCCGGTGGGGTACAGGGGGGCTACCCCCTCGGCTATGGGGTTCGAGGGCCAACAGTCCCCAGATGGGGGTGTTAGGGGCAACACCCCTGAAGCTAAAAACATATGTAAAATTGCCTTGTAAAAGTATTGTAATTTCTAGTCAATATAGGCCATTCATTAGGAGGACGATCTGATGGTAGAATTTATGTTTAATTTAGGGTTCTTTTCCCTAGAAGGAAACCCCTCATTTTTTATGAGGGTATTGTAATTGTGGTTGCGTATTGTATGTGAATTCTCATAGAAAGAAACAGAGAGGGAGACTGTGAGGGAGAACACAATATAGTACAATGGATCTACTGTAGGTTGTGTCTCTTCATTTTGTTGGATAATATAAAGGAAGGACTGGATGTTCGGGTTGGACGTAGCACAAATTTGGTTAAACACACATATCTTTGTCTCTCTTGTTTTATATGTTTTGTGTGTTTTTGTTTCCACATATTGCATGTGTTTCATTGCTCTGTAATATATAATTTTCTAACAACTAGTATTAGAGCCAAAGGTCTATTTAGATAATAAACTTGCAGGAAAGAAGGGTTCCTAGTTCGAGTGGGAGCAATGGTGGAAGATGGTAAGTTTAGGGTCGATAAATTTAATGAACAAAACTTCCCATTGTGGAAGATGCAATTGGAAGATTATATGTATTAGAAATATTTGTACCTACCATTGAGTGGAAAAACAAAGAAGGTGGCAACTATGATAGACACAGAATGAGAGATTCTCAATAGAAATGCACTTGGAATAGTATGGTTGTGCCTCACGACGTTGGTAGCATTTAATATTTCGAAGGAAAAACCAACATATGGGTTGATTAAGGCATTGGGGAAACTATGAAAAAATCTCGGCCTCAAACAAGGTATTTACGAAGAAAAAATTATTTAATATGAAGATGTCAGAAGGTGGAAATGTCATAGACCATTTAATTGATTTTAATATCATTACCAGTAAGTTAATTTCTGTAGGGGTAAACTTTGATGATGAAGTTAGGGCTATGTTATTTCTGTTCTCATTTCCAGAAAGTTGGAATTATTTAGTTATGGCCATTAGTAACTCTATCTCTGCATCTATTACTTTAAATTTTGATGATTTTTTTAGTGCTATCCTTAGCAAGGAAATGGGACAAAAAATCTCTGGTGAGACATTGGATAATTCTTTCAGTGCAAGACTAGGGGGTGAAAAATGGAAAGAAGAAAGAGCTCAACATACCGCAGTTAATCAAGGAAATGAAGATCCAAGTATAGATCAAGGATAGTGTGCTAGAAATGTGGAAATAAAGGACACCTAAAGAAAGACTGTAGATCTCGGAAGAGAAAAGAAGGAGACGCACAACAAGAAAATAATCATGAATCAAATGTGATAGGTGATGTGTTACAATATTATTTGATTCTTTCTTTAGAAAATATTACTGATTCCTGGGTGGTAGATTCAAGGGCCTCATTCCATGCCACACCTGATAAGAAATATTTTTATGACAATGTTCAAGGAGATTTTGGAAAAGTTTGTTTGGGTGATGATAAACCCTATAAAATTGTTGGAATGGGTAAATTTATTGTAAAAAAGCATAATGGAAACCATTGGTTATTAAAGGAGGTAAGGCATGTTCCAGGTCTGAAGAAAAATATGATTTCAACAGGGCAGTTAGGCAGTGAAGGTTGTGTGACAACTTTCATAGATAAAACTTGGAATATCACTAAGGGAGCCATGGTAATACAAAAAGGAGAAAAGGTTGGTACATTGTATTTATGCAATGGTATTTCTAACTCTGTTAATAATTTAACTTCCAAAGGAGCAGATGTAGAATTATGGCATCATAGGCTCAGACACATGAGTGAGAAGGGGATGAAGATTATTCACTCAAGAAATTTGTTTTCAGACTTAAAGAATATTGATTTGGATTTATGTGAGAATTGAATTTATGGAATACAAAAGAGAGTAATATTTCTTAAAGTTGGGAAAGAAAAGAAGAGCGAAAAATTAGAACTTGTGCAAATAGATGTATGGGGATCTGCTCATGTATCATCTCTCAGTGGCTCTCATTATTATGTTACTTTTATTGATGATGTAACTAGAAAAACTTGGATTTATTGTATTCAGAATAAATTTGATGTATTTTATACTTTCAAGAAATGGAAAGCTTTGGGTGGAATTGAGACATGAAAGAAGTTGAAATGTCTAAGATCAGTAAGTGGAGGTGAATATTGTAGCGAAGAGTTTGATAGGTACTATTTAGGGCATGGAATTCGCAAAGAGAAGATAGTTCCAAGAACACCATAAGAAAATGATGTGTTAGAAAGAATAAACAAAACAATCATGTAGCGTGCAAGGTGCATCAGATTGCATGCAAGATTGGCTTTATAATTTTAGGCAGATGCTATAGATACTATTGTTTATCTAATAAACATAGGGCCTTCAAGTTCCTTCAATGGTGGTATTCTAGAAGAGGCATGGATGGGTAAAAAGGTAAACTACTGTTTTTTAAAGCGTTTTTGTTGTGAGGCCTTTGTCCATGCTAATAAAGAAAATAGAACAAAGCTTGAGAAAAAATCTAAGAAATGTACATTTATTGGATATGCTGTTAATGATTTTGGTTATCGCTTATATGATTATGAAAATCACAAAATCATTAGGAGAAGAGATGTAATATTGAATGAAAAGGTCTTGTATAAGAATCAGTTGCAGGAAAAGAAACAGGAAAAAGAAAACAACAAATGCACAGTTCTTGATGAGATCACAAAAAAAGTAAAGGTGCCTGAAAATAATAATAATCAACAATCACAACAGCAACAACCACCACAATAGCAACGGGCACCTCAAAAACATGAAAGTGGTGTCACAATATCTACTAGGATAAGTAGACCCCCATAACGATACTCTCATTCATTATATATTATATATTGTTGACTGATTCTGGTGAACCCTAATGTTATGAAGAAGAAATGCAGTTCGAAATGATGAAGAAGTGGGAAGTAGCCATGAAAGAAGAGATGGACTCCGTAATACATAACCAGACTTGGGGCTTAGTCAGGTTGCCTACAGGGAAAACAACATTGCAGAATAAATGGGCTTACATAATGAAGGAAGAAGATGGAGGAAAAGAGAGGTACAAAGCTAGACTTGTGGCAAATGGGTTTGCACAGAACAAAGGTATTGATTTTGATGAAATATTTTCTCATGTTGTTAAGATGACTTCAATCATAACTATTTTAAGTCTTGTAGCAGCGGAATATTTTCATCTTGAACAGCTAGATGTAAATACAACATTTCTCCATCGTGATTTGGAGGAAGAGATCTATATGTAGCGACCATAATGGTATGAGGTCAAAGGGAAGGAAAAATTAGTGTGCAGGTTAAATAAGATCATGTATAGATTAAAACAGGCTCCAAGACAGTGGTATCTAAAATTTTACATGTTTATGTCTGAACAAGTTTATATTAGATGTCACTTTGATCATTGTGTTTATCTGAAAAAGAAAAATGATGGCTGTTATATTATATTGTTATTGTATGTAGATGACATGCTTGTTGTAGGGTCTAACATGCAGGAAATAAATGTGCTCAAAATAAAATTAGCAAATTCATTTGCAATGAAGGATTTGGGAGCTGCAAAACAAATAACTGATATGAGAATAAGTAGATACAGAAAAAATTGCAAATTAACACTGTCTCAGAATGAGTACATACTAAAGGTGTTGAAAAGATTTACTATGCAGAATGAAAAACTAGTTAGTACACCTTTCTCTAGAAATTTCAAACATAGTAAGGAGATGTGCCCCAAGAACCAACAAGAAATGGATTATATGTCTAAAGTTACATATGCTTCAACAATTGGAAGCTTAATGTATGCAATGGTCTACACAAGTCCTGATATTGCACATGCAGTGGGAGTTGTAAGCAGGTACATGAACAATCCAGGAAAAGAACATTGGATGGAAGTTAAATAGATTCTCAGATATTTGAGAGGTACCAAAAATCAAGCATTATGCTTTGATGGTTCAAACATTGCTCTACAGGGATATGTTGATGTAGATATGGCAAGTGACAGAGATAGCAGGATTACCACTACAAGGTATGTATTTATTGTAAATGGCACAACAGTGAGTTGGGTTTCAAAAATCCAAATTGTTGTTGCACTTTCAACAAAAGAAGCAGAGTATGTTGCTACTACAAAGGCTAGTAAAGAAATGATTTTTTTACAAATGTTTATGGATGAATTGCGTAAGAAGCATGATATGGGCACGTTATATAGTGATAGCCAAAGTACCATTAATCTTGCAAAGAACTCAGTTTTTCATTCCAGGACAGAACACATACAGCTCAGGTACCATTTCATATGGTCAGTATTGGAAGATGGATAGTTGAAGCTCAAAAAGATACACACAAGCTAGAATCCTACAGATATGCTAACTAAATATGGAACCAATGAGAAACTAATTTTATGCTCAGTTTCAATTGGCCTTAAAGTATGATGATGAATATGAGAAATATCCAGGTCCAAAGTGGAGTCATGGATTAGCAAATGAAGCAGCAATGGAGTTGCTACAATCAGTCTCTAAGTGGGAGATTGTTGGGTGTGGAGCCTGATTTTCATCCTGATTAGAGATCTTTGTTTCATCCGGATGTATACTCTAGGAAGACTATACACCCCTCCACATGGGGGGGGGTGGGGGGGGGACTTATCCCCCCCCTACGGGGTCCAAGGGTGGGGGGAGAGGGGGGAGGGGTGAGGCTGCCCCCCCGGTTGGGGGGTCCGTGGGCCAGCGGTCCATCGACGACGGTTTCGGGGGTAGTGCCCCCGAAGCTAAAAATAGATGTAAAATTACCTTGTAAAAGAATCGTAATTTCTAGTTAATCTAGGTCGTTTATTAGGTAGGTGATTTGATGGTAGAAGTTATGTTTAATTTAGCGTTTTTTTCCCTAGCAAGAAACCCCTCATTTGTATGAGGGTATTATGATTGCAGCTGTGTATTGTATGTGTATTCTCAGAGCGATAAATAGATAGGGAGACTGTGAGAGAGAACAGAGGATAGTACAACAAACCTGTTGTAGGTTGTGTCTCTTCATTTTGCTGGATAATATAGAGGAATGATTGGTTGTTCGGGGTGTACATAGCCCAAATTGGGTGAACCACGTATATCTATGTATCTCTTGTTTTATATGTTTTGTGTGCTTGTGTTTTCACATATTTCATGTGTTGCATTTCTCTGTAATATATAATTTTATAACAAAAATAACATTTCCTTTTATATCCACTCCCAGAATATCAACTATGGTTCATGCAATGTAGGAAATACACAAGAATGAAGAAAATATAGGGGAACGAATAGAAATAAAATCTCACCTTAGAATTGAAGAACAATTAAAGAATACAAAAATAATTAAAATAATTTATGAGCTAAGAAAGTGATTAGAAGAATAATGTTGTGCATCTTCCTCTGAAATAAACTCTCTTGAACTAGAAATAGTTGAAAGTCAGTCATCTGTTAAATGGAAACTCCCTAGCATCAATCCATGTGAAGTCTATTATGATCTCTCTATATTTCATCTAAAAGAGGTAACAAGAATATTTTTCAAGGAATGGGTTAGTGAGATACAGGACAATGTTGAAGCAATACAAACTATTCCCTTACCTAACCCTAAAGAATTACAAAAAGAAGCTCGTCGCCATAATACATCATATATTCATCTTTGATGCATAAGGGTGGGAATTATGCTTTGACTCATGAAGGTCTCAATACTTTTTTCTTAGCCACTATAAGAGACCTTACCCATAATAAGTATAGAGATTCTCTCTTTGTATGAATTTTTGTTCCACTCGCCAATGGTCCAATTTGGTTTGATTGTTATCCCAACTTCTTTGTCTATGTATATGATTCATGTATGAAAGATATTTTGCAGCTGCAAATTAAAACCTTGATAGAAATCCCTAAGGTGGATAGAAATTGTGAAAGTGAGTAAGGCTAGAAATTAATATCTAAAATTCTTACAACTTGTCTAAACACCGTAAGGTTGATAGAAATTACCTATGTAAGCTCACAACTCCAACAAAGGACAAAGAAAGAAACCATGGCCTTAAAAAATAATTTGATGTAAAAATACTAAACAAAGTAAATATTGGATAGCTAAAGAAAAGTTACAAAGCCCAAGGTTTGTATATACCACTTGTTTCTTATGGAGGGTACACAACAAGGGTGCAATTCCTTCCACAACCCAATCCTATGTCAACAAGAGGGACAACTCAGGATAATGGTGGAAGTATGGAGTTGAAGAGGAGAAAATTTTGTGCTAGGGTGAGCTACATACCTAAACAAAAAAATTCGACTAACCCTTCTCTGAACAGAGCCTTGTCAACCCAACAACGGTGAACCGACTAGGTAAATTGGGTAGTTAACCAAATGCAAGGGATAAGCAACTAGATTGTTGGAACCAAATCCTAAATGATCAAGAGTCAGATAAGAACCAATTATCAACTCTTGAGTTCGAGATTATTGGGTGTTATAGGTGGCATCAAAATCATAATAGTGACATTAATGTGAAACCGTAGCACTATCAAATTCATAAAATCTAATAGTTTAATACCAAGATCATCCATAGCATTAATGGATGTGAATTATAATTTATGTGTCCTTTGTAACCGATGGAGATCATGTATGAAATCATTGATAAGACTCGCTTATACATCCCTAAATGAAGGAAACAATCAAGGGTTATTGTGTGTCTTAACATCCTTTAGTATATTTCTATGTAGTTGTGAATTATCAAATATAAGACTGACAATGTAAACCACCTGATTCGAAGAGAATGTAACTCGAAGCATGGATTTGACATAGAGGTAAAATAATTTATTTTTTTACCAGTATTATTAGATGTTATAGTGTCCATGCTTTATAGAGAACCGTGAAAGACAAAATTTGTAGTGAATTTCACCCAGTTTATATTGGTTTTCCTTTTTTGAAATAGCATAAACCACTAAATTTTTCCCCTGTGAATACAAGTGAAAGTGGGATTTCTAAAATAGTTCTTTAGATAATTTATCTTCTGAATCCAATTGAATAGGAGTGGAGGGGAAAAAGTTGAAGAACCATTGACCGAATCTATTTTTATTTTTGAGTCACTGACTACAAACAACATGCAAATATCTATTGTTAATTTTGGGTCACCGAATACAAACATCATGTCTAGATGAAGCCATATTGCATAAAATAAGAGACCCTAGAGAGCTATAGTTTATGCCCATTTTTTCCTAAGTTGTATATAAAAAACTTCAAAAAAATCTTAAAAAATACAACTTTAGGTTATGAGCGAGGTATTCAAAATAAAGTGAATCACATAATTTGAATACCCAGAAGGCTTATCTTTCGGTGCTCGCTACGATAAAATAATGGCGGAGACTGTTGGGAAAGTAATCACAACCACCACGTTTAATTTACTGATAGGAAGCCATACCGGGCAGTTAATTTTTTGTAGCTTGTGGATTGCATTTGCAGAGAAGGAAAAGTTCTGAAAACAGTACATAACCCATTCCGCAATAGAGTTAAATAATTAAAGTCAAATAGAATTTAATGCATGGTTAGTAAATGTGTATGGGGAAATATTTAATCCATAAGTGTTATTTACTTCAAGAAACTTTTGTAATGTTTAGAAAATGATGTTCGCCCATACTATGTATTAAATTATGTCTGTGAAGAATTAAATGTCTTAGATATATATGTGTTTTGTTTTTACATGTAAGAATAGAGTGTTGTGTAATGTGGCATATGTAAGTCTCAAAATACAAGAAGGAGAAAATCATGGAGAAAATTTTGGTGGGTGCATGAAAACAAGTTTTAATGTGTGTTACTCTGCAACCCTAGTCAATGTACTTCTCAGTAAGAACAATAGTTTTAGTGATGAAGGAGTCGCATCCTCCATATGAATGTTTTCAACTTTAATCTCCGCTACTTTGTATTGAGAAGAGGACTCTCATAATTTTATTTCTGCAACTGTATGGTCTGGATTAAGTGAGTTCCGTAGCTCTGTGTAAACTTCCATAACTATGTTGTCTTAGTTAAAGTCATTTCCGCAACTATGTGTGAGCTCCTTGTGTTGAGGAAAAGCATTTCCCCTTGTCTTGAAAAATTATAATATGGTATCAGAGCATTCAAATTTTTAACATGGTATCAGAGCTGGTTTAAACCTTCGTTTCCACAAGTGTTTTTATTGAGGAGTTAAAAAGGAGTTCAAAGTTATTTTGAGGAGCGTATTCTCTAGCAGTCATAACATTTTTTTTACAGTGAAAATGGCAGAAACAAGAACAAGCTTGAATAATCCACAAATACCACAGTTCAATGGAAAAAATTACGACTATTTGGCTATTAAAATGAAGGCTTTGTTTTCCTCAGAAGACATTTGGGAATTGGTGGAGAATGGTTTCCTAGAACCAACAGATGCAGTAGCATACAATCTATTGATCCAAGTAGAAAATGATTTGTTGAGAGATAATAGGAAGAAGCACTTCAAATCCCTCTTCTACATCTTTCAAGCAATGCATGAAAGTATTTTACCAAGGGTTGTAGAAACAACAAAGTCCAAGCAAGCGTGGGATACCCTTAAGACAACCTACCAAGGCATGGCAAAGGTGAAGAGAACAAAACTACAAATGTTGAGAAGAGATTTTGAAACAATATGTATGAAAGAGCCTGAGAACATAGACTCATTTTTTACACATGCAATTGGGTTGGTTACCCAAATCAGGTCTCATGGCGAGACACTTGAGAAAAAGATAATTGTTGAGAAAATTCTCAGAAGTCTTCCACCAAGGTTTGATACCATAGTTGTGGCCATAGAAGAGACAAAGGATCTCTCACAATTTTCAGTGAATGAGCTTCATGCATCACTGATTTCTCATGAGCATAGGTTGAACACATGAACAAAATCATCATTGAAGCATGCATTCAAGACACTAGTTTCATTTGGTCAAGGCAGAAGTCGAGGAAGAAGCCCACACAGAAGTGGAAGAAGTGGCCCTTCAAGCTCAAGTGGAAGGGGCAGAAATCAAAATCCAAGTCAAAGCCCAAGCCAAAATCAAACACAAGGTCAGAGGTATGATGAATCTGAAGTTCAATGTCATTATTGTAAGAAGTATGGTCATTATGAAAATTAATGTAGAAATAAGTAATATGACATAGGTAGCAAAACAAGTGCAAATTTCATAAAGGAAAATCAGAACCATGATAGCATGTTTTTAGCTTGTAATGTATCATAAGAAAAACAAGGAGATGTATGGTTCTTAGATTGAGGGTGTAGCGACAACATGACTGGAAACATAGAAATGTTTTCCAATCTAGATGAATGTGTAAAATCTGAAGTAACACTAGGGACTGATAGCAAAGTCTCTGTCATGGGAAAAGGTAGAGTCGACATTCTAACAAAGAAAGGAGAAAAGAAGTTCATGTCATATGTTTACTTTTTTCCCACTTTGAAACATAACCTCATAAGCATTGGAGAACTCATGCAAAAAGGCTACAATGTTTTTTTCAAGAATGATGTGTACACAATTTTGGACAAGCCTCCAAGCAGATAGCTGATTACAAAATTTCATATGACAAACAATAGAATGTTTCCTCTAAAGCTAATATCATATTTGAAGGAAGAAGGTGTTGTAGCAGCTGTCACACAAGAAAACTTTCAAGAATAAATTAAATATGAAAATTGGTTATGGAAATTTAGATTTGGTCATCTCGACTTTGGAGGTTTGAATTTGTTCCATATAAAATGCACGATGAAGGGATTGCCACTCATAGAAAAATCGAACAACCTATGTGAAGGATTCATCTTAGGAAAACAACATAGAGAATCATTTCCAGGAGGAAAGTCAATATGGGCAAAGGCACCTTTGGAAATTTTCCACTCAGATTTATGTGGACCAATGCAAACACCATAATTTGGTGGTAGCCACTATATTTTGACTTTCAAAGATGACTCCACAAGGAAGACATGGGTTTATTTCTTAAAATAGAAAATTGAAGTGTTTGACCGCTTCCACCAATACAAAGCTCTTGTTGATAAGGAAAGTGGACACTACATAAAAGTGTTGAGGACTGATAGAGGTGGCGAATATATCTCAAGTGACTTCCTATGTTTTCGCAGTGAGCATGGAATTCACAAGCAATTTACAACAAGGTATACGCCTAACCAAAATAGTGTCGTAGAAAGAAAGAATAGGACCATCATGGAAATGGCAAGGAGTATGTTGAAGGAAAATAATTTTTCAAATGATTATTGGGTTGAATTTGTCACTTTTGCAGCATATATTACTAACAAGTGTCCAACCAAAAGTGTAATGAACATAGTTTCTCAAGAGGCGTGGAGTGGAAGAAAACAATATGTCACTCACGTGAGAGTGTTTGGATGTGTGGCATATGCACATGTCCCGGATGAGTTGAGGAAGAAGTTGGACAAAAAGGGGGAGAAATGTATATTTTTTGGATACAATGACGAATCCAAGACATACAAGCTCTACAATCCATCAACCAAGAAATTCATAATCAACAGAGATTTTCAGTTCATAGAAGAAGAAGCATGGGATGGAAGTTTAAAGAAAACAATCAATGTGAAGACATGTATGTCACAGGAAGACAAAGAGGAACTGATCGCAACAAGTAATTCATCAACGGTGACTCCTCCTCCACCTATACAAGATAAAAAAAATAGTGAACAAATGACACCGAAAACAAATAATTGGACAACGTTTCACAATCAAGAAAGTGCTTCTCCAAGAACACCACAAAGATCCTCAACTCCATCTACTTCAAGCGCAACACCAATCCCATCTTCAGCAAGCGTAAGAAGACCAAAATTCATAAATTTAAATGAAATTTATGAGGAAGATGAAGTTGATAGCAGCGCTGGTCTAAATTCTTTATTTGCATTATTTTTTCCTATAAATGACCGAATACATTTTGAAGATGCAGTCAAAGAGGAGAAATGGGTTGCAACAATGAATGAAGAGATAGGAGCAATAGAAAAAAAAGACACATGGGAGTTAGTGGACCTTCCGCAAGGAAAAGAAGTCATTGGAATGAAGTGGTTATATAAGACCAAGAGCAACATTGAAGGCAATATTGAAAGGCATAAAGTAAGGCTAGTTGTCAAAGGATTCAAGCAGTAGCATGGAAGAGAATATGTGTAGACATTTGCGCCAGTCATGAGGATGGAGACAGTGCATACAATGTTGTTACTTGTCGCACAACATAAATGGAAAGTGTATCAAATGGATGTAAAATCAACGTTCTTGAATAGAGTGCTGAAAGAGGAAGTGTGTGTTGTGAAACCTCCTGGCTATGAGGTAGAAGGCAAAAAAGACAAGGTATGTAGGTTTCGGAAAGCTTTTTATTGGTTGAAGCAAGCACCACATGCATGGTATAGCAGGATAGATGCTTACTTGATGGACAACGGGTTCGACAAATCTGATATTGAACCTACTCTCTACCTCAAAGAAAATGACGATAAACTTCTTATTGTTGTTTTATATGTAGATGATTTGATTTTTACAGGGAGTGATGATTTCCTCATCATTGATTTCAAAGCAGTCATGAAAAGTGAGTTTGAAATGATTGACTTGGGGTTCTTAAGATATTTTTTGGGCATAGAAGTGAAGCAAACAAAAAATGGCATTTTTATCTCTCAAGCAAAGTATGTTGCCGAAATTTTAGAGAGGTTTAATATGCAGAACAACAAGCCAACACCAACTCCAATAGTCATGGGGTTGAAGTTGAGCAAGGAAGATTGCAGCAACAATGTCAATCCGACATTATACAAAAGTATGGTGGGCAGCCTAATGTGTTTTCATTTGGGTGGATGAGCTATTTCCTGGGCTTCCAAGAAGCAGACGATAGTGTCTTTGTCAAGAACAAAAGATGAGTATGTTGTCGCAACAACAACAACATGTCAAGTAGTTTGGATGAGAAGGATGTTGCGGGATTTATGCCATGAACAAGATGGAGAAACCACTATATTCTGTGATAACAGTTCAGGAATTGCAGTATCAATTTTTTTTTTTTTTCCAAGAGGACAAAGCACAATGATGCTAAATATCATTTCATAAGAGAATTGGTTAACATCAATGAGATTGTGTTGTAGCATTGCAGGTCACAAGAACAATTTGGGAACATCTTCACAAAGCCATTGGCACGTGAAAATTTTGTTTATCTCAGAGATTGTTTGGGAATGGTCAATGGCAGCAGTTGCAATTAAGGGGAAGTGTTGGAAAATTAATCACAACCACCGTGTTTAATTTATTGATAGGTAGCCATACTTCAGTTAATGTTTTGCAGGTTGCGAATTTTGTTTGTAGAGAGAGACAAGTTTTGAGCAGAGTATAACCCATTCTACAGCATAGTTAAATAATTAAAGTCAAATAGAATTTAATACATGGTTTGTACTACAGCATAGTTAAATAATTAAAGTCAAATAGAATTTAATACATGGTTTGTAAATGTGTATGGGCAAATATTTAATCAACAAGTGTTGTTTATTTCACTCACCTTCTGTAATGTTCAAAAAATGATGTTCGCCCATACTATGTATTAGGTTTTGTCTCTAAAGAATTAAATGTCTTAGATATATATGTGTTTTGTTTTTACATGTAAGAATAGAATGTTGTGTAATGTGGTGTAATTTTTAGTAAGAACAACAGTTTTACTCATGAAGGAGCCGCTGCTTCCATATGAAGGTTTCTGATTTTAATCTCTCCCATTTTGTATTGAAAAAAAAACTCTCATAATTTGATTTCTACAATTGTATGGTCTAAATTAAATAAGTATTAAGTAAGTTCCACAACTATGTGTGAGCTCATTGTGTTGAGGAAAATCATTTCCTCTATCTTTAACAAGAAATTAATAGAGATTAGGCTTCTGCCCCATAATAGTTTTGAAGCCACAAAGTTATTTCCGGAGACCGTATGCAAAGAGGTCATAAGCTGGAGCGATAGCGTGAGGAGGCACGTTTTTTCTTTTTACGAGAATTTAGTGATTTGCCTCCAGACGAGATGCAATGTTCAGCCGTCCTTTTCAACGTAAGAATGTGTTCAGCAGTTGGACCACAGCACATAGGGTTTACAAAGTCAACAAAATATGGACCGAAAAGAATGAAATAAGTCGCCCCTTTAGACTAGCCCACAAGAGGGAATACAAAAAATATAATCAAACACGTAATTCGATTTTGTACGTCTGGAATATTACATGTACAACCATGTGCAAAGATGCTATCAGAGGGAGCAGGGAAGAATAGCGTCATTTCGATTTTTCTCTCAGTGGAAGATTTGTGTATCTGGGCTACATGCTTTTAGGCGGAATTCGGCTTCGCCCCAAAACAGTTTTGAAGCCGGACCCCTAGCCTGCTCAATATATAGTATAATCATGATGGACGTATGTCCCGAGTGCCCACCAAATCAGTTTCATGGATGCTAAATGTCGTGCTGGAAATCAGTTTTGAAGACGGAAGATTTGTGTATCTGGGCTACATGCTTTTCGGCGGAATTCGGCTTCGCCCCAAAACAGTTTTGAAGCCGGACCCCTAGCCTGCTCAATATATAGTATAATCATGATGCACGTATGTCCCGAGTGCCCACCAAATCAGTTTCATGGATGCTAAATGTCGTGCTGAAAATCAGTTTTGAAGACGGACACGTATCTCCCAGCCAACTCAGTGGCGTGGCTGCTGAATGTCGTGTTGCAAACTATCTGCAAAGTGAAAGTCGTGAATGGGAAGGAACCCAATATCTTTTCCCCTTTGGCGTTATGAATGCTAATCAGGAGGGAATCATTGTAAGGAATGGCCATTCCAACTCCGTGACGAAATCGGGTGACGAGACGCTGTAAGAATGGATTACGTCATCGACCATATAATCTCTATATATGGCTTTCCATATTCACTAACTCTCCCAACAATACTTCCCAGTATCCCAGCTATTTGTTTCCTTCTGAATTTTTCTCTCCTATCCTGAAACATGGAGTGCAACTCTAATGTTGAAGCGAACATCGGCGAGAATGGTTGGGCTATTCAAATTAAAAAATGTCTGGATGTACTACAGCATCAAGAAATTGAGGAGGACGAGTTGTGCGCGTCCGTGTTTAATGTGCCAAAAGAGTTGCTGGCAATGAAGCCCGAAGCGTACATTCCTCAATCGATTTCCATCGGCCCCTATCACCACAGCAGATCAGGTCTCTATGATATGGACCGCTACAAACTGACAGCTGCCCGCAGGTTTCAGAAAAAAATCACTGACGCAGATTTGAGTCCGTCATTGTGGAGGAATTTAAAAAGAGTGATTGGCAAATCCGGTGTTGCTATCACAAATATATAGAGTATAAGGGAGATTCCTTTGCGTGGATCATGGCACTGGACGCCGTCTTCCTTCTCGAGTGTTTGCAGTTTTATGTCCGCCATGTCGATGAAAGCTCCGAAGCGGAGGTGAAACAGCTGGGACATATCTTACATCCAACCGGCGCCAGCGCCGCCCACAACTCCGTGTTGAGGGATGTGATGATGCTTGAAAACCAGCTGCCTCTCTTTCTATTGCAAAAACTTCTGGAGGTGCAGTTGGGTTCTAAAGATATGGCAGCGGAGAAGCTCTGTACGCTGCTAAAGCTTGTGTGTGAGGAATTATCCCCATTCTACTTCAAGTTGCCAGATGTTTCAGAGCTGAATATAAACGAGAGGGGGCATGTACTGGAGGTGCTGTATTATGCTATTGTCCCTTGCCTTTCCAACAATCAAAGTCCAAATCCAATTGCTGAACAAGAAGATGACACGATTG
This sequence comes from Pinus albicaulis, assembly GCA_034641835.2. NCBI lineage: Eukaryota > Viridiplantae > Streptophyta > Pinopsida > Pinales > Pinaceae > Pinus > Pinus albicaulis. Next base: position 125,048,669 of record CM076572.1, on the reverse strand, counting down.
TTACAGCAGATATTGCAATCGTTACACAAGACTTCATTCAGTTGTGGAAAATTGTCTCCGCTATTACAGTTCAGCCCATTCGATTTATCATTGAGTTGTCGGAACGGATACCTGTGCGATTTGCGTACAAGTTGTTCTTATCTCTTCCTTCTACGCTTGGGATCCTACCTGTTCTAAGAGCGGTTAAGAGAGTCTTGGCACTTCTTGTCATTAAAGACGCCATCAAAACTGGGGAAGAGCCCTCTGCTAGTTTCAAACCACCATCTCGAAACGAGTTGAATATTCCTTCTGTGGCAGATTTATATTTTGCAGGAGTAAAATTCTCTCCCAGCAATGGCGACCTCACAACAATACAATTTGATGAGAAAACTGCCACGCTTTACCTCCCCAAAGTAAAGTTGGACACCGACACAGAGGTAATTCTGAGAAATCTGGTGGCATTTGAAGCTTCTGCAGCGCCCGGCGCACTTGTTTTAAGACAATACACAGATTTCATGAACGGGTTGATCGACTGCAAAGATGATGTCAGATTTCTGAGAGAGCGCGGAATAATTTCCAACTACCTCCAAAGTGACGGACAGGTTGCGAGCCTGTGGAACAGCATGGGTAAGTGCGTTGATATCTCAAAAGCTACATATCTTGACAAAGTAATAAAGGACTTAAACAGATATTATAATACAAAATGGAATGTTATCATGGCAGAGTTTGTGAACAACCATATATTCAAGTCCTGGAAATTCCTGTCCCTCGTAGCTGCAACGATACTGTTGGTCGTCACTTGCGTGGAGGCGTATCGCTCTGTCTATAATTGCAATAGATGGTTAAACAAATATTCCCGTCTCTAAGGTAGATGTACGCACCAGTGACCAGAACAGTATGTTGCTTGTTGCATAGCTCTTCAATTTAGCACTGCCGCTTATGTATTTGGACCCCTTCTTAGCCTTTTGTTTGTCGGTTGTTTCTATTGTCGAATTGCACCATCAGAAATGAAGCCCATATTATAGCACACTCAGGATAAGGATGGGTATTAGAGCGAGATTACATAATTCAGTGGGATACAAGATGCACACTGTCCTCGCTAAGCCTTTGTGGAGTGTAGTATCTTGTGGATATGATGTCATGAACGAAAATTTTAGGGGCTAATATTCAGGTGGGCTAATTTTCCATAATTTTTCAAAAAAAAAGATTTGTCAATTTCCATATTTTTATAAAAATGATTCCCTCAAATTTTACAACATAAAATTATTTTACATTAAAAATAGCCAACATTATATAAAAATATATATATAATATCATTATAAATTTGAATAATTTTACATCCTTAAAATTATCCCAATTGAATCTAGGTTGTACATTCAATTGTTATGGGCATTTGAATTTTGAATATTTTCATATCACCATGATGGTCAACTAAACCGCACCATCAGTCCACCATTTTAAAACAAAAATGTGTTATCACTGAATTTTTTTTTTTTAATACGATATTTTGATGCCCACTAAACTGCGCGCCATTGGTACGTCATCATTTCAAAAAAAAATGTGTTATAATTATTTTTTAAATTTATAACATTTAAATTTTTTATATGTTTTCAAAATTATTGAAAATATATATTTTTTTTATTTTTATGGTAAAAAAATCAATTTTGACATAATTGTTGAAACTCAATTTTTATTATTATAAAAAATTATGTTTGACATAAAATTAGTATAAATTATAGTAATTTTATATTATATTTTTATTCAAGAAATAAAATGATTTTTATTTTTACAAATATTTATTTATTTACAATTTTAGTATTAAAAGTAAATTTGAATTAAAATGATTGTAAATTAGAAATTGTTAATATTTTTTGGTTAATTTTAAAATGGTAGCTTTTAGGGTTACTTTAATCGACTACATTTGTTATAGGAGGTTGTTATTATTTAATTTTTTTGGACACCTTTGTAATTCATTTTATAGATTTTCTTGATAGGTCACCAATATCTAAAAATAACATTAAAAAAAATAAAAAATAAATTTATAATTGTTAAATAATTATTATTTATTTTAATAAATTTAAAAAAATATATATGTCAAATTATCATATTAAATAATTAATAAAAATAATCAAATATTCAAAAATATAATTACTATAATCACTGCAACAATCCCAAAATATCATAAATATTTATAATTTGAAAATTTTGGATATAACTATCCATAGTTTAATTTTCATTTTCAAAACAAAAATATTAATAATGTTCTTTCTTTTATTTTTAACATAATTGGATTTTTTGAAAGTCATCTTTTAAACGAACAATGTGAGCAAAATTGGATCCCAATCAATACTCTCAGATAATCTTCGTTGCACAAGGTATGGATGTCAATATTCAAATGGACAACATGGTACAAAATCATGATAAAGATCAAATTTGGGAAAAATTTGTTAACCTTTGTAAGTTGAAAAAATCTAGTTCTTAGTAACCGTCAACGAAAATATTTCTAGTAATCTCTAAGTAACCCATTTAAATTAATGTGTAACCAAATCAGATCATCACAGTCCATCCAATTATTTTTGGTATGTTTGCTTTGTAAACTTAAACTCCTTTTTCTTCGAAAACTGTTAATGAAACGCCTAGGCACTTGAAACGCAACAATCTTTACATTGATATTTTTCAACGAAAAATTATAATATTGCAGAGTATCAAAGAAATATTTAACCTACGAATATGATCACGTATGCTTTCTTATGAAATTCGTGCATACGAAGTTGGTCCTTTGCATAATATTATCACTCGGTTCTAACTACATAGAAGCATCATATAATATGGATGTCTGGTCAAATTAAATTAAAGCGACTGCATTTTTAATGTTTTAATGTGTACGGTATTTCAGGTTTGAAATTGGTGGTTAGTTGTAAGCCGATATTAAAAAAAAATACATTATATTAAAATTAATTAAAATAATGATAAATAAATAAAAAAATAAATTTCAAAAGATTATTACAATTTGAAAAAAAAAATTGACTTATATATTAAAAATGAGTTATTCTAAATGAAACTAAATATTTTGAAATCTATAATGGGGACGAATTCACCATGATTGATTTTTATGAGAAAGGTTGGATGTTTATTAATGTTTTTTTCTAAAAAGCTTGAACAATGAAACATAGAGGTTGTAATGGGAAGTTGAGTTAGGGAAGTTGTAATTAAAAGTCAAAATATCGAAACCATATTTAGGCCAATAGGCATTTTCTTTTAAATGAGGGTTTTTTTTTTTTAGTCGACATTTCTTTTCTGGTATTGACACTTGTGCAAAATGGAGCCCACGCACAGATAATAACACCTGTCTAGAATGGAGCCTGCGCTCTGATCATAACACCTATGCAGAATGAATCCCTCGCTATTGACACCTTTGTAGAATGGAGCCCGCATTCGGATAATAACATCGGTGCATAATGGAGCTCACACTCGGATAATAATATTGTTGTATTATTAATTCCACATCACCCTAACTTCTACCCTAACTTCTGCCCGCGCTCCAGAAATAATTAGGCCAATACCCTAACTTGTAGATGGAAGCAGCTTGGACGTTGGCTCAGAGAAATGGCTACAAATAATAACTACCATTGTATTCAATTCCCCATTACTCTTCATGACCAACAACTTCAGGGTTTAGGACCTACATGACCAACAACTTCCAAAAACTGTGGTCACAATGATCAGATTTCCTCTCCTATTAGGTTCTTATTTATGTGTTTTCAGTTGTTCTTTCTAGCTTTTATTTACTCTTATGTGCTTATCTTTATAGCTTTTATTTACTCTTCGGTGCTTATGCTCTTTCTATGTGACGCGCCATTTGAAATTTTCTGGACAACGTCACGCAGCTGCAGCTGGAGACCAAGGGCTTGTTTCGAACCCATACCTACTGAACTCATGGACGAAGAAGGAGATTCGCTCAACGAAATTCACCTCGAAGATGATCAAACAACATGTATTTTTAACACTTTTTATGCTACATGCTTCTGCTGGCTGTTTAGTGGCTATAATTGACCTGTTGTGTGATTATTCTTTATTATTAGTAAAAAAGTGACAGAAGATGGTGGATGTCCCTCCGAAATTTCACTATGTATCTTATCAATAAATGTATTTGAATATGGTTCAACCACAGTCCCAAATTCACCTGTAACAATCCCTCTTCAGTTGTTGAAAATAGTGAACAAGCATAGGCAATGTGAACTATTTTGATTATGCACCTGGTTGAATAATCTCACCAAAAGATGGGATTTACACCCACCTGGCCTATATGTTTTTGGTACCATCTATAGAATTTTTCATAACATAATGGGGCTTACGCCCACTTTGCTTGTCCAACCTCCTTTTTAATGCCCCTCTTTGTCCTCATTTTCCTTATTTTTGTTACGTTGTCCCAATCGCCAATAAAAGCATTCATATTAGACAGAAACAGATAGGTTGCAGCATCTTCAGGTTCCAACTCAAAAATACGCTCTGCTGCACGTTTCCCAAGTTCCATCTCACCATGGATCTTACAAGTTCCAAGAAAATTTCGCCATACCATATCATTTGGTTTAAATGGCATTCGATTAACCAAATTATCTACCTCTTCTTGGCATCTAATAGGAACAAAAATGTCTACCATGTAGGCATAGTGGTCCATAGTTTGTACAATGTTGTGATCTCTATTCATGGATTCAAAGTAGGCCTACATGGCTCCACGGAAAGAGTACAACGACAAATGTTATGTGAATAGGCTTGATTCCTTCAGATTGCATTTGTTCAAAGAGTTCGAGAGCCTTCTCAGCTTCCCCATGTTTTGCATGTCCTCCAATCATTTCAGTCTAGGCAACAACATCCCTTTCGGTCATTATGTCAAATAAAAATCGTGCCTCTTATATGCTTCCAAATCTAGCAAGTTAGACTAGAACAATCACCCAATTCTATAGGGATGTTACCAGATAGCCCATTTTCATAGCTCGAAAAAGTAATTTCCTCCTATGTTTTTTATTTTTCCCGACTACTACTCTATTTCAAGGGAGCTTTACTACTACTTTGAACAGTTAAATATAACAACTTCTCTCTTGCAACTAAAATAAAAAAATTTAATGTCTTTATATTCTAGTTGTTATGAGACAAAAAAATTAGTTGATTGTATTGACATCATACACAATTTCCATGTAGCTCTCCACTAATAAATGGGTTGGTGTGGGTGGGCTTACAATGGAAGCTAGCCAGTAACCAATATGAGATATAACTAAATATCTCGATATGAATATACTTCTTGTCATGCTATTACATCATAAAGAATATCTCTAAATGCATAAACTTCTTTCCATGCTATTACATCATAAATAATATATCTATATGCATAAAGTGTTTGTAATTCTATTACATTTTAAATCAGAAAGAATATATGTGTATGCATAGACTGCTTGTCATGCTATTACATCAGAAAGGAGGTTGATTTCATGTGTGTTCGATATCATCCCCACTTTTGGCATAGATGTATGATCCACCCATTGGAGGGTTGTTTCATAAAATTCCCCACTTTGAAAAGATTCATGTCTTCAATAGGGTCCACCATTATGTCTGCCTTCTCTAGATACAGGAAGCCTTAATTTGTTTGACTTAAGAAAAGAATATAAAAATTCCCTATGGAATATGACAGAGCTGAAAACCCACCTACTTGAAGAGGAGAAATACATGACGGTGGCAACCTTGGGGTGGAGTTTGACCTATGTATGGCACCACTTATTTTACAATCTCCCATATGTCTACAAATCACAATAGTTCAATGAGAATAAATGCAAGTCTTGGAAAGAAGAAAGTTTGATATCATGTACATATAAAAGTTTTGGGAATATCAAGAAAGCCTATCTATGTATGTAGAATATTTGGGTAGATAAAGAAATCCTATATTCTTTTCCCTGAAGGAAATCTATATGCCTTGGGCATATCAAATTTCTTTATATAAATAATTTAGTTTTAAATGATTGATGGAGGGCTATCAACCTCTCTAAATATATGGGACAACTCCCTTTTGCATTACTTCATTGTTTTCTGAGTGAGTGGGGAGTGTTCCTTAAAACAAGTTTAGTTTTGTAAATATTTTAGGTCTATTTTTCTAAATATTTATCTTCAATGAAAATAATCCCAGTAAATACATGCAAAAACCCTCAATATCCCATACATATATTTTCATTGCCAAACCTCTTGTATTAGTCCGTAAATCATTAAGTTATATAAGAAGGGATTTGGAGGAACGAGTGTCTACTCGCATGAACGCTTTTCCTAAAACTTAAATATGAGATTATGATCAATGTGTTGGTCCCATTTACTCAATGGGTATTGTAATCCCACCCATATATTTCTCTATGAGAGTGCAGTAGCTGACATCATAAGATGAAGCAGACCACCATTGTCACTAAACCAAGTACCCATTTAATTTTCTGAACTTTGTAACACTCTTGTACCTTTACATATCATAATTCTACACATGTTTATTCTCTAATGTGTACTGTCTATATTGTAAGACAAGAAGAAATTTCGCCAAATTTCACAGGCTTCATGGTTGGAGCGATGATCCTGAGGATTCTCTTTTACTCAGGTTTCATAGCTAATTCTGAAGTAATAGGATCACTTTCAGACTATGCAATTTGGCTTGTAATATTTATTATAGTTTCTTATGGTATTCACTAGGGAGACTCAGGGTTCAAATTAAATAAAGCATATTTTTTTCAAGTAAAATCCTAATTTCGCATTGATGAACTAACATCCTTACTGCCAAAAATTGTCAACATAGAGCTCTTGCAGCATCAGTGTGCCCAAACATGGGTAGTTATAAGAAAAATCTAGTTTTGATTTAGGTTTCACATTAAAGATAATCTGTAAATTTTAAGACCTAGAGATTGTGAGGAATGAAATATATATTACCCTAAACCAAGTTATAAATCACTACTTTTCAGTAAACCAAAGAGGAGAAAATAACTGAACATAGGTTGAACCCCTTGGTCATCCATTAGATTTTGAAGCATCTCAAATCATATATTAATTAATTAATTTTATTTTAGATTCCAAGTCTTTAGGTCTGCACTGATTCTTACAATGTTCCTCCATTATATTGTGGTGAAAGTGTTAAGGCAGGAAGAGAGAACCGTGTGAGAAAATAATTATAAATTTCCATATTTTTTTTCATGTTGTGTAACAACTCCTCAGTTGATTTTAACTAACAATAGTCATACAGATGCTCCCACTGAAGTAATTCATCAATGATTGTTGTATCTTATCCATTGTAAAATCTAATTCAGCTGTAGGTTAGTAATTATAGCTCTGGCAGGTTCTTAAATTTTTTGTTTAGAACTTGTCATTAAAGACATCATTAGGAGACAATATGGGAAAATTACATAAATGTTATTTTTAGTTGTCTCTTCTGGTCACTGTAGCAATATTCCCGAAGAAATTCATTATTGCATTGGTCTATTATTACTTGAGTTATATTGTGAGCTTCCTAGGTCACAATCTTGATTCGATGCTTTCTTCCTTGTTAAAATTGTATGTGTCCCATTTGAAGTCGAAGTACATCTTAATTTGTGTCCTTATTTTTCTACTCTACACACTCACCTTATTTTTCTGCTCGAAAAAAGAAATCTAACCACTAAAACAAGGGTAGGATTGCTCTACTTGGGGTATGACGTTTTATTATCTTGAATAAGAATTTTCACATTTTCTTGTACTTTTAAACATCTGATGTCTTACTGCATTGATGGAGAGCTACAAACCTCTCTATATTTATGGGACAACTCCCTTTTGCAGTACTTCATTGTTTTCCTAGTCAGTGGGAGTGTTCCTTAAAATAATTTTAGTTTTGTAGATATTTTAGGTCTATTTTTTCTAAATATTTAACTTCAATGCAAATAATCCCATTTCAACCATGCAAAAACCCTCAATATCCCATACATATATTTTCATTTCCAAACCTCTTTTATAATTCCAAAAATCATTAAGTTATATAACAAGGGATTTGGTGGAACCAGTGTCTACTCGCATGTATGCTCTTCCTAAAATTTAAATATGAGATTATGAGCAATCTGCTGGTCCCGTTTGCTCAAATGGGTAGTCCACCTTGGAAGAATGGGTTTCATAATCCCACCCATATATTTCTCTATGAGAGTGAAATAGGTGACATCATAGGATGAAGCAGACCACCATTGTCACTAAACCAAGCACACTTTGAAATTCCTGAAACATAGCAGTTTTTGTTCAAGTAAAAGCTGACCTGGCACTAAGCAACTAACAACCTTACTGCCAAAAATTCTTAACATAGATCCATTGAAGCATATGTGTGCCCAAATATGGGTAGTTATAAAAAAATTCTGGTTTTCATTTCTGTTTCACATTAAAACTAATATGTAAATTTTAAGACCTAGAAATTGTGAGGAATGAAAGATATTATACCCTAAACCAAGTTATAAATTACTACTTTTTAGCAAACCATGGAGGAGCCAATAACTAAACATAGGTTTGAATCCCTTGGTCATATGTTAGATTTTGAAGCATCTGACAACATATATTAATTAATTAATTTCAATTTAGATTACAAGTCTTTAGGTTTGCACCGATTTTTACAATGTTGCTCCATTATATTATGGTGAAAGTGTTAAGGCATGAAGAGCAAACCCTGCGAGCAAATAAATTATAAATTTCCATATTTTTTGTGAAGCTGCATAGTAACTCCTCAGTTGATGTTAACTGCTAGAAGTCACATAGATGCTCCCACTGAAGTAATGCATCGATGATTGTTGTATCCTATCTGCGGTAAAATCTAATTCATTTGTAGGTTAAGGGATTATATCTCTGGAAGGTTCTTAATTTTTTTTATTTAGAACTTGTCATTAAAGACATCATTAGGAGACAATATGGGAAAATTACAGAAAATTTATTTTAAGTTGTGTCTTCTGGTCACTGTAGTAATATCCCTCAAGAAATTCATTATTGTGTTGGACTATTATAACATGAGTTATATTGTTATCTTCATGGTTCACAATGTTGATTCGATGATTTATTCCATGTTAAAATTTTATGTGTCTCATTTGAAGTTGAATTACATCTTAATTTGTGTCCTTATTCTTCTACTCGACACACTCACCTTATTTTTCTACTTGACAGCAGAAATCTAGCCACTATAACAGAGATAATATTTGTCTTCTTGGTCTATAAGGTTTTATTAGATTGAATCAAAATTTTCCATTTTATTTTTCTTTTAAACATCCTTTACCTTACTGCATTGAAACATTTCCACGAAAATTTATTTTCCTTAACTATCTTTAACCATTTTCGTTACATATATTTTCTCTTTGTTCCTATAAATAATGTAATCAAATGTACTTAATGTCTACAACCAACCATATAATACCAAGGTTGTTACTTTTGAAGTATGGTAAAATTGCATAACTATCAAATAGCAACCCACTTGTTCGAAATCCTTCCTGCCTTGGCGCTTTTGAGCATGTTGGATTGCTCTACATACATAGAACATCATTCCAATACATGAATTCATAAATAACATATTTTCAAGTACGATGATCGGGATTAGAACCATACTCAGTGGAAGGACAAAATGTTTTTTTCCCTCTCAAAACCATAAACATTTCTATATCAACCATGAAGTACTTTTTATCTTTAATTACTCTCATTATTTGAAGTATTCATATTTATTTATCAATTGTGAACATTATTCCTATGTAATTTTTATATAGAGAAGAAAAAGCTTCCTCAAAAAATTTGATCAAAGGAGAAAACGAGATACCACCAAAAGTCATTGCAATGAGAATAGCTACCTTATGTGGAGCAGATCTTGGTTTAATGTTTAAAGAAGAAGAGTTCGCTATTGGTAATATATTTAACCCTTTGTTTTATCTAAGGCTGAGTAGTTACTGGATGATAATCTAAAGATGATGCTCCTCAACCTGAGAGCAGGTTATTTGAAGAAGGTACAACTAACTATTAGAGTTTTATTTGGACAACATTCTAATCTCCAGGCACCATGATATCACTGACTAGAATTGGATGGTTTCTAGATGAATATTTTGGATTGTGTATATACCTGTTGTTAGCACTCGAATCTACCTTAGGCTGAAATAAAGTAAAACTCAAGGCAACATCAAACCAAGCTCAGCCTCATAGCTAGCCCTACGAGGACAGGAGAGGGCTCTCTCCGGGTCTATCTTGGAAAAAAATCTTCAAAGGGGCTGATATGAAGTTTATAATGAAAACTGATTTTAGGCTAGTAAAGAGATAGGAAGGTTTGATTTTGATTTTTTGGGTTTTCGTTGGAAAAATGGGAAAAACAATTTTGGGCTCAGGGACGAGGCCAGATCTTTGCAGAATTCGAGTTGGGGCGAGGTAGGGAGTAGTCTTGATGCTTTTTGATCATGTATATGGATGGATCAGAATTAAAAGGAGTTGAAGAGGGCAAGAGAGAACAAGGATCCTCTCCAAACTGGAGAAAACATATAAAACTAAACAGATTTAAAGGCAGAGCACTGGAATCAATGGATTCAACCTCATTTAATCATTCATTTAGTTTCAGAAGCAAAAGAAGGGAATGCCATACATTAAACATTAAAGAACTTACAAATAACTGAGAGAACACACCATCAAAACTGAAAGCCACAAGAATCCCAACAGGTGATGCAAAACCTCTGATCTTTCCTTAGCCAAAATGTAAAAAATATGTACAATAGTGTGCCAAACTTCTCCCAAGAGTCCAACCTGTAGAATGTCTCAGAAATTACATCATATAGACCATCCTAACCCCTTCCCATGCCTCTAGGGGTCGAATTCCTCCTTCTAGGAGCAGTTTCAACCAATTCTAAACAAGGAGCTAGAATCTAGGCAGCCCAACAACTTGCCTCTAAAAGGAAGGAAACTGATTATTTCACTTGATTTTCACTTTTTTGGGAGTGAATCATCTAGAACAGGTAAATTTGAATCAAAGTTACATTAAAACCACAAAATTACATCAAGATAACTCAAAAATTACATCCACAATCAAAACTGGTCCAACTGGCCGAAATCCTGAGCTGGAAAATGAAGAATTGACCAAAAATCTCTATGCATCACGCACATTTCAGCCTGCTTTTGGGGCACTTCCCGGCATCAAAATCAAGCTCATGATAGCTTGTTGGAAAGCCCTGGATGTCTGCTATCCAACCTAGGTGGAATTTCTCAATTTAGAGCTCATTTTCCCCTCCAAAACTTCATTATCCCACAAGTAATTCCTGCTGGTGCAAAAGGTGGCAGAAAGGTGATTTTCATGGTGTTTTTGGCCCTTTTGATCATCCAGAACTTGGTGAAATGCTTCGGGAATTTCTGAGCATGCATGAATTACCATGAAAAATCCAAAAATATATATTTTTCCTCCAGCAAGTGTCCCAATCATAAGCGCGCGTTGTGACGCGCTACGCGTTGGGCTGAAAAACCTGTTTTGAGACCAAAATTTTCCAAAATGACAAAAAATTCTCCAAATCTGCTGAAATTCGGAGAGAAGATTCCCCATCATGCCTCATGCTCAGCCAATGAAGCCTCGGCCAAAATTTGGAGTGGATCAGGCCTCTTTTGCCATTTCAGTGCTCTGCTCAGCCTTCTCTTCGGAATCTTCATTTTTGCTTTGTAGACATGCATGCGGGCCCAATAATGACCTTTCATATGACGGAGCATGTCTTTGTCTCTATTGGCCTTTGCCAAAAAATTCTCCAGATGAATTTTAACATGCATAAGTTCGGTCTCTCGCTCAATTGGTGTCATGTCACTAGGTCTTTTCTGGGCCAATTGTCGATCTTCACGGATTCGCTGCAGCTCTAAAAGTGTGTGCTGATCCTCTAGCTGTTTGTTACGCTGCTCCAGGTAGTTTATCACCCACTGAGCTCTCTACAACTTAACATTCAACGTGTCAATCTTGGCCTTCTTCTCCTGGATGATCTCTTTCAGTTTCGAGCCAGGAGAGCTGTCATCAACATCGATGAGTGTAAAGTCAGTGTCTCAGCCTCCTAAAGGGCCCTCATCATGCATAGGCCTCTTGCCTCTATCATGAACCTGTACCTGTGCTGATGAAGAATGCGAGACCCCTTCCACACCATGTGGAGATAATACTTGCTCTGCTGATGAAGTCAACGAGACCCCTTCCACACCATGTGGAGATAATACTCATCGTGTAGCTGCAAATAAGGCCCTGTGGCCTCGCTGATATGTCACATACACTGGAGCACTGATATGCTCGGTCTCAGAAATGTCAAGCTGGCGTGAAGGCTCTCCCTCATCATGAACTACCTCGGGAGGCGGCTGTGGCCCTGCAAAGAAGTCACGGGAGATGAAATCCTCCCAAGCAACGCCCTGCTGTGTCAGCTGATGTACCACCATGATTTTGATCAGCGCGTAATGATATATACTGCTATGTTGCTGTGCTGGGGTCTTCTTTGGTACAAGAAATTTCATGTGCTCTATGTTGCGATACATGAAGTATGGAATGCTCATCATACGTACCCTCCTGAAATGCATCAGCAAACGGATATGGTACGCATAGAGGCGCGAGAATCTTCTCTCTCAACTGAAATATCGAATGATGAGTTTCATCAATGATCTCTGGTGACAAAATGAAGTTAACTCCGGCAAGGTTTACACGGCTATCATGTAAATGTAGAACAAATAGACGAGCTAGCTCATGATGATGCTGGGTTTGTGAAATCATGTCACAGTACTGGAAACATGAATGATGCTGAAAACAATCCATTGCAAGTGGGCAAGCTTGCAATTGAGCCAAAGAAGTTGGCTCCTCCCTGACATGCCTACCACTTTTGCCACTTTTGTGAGACCTCCATGGCACATTAACCTCTGCTGTGGAATCACTGTCATACTGTCATAAACTGAATCCATCTCTGACATGGCCCTGAAATCAAGATGTTTGCAAAATATATGCTGATATAGGTATGGTGAAAAACAAGAGTTTCAGTGTATGCTCAAATCCCAAATGTGTCACATGTGTATCAAAGTGTTATAGGAAAGCCACAATGATAAAGGTTCTGTCAAGTGAGTTTGAATGGAAAATAGTCACTGCTTTGACTACATGGGGATTTTGACAAGTGAGTAGGAAGGAGTATAATATAGTGTACAGCCCTTGAAATGATAGTTAGGCTTTGTCAATGGAGAATGGGAATAGTGAATATGGGACTGTGTTACAATATAAATGATAAACAGTGTGACAATGAAAATGGTAATGACAACAGTGATTTGAATAGGAGAGAGAGAGCATGAGGCTATGGTAAACCACAATCGATGACACCAATAATAATAGAGAGCATGAGCATATATTTCAATAACACAAGTATGGAAACCCCCATAATATCACTAACATGTCTTTCAAAACCCTAGGGAGTGATTTTAGAAATGAACATGGGGTTTATATTTCACCACATCAAACACTTGTTTTTCCATTTTCAAAATACCATAACATGTCCATGATTCACTAAGTAAGCATGAATAACTTACTTGCAAGCAAAATGAGGTAATTTGGCATGAATCTGGGCGAAGGAGTAAAATTTTTTGGCCCTGAAACTCTGCGCGCCGCGCACATGTCCAGTGCGCTGCACGCTGTGTATGCATGGGCCTGTGATTCCCAATGCGTCGTGCACCTTGTGTGCGCTGTGTGCCACCTGTATGCGCCGCACGCACTACCACTTCGATTTCCACGGCTTTGAAAAAAAGTTTTCGCCCTTCAACCCTCCAATTCGACCTTTGCTTTGGGAATTTGTGAAAATGACTTGTCCTCCATGGTTTATATAGGTTGAAAAATATCTCATAAGAATCAGATTTGATTTAAATTTTCTCCATAACCCACTTTGTAATGTTTGGAAATCTTGGCACTTTATCGTTTAATGCAATTCTGTGTTTTGGCTTTTCACTGTTTTTTTCTGAGTTTTGGACTGATGTAATGATTTTATTTTTGCAGGGATTTTGGAATTTTGACTTCGGAAAAGACCAGAGGCTTGCTTTGAACATTTTATGGTGGAACAAATAAAAAATTATTACAAAAAATAAAATTGACAGTTTCTAGTTCAAAACAGAGTTTTGGACTAGAAATGTCTTCAAATGTTTTTGAGAATAAAAATATGAAATAGGAACCTTTTCGAAACCATCCTCATGGCCTGCGAGCTTTTATTGCATGTAACAAAGGACTGAAAACCCTAAACTCTAGGACTAAAGACTCTTTTTGACGAAAATAATCATTTATGACCATGAATGACGTGACCTGAACTTTGATGATTTTTGAGGAGTTTTAATTAGCCCTGCAGGTACAAGCATGAGGAAACACAAGACGACCAGACCCTCTCGTTAGTCAATGGCATGCCCCTAGCGAAATGCAATGAAGTGAAGTGAGCGAGACACCTAAAAATGATATGAAAAAAGCAAAATGATCTCTGATGGAGGGCTGTAAGGACCGACTCTAACATTGGCTCCAATGGGGATGGTGGCTCCAAGGAGATGCCAAGAACGGAAAATCTCTGGAGGAGTCAGACAGTGCCTTCATCCATTGGGCGATGGAGTCATTATTTCAACAGATAACACAAAACCTTGGACACATTTATTGACTGAAAACTTGACTGAAAACTGACTGAAACTTGAGCAAAACTTACTCGATTTTCAAAATGAAAAGAATGATAAGACCAACTTGAAAAACCTCAAACCAACTAACCTCCATCTCCAGAATTATAGACTTCGCTCCGAGCCCTAGACTGAAGATGAGAGATCAGTACACACTTGCAATAAAACAGAAGTAGAACGATATATACAATGATGATGAAATCAGCAGAAAATACTCAGAAATAGTATCGCTTGAGCAGCCGACCATTGATCGGCCCTCCCGGACAATCATCCCCATTCATTTCCTTGAGAAGAAAGGCATTTTGACCACGATACGCTGCAATCTTAAAAGGACCCTTTCAAAGGTTTTCAAATTTTTTGTGCTTTCTCTTATCTTCATTTCTAGCATCCCACTTCAAAACCACCTCATCCAGATGGAACTTATCTGCTTTCGCCTTCCTGTCATAAATCTTCTTAATGTGCTCCTGCAAATTGAATGTATTTTGAAAGACCTCCTCCCATGTCTACTGTAAATGAATCATCTGATTTATCCTTCGCTGCATGGGATCTTCCTCACTACCTGATTCCTGAAGCAATTTGACTACTGGGACAGCAAGAGACGTGGGAAACATTGTGTCTACTCCATACAACAACTCGAAAGGAGACATGCCAATAGAATTTTTCTGACTTACCCTATCAGCCCAAAGTGCATTCACTAATTTCTTGTGCCAGCCTTTTTTATTGATTTCCAGCAATTTCTTAATGATGTTTACCAAAGACTTATTTGAAGATTCCGCCAAGCCATTTCCTTGCAGATGGTAGGCAGTCGAATGTCCCAAGCTGATGTTGTACTTATAGAAAAATTCAACCATCCTCTTTGACTTGAAGGCCGCTGCATTATCTGTGATTATCTTACTAGGACACCCAAAACGTGACAGAATATTATTTTCAAGAAAAGAAATAATTACTGCATCCGTGGCTTGTCGAGTGGGAATCGCCTCGATCCACTTCATGAAGTAATCCGTTGCTGTCAATATCCATCTATGCTGTCCTGACGATGCCAGATGGATTTACCCAATGAAATCCAATCCCCACTGTTGAACACTAACTTCAATTGGTTTAAGAGGCAGAGGTTGTAATTTCTGCTTCCCTTCGAAAATTTGACATTCGTGACAATTCTTAACAGCCTTATATACATTAGAAAATAAAGAAGGCCAATAGTAACCTGCTCTGAGAATCTTATTCGCTATGGTTTTCCAAAATAAATGGCCCCCACAATCTCCTCTATGAAATTCCTCCAAAACTCTTTTGGCTTCTTCCTCTACCAAACAATTCAATAACATTCCACCAGGGTCTTTCCAATATAATGCAAAATTCAATATGAAAAACTTTGCAGCCCTCAACTTCAAGGTTCTACTCTTATTTCTAGGCATCCCGGGAGGTGGAGACAAATTCTGAAGTACGTATAAAATGTCAGCATACCAAGGGGAAGAAACAAAAATATCAGATACCTGAAATGATATACTCTCCTCATCTTCATCAGACATGGCAGCGAACAAATTTATATCTAGAGCATGCAGATTTGTTTCAGCCATGAGCTTGGCTAGTCCTTTTCCTTTGATCAGTTTGGTTGGTTTAATCTCCACATCATATTACAATAACGCAGTGATCCACTTACCCCGTCTTCCCTCTGGATCTGCCTGTACCAAAACATCTTTAACTGCTGCGTTAGGAACGTAGGCTATAATGTGGGAATGCAGTATATACAAACAGAAATATTTCAAGGCCTTTACAAGAGAAAGTGCTTGTTTCTCAATAATGTTGTATTTCAACGCTCTGTCCCTTATAATCTGACTGAAAAAAGCAATGGGATTCTCAACTCCATCCCTTTTCTGCATTAAAACAGCTGCCAAAGTGTGCTCAGAAGCAAACGAAAACAAAATGAAGTCCTGTGTGTAGTTCGGGCTGATTAAAATAGGGGCTGAAGAAAGAGCTAACTTTACCAAATTGAATGATTTCACCACCTCTTTTGTCCACTTTACCTAACTGTCCTTTTTCAGCATGTTCGTGATTTCTCTAAGATGCTCAGCAAGATTTGGAATGAAGCGACGCAGAAAATTCATTTTACCATTAAATGACTGTATTTCTTTCTTGTTCCGGGGCTGTTCAATTTGCTGGATGGCTTCAACACGTGCAGGGTCAACATGACTATCGTATTTCGATATGATGTGGCCAAGGAGTTTTCCTTCATCCATGGCAAACAGGCTCTTTTTCGGATTCAGCGAAATGCCATATTTTCTGCACTTCTGGAAAACAACTTTCAAGTGATATAAATGTTCTTCCTCATAATTTGAAAACACAGTCAAATCATCAAGGTAAACAACCAAAAATACATTTTTCTCATTGGCGAAAGCCATGTCCATTGCACGCTGAAAAGTGGCACCTGCATTTTTCAAACCAAACGGCATCTTTGCATAATGAAACGTTCCCCATGGAGTGGTGAACGCAGTTTTGTCACGATCGTCCTCATGCACTAAAATTTGATTATATCCTGAATAGCCATCGAGTAGTGACATCCTTGATGCTCCAACTACTCGCTGCAATATATGGTCCATTTTTGGCAGCGGATAATTGTATTTTAATGATACCTTATTCAAATTTCTGTAATCGATACACAAACGGATCTCACCTGTCTTTTTCCTCACGGGCACCAAGTTTGATATCCAATCAGAAAATCTGATAGGTACAATGATTCCTGACTTATACAACCTATTTACCTCCTTTTCAATCGACGGTAGCAGCTTCAGATTGATTCTCCTCAACTTATGATGGAAAGGCTTCTGATTTGGTTTAACAGGGATAGTATGCTGAATTATATTAGTGTCATACGTTTTTAAATCTGAGTAATCCCATGTAAAAGCATTAGCAAATGAAGACAAAAATCTCACATACTCTGCTCTTACCTCTGGTGACAATGACTTGGATAACTTTACCATCTTGGGATTTTTAGCTGTCCCAATATTTACTTCTTCAACACCTTTTTGAGTCGGCCTCAATGTCAGTTTGTGGGCTACATCGTCTTGATCAAAGAGTTCCTCTAAAGGAATCAATCCTTTAGGAATGATGTTATCTTTAAGTTGAAACAATTCCATTTGATTTATTTGTATATCATCATTACCATCATCATGTTCTGTATCTATGGAGGTATCTTTAAACTTACCCTTATTTTGCATAAAATAACTAATCTCCTCGTCGTCCTAAAAAACTTGCCAACATCTCTGATTGTTCGGAACGGTTGGGCGGTGCTTCACATGGATCTCGAAATTGTTGCTGGAATTCATTGGGATTTTTAAATTACTTGCTACCTTAGCAAGTCCATCAGCAACACCATTTTGGATGCGAGGCACACACGTCAAGGTATAATCTGAGAATAACTTCAAAATGTCTAAAACTGCATTATGGTAAGCCCTCATGCGAGGATGCTTGGCTTGAAACTCACCCTTTACCTGTTTTATCACCAACTCCGAATCACCATAGACTGCAATTCTTTTCGCTTTCAGCTTTCTTAGAATCTTTAGGCCAGCAATCAGAGCCTCATACTCCGCCTCATTGTTAGAAAAGTCAAATGCTAGTTTGTAGGAACATACTCTCACATTGCTCGGTACCTTATTCAGAGCGGAAAATGGACTGCGTATCCAAACACCAATTCCAGCACCATCACTACCCACTACGCCATCGAAATCCATGGTCCAAAGACCATCTTCATCCTCTTCTAAGTGCTGAAATTGCGCCAGCTCTGTTTTTTCTGTTTGCTGCCCATCGTCTTTAGCTGATTGCTCAACAGTATCTTGCTTTTCTCGTCTTTCTTTCTGCAGAAATTCTCTAAAATTCTCAGTGATCTCTGGTATATCTTCTTCCTGAACTAACTAACTATGTATATCATTAAAACTATCAGCAAAAAAAACAAAAGACTCTAAGTCGGTATGTACATAATTTACAGGATGATTGATTGGTTTCTCCTTGCTTGTTATCATGTATTTCATCTTCTGCTCTCGATATAACTTTCTCATTTGGCCAAAGACAAGAATTGTTGCATAGGAGAAATCTAACTGTAGTGTACCTTTCAACTTTGCTCCCCAAGATCTAGAAAGGAGCATCCCAAATCGAGGAGGAATGTCTGCCACAACCACGTCCATCAAGACATTCTTCACACGAATCTGATCTAAACTTGCAACCAAATCTTTGATGAGTCTGATACATCTCACGTGACTGGAATCAAATGAATACAAATCATGGTATTTCCTTGTAATATCTAAACCCAACTTTTCCATGATCGCCTTTGGCATAAGATTGTGCGAAGCACAAGAATCGAACATGGCATT
Organism: Pinus albicaulis; assembly: GCA_034641835.2. NCBI lineage: Eukaryota > Viridiplantae > Streptophyta > Pinopsida > Pinales > Pinaceae > Pinus > Pinus albicaulis. The sequence continues at coordinate 125,029,656 of CM076572.1, read as the reverse complement.
GTGCAATACATATTCATGCAACCTCAAACTGATATAAAAGCGAGGAACATCACTGTCAAGGGACTTACCATCTAAAGCAGGCCCAAATATCAATTCAGGTTGATCATCTTCAATATTTACCGTGTCAAACATTGGATCAAAATTTAGAATTTTAGAGACTTGACCTCGATAACTACTTTTCTTCATAATTTCTATCAAAGAAATAGATACCTTCAATTTAGAAATTTCAATCTCTAAACTAAAAGTTGAAACCCTTTCAACTTCTTTTACCGAAACTTCTTTCTTTTCAGCCTTATCTTTCATCATGTTTGGCTGATTTGACTTTTCTACTGATGATGATTTGTTAGCTGTGGGATCAATCGTCTCTTTTCCTTTCTTCTGTGGTATAGGTGAGTCCATATTTGGTGCTGAAGCCTCTTTTCTCTTCTGAATTGGGTTTATGGGCACATCTCTATTTCTCAATGAGTATTTCTTCTGTTGAGCGAACAAAGCATTCATATACCCTCTTTGGTATTCATCTGATTCTTCCTCCAGAGCTGCATCATTTGCTAAAATGAAATCCTCATCTTTCTGTGCAGCTGAAATTTCTCCATATTCTTCATCCTCAGTGATGTAAATGGGCAGATCATCGGGAGTAAAAAAGTGGTTTTTCTCCCCTATTACATCATCGTCATCGTCTGAATCTTGACTCACAAAATTCTGCAGAAGAGGTGTTTTAACTTGCTGCTGGGCTGCCAGCTCTTGTGCTCTCTGTTCATGCTGCTTAATTCTGAACTGTGGCTACTGCTGGCCACGGTAGTTGGGATTACGAATCTGCGTTTCTGGTTTATTAAGCGTCATTCTTTTGAACATTTTTTCCATCTCACGAAGCAAGTGTTGTTCTAATGTAGATGTGGAAGCTTCTTCTTTTATGGTCACTCTCTTCTCTACTTTCAACCTGGCTCTCTTACCATTCAGATTCGCCTCAACACTAACAGCAATCTTCTGCATATCTTCCAAGCTAGGCGGATCTCTGTCTCGTAGTGAATAAGCCATCTCCGGATCGAAACCATCCAGGAATTTAAGGAGAGTTGACTTTCTAGATGGTCTTAAGCCATCTGGAATTGCATTATACACTGTATTGAATTTGATAATATAGTCCTGAACGGGCTCACCAGGATTACGCTTGATGCTGGTATACCCAGAAGTAATTTGCAACGGATCTTTTTTCATCTCCCACCAATCTAGGAATTGTGTCTGAAGCTCTTGTAATGTATTGATACTTACGGGCTGTAGAGCTCTAAACCATTTACAAACCTCTCCTCCAAAAGTCTGGGCGAACAACCGCATGGACACATTCTCTTCATCTATTTCATGTAGGTCCAAGAAATCTGTCATTCTAACAATATGATGCTGAGGAGACACACTATATGGACTGCCATCAAATATTGGAATCTTACTCTGATAATCAGCGGGCATAGGATCCATATTTGCAGGTAAAACAAGAGGTGCGAATCTAGCAGCCATGACTCTTGGCGGATTTATAAACTGATGTCTTGTAGAAACAGGTGGAATGGGAGCAGTAGATGGACGAGGTGTATGCGGTGGAGATGGAGGAGGAACTAATGCTGATTGCTGATCAGAGATCTCAGGCTCTACGGGAATGGTAGGGATAAAGGGAGGTTCAGTGGGAATCCGTGAACCGGATGCAATTTCAGATGGCCCAAGATTTTGTGAAGCAGATTCAATGAATTCAGGAATGTTGCTTGCCATAATGGAGTTTTGAAGATTCATAATATAATTATCAATAGATCTATTTTCTTGTTCAACTTCTAGATACTTGATGAACTCAGGATTGATGACGGTAGAACCAGTGGCACTTTCAGATTTGGTTTCAAACAATGATAACTCGAACTGATCGTAAAACTCAATATCTTCAATGTATTAAAAAACAGTGGGGTATGAGTGAGATTTGACCAAAGGAATGATGGGAGCTTCTCGACGGAAAATTCTTGGGATTAGGTTGGGGTTTTCATATACTGGAGGCGGATTTGGATCAGGATTTGATTTGGTATGCCTTTTTGAAGCCAGTGTATTGATCTATTCAAGAAAAAATTCAAAGGACACAATAGATTATTTTCAGCCTATCGACTTCTAGACTCAATCATCCAAAATTCTAGAACGAATAAGTATACTGGGGTAATTTTCAAATTAAGTGTTGCATTCACAAGCTACCCGGAGATCGATTGAAGCAGCGTTTATCTACTTCCGCTTATGCATGGCAAAAGTTTCTCGAAAGCTACCTGGCGTGACTTCAGACTCCGTCCATAACTCATGAAATGAACACATCAAAAAGCAAACCATTGATATTATTTCCCCAGTATGGTCGCCACTATGTTAGCGCTCGAATCTACCTTAGGCTGAAATAAGGTAAAACTCAAAGCAACATCAAACCAAGCTCAGCCTCGTAGCTAGCCCTACGAGGACAGGAGAGGGCTCTCTCCGTGTCTATCTCAGCAAAAAATCTTCAAAGGGGCTGAGATGACTTATAATGAAAACCGATTTTAGGCTAGTAAAGAGATAGGAAGGTTTGATTTTGATTTTTTGGGTTTTCGTTTGAAAAATGGGAAAAAAAATTTTGGGCTCAGGGATGAGGCCAGATCTTTGCAGAATTCGAGTTGGGGCGAGGTAGGCAGTAGTCTTGATGCTTTTTGATCATGTATATGGATGGATCAGAATTACAAGGAGCTGAATAGGGAAAGGGAGAACAAGGATCCTCTCCAAACTGGCGAAAACATATAAAACTAAACAAATTTAAAGGGAGAGCACTGGAATCAATGGATTCAACCTCATTTACTCATTCATTTAGTTTCAGAAGCAAAAGAAGGGAATGGAATACATTAAACATTAAAGAACTTACAAATAACTAAGATAACACACCATCAAAACTGAAAGCCACAAGAATCCCAACAGGTGCTGCAAAACCTCTAATCTTTCCTTAGCCAAAATGTAAAAAATATGTACAATAGTGTGCCAAACTTCTCCCAAGAGTCCAACCTGTAGAATGTCTCAGAAATTACATCATATATACCATCCTAACCCCTTCCCATGCCTCTAGGGGTGGAATTCCTCCTTCTAGGAGCAGTTTCAACCAATTCTAAACAAGGAGCTAGAATCTAGGCAGCCAAACAACTTGCCTCTAAAAGGAAGGAAACTAATTCTTTCACTCGATTTTCACTTTTTTGGGAGTGAATCATATAGAACAGTTAAATTTAAATCAAAGTTACATTACAACCAAAAAATTACATCAATATAACTCAAAAATTACATCCACAATCAAAACTGGTCCAACTGGCCGAAATCCTGAGCTGGAAAATGAAAAATTGACCAAAAATCTCTATGCATTGGGCACCTTTCAGCCTGCTTTTGGGGCACTTAATGGCATAAAAATCAAGATCATGATAGCTTGTTGGAAAGCCCTGGATGTTTGCGATCCAACCCAAGTGGAATTTCCCAATTTGGAGCTCATTTACCCCTCCAAAACTTCATTCTCCCACAAGTACTTCCTGCTGGTGCAAAAGGTGGGAGAAAGGTGACTTTCATGGTGTTTTTGGCCCTTTTGATCATCCAGAACTTGGTGAAATGCTTCGGCCAATTCTAAGAATGCATGAATTATCATGAAAAATCCAAAAATATAAATTTTTCCTCCATCAAGTGTCCCAATCATAAGTGCGCATTGTGACGCGCTACGCGTTGGGCTGAAAAACCTGTTTTGAGACCAAAATTTTCCAAAATGACAAAAACTTCTCCAAATTTTCTGAAATTCAGAGCTAAGATTCCCAATCATGCCTCATTCTCATCCAATGAAGCCTCGGCCAAAATCTGGAGTGGATCAGGCCTCTTTCGTCGTTTCAGTGCTCTTCTCAGCCTTCTCTTCAGAATCTTCATTTTTGCTTTGCAGACATGCATGCAGGCCCAATAATGACCTTTCATATGATGGAGCATGTCTTTGTCTCTATTGGCCTTTGCCAAAAGATTCTCTAGATGAATGTTAACATGCATAAGTTCGGTCTCTCGCTCAATTGGTGTCATGTCACCAGGTCTCTTCCGGGCCTGTTAGCGCTCAAATCTACCTCAGGCTGAAATGAAGTAAAACTCAAGGCTACATCAAACCACGCTCAGCCTCGTAGCTAGCCCTACGAGGACAGGAGAGGGCTCTCTCTGTCAATCTCAAGAAAATGAGCAATAGGATGCGAGATGACTTACAATAAGAACTGATTTTAGGCTAGTAAAGAGATAGGTATGTTTGATTTTTTTGTTTTTGGGTTTTCGCTGGAGAAATGGGAAAACAGATTTTGGGTCCGGGGATAAAGTCAGACCTTTGCAGATTTCGAGTTGGGGCGAGGTAGGTGAATGTCTTGATGCTTTTGATTGAATATATGGACAGATCAGACCGACGAGGAGCTGAAGAGGGCAAAGAAGAACTTGGATCCTCTCCAAACAGTCGAAAAACATATAGAACTAACTGAATTCAAAGGCAGAGCATTGTAAACAATGGATTCAACCTCATCTACTCATTCAATTTAGTTCAGAAGCATATGAAAGGATGGCATACATTTAAACATGAAGAAACTTACAGTAAACAAAGAGGAAACACCATCAAGAACAGAACACCACAAGGATCCCAACAAGTGCCGCAAAACCTCTGATCTTTCCTTAGCAAAAATATGAAAAATATGTACAATGATATCAAAAGTCTCCCAAGAGTCCAAACTCTCCAACCTCTCAAAATGATTGAGAAATTACATCATATAGAGCATCCTAACCCCTTCCCACACCTCTAGGGGTCGAATTCCTCCTTCAGGGGTCAGTTTCAACCAAATTCTAATCAAGGAACTAAAATCTAGGCAGCTAACAACTTGCCTCTAAAAGAGTGGAAACTGATTCATTTACATGATTTTCACTTTTTTAAGAGTGAATATTCTAGAATAGGTAAAAATGAACCAAAGTTACATGCCAAACATAAATTTACATCATAATAACTCAAAAATTTCATCCCCAAGCAAAACTGGTCCAAACTGGCCGAAAATCTAAGCTGGCAGTTGAAAATTCAGCAAAAATTTAAGTGGGTCGCATTTGAGCCGAGTGGGTCGCATTACTTTCAGCCTGAATTTGAGGTACTTCCCGGCATCCAAATTGAGCTCATGATAGCTCGTTGGAAAGCCCTGGATGTTGAATATCCAACCCAAGTGGAATTTCCGAATTTGGAGCTCATTTGACCCTCCAAAACTTCTTTCTCCCAGAAGTACTTCCTGCTGGTGCAAAAGGTGGCCGCAAGGTGGTTTTCATGGTGTTTTTGAGCTCTTTGACCATCCAGAATCTGATGAAATGCTTAGGTAATGTCTGAGGATGCATAAATTACCATGAAAAATCCAAAAATGCAAAAAATTCCTTCAGCGAGTGTCCCGAAAAAAAGTGAGCATATGAGTGCGAGACCCACTTAACTAAAAAACCTGTTTTTAGACCCAAAAAATTTCAAAATGACAAAATTTTCTCCGAATTTGCTCAAATTCGGAGTGAAGACCCTCCATCATGTATCTTTCTCAGCCAACGAAGCCTCGGCCAAAATCCGGAGTGGATCAGGCCTTTTCCGCCGTTTTAGTGCTTCGCTCAACCTCCTCTTCAGAATCTTCATTCTCACTTTGCAAACATGCATGCGACCGCAATAATGGCCTTTCATGTGACAAAGCATGTCTTTGTCTCTATCATGATCCTGTGAATGTACCTACGCTGATGAAGAAGGCGAGACCCCTTCCACGCCATGTGGAGATAGTACTCGCGTTGCTGATGAAGTCAACGAGACCCCTTCCACCCCGGGTGGAGATAGTACTCGTCGTGATGTTGAAACAAAGCTCTGTGGCTTCTCTGATATGTTACCACTACTGTTGCACTGCTATGCTCCATCTCAGTGCATCAACCTCAACGATTGAGTCACTGTCCGACTCCTGCTCATACTCTGACTTCTGTCTCTGACATGGCTTTGAATGAGATATTTGCAATATGTATATATTGATATAGATGCAGTGATGTCAAAGTTTCAATGCATTCTCAAAACCAAAATATATTGCATATGTACCAAAGCATCATAGGAAACACACAATGGTAATAGCTCTGTTTAGGTGGATTGGGATAAAAGAACAGTCTCTGTTTTGATTACAAGTGGATTTTGACAAATGAGTACTAAGTGCAAAATGTGGGGTGCAGCCTTTAAAATACTGGATAAAATTTGTCAAAGGGAACAATGAGTATAAGACTGTGTTTGTCAATGGGAAGTGAGACACAATGTGACAATGATCACAGTGAAACAAAAAGCCATAACAGTGGTAAAATAATGATGATGACAACAGTGGTAGAATGAGTGTGAGGGCAGTGAGACTTTGACAATATATGCTGAGGTATATATATCAACCATACAAGGTGGGAAAACCTTCACAAAACCATCCATATGTATTTAAAAGCCTAAGGAATAAATCTTCCATGAATATAGGGTTTCACCTCTCCATTCAAATAAATCAATTTTCCCACTTCAAGACATCACAACCATATTTAAAATCTACTGAGCATTGATTGAAAACCTGTTTGAAAGCAGCTGGAGTCGATTCCACATGAATCTGGGCGTAAATATGACTTTTCTGGGCTCTGTTTTTAAGTGGGTCGCATCTCCCTCAAGTGGGTCACATGCCACAAGTGGGTCTCATGCGTTCAAATTTACACTGGCCAAAACGCACAAGTGGGTCGCATCTGCCAAGTGGGTCGCATCCCCCTCAAGTGGGTCGCATGCCTCTTGCCACATAGTGCATTTTGCAGGAAGATTTTGGAGGCCTTCCCGGTGTCCAAATTGGGCGTGTGATAGCCCGTTGGAAATATATTGGAGTCTACTTTCCAACACAAGTGGAATTATGCAATTTGGATTTCATTTACCCTGTAAAAAGTCAAATATCCCAACACTAGTCAAAATGAGCAGAATGAGGCTGCCTCAAGGCAGAGCGCTGTTGCAGTCAACTTTTGAAGGTCTTCCTCAACTCCAAATTGAGCTCATGATAGCTCATTGGAAAGATATTTGTGTCTAGTTATCATTTGACTCATCAAGAAAGTCATTTAGCCAACCATGCTAGGAGAAAGATTGATTTTCCCAAGGTCACTTCAGAGGTGCATTCAATTCTCCTGAGGCAACGATATTTTTGATATTTCTCTAAAACCATGATACCTGTGTAAAAAGTGAAAGATTTTTTTCTTCCTTGGGATGTTGTGGACAAAAACCTCTCTCATTTTTCTAAAATTCATCTTTTATTGCTCTAAAACATCTTTTGAGTGAAACTTACCCCGATGTGTGAAACAAGGAATTTTGTCGAAATGAAGTGAAATGAAGGGGATAAGGGGCTTCTAAATTCTTGGGGAAATTTTGGGAAGTAGGGAGGGATGTTAGGAAGTAGGGGAAAGTGTAATCACAGAGATTGAGTGAGGGGAAGGAGTCCAAAAGGGCAAAACACAGGCCTAGCCTAGAAAATTGCCAAGTTGTGGCTAGAAACTAGGGTTTGTGCAAAAATGAGGAATTTGGGGGATCTCAGTGATGGGAAGTGTTTAATAAGGTATATTAAGGATAGGGTAAGGTGTGTGAACATCAGGATACAATTTTTTCCGATGATTTGACCATCCAAGAGGAATTACCTCCAAAACCCTAGGAGAGGGAAATGGACCTTACCTAGGCACAACTGAAGCATGAACGAGGTGTAAAATGACCCAACGGAGCTTGACATGATGATGAAAATCCTATGAATGATGGTACACTCAGCTGAATGGTGACATGGACTGACATTTGGACAAATTTGAAAAGAGTGAAAACCAACCCTAGACCTAATGCCTAGTGATCAAATTTTGCTTGAAGACTCTTTGAAATGACAAAATTTGACCTTGACACCTTAAAATAACTTTGTAAGAGCATGTTTGATCACTGGAGGAAGGCTGCAAAGGCTGACTCTAACATTGGCTCCAATGGGGATGGTAGCTCCTTGGAGGTGCCAAGAACGACAGATCTTTGGGAGAGCAGACCAGTGCCTTCATCCATTGGGCGATGGAATCATTATTTGAACAGATAACACAAAACCTTTGACACATTTATTGAATGAAAACTTGACTGAAAACTGACTGAAACTTGACTGAAACTTGACTCAAACCGACTCGATGGAAAAATGAAATAACTTGAAAAAACTGACTCAACAGACCAAACAAAAATGACTTATGACTGACTTAAAACAAGACTTTACAAAGCTTTTGGAAAAAAGGCAGCAATCCATCAAGATTTGGAATCATGATGACAACCACCTGCATACTAATGAAATATGTACAATCATATATAATTGGCTTTCCAATGTAACCAGTCAAGCAGATGCCTTGCTAACTGATTCTCCCGATCAAATCTCCTGGTCAACAATACAAACTGATAACTGGGCATCCAAAAACATAGCTGACCATGATCTCCTTCATCACTGAACACTGCAATAATCACTTTCACTGCTGACTGTAACAAATCTGCCATTGGATCCTGAAAAACATGAAGATTTACCTCCTGCTGAAAAAACAAGGTGTCCTTTGCTTCTAATTCTGATCTTCCTTCATCGTGTACTTCAGTAACAATATGTTCCTGGGCTTCGAAAAACTCTGAACAAGTAGATGAGCAGATCTCCTCTTGTAAAAACATTTCAACACATGAAACATATGAAGAAGAAACTGAAAGGGAATCTTGAATGATCTGATCTTCTGTAGTCTGAAAATATGCTAGGCCATCTTCATATGATATCACAACCAGATTATCATGTTCCTTATTACATTTATCAAGCATAAGAAAAGAGACTTCAGCTGATTCCTGATGCTCAAACATGATATCTCTATCATCTACCAATGATTCATCCAAAGGAACTTCTTTACTTACTTGAACGGAGATGTCATCTTGTTTTGCATAAACTGACTGAATTACCTCATCATGAAGGCTGTGTTCTAATGAACTGAAAACATTTGAGTCCATACCTTTGTCTTCTTCATTGCAGATGAACTCAACAGCAAAGTTCTCCTTTTCAGGATTCAGCACAAGGTATTCTTGGTCATTATAATCTGAATCTGGATCTGATATGACTGAGTGGAAATTATCACAATTTTCATTTGAAACTTGAATTTCCGGCATGCTGTCTTCTTCTGTGGGCAGATCTGAAACAAGCTCTTCTCTCTCATCATCTTCAGCCATATGACAAATTTCAACCTGCTGATCTTTAAGTCTACTTACCGGACTGTCATCCTTTTCAGAAAAGGAAGAAGTTCCACCATCACCTTCTTGACCATGTGCACACTGCAGATCTGCGTTAACTTGAGCTGGAACAAGACCTCTCAAAAGTAGATCTATCCCATCTTCAGACAGAGGAGATAATACCCTTTGTTTTCTTTTGCTCAAACAGTGATTGTCTTCATTCATTTCAAGTGAAGGAGTATACAAATTTTCCTCATACTGCTGATCCATTTCATGTAATTCCTGTTCACTGTCAAAATGCAAAATTCCTTCATCTTCTACCACACTAAAATCTTGATCCTGCTGCAAATTTTCATGATCATCTTTATGCTGCTGAAATGGATTTTCATATAGGGCTTCCATGATCTCATCATCCATGAAATTATCATCTTCATAATATTTCTCAAGGCTTTCAATAAAAGTAGAAGCATGTTTGCAACAGTCATGAACTAATTTTAATGATGGATAAGATACTTGATATCTTTCAATGAACAGGGCATGAAAATCCTTTAAACAGTAAATACAGGCCAGCGGCAAATTTTCATACCAAGATTGGGCTTCACCTTCCAGAGTGGCCAGGAATATCTTCATCAAACAATCTTCAGGAAAATCCACTTTTAACTTGCGAATATGCATGTGAAATCTAACCAGATGTAAAGCAGCATCTTTCTTACCATCATTGTTAAACGTAGGCAGATTCCTTGACCAATCTACCTTGGGCATCTTATTCGGAAAACCTGGAATGTGATCTCGGCTCATGGGAGCATATCTTCTTGTGATTCGGTCCATCTTGAAAATCTGACAGCTACTGATCTGCCTGCAGTGAAGTCACCATGAAGCATTGATTTCTGGATTTGTTCAGTGAATGAAGTCACCAGGTGAATGATTTCAGCCTTGCGATGTCTGACCGTTGTTCACCATCAACGATCAGATCTGAACTTGATACATGTACTGGGGCAATTTACAAGTTAAATACTACGATTACAAGTTATACCGGAGATCGACTGAAGCAGCGTTTATCTACTTCGATGATGCATAGCAACAGCGTTTCGAAGGCTACCTGGCGTGACTTCAGACTCCGTCTATAACAAGCAAACGTTTTGAGTTTCTCCCCAGTATGGTCGCCACTATGTTAGCACTCAAATCTACCTCAGGCTGAAATGAAGTAAAACTCAAGGCTACATCAAACCACGCTCGGCCTCGTAGCTAGCCCTACGAGGACAGGAGAGGGCTCTCTCCGTCAATCTCGAGAAAATAAGCAATAGGATGCGAGATGACTTACAATAAGAACTGATTTTAGGCTAGTAAAGAGATAGGTATGTTTGTTTTTTGGTTTTTTGGGTTTTCGCTGGAGAAATGGGAAAACAAATTTTGGGTCCGGGGATAAGGTCAGACCTTTGCAGATTTCGAGTTGGGGCGAGGTAGGTGAATGTCTTGATGCTTTTGATTGGAATATATGGACAGATTAGACCGACGAGGAGCTGAAGAGGGCAAAGAAGAACTTGGATCCTCTCCAAACAGTTGAAAACATATAGAACTAGCTGAATTCAAAGGCCGAGCACTGTAAACAACGGATTCAACCTTATTCACTCATTCAATTTAGTTCAGAAGCATATGAAAGGATGGCATACATTTAAGCATGAAGAAACTTACAGTAAACAAAGAGGAAACACCATCAATAACATAACACCACAAGGATCCCAACAAGTGCCGCAAAACCTCTGATCTTTCCTTAGCCAAAATATGAAATAATATGTACAATGATATCAAAAGTCTCCCAAGAGTCCAACCTCTCCAACCTCTGAAAATGATTGAGAAATTACAATATATAGATCACTCTAACCCCTTCCCACACCTCTAGGGGTCGAATTCCTCCTTCAGGGGTTAGTTTCAACCAAATTCTAATCAAGGAACTAAAATCTAGGCAGCTAACAACTTGCCTCTAAAAGAGTGGAAACTGATTCATTTACATGATTTTCACTTTTTTGAGAGTGAATCTTCTAGAATAGGTAAAAATGAACCAAAGTTACATGCCAAACATAAATTTACATCATAATAACTCAAAAATTTCATCCCCAAGCAAAACTGGTCCAAACTGGCCGAAAATCTGAGCTGGCAGTTGAAAATTCAGCAAAAATTTAAGTGGATCGCATTTGAGCCGAGTGGGTCGCATTACTTTCGGCCTGAATTTGAGGTACTTCCTGGCATCCAAATTGAGCTCATGATAGCTCGTTGGAAAGCCCTGGATGTTGATTATCCAACCCAAGTGGAATTTCCCAATTTGGAGCTCATTTGACCCTCCAAAACTTCTTTCTCCCAGAAGTACTTCCTGCTGGTGCAAAAGGTGGCAGCAAGGTAGTTTTCATGGTGTTTTTGAGCTTTTTGACCATCCAGAATCTGATGAAATGCTTCGGTAATGCCTGAGGATGCATAACTTACCATGAAAAATCCAAAAATGCAAAAATTTCCTTCAGCAAGTGTCCCAAAAAAAAGTGAGCATATGGGTGTGAGACCCACTTAACTGAAAAACCTGTTTTTAGACCAAAAAATTTCAAAATGACAAAATTTTCTCCGAATTTTCTCAAATTCGGAGCGAAGATCCTCCATCATGTATCTTTCCCAGTCAACGAAGCCTCGGCCAAAATCCGAAGTGGATTAGGCCTTTTCCGCCGTTTTAGTGCTTCGCTCAACCTCCTCTTCAGAATCTTCATTCTCGCTTTGCAAACATGCATGCGAGCCCAATAATGGCCTTTCATGTGACGAAGCATGTATTTGTCTCTATCATGATCCTGTGAATGTACCTACGCTGATGAAGAAGGCGATACCCCTTCCACGCCATGTAGAGATAGTACTCGCGTTGCTGATGAAGTCAACAAGACCCCTTCCACCCCGGGTGGAGATAGTACTCGTCGTGATGTTGAAACAAAGCTCTGTGGCTTCTCTGATATGTTACCACTACTGGTGCACTGCTATGCTCCATCTCAGTGCATCAATCTCAACGATTGAGTCACTGTCCGACTCCTGCTCATACTCTGACTTCTGTCTCTGACATGGCTTTGAACGAGATATTTGCAATATGTATATATTGATATAGATGCAGTGATGTCAAAGTTTCAATGCATTCTCAAAACCAAAATATATTTCATATGTACCAAAGAATCATAGGAAACACACAATGGTAATAGCTCTGTTTAGGTGGATTGGGATAAAAGAACAGTCTCTGTTTTGACTACAAGTGGATTTTGACAAATGAGTACCAAGTGCAAAATGTGGGGTGCAGCCTTTAAAATACTGGATAAAATTTGTCAAAGGGAACAATGAGTATAAGACCATGTTTGTCAATGGGAAGTGAGACACAATGTGACAATGATCCCAGTGAAACAAAAAGCCATAACAGTGGTAAAATAATGATGAAGACAACAGTGGTAGAATGAGTGTGAGGGCAGTGAGATTTTGACAACATATGCAGAGGTATATATATCAACCAAACAAAGTGGGAAATCCTTCACAAAAACATCCATATGTATTTAAAACCCTAGGGAATAAATCTGCTATGCATATAGGGTTTCACCTCTCCATTCAAATAAATCAATTTTCCCACTTCAAGACATCACAACCATATTTAAAATCTACTGAGCATTGATTGAAAACATGTTTGAAAGCAGCTGGAGTCGATTCCACATGAATCTGGGCGTAAATATGACTTTTCTGGGCTCTGTTTTTAAGTGGTTCGCATCTCCCTCAAGTGGGTCGCATGCCACAAGTGGGTCGCATGCGTTCAAATTTACACTGGCCAAAACGCACAAGTGGGTCGCATCTGCCAAGTGGGTCGCATCCCCCTCAAGTGGGTCGCATGCCTCTTGCCACATAGTGCATTTTGCAGGATGATTTTGGAGGCCTTCCCGGTGTCCAAATTGGGCTTGTGATAGCTCGTTGGAAATATCTTGGAGTCTACTTTCCAACACAAGTGGATATATGCAATTTGGATTTCATTTACCCTATAAAAAGTCAAATCTCCCAACACTAGTCGTAATGAGCAGAATGAGGCTGGCTCAAGGCAGAGCGCTGTTGCAGTCAACTTTTGAAGGTCTTCCTGAACTCCAAATTGAGCTCATGATAGCTCATTGGAAATATATTTGTGTCTAGTTATCATTTGACTCATCAAGCAAGTCATTTAGCCAACCATGCTAGGAGAAATCTTGATTTACCCAAGGTCACTTCAGAGGTGCATTCAATTCTCCTGAGGCAACGATATTTTTGATATTTCTCTAAAACCATGATACCTGTGTAAAAAGTGAAAGATTTTTTTCTTCCTTGGGATGTTGTGGACAAAAACCTCTCTCATTTTTCTAAAATTCATCTTTTATTGCTCTAAAACATCTTTTGAGTGAAACTTACCCCGATGTGTGAAACAAGGAATTTTGTCGAAATGAAGTGAAATGAAGGGGATAAGGGGCTTCTAAATTCTTGGGGAAATTTTGGGAAGTAGGTAGGGATGTTAGGAAGTAGGAGAAAGTGGAATCACAGAGATTGAGTGAGGGGAAGGAGTCCAAAAGGGAAAAACACAAGCCTAGCCTAGAAAATTGCCAAGTTGTGGCTAGAAACTAGGGTTTGTGCAAAAATGAGGAATTTGGGGGATCTCAGTGATGGGAAGTGTTTAATAAGGTAGATTAAGGATAGGGGAAGGTGTGTGAACATCAGGATACAAGTTTTTCCGATGATTTGACCATCCAAGAGGAATTACCTCCAAAACCCTAGGAGAGGGAAATGGACCTTACCTAGGCACAACTCAAGCATGAACGAGGTGTAAAATGACCCAACGGAAATTTAAATGATGATGAAAACCCAGTGAATGATGGTACACTCAGCTGAATGGTGACATGGACTGACATTTGGACAAATTTGAAAAGAATGAAAACCAACCCTAGACCTAATGCCTAGTGATCAAATTTTGCTTGAAGACTCTTTGAAATGACAAAATTTGACCTTGACACCTTAAAATCACTTTGTAAGAGCATGTTTGATCACTGGAGGAAGGATGAAAAGGCTGAATCTAACAGGGCCCATTGTCGATCTTCACGGATTCGCTACAGCTCTACAAGTGTGTGCTGATCCTCTAGCTATTTGTTACACTGCTCCAGGTAGTTTATCACCCACTGAGATTTATGCAACTTAACATTCAACTTGTCAATCTCGGCCTTCTTCTCCTGGATGATCTCTTTTAGTTTCGAGCTAAGAGAGCTGTCATCAACATCGATGTGTGTAAAGTCAGTGTCTCGGCCTCCTGAAGGGCCCTCATTGTGCATAGGCCTCTTGCCTCTATCCTGAACCTGTACCTGTGCTGATGAATAAGGTGAGACCCCTTCCACAACATGTGGAGATAATACTCACTCTACTGATGAAGTCAACGAGACCCCTTCCACACCATGTCGAGATAATACTCGTCGTGTACCTACAAATAAGGCCCTGTGGCCTCGCTAATATGTCACATACACTGGAGCACTGATATGCTTGGTCTCAGAAATTTCAAGCTGGCGTGAAGGCTCTCCCTCATCATGAACTACCTCGGGAAGCGGCTGTGGCACTGCAAAGAAGTCACGGGAGATGAAATCCTCCCAAGTAATGCCCTGTTGTGTCAGCTGATGTACCACCATGATTTTGATCAGCGTGTAATGATATATGCTGCTATGATGTTGTGCTGGGGTCTTCTTTTGTACAAGAAATTTCATCCGCTCTATGTTGTGATACATGAAGTATGGAATGCTGATCATACGTACCCTCGTGAAATGCATCATCAAACGGATATGGTATGCATAGGGGCGCAATAATCTGCCCTCGCAACTGAAATATCGAATGATGAGTTTCATCAATGGTGCGAACTCATCCTTCAGAAATCTGAATGGAAATACCCTGCTTAGCTGCCTCATATACCCAAGTTTGATGTATGGCTCATAGTAGGATTTCTCTAGCTACTGTATTTTGTTCCATTCCTCTCCTATGTTTCGTATCTCGGTGGCCTGAGTAATGGTCTCTGGTGACAGAATGAAGTTAACTCCGGTAAGGTTTACACGACTATCATGTAAATGTAGAACAAATAGACGAGCTAGCTCATGATGATGCTGGGTTTGTGAAATCATCTCACAGTACCGGAAACATGAATAATGCTGAAAACAATCCATTGCAAGCGGGCAAGCCTGCAATTGAGCCAAAGAAGTAGACTCCTCCCTGACATGCCTACCACTTTTGCCACTTTTGTGAGACCTCTGTGGCACATTAACCTCTGCTGTGGAATCACTTTCATACTGTCATAAACTGAATCCGTCTCTGACATGGCGCTGAAATCAAGATGTTTGCAAAATATATGCTAATATAGGTATGGTGAAAAACAAGAGTTTTAGTGTATGCTCAAATCCCAAATGTGTCACATGTGTATCAAAGTGTTATAGGAAAGCCACAATGATAAAGGTTCTGTCAAGTGAGTTTGAATGGAAAACAATCACTGCTGTGACTACATGGGGATTTTGACAAGTGAGTAGGAAGGAGTATAATGTAGTGTATAGCCCTTGCAATGATAGTTAGGCTTTGTCAATGGAGAATGGGAATAGTGAATATGGGACTGTGTTACAATATAAATGATAAACAGTGTGACAATGACAATGGTAATGACAGCAGTGATTTGAATAGGAGAGAGAGAGCGTGAGGCTATGGTAAACCACAAGCAATGACACCAATAATAATAGAGAGCATGAGCATATATTTCAATAACATAAGTCTGGAAACCCCCATAATATCACTAACATGTCTTTCAAAACCCTAGGGAGTGATTGTAGCAATGAACATGGGGTTTATATTTCACCACATCAAACACTTGTTTTTCCATTTTCAAAATACCATAACATGTCCATGATTCACTAAGTAAGCATGAATAACTTACTTGCAAGCAAAATGAGGTAATTTGGCATGAATCTGGGCGAAGGAGTAAAAATTTTTGGCCCTAAAACTCTACGCGCCGCGCGCATGCCCAGTGCGCCGCGCACTGTGTATGCGTCACGCCCGTGCAAAAATACACGGGCCTGTGATGCCCAATGCGTTGTGCGCCTTGTGTACGTCGTGCGCCACCTGTATGCACCGCGCGCACTACCACTTCGACTTCCACAGCTTTGAAAACAAGTTTTCGCCCTTCAACTCTCCAATTCGACCTTTGATTTGGGAATTTGTGAAAATGACTTGTCCTCCACGGTTTATATAGGTTGAAAAATATCTCATAAGAATTATATTTGATTTAAATTTTCTCCATAACCCACTTTGTAATGTTTGGCAATCTTGGCACTTTATCATTTAATGCAATTCTGTCTTTTGGCTTTTCACTTTTTTTTTCTGAGTTTTGGACTGATGTAATGATTTGATTTTTGAAGGGATTTTTGCATTTTGACTTCGGCAAAGACCAGAGGCTTGCTTTGAACATTTTATGGTGGAACAAATACAAAATTATTACAAAAAATAAAATTGACAGTTTCTAGTTCAAAACAGAGTTTTGGACTAGAAATGTCTTCAAATGTTTTTGAGAATAAAAATATGAAATAGGAACCTTTTCAAAACCATCCTCATGGCCTGCGGGCTTTTATTGAATGTAACAAAGGACTGAAAACCATAGAATCTAGGACTAAAGAATATTTTTGACGAAAATAATCATTTATGACCATGAATGACGTGACCTGAACTTTGATGATTTTTTAGGAGTTTTAATTAGCCCTGCAGGTACAAGCATGAGGAAACATAAGATGAACAGACCCTCTCATCAGTCAATGGCATGCCCCTAGCGAAATGCAACGAAGTGAAGTGAGCGAGACACCTAAAAATGATATGCAAAAAGCGAAATGATCTCTGACAGAGGGCTGTAAGGACCGACTCTAACACCTGTCTCCCAAATAGAACTGCCAGAAACAAACACAAATTGAAAATTAAATAGGAAGGCATGCCTTCATTATGATTCCTATGTTTAATATTGAAGGCGTGTTTTACAATAAATATTAGAGACCTAGGTTAAATTTTCAAGGACGTTTAATATTCTGTACTACCTCTAAAGTTTTAGCCTACATAGTGTTCCTACTTCAAAAAAATGACAATATTCAAAGACACATTTTAGCCTTCATTTTCTTAACCTATGCCTTGTTCACATTCATATTCAGAAGATTTTTTTTCTCATTATTTTATATATGTACCCTCTCCTAGAACTAGCTTCATATTACCTAGCTATACCGGCTGCAAAATCATACAATTACTTTATGTAACTTTTTCTCTTCCTCTAATACTAACAACATCAATGTTTTCAATGTCATGCCTTGTGGATCATATTTTAATTGTAATCATTATATATGTGATGAAAGTTATCTTACACAATACAACTCGAATTACTTTTTCTTGCATATTTCCCATGACCTAAACTAAATTCCATTGAAGAAATACCTAAAATTTAAAATGTTGATGGAGGAAGACTTGAGATGTGGCCCTTTTCTTGTGGAATATTTCTTGGTTTTACATTGGGACCAGTCTTAAATGGTGTTGTAGGGGCAACTTTTCCCAATAAATGGTGTTTGTGGAATTGGACAAGGAAATGGAATTTCTGATGGTTTTAATGCACTGCCTCCAATTGGAAAAAATCTAAGTCTTCACTATGAATGGATATATTAGATAGGGATTAAATAAGTTCTCTTGTAGAAGAGGAGAAGAGGGTAGTTACAATGCATTTTGTGAAAATCATGATATAAATTATATTTGCAATTCTAATTCCTGCTTCTCTTACATATTATTTTATGCTTTAATATCTCTTCTGATGCATTAACATGAATTACAGGTATTACCATTACAAAAATAAGGTCGTGCTTTTCTAATATCATGGAGCCAACCTTGATTGAGAATTCCATCCATATATTACTGAATGGTTCCACTAAGATTCAACATCCACTCCAAATAATCGACATTAGCTCTGTTGCCTCATCAAAAACTACATCCTCAAACTTCCACAACACCCTCTATCATGGAACACATCAACATAGGACTTTGCTACAATCTGTGTATAGCATATAGGTTGCATCTGAAGACATTCAAATTGGCTTAGTCATTTTTCTTAAAAAAATAGCTTACACAATGTTTGAAAACTCTTCGTAAGATTAAATTTTGAATTCAGCTTCTTCTATTTTTTGTATATGCATTCTTCTTGCATAATAAAGGATTATACATATTTTTTCCCCTTAATTCACATGAGTTACATTGGATTTCTTGAACTTTGGGTTGTGCGACATAAAGCAGTTTTGATTAAGGACTCATCAACACTATTACACACAAATGCCGATGAATCCCTATCAAGCTCTTCATCAACATAAGAGATTATGCCCTCTATTTTAACTCCAACCAATACAACCAAAAATACAATTGTATCATTCAAGGCACTCAATCCCTACCGAAACTATTGGTCAATCCAAGGTAGAGTATCATCAAATACAACCTTGAAAAATTACAACACCGTGCATAGCTCTGGAAAAGTATATGGCTTTGACTGTATTGATCATGATAGAGATGATATTCACCTTTCCGCATTTGGTGAATTGGCTAAATCCCTTTATAATATAATCCATGTTGGGAAAATATATATTGTTTTGTATGGAAAAATTAAACAAAAATACCCAAACTACAGCCACCTAAACAACAAATGAGAGATTTACTTATTTACTGCATCGACTGTCAAACCATGTTTGGAAGATGATCCAGCCTTCCCTTATCAATGTCTTCATTTCAAAAAAATCGTTGAAATCATGTCCACAAGCCAAAATACGATTGTAAATTTTATAGGTGTTGTTAGCTCCACCTCACCTGCTTCAACAATTCAAAGAAGAGATGGAACTAAAACTCTAAGGAAAACATTCATGTTAAAGGACAAGTTAGGTTTTAACAGTGGTGTAACAATATGGGGAGATCAATTTGACTCTATAGGAAAGAACCTTGTTGAATTATTCTCTTCTGACAACCCGCCAATCCCTGGTATCAAGGGAGGTCATGTAACTAAATTTAGTGGAATTACCATAGGGACAATCTCTACTACCACTCTTGTCATAAATCCAAACATCGAAGAAACAAAACAACTCCATTCTTGGTTTTGTGAAATAGGTTACAAATATTCATCTGCATCCTTGAGTAGAAACTATAATGTCACTTCCAAACAAGATTTATCACAAAAGGCGATTCAATAAATTACTTGCATGGAAGCCTCTGAGAAATAAATATGGGGTTCGATTCATGTCATCGCGACTTCTCTACACATGGACGACTTCTATTTTCTTGGATGTCCATTATATTCCAATGGAAATCAATGCATGAAAAAATTAGTGCACCATTCGAACAATATTTGGCATTGTACAAAGTGTAACGATGAGTTCCAAGAATGTGACTATTGTTACAAACTTAAATTCGAGTTACATGACCACACCGAGCACCTTCAAAATTTCACAACTTTCAATGATGCAGGAAATGAGCTAATGGGAATCACAATAAAAGGCTTGTTCCTTCTCTCTATCTAACTAGATGATCTTCAGGAAATCTGTGGCCGTATCTTAGGTCGCCACTTCATTTTGACACTTTCCATCAAAACAGAGTACTACAATGGTGTCGAGCATTTGCAAACAATATTGATAAATTCAAAGAAAATTCAATATGACTCTGCATGCAAGGAGGTTCTTAAAGACATTAAATCATTGATAGTTTCACAACGATTTGTTATTCGCCGCCTTTGATATCCCTTCTTATATGCACGGGATGCTACTTTTTTGTACATGAAATAACATCTCTGTATAGATCATCGTTCCATAACATTGTAAAATAGAGCCATGCTACTGTGCTGAACACTTTATTTTACAAGAATCCTTTTCAATAATTTCAAATATGTATATTTACCCCTTTACAATTTACATAACATACATACCGATGTTTGATGCTACAATAGCATGTTTTTTTATCAATACTCTTGTTCAACATGTTTGCCAAAGTCAATTGAAGCTTACTCGAAAATGTATATTTTTATATATCAAAGTTTTATCCATTTCCCTTCTCTTTCTATCGTTTTATGATAGTCAATTACAAAGTTGAAATTGTTAAAAAAATGTTAAACATTTCCTATGCATTCATAACTCAATTTTGTTTCACTCTAAATTTCTCACGTCTCCTGCCTAACATAAAATTATTTGTACTTTATTAGATATTCCATCCAATGATCAAAATGTGGATAAAAAAGCATGGAGGCACCTTCTTTATGCTGAAAATAAATTTACAATAAATGTGTGTCAATGACTTCATTATAGAAACTGAAAAAAACCTACTGCTTCCGCTACACCCCTTCCCTTCTCAAGTTCTATCCAAAATATGCATACCATTTCACCCCGCCTTCATAAAAAAGAATATAACCCCCTCTTTAGTGAAGAAAATTGTCACTTTCGACAAAGAATAGATAAACATTTTAAAATTTATGTTTGCACACTATGCAAAGAATCATACCAAGGTACGAAGAAAAAGATTTCACATGGTAACCTTTGTTTCTTTCGTTGTACATCATATAAATTTATGAATCGTTTCACTCATATGAACAACATAGACCCTAGAAAACAACCGTATGTCCTTCAAAATTTAACAAAATTTGAGGAAATTCTCATCGCACTTGTAAATCCCATTCTACAAGCAACTCATGCCTGTGGTGGTCAATACAAATATACAAGCTATACAATCAGCTTCTCTTAAGACATCACTACTATTTCCAAATACCTAACTCAAATGGTTTCTAAATTGGACATCCTTGCCAAATACCTAACTCGAATGGTTTCTGAATTGGACATCCTAATTGTGAAAAGGCACAATCCTTCTGAAAAAGCTTATGAATTCTTCTTGTGAAAATCACATGTACTTACATGTACTTGAATACAAACTCACTAATCATCCCTACTACAAATATGTCGAGCTCAACCCATCTGCAATTTCTACTCTATCATATCAACCTACATATATTTATCCTCTTCTTCATAATGTAGCAAAATCCTCTTTTATACCACACGAAACCATAGTCAATTCTACTTATGATCCTGATGCCATGTTAACTCCATTAGATATCCAACCTTCTTCATTTGTTCCAATTCTCCCAAACTCGTGTACTGAACTTGATCACATTTGTGCTTATTTGCACTCCACCCATCCAAAATAAAAAAATTTAATCGATTGGACTAAAATATCTCTATCACCTATGACTGAATACACCACTGAGGGTGTTGTGGATCATTTACAATATCCTTTTATTTTAATGTTCAAAAATACAAAAAAATAATAGAAAACTACTAAAAAGATATGTTAGAGTATTACAGTTCATATACTATAGCATGAAAATAGATGTACTCGTTACATTAAAGTTAAAATTTTAAATACTTTTAGGCTTTATGAAAGCAGGTCCTAGTTCAAAGTTTAAATGTCGATTACTTTATTGAGTTGGATTCGATGATTTACTAAGCACTGAGTAAAGGGTTCAACCTGCGGGCACATTTAGCGTGTGAGTTAACATGGAGGGTGCCTCTACAGTTGACTGTGTTGACTGAGGGAGTAATCCAGATCAACGGTCGAGATTGATTGCAGGGGCATAAGAAAAATAAATCCTCCATACCTCGAGGCCCCCTACAGTAACGTTTTCTGCCAAGTTGGTTACAGTTGTCATCCACATCAGGTTTTCTTAATGCTATATTAGCACATCTTATCAAGATTTAAGTTCAAAGCCACGCCACCTATTTAAGACAAATTCTCATTCTTTCTGAAATCATCATTGGTTAGATGGTGTTTGAAGTTTTTCTGTGCTGCGTCTTTTTCAGTTTTTTGTCACCCTGTCAATTATTGGTCACCCTGTAAGTTTTCTACATTCCCAAACTTAAGCTATGGCTAAACACTCATCCTTGTCAGGTTCAACTAGTCACATCCCTCTCATGGATACCGAGATGGATATCCAGGATACATATTGTTCCCTTGACCACCTTTCTTTTTACCAACAAGTCCTTCTAAATGAAAATAATTCTCCAATTTACACTGCCATGGAAAAAACTAGTGTATTGTCTTCATGTGTCCTGAAAACTCATCTTTTTCCCGAATTTATCTACTAGCTAGTGTGTGTTATGTACCTTGGGAAATTTTTTGTAGTGAATTATCAAGGGGAAAACGTTCTCCAAGTGTTAGTTCGGTTAATTCGCCAAGCTTTATGTTACCCTTAGAGTCATATATCCAATTCTATGACGATTCTTTGATAGCATATTATAACAGTCTTGCAGGTCAAAAATTTAATCAATTCATTCATTTTCTGAAGCCAAATACACATCAGTTTGTACCTGATAGTAAAGAGTTCCCTATGGAGGTTTTTGATATTGAAGTCAAACCAGTACTGAGCTGCATTGCAAATATTTTGGGAAAAGACGATGACAGTTCAGTGGACAAGTTAATTTTGGGAATGTTTGCCATGATGATGAAGTCAGGATTGGTGCTGGATACTCCATCCTATTGGCAAGAAGTTGTTAAATCTAAGCTCCTAAGCTTATCATTATCAGGTTCATTCAGGTTTCCATCACTTATTTTTTACTTATTCTTATATCAAAATGTAGAATAATTCATGCATTTGGGGTTAAACATTATGGATATTAACGACAGGAGACAATCAATAATATTTTGGACAGATATAGTGAGAAAAGAACAAATTGAGGGTGGTTTGTTCGATTTTGTTGGTTAGTTTATGTCTTCTGCATATAAAGTTTTGAATGGAAGTTATCCCCCCTGTTTTTTGCCCAAAGCTCAAGAGTTCTTGCATTTGGGGGCAAGTTGTAAATTTGGTGATTGGTTTGTTTTTGAAGATGATCCTGAAGTTAGAAATTATGGTGCTAGTGTAGAACCTTATAGGCTTCCTGTGTTTTTTTCTATAATATTATTTGCTTTGGAGTTTATTAGGCAAATTCTAAATGTTGACCAAATTCACTTTGTGCCTATGAAAAAGGGTCATATGTTCAAAATGCCAATGAATGTGGGTCCCTTTATAGTTAATATGAGGTAAGCATTTGATGAAGTCGCTCATATGTTAGATCGAATGCACTTACTATTAGGAGAGAAGTGTGCTTATGACCCTCACAGTGTCATTTCTAGTAGAAGAATTGATAATGGATATCTAGAATTCATTCATGAGAGAAGACCAAATCTAGAAAAAATGGCAAGTAAAGGTGTTATGAGTTCTATAAGTTTAAATGTTAAGACTCCTATTATATCATAAAATAAAATAAAAGAGGTAAAGAGGCAGTTTTTGATTCAGAGGATGAGGAACAAAGAGCTGAGAAGAGAGAAAAGTTCAATGAAGAGTCTATAGATACTCAACCTAGTTTTTCATTACAATTGGGTGATGAACAAAATGTCCCTGCTTCACCGAAGAAGCATGAGAGCACTCAGGATCAAATGCCTCTAATTAAAAAAAAAAAATCCCACATTGCAGAGAGAAATCAGAAGATGAAGGCAAGTATGGAAACTCAAGCTGAGTACCAGATAGCTTCAGACCAAACAAGACTTCTAACTACAATCGATCTTGAAAAATATCAATTAAAAATTGCCCTTTCACATCCTTCTGATATGTCAATTGGTTCTTTAAACAATTTCAATACTGTAAAGTTGACTGTAGATGTTAAGAAAATCTCATTGCTAGATAAAGTGAATCTACACATGCAAACAAGTCAGCTGATTGTGAATGACCTAAAGAAACAAATGCAGTGGAAATGAAGGTAGAGAATATGCTTGGAAAAGTGATAAAGCAGTTGAAGTTAGAAAATGCCAATTCTAGGGCTTTGATAATCCAGAACGAAGAGCTCAAGAAGATCATAGTAAATATTGGAGTAGATCCCAATGACAGGTCAACTGTGCAGAAGCTTCTGCAAAGTGCTAAATTAGAAATATATGTGCTAAAGAAAAAATTGAAATTGCCTACAGGAGAACATTCCATGGTAGCAGAGGTTATGGAGGTGGAAAATGAGAAAGAAAAACTTCTTCAGCAGCTCATGCAAAAGAAAGAAGAAGTCACTAAATTGAAGCAAACTGCACTGTCATTGCAGAACCATATTGAATCTCATATTTGCACTTTTGTTTTTCCATCAGGTAATAAAGATCCATCAACAAAAATTTCTAAATTAACCACTGAATTGAAGATGGAAGAAATAGATCGAAAAAAGGAACAATCTGATCTGGAAACAGCAACAAAGTTTATAAAATCTACTGAGGGAGAAGTCAATAAATACAAAATGGAATGCCAAACTGCTAATGTTGAGATTAAAAATCTCAAAGAAATATTGAAGGGAAATATATCCTTAATACAGGCTAAGGATATCATTTGGAATAATATTATTGAAGAAATGAAAACAATCTGAGATTTTCTGATTATTATTGTAGAAGAAAAAGGCATTATTAGGGAATCGGAAGAGCAAGTCATGACAGACAAATAGAAGACAATCAATAGGGCTATTTGGGAAGGAAGTTCATTAATTTTATTGATTCTAAAATAGACCAGGAATTGGAGAAAATGAAATTAAAGACAGAATTTTATATGCAGTAGAAATTAACAAAAAAATTGTTAAAAATGATTGTAGGAAGTTTGCAAAAAAGAAGCTGATTGAGTTAAAGGAAGCAGTGAGTCAATTTGATAAATTATTTGATAAAATAGCGAGAACATATTTTCCATCATGTTGGGGGCTTGGAGGTGGTCTTATGTCATGGGATTCTTATGAGTCCTTGGCACTAGTTTTGGCAAAAAATAAGGTGGATAACAATCATGAGAAAACTCAGGTTCTTAAAGGAGAAACATTGATTAATTTCCTTCAGAGGCATTTTCAACTACTGTGGTTAGTGAAAACTCTATTTGTAGAAAGACCATCTTTCAACAGAATCACTGATTTCATATTAGGGTTTCACAATCTGGTTCATTCACCAGAGCCAAACATCGAAATATGGAAGAAGCGCAGAGCCTGGATGACAGATTTACCACAGGATCCCTCGACTGTAAAGAAGGATAAATCAACTAGTCAAGGAAATGTAGCATCATCATCATCAATCCATATTTAGCATATAGATTAGGATTTTAATTTCATGTTATATCCCCTTTTAAAAAGAGAATGTAATTGTAATAAGACGTTTTTGAATACATGTAATAGATAGTCTATGACATCCTAAGTAGTTAAAGTAGTTAAGATCAGTTACAACAGTTACAAAATGATTTCTATTGTATTTAATGTGATAGAGAAGAAAGAGAAAGATTTTGAGTTTTGGACCTTCAGACTACAATTTTTGTACTCAGATTTGAAATGATAAATGAATGAAAAACAAGTTTCTAGCATTTGTTAATGTTGATATGTCTTCAAGTTTACATTCTGTGTTTTCTATCTCTGAATAAATTGAAGTAATGAAGTTGCAGGTCTCTTTTTACTTGTGTAAATAAGAGTTAAAACCCTTAGGAGACGCTCCTTCATTTTAATTGTTTCTTTTCTTATAATTCTTCTAGAGTTTGAGGTGATATATTCTATATAACAACATATCAGTTTGGGCTTATCTCTTTCATTTTCTTTTGACCATTCCATTCTATATCAACAAATAATAGCATCGTGGAACATTCATTATATTTGATCTTTGAGGGTTTAATGATAAATACTTGAGGGCGATTAAACAAAGACAAATATTTCTATGACATAATCATATAAATGTCTTAAGCACTGATTCCTTATCACAGCTAAGGGATTGTCTCCTAAGGTAAACAATTTTTAGGCGTCGTTGCTGGGGATGAAGAAGCGAATTTTTTCCATGGGTCTTGTTCATATTTCCTATGGTTGTTCAGAGAGGAGGAAATATTAAAGCTATGTTTTCATTTCATAAATTCTGGCATTTAAAAGGCCACATATGAGGTCGGATAGCTCTCAACATAAAGCCCCCATTTTTTCAGATCCTGAAAATCCAGTTTTTAAAAAAGGCCAAAAATCAAGAACACTTTCTATAGCTGATGCTACATTACCTACACTAGGCAGTAGTTCCCATACCCATTGATCCAAGGATATTTCCCATAAAATCATTTTCTTGGAACAAGAATCCTTGTCTCCACATATTCATTGCCAAGAACCAAAGTTAGAAGAACAGTCTTTTGAATCTGTTTCATTCACATTTACAGAAACTCACCCTAATACAATTGCCAGTTCTTCTGCTATTGCTCATCAACCCCATCCCATATCAGTTATTTCACCTCATCCATCCACATCTACAACTGGTAGACAAACCCCACCTACTCAAGGAGTAGTTAATCAAGGCATAAACATGGCAGCCCATGTTCCTCCTTTCTTGATGAACACATATGCACCATTAAATCTTCGAAAACCAATGAATGCAATGTCTCAGGAATACCTTAAATTGATTCCTAGATTTATTGGTGGAGATGAAATAACTGCAGAACAACACTTGCATTTGTTTTGCACCGTTGCTAAAAATTTGAATGTTGAACATCTTGATGTATTAATGATACTTTTTGTACAGTCTCTAAATGGAGAGGCAAGAAAATGGTTTAAGGGATTACCAAATGGCTCAATCAATGTTTGGGACGAATTAGAAACACAGTTCATCCAAATATGGGGTGAAAAGAGAGATCATGGTTATTCATTGACAGAATTTAATGCTATTAATAAAAATTCTGATGAAAACATTAGTGATTTCTTAAAAATATTTATCAATTTGTATATATTTTGCCTGCAGAAATGAAACCTCATCCTATTGGAGAAAAAGTCGTTTTTCCTGGGGAATTTATATCAAATTTTAGTTTATTTTGAGAGAGAGAAGATCTCCCACTCTTGAACAAATCCAAACTGATGCTTTGGAGATCGAAGCAAATATGACTGCTACTGGGAAAGCACAAGAAAAACAGTCAGTTCGAGACAAAGGTAAGGCCAAAGAAGAGTCATCACATGATCAAAGGATTGATGACATGACTAAAGTCATCAAGAACTTGTCAAACAAACTTGTGAAAATGGAATTGGATAATAAGAAACTTGCACAACAAAACATAGGGGTTTTTAATCCCCAATTCTGAAAGCAGCAATTACAAATTTTGCAGAGGGAAAGGAGCGATCAGGACCAAGTTCAATCACCCTTATATATAGAAGAAGTACCTTCACAGTCTGCTGATGATGATTAGAAAGAGGTTGAAGATCAAACCTCTGCTGTTTATATGGAAGATGATGAAGAAGAAGAGAAATGTGAAGAAGAATGTACATAGGTTGATGTATCATTTGAGGAGGAAGAAATGAATGATTATTGCAAACAATTCATTGATTTTATGCAAGCATAACTGCATAAATCATAAATAGTATGACTTAAGATCAAAAAATAGATTAAGAACTCAGGATGATGAGGGCTCTTATCTCTTCTTTCTGCGCTTGGGATCCTACCTGTTCTGAGAGCGGTTAAGAGAGTCTTGGCACTTCTTGTCATTAAAGACGCCATCAAAACTGGGGTAGAGCCCTCTGTTAGTTTCATACAACCATCTCGAAACGAGTTGAATATTCCTTCTGTGGCAGATTTATATTTTGCAGGAGTAAAATTCTCTCCCAGCTATGGCTACCTCACAACAATACAATTTGATGAGAAAACTGCCACGCTTTACCTCCCCAAAGTAAAGTTGGACACCAACACAGAGGTAATTCTGAGAAATGTGGTGGCATTTGAAGCTTCTGCAGCGCCCGGCGCACTTGTTTTAAGACAATACACAGATTTCATGAACGGGTTGATCGACTGCAAAGATGATGTGAGATTTCTGAGAGAGCGCGGAATAATTTCCAACTACCTCCAAAGTGACGGACATGTTGCGAGCCTGTGGAACAGCATGGGTAAGTGCGTTGATCTCTCAAAAGATACATATCTTGACAAAGTTATAAAGGACTTGAACACATATTATAATAGAAAATGGAATGTTATCATGGTAGGCTTTGTGAACAAGCATATATTCAAGTGCTGGAAATTCCTGTCCCTCGTAGCTGCAACGATACTGTTGGTCGTCACTTGCGTGGAGGCGTATTGCTCTGTCTATAATTGCAAGAGATGGTTAAACAAATACCGTCTCTAAGGTAGAGGTACGCACCAGTGACCAGAACAGTATGTTGCATGTTGCAAAGCTCTTCAATTTAGCACTGCCGTTTATGTATTTGGACGCCTTCTTAGCCTTTTGTTTGTCGGTTGTTTCTATTGTCGAATTGGTCCATCAGAAATTAAGCCCATATTATAGGACACTCAGGATAAGGGTGGGTATAATTAGAGCGAGATTACAGAATTCAGTGGGATACAAAATGCACACTGTCCTGGCTAAACCTTTGTGGAGAGGAGTATCTTGTGTCATAAATATGGAACATATATGATGTCATGAATTAATTTATATTTTATTATTATTTAGTTTTAGCTAGCACGGTAATGGGCAATATTGTTATCCAGGTTATTTTGGGCATTTGAATTTTGAATATTTTCCTATCACCCTGATGGTCACCTAAACCGCACCATCAGTCCATCACCATTTTAAAACAAAATTGTGTTATCACTGATTTTTTTAATTTACAATATTTTGATGGCTAAACTGTGCGCCATGGGTTCATCATCATTCTAAAACAAAATTGTGTTATAATTATTTTTTAAATTAATTTTTTAATATGTTTTCAAAATTGTTGAATATATATATATATTTTTATTTTTATGTTAAAAAATCAATTTTGACATAATTGTTGAAACCCAATTTTTATTATTATAAAAAATTATGTTTGACATAAAATTAATATAAATTATATTAAGTTTATATTATATTTTTATTATTATAGAAATTAAGTTTGACATAAAATTAATATAAATTATAGTAAGTTTTTATTATATTTTTATCTAATAAATAAAATTATTTTTACTTTTAGAAATATTTATTTAAAATTTTAATATTAAAAGTAAAATTGAATTAAAATGATTGCAAATTAGAAATTGTTAATATTTTTTTGGTTAATTTTAAATTGATAGCTTTTAGGCTTATTGTAATTGACTACATTAGGAAGTTATTATTATTTATTTTTTAAACACCTTTGTGATTCATTTTATAGATTTTCTTGATATAAATATCTATGTATTTAGTGGTCACCAATATCTAAAAATAACATTAAAAAAATAAAAATAAAATTTATAATTGTTAAATAATTATTATTTATTTTAATAATTTATATATATATATATATATATATATATATATATATATATATATATATATATATATATATATATATTAAATAATTAATAAAAATAATCAAATATTCAAAAATATAATAACTATAATTACTGCAACAATCCCAAAATATCATAAATATTTATAATTTGAAAATTTTGGATACAACTATCCATAGTTTAATTTTCATTTTCAAACCCAAAATATTAATAATATGCTTTCTTTTATTTTTAACATAATTGGATTTTTTTGAAAGTCATATTTTAAACGAACAATGTGAGCAAAATTGGATCCCAATCGATACTCTCAGATAATCTTCGTTGCACAAGGTATGGATGTCAATATTCAAATGGACAACATGGTACAAAATCATGATAAAGATCAAATTTGGGAAAATTTTGTTAACCTTTGTAATTTGAAAAAATCTACTTCTTGGTAACCGTCAACGAGAATATTTCTAGTAATGTGTAACTAACCCATTTAAATTAATGTGTAACCAAATCAGATCCTCACAGTCCATCCAATTATTTTTGGTATGTTTGCTTTGTAAACTTAAACTCCTTTTTCTTGGAAAACAGTTAATGTAATGTCTAGGCACTTGAAACGCAACAATCTTTTCATTGATATTTTTCAACAAAAAATTATAAAATTGCAGAGTAACAAAGAGATATTTAACCTACGAATATAATCACGTATACTTTTTTATGAAATTCATGAATACGAAGTTGGTCCTTTGCATAATATTATCACTCTGTTCTAAATATATCGAAGCATCATATAATATGAACGTATGGTCAAATTAAGTTAAAGCGATTGCATTTTTAATGTTTTAATGTGTACGGTATTTAAGGTTTGAAATTGGTGGTTAGTTATAAGCCGATATAAAAAAAAAAATTACATTATATTAAAATTAATTAAAATAATGACAAATAAATAAAAAATTAAATTTCAAAAGATTACTACAATTTGAAAAAAAGAATTGAGTTATATATATTAAAAATGAGTTACTCTAAATGAAACCAAATATTTTAAAATCTATAATGGGGACGGATTCACCCTGATTGATTTTTGTGGCGAAGCTTGGAAGTTTATTAATGTTTTTCTCTAGAAAACTTTTAACATTGAAACATAGAGGTTGTAATGGGAAGTTGAGTTAGGGAAGTTGTAATTAAAAGTCAAAATATCGAAACCATATCTAGGCGGATATGCCTTTTATTTTTGAATGAGGGCAATTTTTTTAGTCGACATTTTTTTTCTTCTATCGACACATGTGCAGAATGCAGCTCATGCTCAGATAATAACACCTATGCAGAATGGGGCTTGCACTATTGACACTTGTGCAGAATGGAGCCTGCGCTTGGATAATAACACCTGTGTAGAATGGCGCCCACACTCAGATAATAATTTGGTTATAGTAATATGCCCACGATAAGATAATAATATTGTTGTATTATTAACTCCATGTCACCCTAACATCTACCCTAACTTCGGCCCGCACTCAAGAAATAATTAGGCTGATACCCTAACTTGTAGATGGTAGCGACTCAGATGGTGGCTCACGGAAATGACGGTAAACGATAACATCGGATGAATTGAATTCCCCATTACTCTTCATGAACAACAACTTCCAAGCTTAGGACCTACACGACCAACAACTTCCAGAAACTATGGTCACAATGATCAGATTTCCTCTCCTATTAGGTTAGTATTTATGTGTTTTCAATTGTTCTTTCTAGCTTTTATTTACTCTTCTATGCTTATCTTTCTAGATTTTATCTACTCTTCTATGCTTATGCTCTTTCTGTTTGACGACCCATTTGAAATTTTCTCAACAAAGTCACGCAATTGTAGTTGGAGACCAGGGGCTTGTTTCGAACTCGTACCTACTAAACTTGGGAACGAGAAAGGGGATTTTCTCAATGAAATTTAGCTCGAAGACGATCAAACAATAAGCATTTTTAACACTTTTTATTCTACAGGCTTCTGGTGGCTATTTAGCAACTATAATTGACCTGTTGTGTTATTATTTTTTATTATTAGCAAACAAGTGACACAAGATGGTGTATGTCCCTCTGAAATTTCACTATGTATCTTATCGATAAATTTATATGCATATGGTTCAACCACTCTTGTATCTTTACATTTTAGAATTTTACCCCTGTTTATTCTCTAATGTGTCTTCTCTATATTGTAAAACAAAACAAAATTTTTCCATATTTCACAGGCTTCATGGTTGGACCAAAAATCCTTAAGATGCTCTTTTACTCAAATTTCATAGATAATTCTGAAGCACTAGGATCAGTTTCAGACTACGCAATTTGGCTTGTAAGCTTTATTATAATTTCTTATGATATTCACCTATGAGATTCGAGGTTCAAATTAAACAGAGCGGTTTTTGTTCAAGTAAAATCCTTGCCTGACACTGAAGAACTAACATCCTTACCGCCAAAAGTTATTAACATAGAGCTCTTGAAGCATTAATGTCCCCAAATATGTGTAGTTATAAAAAACCTCCAGTTTTAATTTATGTTTCACATTCAGGCTAATCTGTAAATTTTAAGACCCAAATATTGTGAGGAATGAAAGATACTATACCCTAAACCGAGTTATAAATTGCTACATCAACAAACCAAGGAGGAGAAAATAATTGTACATAGGTTTGAACCCATTGGTCACCTATTAGATTTTGAAGCATCTCACAACATATATTAATTAATTAATTAATTATTTTTTTGATTCCAAGTCTTTAGGTTTGCACCGATTCTTACAATGTTGCTCCATTATATTGTGGTGAAAGTGTTAGCGAAAGAAGAGAAAACCCCGTGAGCAAATAAATTATAAATTTCCATATTTTTTGTCATGGTGCATAGGAACTCCTCAGTTGATTTTAACTGCCAACAATCACATAGATTCTCCTACTAAAGTAATGCATCGATGATCATTGTATCTTATCTGTTGTAAAATCGAATTCCGCTGTAGGTTAAGGAATTATAGCTTTGATAGGTTCTTAAATTTTTTATTTAGAACTTGTCATTAAAGACATCATTAGGAGACAATATGGGAAAATTACATAAATTTTATTTTGAGTTGTGTCTTCTGGTTAGTGTAGCAATATTCCTAAATAAATTCATTATTGCGTTGGACTATTATTACTTGAGTTATATTGTGAGCTTCCTGGGTCACAATGTTGATTCAATACTTTCTTCCTTGTTAAATGTGTATGTGTCTCATTTGAAGTTCAAGTACATCTTAATTTTTGTCCTTATTTTTATACTCGACACACTCACCTTATTTTGTTTCACAACAGAAATCTAACCACTATAATAGGGGTAGTATTGCTCTTCTAGGGCTGTGAGGTTTTATTTTCTTGAATCAGAATTTTCGCATTTTATTTTAATTTTAAACATCTTATGTCTTACTGCATTGATGGAGAGCTAAAAACCTCTCTATATATATGGGAAAACTCCATTTTTCATTACTTCATTATTTTCCTAATGAGTGGGGAGTGTTACTTAAAGAAACTCTAGTTTTGTAAATATTTTAGGTCTATTTTTTCTAAATATTTACTTTCAACGAAAATAATCCCGTTGTAGCCATACAAAAACCCTAAATATCCCATACATATATTTTCATTTCCAAACCTCATTTATTAGTCTAGAAATCACTAAGTTATATAACAACGGATTTGGTGCAACCAATGTCTACTCACATGTATGCTCTTCCCAAAAGTTAAATCTAAGATTTTGAGCAATGTGTTGGTCTTTTTTTCTCTAATGGGTTCTCCACCTAAAAATAATGGGTTTCATAAGCCCACCCATATATTTCTTTATGAGAGTGCAATAGATGACATCATAGGATGAAGCAGACCACCATTGTCACTAAACCAAGCACCCTTTGATATTCTTGAAACATAGCAGTTTTTATTCAAGTAAAAGCCTAACCTAGCATGGAAGAACTAACATTCTTACTGCCAAAAATTCTGAACATAGATCTCTTGAAGCATCTGTCTGTACAAATATGGATAGTTATAAAAAATGTCCATTTTTCATTTCTGTTTCACATTAAAGATAATCTGTAATTTTTAAGACCCAGGAATTATGAGGAATGAAAGGTATTATACCCTAAACCGAGTTATAAATTAATGCTTTTAAGAAATCCAAGGAGGAGCCAACAACTAAACATAGGTTTTAACCCCTTGGCCATATATTATATTTTGAAGCATTCGAAAACATATATTAATTAATTAATTTTAATTTAGATTACAAGTATTTAGGTTTTCATCGATTCTTACAATGTTGTTCCATTATATTATGGTGAAAGTGTTAAGGAAAGAAGAGAAAACCCTGTGAGAAAATAAATTATAAATTTCCATATTTTTTGTCATGCTCCATAGAAACTCCTCAGTTGATGTTAACTGCCAATATTCACATAGATGC
This sequence comes from Pinus albicaulis, assembly GCA_034641835.2. Classification (NCBI taxonomy): domain Eukaryota; kingdom Viridiplantae; phylum Streptophyta; class Pinopsida; order Pinales; family Pinaceae; genus Pinus; species Pinus albicaulis. The sequence continues at coordinate 124,995,590 of CM076572.1, read as the reverse complement.
TCCAATTGAAGTAATGCATCGATGATTGTTTTATATTATCTGCTATAAAATCTAATTCATCTGTAGGTTAAGGAATTATATCTTTGACAGGTTCTTAAATTTTTTATTTAGAACTTATCATTAAAGATATCACTAGGAGACAATATGGGAAAATTAGTGAAACACTATTTTGAGTTGTGTCGTCTAGTCACTATAGCAATATTCCTAAATATATTCATTATTGCATTGGAATATTATTACTTGAGTTGTATTGTGAGCTTCCTGGGTAACAATGTTGATTCAATCCTTTCTTCCTTGTTAATCTTGCACGTGTCTCATTTGAAGTTGAAGTACATCTTAATTTGTGTCCTTGTTTTTCTACTCGACACACTCACCTTATTTTTCTTCTTGAAAACATAAAACTAACCACTACAATATGAGTAGGATTTCTTAGCTTCGACTATAAGGTTTTATTAGCTTGAATCAAATTTTTCATTTTCTTTTACTTTTAAACATCCAATGTCTTAGAGCATTGAAAGATGTCCAAGAAAAGTTATTTTCTTTAACTATATTTAATTGATTTTGTTACTTGTATTTTATCTTTGTTTTCTATCAATACTGTAATCAAATGTATTTAATGTCTACAACCAACCATATAATACCAAGGTCGTTGGTTTTGAAGTGTGAAAAAATTTCAAAACTGTAAATAGCAACCCACTTGTTTGCAATCCTTCCTTCCTTGGCACTTTTTAGTATCTTGGATTGTTCTACATACATAAAACATCATTCCAGTACACGAATTCATATATAACATATTTTCAAGTATGGTGATTGGGCTTAGAACCATACTGAGTGGAAGGACAAATTTTTTTTTTCCCTCTCAAAACCATACAAATTTCTATATCCACCATGAAGTATTTGTTATCTTGAAGTAGTCTCATTGTTTTAAGTATTCATAATTCTTTATAAATTGTCAACATTATTCCAATTTAATTTTTATATAGAGAAGAACAAGCTTCCTCAAAAAATCTAAGCAAAGGAAAATGAGATGCTACCAAAATTCATTGCAATGAGAACCACTACCTTATGTGGAGAACATATTGGTTTAACGTTTAAAGTAGAAGATTTCGTTCTTGGTAACAGATTTACCCCTCTGTTTTATCTAAGACTGAGTAGCTACTGGATGATAATCTAAAGATGATGCACCTAAACCTAAGAGAAGGTTATTTGAAGAAGGTACAATTGACTATTAGCATTTTATATGGACAAAATTCTAATCACCAACCACGATGATATCAGTGACTAGAATTGGATGGTTTCCTCATGACTATTCTTGACTGTGCATATACCTGTCTCCCAAATAGATCTGTGAGCAACAAACCCACATCCCAAATTGACTGGGAATACTTGCCTTCATTATTATTCCTATGATCTTGAAGGTATATTTTACAATAAATATTAGAGACCTAGGTCAGATGTTCATGGACGTTTAATATTATGTACTACCTCTAAAGTGTGAGCCTACATAGTGTTACCACTTCAAAAAAAAGAAAATATTCAATGACAAGTTTTAGCCTTTTCATTTTTAACCTATTCCCTATTCACATTCATATTCAAAAGATTTTTTTCTCATCAGTTTATATTTGTACTCTCTTTTAGAGCTAGCTTCAGATTACCTAGCTATACCAGTTGCAAAATCATATAGTTAATTTGTTACTTTTTCTCTTCCTTTGATACTAAAAACATCAGTGTTTTCAATGTCATGCCTTGTGGGTCATATTTCAATTTTAATCATTATATATGTGATGAAAGTTATCTTACAAAGTACAACTCAAATTACTTTTTCTTGCATATTTCCCATAAACTAAACTGAATTCCTTTGAAGAAATACTTAAAATTTAAAATGATGATGGAGGAAGCCCTGATATGTGGCCCTTTTCTTATGGAATATTTGGTGGTTTTTCATTGGGACCAATCTTAAAAGGTGTTTTAGGGGGAATTTTTCCTAATAAATGGTATTTGTGGAATTGGATAAGGAAAGAGAATTTCTGGTGGTTTTATGGCACTGCCTCCAATTGGAAATATAAGTGTTCACTACGAACAGATGTACAAGATATAGATTACATAATTTCTCTTGTAGAAGAGGAGAAGAGGGTAGTTACAATTCATTTTGAGAAAACCATGATATAAGTTATATTTTCAATTCTAATTCATGCTTTTCTTACATATTATTTTATGCTTTAATATCTCTTCCAATGCATTAAAATGAATTACATGTATTACCATTACAAAAAGAAGGTTGTACTTTTCTAATATCATGGAACCAACCTTGACTGAGAATTCCATCCCTCTATTGCTGAATGGTTCTACTGAGATTCAACCTCTACTCCAAATAATCGACATCGGTTCTGTTAGCTCATCAAAAACTACATCTTCATACTTCCACATTACTCTCTCTGATGGGACTCATCAACCCAGGACTTTGCTACCATCTACACATAGCACATAAGTTGCATTTGAAGACTTCCAAATTGACTCAGTCATTTTTCTTAAAAAATAAGCTTGAACAATGTTTCAAAACTCTTCGTAAGATTAAATTCTGAATTCAACTTCTTCTGTTTTTTTGTATTTGCATGTTCTAGCATAACAAAGGATTCTACATTATATTTTTTCCCTTCATTCCCACTAGTTCCATTCGAGTTCTTATACTTTATTTTTTGCGATGTAAATCATCTTTGGTTAAGGACTCATCAACATTATTACATGCAAAGGCAGGGGAATCCCAATCAAGCTCTTCATCAACGCAAACGATTATGCCTTCTATTGTAACTCCGACGAATACGACCACAAGTAAAATTTTATCATTTATGGAACTAAATACCTACCGAAACTCTTGGTCAATCCATGGTATAGCATCAACAAAGAAAACCCTGAAAAATTACAACACTGCACATGGATTTAGAAAATTGTTCAGCTTTTACCTTATTGATCATGATAGAGATGAGATTCACCTTTTTGTATTCATTGAATTGGCTGAATCCATTTATAATATAATTCAGGTTGGTCAACTATATATTGTTTTGAAAGGAACAATTAAACCAATAAACCCAAACTGCAACCACCTAAACAAAAAATGGGAGATTTACTTATTTGCTCCGTCAACTGTCAAACCATGTTTGGAATATGATCCAACCTTCCCTTATCAATGATTCAATTTCAAAACAATCGTTGAAATCAAGTACAAAAGTCCAAATACCATTGTAGATGTTATTGGTGTTGTTAACTCCACCTCACATGCTTCAACAATTCGGAAAAAGAGATGGAATCGAAACAATAAGAAAAAAACTCACGTTAAAGGACAAGTAAGGTTTTAGCATTGATGTAACAATATGGGGAGTTAAACGTGACTCTATAGGAAAGAACCTTGCTCAATTGTGCTCTTATGACAACCCGCCAATCCTTGGTATCAAGGGAGGTTGTGCAACTGAATTTAATGGAATCACCATAGGGACAGTCTCCACTACCACTCTTGCCATAAATACAAACATTGAAGAAACTCAACAACTCCATACTTCGTTCCATGAAATAGGCTACAACTCTTCATCTCCATCTTTGAGTAGAAACTATAATGTCACTTCCATATATGCTTTATCATAAAAGACAATTCAAGAAATTACTTGCATGGAAGCCTCTGAGAAAGGAATATGGGTTTTGGTTCATGCCACCATGACTTCTCTACACATGGATGACTTCTATTTTCTTGCATGCCCTTTAGATTTCAATGGAAGGAAATGCATGAAAAAGTAGGTGCACCATTCTAACAATACTTGGCATTGTACAAAGTCTAATGGTGAGTTGTCAGAATGTTACTATCGTTACAAACTTAAATTCGAGTTACATGACCACACCGGGCACCTTCAAAATTTCATAGCTTTCAATGATGCAGGAAATGAGCTAACGGGCAGCACAGCAAAAGACTTGTTCCTTCTCTCTATCAAACTAGCTGATATTCAAGAAATATGTCATTGTATCTTAGGTCATCGCTTGCATTTGAAACTTTTCATCAAAACATAGTAATAAAATGGTGTCGAGCATTTGAAAAAAATACTGATAAATTTAGAGGAAATTAAATATGAATCTTCATACAAGGAGGTCCTTAAAGACATTAAAGCATTGACAGTTTCACAGTGATTTGTTATTCGCTGCCTTTGAGCTCCCTTCTTAGATGCACATAATGTTAATTTTTTGTACATGAAATAACTTCTCTGTATAGATCATTGTTTCATATCATTGTAAAATACAATTATTATGTTTTGCTAGACACTGTCTTTTACAAGACCATTTTTCAATAATTGCAAATATGTGTATTTACCCCTTTACGATTTACATAATATACATAGCGATGTTTGGTGCTACAATATTGTTTTTTTTCTCAATACTCTTGTTCAACATGTTTTCCAAAGTCAATTGAAAAATACTCGAACATGTATATGTTTATATATCAAATTTTTATCCATTTCCCTTCTCTTTCTTTCATTTTATGATAGTCAATTAAAATGTTGAAATTGTTGAGAAAATTTCAGACATTTCCTATGCATTCATAAATCAATTTTGTTTCACTCGATATCGCTCATGTCTCTTGCCTCATTGAAAATTATTTGTAATTTCTTAGATATGTCATACAATGATCAAGATGCGGATAAAAAAGCACAAAGGCACCAACAACGATGACTTCTTTATAAAAAATGAAAAAAACCCTACTACTTCCGCTACATCCCTTCCCTTCTCAAGTGATCTCACAAATATGCATACCATTTTGTCCCACCTTCATCAAAACCAATATAACCCCCCCCCCTTTTTTTAATGAATAAAACTGCCACTTTCGACAAAGAATAGATAAGCTTTATAAAATGCATGTTTGCACACCATGCAAAGAATCATACATAGGTATGAAAACAAAGCTTTCACATGGTAAAATTTGTTTCTTTCGTTGTGCGTCATATAAATCTATGAATCGTTTCACTCATATAAACAACATGGACCCTGGAAAACAACCATATGTCCTTCAAATTTAACAGAATTTGAGGAAATGGCCATTGGATGTGTAAATCCCATTCTACAAGTAACCCATGCCCGTGGTGGTCAATACAAATATAACAGCCATACAATTAGATTCCCTTAAGACATCAGTACTATTGACAAATACCTACCTCAAATGGTTTCTGAATTAGACATCCTAATTTTGAAAAGGAAAAATCCTTCTGAAACAGCTTATGAATTATTTGTGTGTAAATCATGTGTACTTGTAGCACTTGAATACAAACTCACTAATGATCCCTACTACACATATGTCGATCTCAAACCATATGCAATTTCTACTCTAGTGAATCAACCTACATATATTTCTTCTCTTCTTCATAATGTAATCACATCCTCTTTTATACCCGAGGAAACCATAGTCGATTCTACTTATGATCCTGATGGCATGCTAACTCCATTAGATAACCGACGTTCTTCATTTGTTCCAATTCTTCCAAACTCGTGTAGTGAACTTGATCACATTTATTCTTATTTGCACTCCACCCATCCAAGCTCAACAAATTCAATCGATTGGCCTACAATATCTCTATCACCTATGATTGAATACACCACTAAGGGCCTCTTTGCTAGGGAATTCCCCACACTCTTCCCTACATGCATTTCCATGATCACACAACCAAGAATTAATACAAATGTTGAGATGCACGAATATGTTTTACACTTGTTACACTACCACAATAATCAATTCAGCCAGCATCCAATATTTCATTACTACTTATATAACATCATAATAAACCACTGTAGCCAATCAAATGCCAATGTTTTTGTTAGGAAATACATTGAGAACAACTTTCCAATAGTCATTTCAGATTTACAACAATGTCTTCATGAGTTCCCAAATTGAAGAATTCTCTAACAGGGCATGCACTTTGGATCAGCGTTATGAGGTAAATTCTCTTTCGGGAAAAGGTGTCATAATGAGCTAACTGACATGATCATGCAAATTGGAATCCCAAAATTTTTATTCACTGCATGACTTTCAAAAGATTATGCCTACTAATATTCCCTGAAATTCGAACAATCACTACAAGTGGAGAATTTGAAATATAATTAAAAACCCACCTTTAACATCCCAATATATGTATTTCAGATTTACAATTTTTCGCAAAGAAGTCCTACAAAAAGGCCTCCATGAAGTTGATTATTGGTGCAGGTATTTTTTATTACCATTCCTCTTTACACCTACTGTTACATTACAACTACATATGAACCAGTAATGAATTTCAATATTACATTCATGTATGAGTGACAACATAGAGGATCTGCATACATAGATGGCTTTATTGGTTGCAATATGAACCAAACATGGACACCCTCGACTGGAACAATGAAACAAACATTCTCAATGCTCAAAAATATTTTGACCATTATGTTAATGCTTGGAACCCATGACAACCCCAACATCATGCTTTTCTACTTCACCAATCAAAAGAGCACAACCCATGTCTTCTTGACACAACATCAATTTTCGTGTCAACCCAAAGTCAATAATATGAAGAGCTTGTCAACTATGTCCAAAGACATACAAAGTTTCATGAATAGTCTTTTCTTCACAAAAAATAAATAAATTTCTGAGCTGTTGCTATGGAGTACCATGGGAGTTAAACCCCACATATTCACTTTTCGTAGACAAAAAATTTCAGAAAACCTACAGCCCTGCTCATAATGATGACAAATTGAACATCCATAATGGAAATTTACTTTCCATCATGAGAGCGAATGTTGATTTCCAACTAGTTCTATCACATCATGCCATGTTTAGCTTCATTTAAAAATATGCAGCTAAAGTAGAAACAAAATCAAAAATCTACCACCAAATGTTATCACGCCTCTCGAATAACGACGCTCCAAAATAACCTACTATTATTTTCGTCCAGAAGTTCCCTACAAAAACCATAGTAGACAGAGACATTGGTACATAAGAAATATGTCATATGTTATAGAAATTACCACACTCACTCTGTAGTCACACATTTGTTTCTCTAAATGTTAATAGAATTGTTTTCAAATAGTTTTACATTCTTCTGAAAATCCCCTATCAACACCACCCTTTATTCTTTCATACATGAATATAACTTCTTCATTTGAATCGTTGCCCCTCCTTGAAGCTACACGCTCTTAGTCATTTTATCCTCATCGTAAAAAAAACCAATGGAAGCACATTTTCCCTTTGATGATTGTCCATACCTTTCCATAGTACACTACACACCCTTCCCCTAATGATCCTTCTTATGCCACTTTTTTTTGGTTTTAATTAATATTGTATTTCCATTTCCGCACCCTCACAAATGACATTGGATCCACCAGTGAAGAAATAATTGCACACTAGGAAAAAAATAAAGGGACATATACATCATGGCATGTTAATCCCGAAATTGAAAACCCATAAACTCCATAATCCGAAGATCAATCTACTCTTGTGTCTATCCCTCATGAACTCCTCCTTGACCCCATGAAAATGAATGAATGGGAAATCCTCTGTCATCTTCACCCAGTCTACAATATTGGAATTGATAGCCTTGAAATAATTAGCTATTGTGACTTTAATGTTAATCATATTTGGTCTCATACCTCTCTACATCTCCAGTTGCAAGAAATTGCCATAAATTTCATTGAACTCAACCACTCAAATAGTAAAAAATAACATCATCCTTTTTCAACCCTTGATGAAAATCACATATTATCTCCCACCCAAAAAATTATTTTACACTTGTTATTTCTCACTTCAAAAACCCTTCCCCAAAACCCCCACTCAGAATCATCATACAGGGAATAGTCGGGACAAGAAAATCTTCGTTGATTAAATGTTTGCAACATGCATTCATGGAGGACTCCCCAGTAAGTAGAAGCCCATTACTGGTACTTGCATCCACCGACGTTGCAACTTTCAACATAAATTCCCTTACAGTCCACTCCACCCTTCACATCCCCATCCAAAAAATGCATCCTCTTGAAGGACAATTGCTCCTATACTTGTAAGAGAAGATCCACCATGTAGAGTACATCCTCAATGATGAAATGAGTTTCATTGGACCAAAAATTCTTTTTTGCATTGATGATCACCTATGAGAGGCATTTTCCCTTCATTGAAATACACCATTTGGAAATCGCTCAATTATCCTTGTCGGGGATTTAGGCCTGTTGGCACCCGTGAAATGAATTCCTCTGTATGCTGGCACATCACATGGAACTGCACTTTGGCACAATTTTATACATTCATAATGCTTACAACTATTTTTCGCCAACAAGGTGTTGACCCTTCCTAGGTTGCTTTCTGTCGGATTCTCACAAATCGTAGAAATGGAACACCTACACTTGAATATTGGGACATCCTAATGCCTAGGCCATATTTCTCTATTACGCATGAAGAGAAACAAATATTTGAAGACTCCATGCACCTATAGGAAACAAACATCTCAGTTTCCTTGCATAATGAAAAAATGTTAAAAAATTGAACATGTCCGTAGCGCTCTACCTTGCAAAGAAACAACGATAATAAAATTTTACTACATCTCAAGAAGAAGAACTAGACACAAAGGTTCTATTATGCAATGAATAGAAAGCTATGCTCACCAGCAATTTTTTGGTATATGCAGGCCTTATAAATGGTGCACTTGGAAAATTCATTTCAATATTTTATGCACATGAGTCAAAGCCCCCAGAATTACCATCATTCATGGTAGTCGACTTCAAATAATGCAAAGGAGCACCATGGGACATTTCACCCCAAAAATATGTACCCATTTACCCTACCAAAAGAGGTGTATGGTGACAAATACCACTTCGAATACCGTGGGCTTTAACAACACACAACTCACAAGGAATGACATTAGAGACAGAAATAGTCGACATCGTCCCCAAAGAACATATATGTTTAAAATTCACCACCATTTCAAGACTAAGGTCCTTTTCATACCTTCGAATCAATCCATCATTTCCATTCTTGCGCATATCACGAATGGCAGAGAATCCATATCTACAATGGAGAAATCAAGAAGAATCATTGCTCGCATCAAAATTTATGTAGAAGAGTATACTCTAACCAACGATAGACTCTTCCTTTCATCTTTACCAATGGTAAACATCAGTTAAGGCTTTTCCAAATTCTAGACACAATTACTTGCTTTTACATTTTATCTCATATTTTTTTGGCTCTTATTTTTAAAAAAATGTTCATGCTTACATTAAGTATTTTTTTACTCTATAATTATTACTTTTTCATCAGCCACTTCCACTAAAAATTACTATTTCTCTTTCTTCATGGCCAAAAAATATGGATGCACACTAATTAAACATGCTTTATGAATGCTGCGGAGAAATTCAGCAATAAGAACTTACCATACAGGATATACAAATGAGGTTCCTACCGCCACAAAAATTTCATTTGAACCATTTGCGAAAAACTATTGCATTGCTATAAAAGATTTGGAATATACTAAGAGAAACAATCTATATACATGAAATAGATACACATCAGGAAATGTGTGTTGAATGGAAAGAATGACTTTTGCACTGTGGAGTCATAATAGAAATCAATTGGTGTTGCTAATGTCATGCCCTGTCATGTATATCTGATTAGATATTCACTATCATTTAGATCTATATGACATCACAAAATTTTATTGTACACATGATTATTTATTCACCTTTAAGTGCATTCATGTTCCATTGAACTACTAAGAAATTTTTTATATCTCTTGGTATATAAGTCATGTTCTGTTGAACTATTATGCCATTCAATGTAATTTCAAGTGTTTCTCTAATAGTGTTTCTCTTCATTGTTGTGCTTCAAACCCATCTCCAAATTCTCCTTTTCGAGAGCATGATATGATATCATAGCTTTCTTGAGTTTCTTATTCTGTCTTTAGTGATGATATGGTGTACAAGTCCTTTTATTTTGGCTCTAGAGAGTAGTTGAATCTAAAAAATTCATGTATTTCCTCAATCTTGTTTTATATTTTTTCTTATTCTACTACTTTTTACTTGCTTCAAGGTGATCAAATTTTCAAAATTTTATCTAGAAGGAATCAGTTTTATGTATGAAAATACACATGATATTCTTAGTCATGCTATTATGTTATGTTATGTGTTAATACCTCTATGTTTGTAAACATCTTGGAGTACTAATATTTTGAAATGCTTAGTTTCCTCTCTGGTTTATTGTCTAAACCACATTTTGAGATGTCAGTTCTCTCCATCTGAAAAATTTTTAATAGCTAAAAAATTTATTATAATTAAAGCTTCATAATGTCATTTGTTTTTCCACTAGTAATAAACATTTAATTTTGTTTTGAGCTCAGTTTTTCTTATTTTGCGTTGTAGTGAAGTTGTTACAACTGATTCAAAAATATCACTAATAGAAATATTTTAAGCACATTCAGTTTCCAACATTAAGTTTTGTCTAGAATTTCAATTCTATCCTTTTATGTCCTGATACATGAGTTTCCAATGAACTAGGAACTGGACACCCACATGTTACACAATTCTCAATGCATGCTACACTTTATATGTTAGCCATTGAAGCTATCCTGATAGGAGCTACATTATTCTCTATTAGAAATGTATGGGGCTATGCTTATAATAATGAAGGAGAGGTATTTGACTATGTTTCAAGAATGATGTCACTACCTGCATCCTTAACCATTTTGGATGGCATCCAAGGTGTTCTATCAGGTAGAAAATATTTCTCATAGATTTCTTCAGATCTGGAAGAGTCTAGAATCACACTCACCCACAAACACGTACCTTAGAGGTCATTTTTTCTAAAATTTCAACACCGTTGCAGGTATTTCTAGATGATGTGGATGAAAAACATTAGGTGCTTGTCCAAATCTTGGGCATATTATGTTGTTAAAATTCGAATTGTAGTAAGTTTCACCTTTGAACTCTATCTTGGTGGTAGGGTCATTTTTATCCTTTTATGCTTGATTCAATTTCTCCTTGAAATGTTAATAAGTGGAGTACATATGCAAATGTTACTCAAATTTAAACTCCTTTCTGAAAAATGAATAAAATCATACATTCTAGGAATGAGAGAATAAATGAAACACTAATTCTATTATGAGAGTCTCGTTGTTTTCATCAAATTTCTAGTTTCCATAGGCCATAGAGATAATATATTATATACTTGATGAGATTTCAACTTTCCCCATCATGAAATTTGTTTCTCAACCTCCGAAAGAGATGCCTAATATCACCTAATATTGAGAGCTACTATGGTTGGATGCTCTTTTGTTTTTTTTTTTTTCAATTTTTTGGTGTGCATATATATCTAAATTTTTTGAAAGTAGAAATAGATTGAAAAATTGTAAAATGAAATGGCTATGCATCATTTATAGATGTTGTTATGTGTGTAGGTTATCATATTTACATGAAGCATTGGATCCCAAGGTTTTCCACGAAGATACAAAATCTATCAAAATTCTCCTAGATAAGCAATCAAATGCTAAGGTTACAAATTTTGGGTTGGAAAAGCTCCTTGGATCTAGTAAAAGCTATGTCACAACTTGGGAAAGGGAAAATTTTGGGTAAATATTGATCCCAATGATGCTATTTTTTTTTAGGACCCAGTCTTTGGTACTAAACCTCTAATTTTTTTTCTCATTTTGATAGATTATTGGCCTAAGAACCGAAGAGAATCATTAGCTTTGGTGCAAGAGAGAATCAATTTTATTCAAATTTTTCTATTTATTATGTGGTTAAAGCATACCAATCTATAAAACTGGGAAAAATTCAGACTTGATGAGATGTTGTGGGGGGTATTAGGGATCTCTCTTGTTAGTCACCTTATTAGTAGTTGGTGGTGTTTTCTGATTAAATTTTACTCATATATTTTTTGCATTTCATTGTATTACATGGCTAGGAACCAATGAAAACCATTCGTTTTGATCAAGGAAGGAATCATGTTTGTGGAGTCTTTCACGTTGATTAGGAATTTAGACCATATTGATCCATTGGACTGAGATTTAATAGGATATTGGGTATTTGGGATAGTTTTTATTTGATTAATGGTGTTTTATGGTGCCTTGTAAATTCAACTAATTTGCACCAGAGTATGTCAGTAAATGAATACTAAATGAGAGAATTGATGTCTACAGCTTTGCAATACTTATCATGGAGATTATTTCTGGAAGAAGCCTTGATGATTATGGGACAGGGGAGGCTAGAATATATAGTTCCCTTCAATCCATTTTGAGATTTCTTCAGTACTTACATGTAAGCTTCAATCTATTAGTAAATTTCTTTAATACTTTAATTTAAATTAACTCAGGCATAAATTTAAGGCCTCGAAGAGGAATGAATCTATTTGGATTAGATTATATCAAGGTAAAATTGGTAGAATGGATGAAAAAATATCGAATCCAAACAATGAAAACACTAGTGAAGGTGAATATATAATCCCTAGTCATATAGCACCCCTGACCACAAAACAAGGAGGGGATTATGATGATAGTCATGGGATTTTTCTTAATTTTACCACACATTTTGTTCGGCCTCATGTTCCTATGCTACCTCAAAATTATACCAGATAGTTTGTTAATCATATTCAATTGATATATTATATAATAATTATGGTGCACATTTGTTAATTGAAGGCCTTGTTACATATGAACAACCAGAAACACTTGAATTGTTCCTTCGTAAAAGACTATCGTTGATTTAAAGTATTATGAAGATATGAAATTAACGATTTTTAGAAATGATTGTCTTCAATGCCTAATATTTCTTATCCATGACAAGTAATGGGTTTACTAAATAATTATATATTTATCTTCTAGAATTTAGAAGGAAAAATATAATTCTTTTATTGGCACATTTAAAGGGTTTATTTATTTGATTTCACAATGATAGCTAATAGCTTAGATATGGGTTGACTTAAAATATTATGAAAATATGAAATGAACGATTATGCAAATAGACCTTTAATTTGTCTCTTTAACATCTCCTTTCATGTAAAAATTATTACTTTGTTAAATTTTGTTACTTTGCGGTTGAACTACATTATTCTATGTGCGAAACACATTCTTCAACATCAAAAGGAAGCTACAACACTTGCTTCCATAGTGGTTTATATTTATATAGCGGAGGCTAGAATTCTTATGCATCGCTTCAAGTGCTATAGTAACACTTCACTGTAATATTTGTTTCACCTTATGTTTCACAGAAAACCTTTCTACATATCTTTTTGTATGAAAAGATATCCAATTCTAGTCTCTCTACCACTTCATTCATTTCAAGGCGAAAAATCTTATTCTATAGTCACCTCAAGTTTTCTGTGTAAACCAAGAAATCATTGCAATCCATGAAGTGTCTTCTCATTCCAACAAATTCTCAAAAATTCTAGGGATAAATCAAGGTATTCTCTCTGCATATATCATGTAATCATTGATGTCCACTAAACAAAATTACGATTCAAAATTTCCTCAAATAGTTTCATCGCATTATCAATGCATCAACTTTTCCATTTATACATTTCCGAATTAACACTCCTATTGACCCATCTTTGCACCCTTTGGGACAATTTCTATTATACAATTGAGTTGTAGATCATGCAGATAAGATTAGTTATCATACTTTAAATATATGGTTACGTAAGACCATACTTCAATGAGAAGGGATCTTTTCCTCATGCCTATTTCACTCATGGCTTGAGGTGGTAGACATTGTTAGAATCCATCTCAAGCCCTATTTACCAAAAACAGATTCTCTGTGCTTGGTCCTTGATTCTACTCGATAGCTCCAATGCAATGGAAGGTATGAAAATCAATTCTGGTCCTTTTTGTGGGATGTATTCCCATACTATACCTACAATTCGTTCAATGAAGTTGAACTATTTCGTGTCACACATTATCATATCGCATACACGGTTAGATAGAGTTGGATGAAGTGAAGTAAAGTGATATATATATATATATATATATATATATATATATATATATATATATATATATATATATATATGATATATATATATGCGATATGATAGTGTGTGCGAAGGTTGAACTTCTTTGAGCAATTCTCATATATACTTATATGTTTGTTGTTATTTATATATTTATTTATTTATTTATTTATTAGTAAAAACGTTTATATGATGGCAAATGTGATTCCCCAATGGTTTTAAAATTTTAAATTATAATGGACTTTTTCATATATAGCGAGATGGCCTCAAGTTCTACGACATCCATATCTTGGAATCTAGGGTTTATATAGTAGTTATCGAATCCTTCATTGACAGATGCTGCCGCTGATCCCTTAGTATGCAATCATTTTTGATGAATTGTGCCTACGTATATTCTTTCTTGTGGTTAGTCGCTTTGCCTTCTTATTTAAATGTGTGAACCCCTCAACTCTCTACTCACACACTGTAGCTGCTTGCTCGAATTTAAGAAGCCCTCAACTCTTTGGCCATAGATCGTCGCCCAATATACTTGTGGTTGTTTCTTAGGTTTAGGGAGGGCTACTTCATCCGTGTTCCATTGCAGAAATTGAGAATAGGGTTGGCGTCACCTCGCTTCAAGTACAGATCCAAACATCTATTGTTGTCATCATCGTTGCCTCCGTATTCATCTTTTATTTTCCATATTGTGAACGGTTGAGAATATTTCTTCCATGGATTTTCCATGGAGATCATTTCTCGCGGAAAAATTTAAGGGATATCAAGATAGTTTTGTGTTTTCTGTGTAGTTAAATGCTTACACAATCAAGAATGTCAAATTAAACGTTTTTTTGGACTTGGGGGTTTTCTCAGACTGTGAAAAATAATATGTTAATTTTGAAGGAAAGAGGGTTATTGTGAATGGTTACTAGCTGGCCAAGTTATAAATCAATTGAAGATTGGGTTTTTGAAAACTTGGGAAACCATGAACCCATGAGAATTTAATATTGTGGAAATGGGTATTGCACCTTTCTCTTTGATATTCTAGAAGATAGAGGTGATATCTATAAGTTGGGTCTTTAATTCATGGTTATCATAGGCTTTTTTCTCACTCTTTGGTCTTTGGAATTTATTTTTATGATGTAAATTACATTTGCACTTATGTGGATTAGATTGTCATTTATCTGTCTTCGTTTTTGCGGTGAAAGGATTTTTAAGGGAATAGGATATAAATTGGGATGCTTTATTTTTAGTGATATAAAACAGAGGAACAATATCTTCTGTTTTGGGATTTTTGTTGAGGAACAATATCTTCTGTTTTGGGATTTTTGTTGAAATAGATTTCTCAACGAGCCTCATTAAGGTAACTGAGCTAAATCTAGATGTCTAGGATCATCTCCATGGTGTGGATTAATATCATGTTCCTTTAAAGTGTAATTTGTGTCAAGAGTATGGAAGCTTTGCGAAAATTTATCCAAAAGAATCAACTTCTTGAAGCTCTCCAAAACCATTGTCTCCTCCTAAAGAAGAGGAAACATAAAATACACAAGGATATGAATGGAAAAAAAACAATATAAGTAAGGCTAAAACAAAGTATCAACCCATTTCAAAAAGTAGCTGTGAAGTATCGAATGTTCGAGAGAAAGAAGGATAGAATATTAAGGCTTAAAGAGATCATCTTATAACAAAGGCTAATCTTGATCCAAAAGTCCCTACAGATTGAGAATATGAAGAACACCCAAATTGTGGTGGAAACATTTTCTCCGAATATTCTGCTAAACACAAAGATAATGAAGATGGTAATGTGTCGAGGAAGTAGTTCAAATGCTCCTCTTGTTCCCATTCCTATTCAAATGTGCTTAAAAATCAAAATTCCTTCTAAGGAAAGATCATAGTAGAAATAATTTTGGACCTTACTCCCACTAGTCAAGGGGTAGGTCATCTTATAATAATTTATAGAAAGTTTTTATTTTGGATTTTTCTTATGAAATAAATTTGTTAAAATTTTCTCAATCTCATTGGAAGAAATACGAACAAACATCCAAAAATATGGTTTTTGTCCTTTTTCCCCTTTTTCCTTATTGGGAGGAGGATGGTTTTAGAATTATTTGAATTTTGTAAAACGAAAACAAAGAAATTCTAGATGTACTTACCACATTTAAGTGCAAAACTTTAATATAAAATAAAATAAAATTATATTGAATAATAATAATAATAATTTTTTTAATAAAAATGAAAAAAATCGTATCCCAAATTTCAAATCTTTTCCACCTTACAAATCCAAATCCTTAAAATCTAGTCACCCTAACAAAAATTTGCAATTTATTTAATTATTGCAAAAAAAAATTTAAAAATTACGTTGTTATAAATCAAACACTATATAGTGAGCATAATACAATTTAAATATACTAATTTAAAAATCTTATACCATAGCATATTTTGTAAAAGTGTTATAGTCATGTTATGAAATTCGAATATAAATAAATTATATAAATAAATAATAAAATTTTATAAACAATTACCATAATCCATTTAGTAGGTTCTAAGTACACATCCCCATTAGCTAGTACACACAATTCGGTTTAATATATAATTTAAGGAATTCAACCATTGAAACCAATAAACAACATTGATAATACACAACATCTATAATTTGTACATCTCTTATACAAAAAACACATTTTAAAAATCACGTAAAAACATACACACAAATAAAATACATTATAGAAAAGTGTCATTTTACCTATTAATTAGATTTCTTGTGAATCTTAACGTACCAATACATTCATAATAATTTAATATTTTTTTATTCTACATTATAATAATACCCTCTCCCACTCCCCTCCACACACACACACACATATATATATATATATATATATATATATATATATATATATATATATATTTGTAAGTTGTGTGATTTCTCTAGAGATTACATTAGGCTTGATTTGTGGATTGATAAATCGTGACCCAAGGGCATTTAAGACATCAAACTCAC
Source organism: Pinus albicaulis (assembly GCA_034641835.2). Taxonomy (NCBI): domain Eukaryota; kingdom Viridiplantae; phylum Streptophyta; class Pinopsida; order Pinales; family Pinaceae; genus Pinus; species Pinus albicaulis. The sequence goes on along the minus strand of CM076572.1, from coordinate 124,978,632 downwards.
TAGAGGATCGCACCCAGTCTCACTACAACTTAACATGGCTAGATTATTTCTCATCATAATTAAAAATGATGGTGTTCACATCACAAAGTGACTTAACATTACACCCCATCACCATTAATTCTACTCTCCATGGGCTATTATAATATCCATATATTACTACACTCACTAAAATCATATAATTTCCAAATTTACATATTTTTAAAATAGTATTTATTTAACTTTGATATAAAAAAAAATTAAGTAATAAAAATAAATTTGATACTAATGGGAAGATGTGAATAATTTCAGATGTATTCAGGAAGAGGTGCTAACTTGGAGTGAATTTGAGATACTTTTTAGGAAGAAGTATATATCTGAAAGACACTATGATGATAGGGAAAAGGAGTTCTATGAGTTGAAGATGGGTCTATGACCGACAAGGTGTATGCTAGAAAATTATTGGAGTTATGGAAATATGTGCTTATCACAAGGAGGAGAAAACAACTATTCATAGATTCATTAGAGGGTTGATGGTTTCATTCAAAGATAGAATTGATATTGATGAGCTTAGATCGTTGGAGGAAGCCACCAGAAATTTTACACAGGGTTATGAACAATCAAAGAGGAATAATAAGTCTAAGTAGGGTTGGAAAGGCAATGAGAAAAATAAAGGAAGATGAGATAAGAAGTGTGGAAAAATTGAAGATACAAATGAAAAGGGGAATGTATCACCATGTAAGAAGTTTAATGCAACCAATTGAGAATAGGGATTTGAAACGAAGGAGAAAAACATGGGCGATGGCAGGAATCCTTTGCAGTGTTGGATAGTTGGAAAGGATCATCACATGAGATATTTTCCACAACATCAAGGTGGAAGAATGAATATCTATAATGCACATGAGGCACATACAATTGAGGATAATGGGATAGTATTCCTCGGATTTCTATAGCATTGTATAATAGATAGACTTTTCATCAGGCATCTATTATCGAGATTGAAGGTAAGCTTTGTGATCAAGTTGTTTCTATTTTGATTGACCCTAGATATAACTATAGTTATATCAGTCCTATCTTGGTGGATAATTGTTGCTTGAATAAAGGAGTGCATGAAGAGTCTTTGTTAGTTCAGTTGGCCACAAGTACTAATAAAAGAGTTAATTAGTGGGTAAGATCTTTTTCATTTGGGATAAAATGTATGCCTACATCATCACATATAAATGTGGTTCCATTCGGATCATACAATATGTTGTTATGTATGAATTGTTTGTAAATTCACATGAATAAGGTGGATTGTTGTGAAACAACTATTGATTTCTTGGATAATGATGGAGAGAAGAGAACATTATAGGGTAAGAAGAAACCTTCATCAGTGAGGATGGTTATAGTTATGCAAGAAAAGTGCATTAGAAGGAAATGATGTGCATTGTTTGTAATTCATATTTCTAGTGACAAAGGGAAGGATGTCGAGGATGCAGATGTATTGAATATGAATATGGTTTTGTAATAGTTTCATTATGTATTTCTAGAAAATATTTCAGAGTTACAGCCTCACAGGGAAGTGGAATTTTTGATTGAGTTGATTCCTGAAGAAGGATCAACATCGAAGCCACAATACAAGGTGAGCACTCGAGAATTAGTGGAATTCAAGTTGGATTTAAAGGAATGCTTGATAAGGGATAAATTAGGCCATTTTTGTTGAAGGATGGTACTCTCAAGTTGTGCATTGAATACATGAAGTTTAACAAGTTGAAGATCAGGAAGAGGTACTCATTATCACTGATTGATAACTTGTTTGATCTATTGAAGGGATTAACCATGTTGTTAAAGATTGATTTCAGATCAGGATATAATCAAGTACACATCAAAGAAGAGGTAATATACAAGAATTATTTATGGATCAAGTGTGGGAATTATGAGTATGTTGTGGTTCCTTTTTGTTTTCATAATGCTCCATAGTCTTTTATGTGTTTGGTGAATAGTGTGTTTTTTCCTTATCTAATTTTTTTTTTTGACAATATCCGTTGATGACATATTGATATATTCTAGGAACAAAGAGTAGCATGTAGACCATCTAGTAGAAGTGTTTAGATTGTTGAGAGAGAATCAATTGTATGCTAATATTAGTAAGTGCAGTTTATTTCATAGTTAAGTTCAATACATGGGACATGTTGTTTCCAAGGAAGGCATAACAGAGGACCCAAAAAATATCAAAGCTATCATGGACTTGCAGAATCCTAGGAATATGGATGAGGTTAGATCATTCATGGGAATAACAGGTTATTATAGGAAGTTAATCAAGAACTTCTCATATATTTCCCATCGTATTAAATCATTGCAGCAAAAATGGAAGAAGCTTGAATGCACATAAGAATGCGTAGCTAGTTTTGAGAAGTTGAAGAAGTTGCTTAGAAATGATCTGGTGATAAATATTATAGATCTAGATAAATATTTTTTGGTATGTATATATGCTTGAAGGAGAGTACTTGACGGAGTCCTGATATATGAAGGGAAGTTAGTATTCTACGAGTCAAGTAAAATGAATGAGCACATGTAGAATTATGTGACACATGATCTTTAGTTGGTAGAGATCATTCATGCATTGAAGATGAGGAAACACTATCTTCTTGGGAGGAGGATCATTTTGATGAGTTAGCATAGTAGTTTGAAAAAAAAAATTCACCGACCTAATCCGAATTTAAGGCAAGTTAGGTGGTTGGATACACTCAGTGAGTTTGACGTTGATATCAGGTACATTATTGGTAAAGAGAATAGGTTGTGAATTCTTTTAGCGTAAGATTGTAGGTAAATCACATAGAAACTATGAGTTCATATGGGATATACATGTAGGAGTGAATATTTGAAGCAAGAAAATGGGATGAGATGTACCAACCACTTAAGTAAATGTTACAACAACAGGGTATATGTGAACAAGATGTGGATTATCATTTCATTGTAGATGATCTTTTCAGATTTAGGGACAACATCTATGTTTCTGACAAGCTTACAACATCTATGTTTCTGAGAAGTTTACCTTATATGAATTTAATGCTAATTTGTACTCAAGTCACCTAGGATATCAGAAGACATTGAAAACAATGAAGAAGTTTTACCATTGGCCAAAACTAAGGAAAGAGGTCGCAGAGTTTATAGCTAGATGTTTGGATTGTCAGTATGTAAAAGTAGATTGTAAGAATTCACATGGGTTATCATAGTAGATTTCAATTCAAAAGTGGAAATGGGAGGTCATTTCCATGTATTTCATCACAATTTTCTTGAAGACATATATAAAGCATGATTCCACCATGGTTCTGGTTTATAGGTCGACCAAGGTAGCTCACTTCATTCAATTGAAGTCTATGAATTTAGCTAGTGAGGTAGCACAGGTTTTCATCAGAGAGATAGCGAGGTTTCATGGTGCTCCTAAGTAGATTGTATCTGACCAGGGAAAATTTTAAGAGCCCCCTTAAATTTATATGTATAATAAATGGGCGAATCCCCATGATACATAGGAAAAATGGAAGGCAGTTTTATTAATAATATAGTATGTACATATAATGTTTTTGGAGAATCTCTCACGATATTATATTATCTTGTAAAATCATGGGGAATCACCAGTACAAATGGCGAATCACTAGTAAAAAATGGTGAATCGTTGTCTAGTGGAGTTCGAGATGTTGGTTCCAATGAAGATATGGTAGTTGAACTAGGAGTTGAAGGAAGCGAACCATCCCAACCAAGCATGGCACATGGTGACTCGTAAGGGAAGTATTTCTCGTGCAGTTTGGAAAACATGTTCTTCTAGTTCTGTAAGTGTACTATTTTTATCATGCTAGTAATAGCACTGGTATTGAGGTTGGAGAGGAGTTTGAGGAGTCATCGGACTCTCAGCCAAATGATGTTTATGTAGCTCCTAGTGATGACCCCATGTGTAGTAGTGGCGATGAGTTTTATTAGTGATCACGAAGGCAACAAAATATTCAAATTTAAACAGATCCATTAAAAAAAATCCACGAAGAGAAAACTATAGAAAAAATATTATCGTGCAAATCTAGATTCTATAGAATTATTAGAATTCCCTACGACTCTGCAAATAGATCCATGAGATGAAGAATGTGGTAAAAGAATGGGGACCGATATGTTTTATGGGAAGGAAAAAATTCATGTTCAAATTCTTTCAGATGCAGAGACTTGATAGTTTTCAGTGAAGGAAATCTTTCTGAGCTTAGGGATTTATCAGAACCTTTTTAAGAGAGAGAACCACAATGTATGAAGTTATAATAGAATTTTATAGGTTATATGCATTGTATATTTGGATGTTAGAAGTGGAAGAAAAAACTTCAAATATTAGCAAAAGATATCACTACAAAGTTTTGCATTGTACAAAGGTTTCATCTAATATGAAGGCAACAGAGGCTTCCTTATATGACTTCAACAATAGTATCTCTTGATACAATATATTTTATGTTATGATGAATAAAGAAGCTTTGATGTTGTAAATTCATCCAGTCAAGGCACAATTCAACTTGTTGAATTTTCCACCCACAATAGACTCAAATGGAGGATCCTTAGAATAACTCCCATCAACCCACACAACAGGATGATCACCTCCCTACTTTGTAGAGCTCAGACACAGAAGCAATAAGTTAGAGGCAGAGAGCAATGCCACCTCAGTATGCAGATTCATGAGATCTCGAGGAGGCCCCTTACCTCCACCCATGAGACCCTTGAAATAGTGTCTCTGTCCAGGCCCTTTTTACAATCATATAAGACATCCTCCTTCCCACTGATCTAGGTCTCTGCAAAGAGTAGCCTATATACACAAGATCAAATCTTCCAATTTATCCAGAGTTCTCCATTAGGGGATTATTTACTTTAGCTTCAGATGGTAGGAGATATTTACCCACTGGTAATAAATTTTTAGAGGCCAGTAGTTTCTCCTAGTCCTCCCTAATTAGTAGGTGATGGATCCTCCAAAAATTGATCGCTTTTTGCAAGAAACCTTGAATCAAGATATTTCTCCTTATTCTCAAGTTCTTGAGAGGGACCCTATCTTCTCTGGGACTCTCAGCTTTGTAACATTTTATATCTTCGATGAATAATTTTACCCTTTAGGTATTTGACCTCAAAACTTAGTTATGCCTTTTATAGGAGCTGCACTCATGCTCCCACTAAGTACTTTTTATGATGTACCTTGCAGTCCATTGGACCTATTTGTGTTGATTTTCTTTTTGAAGCTCTATGTTTCATCCCCCCACTTGCAACTCTCTAGGGAGCTTGAGCAGAGGCAACATAGAGCTCAAGGAAAGGCTTAATTCCAACCTGAGCACTAGACTATTGATCACATCTTTACACTCCAAACCACAATTGAGGAAGCCTAACATTGCTCCTCGAAATTTTACTATTGTTTCATAGACTTTCAAAAATTCCTTTGAATCTGTCCCCATAGAACCTTTATTCCACATGCTCAGAGATATTGGCATACTCATAGATATTGGCTTTAGTCTTACTGTTCTTCTTCTTTATAGTTTCAGTGAATTATTGTCTGTTGGTGTTCCAAGAAATTTCTTCTAGGGGTATGGTCTTTAGTTTTTATCTGGATTCAGTCCTTCAAGTTTATTTGCCTCCCAAAATCTATGGATCTTAGGCTCTCTTTTAGTGTTTTTTGTTTTTCAATGTAGTGTGTTTTTTCCTAGATCTTGAATTCATAGTCCTAAATGGAAGTTCTAACCCCTTAAGAACTATTGGCTGAAAACTTTGTTTCCTTCTACCTATAATATTTATGGATTAGAGAAGCCTAGGAAGTCCAAGAGGTTATTTTAAGACATAATCCATTCAATGCAAGAAAACTTTCCTCTTCTTTGTAACTATAAAATTATATGAAAACTGCCACTAGTGCACTTCTCAAAATGCCATAATTGAGAAAAATTGTAACACCCCCAAGTTCTATTCTTTTCAAATGATACATTTGAACATAAATCCAAAGGGGAGTGGACCCTAGTGGATGATTATTGTGTGGATGTGGTTAATGAATTAATTATGAAAAATAAATAAAATATTATGTATGCACTATGACCAGATGAGAAAATGAGATCATATGCCTAATCCATGAGGTGATGGAAAAGGAAAAAAGACTTGCCCCAAATCTTTCAAAAATCCTTGAAAGAAATTATTTCTAATTTAGATTTTTGAGGAAAAATCTAAATTTCCCCAATGAAGAGGAGTAGTTGGGAAGAGGTGAGAAAAAGCTGGAAAAGCTGAGGAAAAGCTTAAAGCAGCTTTAAAGAGTCCCAGAATGGGAAGCATAGGCTAAACAGGAATAAAGCATCCTGAAATTCTAGACGCGGAATTGGGAACAGGCTTGGGGAAAGCACAGCTTAAATAAGCTGCTTCAGGACAGATTGAGGCTAGTCTGTTCTGGGGAAGGATCTCTGCTCGGGGGTGAATCCTAGGAGATAAAGAGGATTCTAAGGTTGGGAGGACTGGTCATAGTAGAGGTGTGCATGCATAAATTTGGAGATATCTGTAAGTCTGTGTTAAATATATTCCTTTATGTTTTATGAAATTGTGATGTTATAGTCCTTTATGCAATTTATGAAGTTGTGATGTGATAGTACATTATGGAATGTATGAATTGTTATGTTATGTTACATTTTGCAACTGTTAGATGGATTAATGGTTAAGTAACTTATGTAACTGCAACTACAGCTATTGACAGTAGAGACAAATGGTTGGGTGTAGAGATGAGTACATTGTAATAATGAGGTTTGAGATGATAGATCAATTGAGCAGCCAATATAATAACTATGTATAGGTATAGATGGATATCTTTGAAAGGAGTATTTAATTTCTGTGTGTATAAACAGAAGATGTTAACAAACCAGTACCCATGAACATTAAGTTCCAAACAACTAAATCTATCATAACAATACTGATGGCACAGAATTCACTGTGATCAATAACAGAAAGTAGGGAACAACAACCAGCTGTGTTGCACTGGAAAGAATTAAAAAAAAGAAAAATTAGATTTTACAGTATTCTATTAAATGTAATGGTACACATATGGAAGTAGAAGTTGAATCCTAACTAAGTACGAGGATCTAACACTAGGGATTCAAAACTATCCAGTTCAGTATTCTCTCCCTCCCTTGGAGTGAAGCAAGAGGAGCTGCTTCCTAGTTTCCATGGAACAGTTGAATCTGTACCATAGTATCACACATGTTGAATGGTTATAACAGACAAATAAGGGAGGGAAAAAGCCTATTGCAAAATCTATTGTGTAATAACAGTTTGTGTGAGGGAAAATTGTAAGCATGTGTAAAATACCATGAACAGAGCATCTGGTTACCATCCATAGAACTACTGGGAAAGTAGTGGAGCAATGGTGGTGAACTGCGTAGAGATAGATGTATGTGAGGAGGCATACATCTATACTTCGATGCTGAAACTTTAACATATTGAAAATATTAGCAGGCCGGCAAACTGGGAAGTTTGATTAAGGGCCTAGTGATCATCCTGCACAGAAAACCTGAGAAATACAAGGTAAAATATGTAGATATATAGGTCTACTATATGAACTGAGAAGAGGGGAGGTTAAGCCCAAAAATCCTCATGGAAATTCTTGTATTCCAGGGCTGTCTGTAAGTACTGAAAAGAATCTAAACCCCGGATAACAGTCTGCCTTGTAGGTGATTCATGTTATATGGGTAGCACTCATCATTACTGAAAAGAATCTAAACCCCGGATAACAGTCTGCCTTGTAGGTGATTCATGTTATATGGGTAGCACTCATCATAGGGGTGATGAATATAGACATATTATGAATATAGACCTTAAGAGAGACATGTTGAATATCTTTCGGAGTAAAATGAACCACTTATAGAAGAGGAGTTAAGAAATTTAGGAGGTGTAACCATGAGGTATAAGGGATATTACTAAATAATAACATAATCCCATGAAATAGAAAAAAAAAAAAATGGGTTTGGGAGACATGACAAATGGTATCAGAGCAAAGTTCAAAAATTTGGGCAAGATATGTGCTCACAAAGAAATAATAAACTGTTATAAATCTTATGAATAGTAAAAATATTACTTCAAGTATACTTGCAGGACAATCAATTATCCCCGCAGAAAATGAGCTAAAACACGGGGCAAATTTGAACAGTAAACAGTCTTGAAGGATATAGCTGCAAAAACTTAACCAAAGGGGACGAGTTACATGGTATGTCGTGAAACAAAATGAATTTATTAAATATAGATTTATTATCAGTTCTACATTTATCAGCATGAGCTACAAGGAATACCCTTGCCATTCTGCATGGTTGTAGAACTTTAAAAGGTAAAATCGTATAGAATCTCTAAACCCTCGCTGGTTTAAATCTATAGATACTTATCTTCACAGGAAAACAAAAAAAAACTGGATGTGTTATGTCTAACTTGCTTCTGTTGTAATCAAACCATACCATTGGATATCTATGCATAGTAGAAAGAGGTTGGCTTAAATCTGAAATGCTAGAAAAAACATTGTAGCAGAACTAAAGTACATGGTACTAATCTAAAAAGAAGAAATTGATCTTCGAAATAGTGCTAGAAAAAAAAAATATACAACCAATGATAAGGGTGTGGATTTCATAACTAAATTATATTCTTACTCCTTGACAAACCGAGACATATACAAATCATTATCATAATAAAAGATGGAATGAAGAACGAAAGTCTTCTAGCGAAACATTCGTTAATACATAAAGTTGTACTTCAAAAGAACTAGAAATTAAGACAGAGCACTTTGGAAGAGGTATTACGTTAAACCAAAGAACAAAACTTTAAATACAGTAGGGTTAATCCACTTCTACCCATTATATACTGTATTGAAAGTTAAAATTTCCCACTAATCCTTAAGAGCCACGTTAGGATTTTGAGTAAATCTATGAGTGGTAAACATTATTTATTTATAATATCGAACATATGCATATACATTTAAAAAGCAAAGACATGTTTATATATATATATTCTAACCGATTCTATATATATGTATGCTAACAAGGGTGAAGGCTTAGAGCCACGAAGATCACGTGGACTCTACCTTGTATAAAAGAAATATATGGAAAGAAAATTTTGGTGAGTAAGCATATACATGCAGTCATGCCGAAAGCTTGGGAAATTAGATATATGAACATAAGTAAATAGAAAATTGAAAGAGAAATGCCGTGAGCAAACATAAGTACAGGATATACATCTGCGTGTATCTATCCAAGGATAGGATACAAAAAAAAAAAACCGCAGGTAAAACAATCAGTAATTGCCACAATAATCTAAAATGAATATATGAGCAGTATAAGAGTCCAAGCACACCAGGTCGCCGCAACGATTCATATAAACTCATCAAAATTAGTTAACATGCTATGTAATGCGCCTGTGTCAAAGGAAATCGTAAAACACTAGCATGCTGTAGACGTTACTAGTCATACTTTCGGTAGTTATGGGGTTGATAAACAGAAAGAAGAAAGGGGCATAGCCGTGACAACCATTGAAGAACCACACTGAAGCAAGCGAGGGAAAAATCAATAGAAAATGGGAAAGTTCATTTGGAAGAGGCCATATCGTATTCCAGCCAGACTGGTAACAGTCGCGAGAATCTTATGTATGGAATTGCATATATAGTCTGTTACTACATACATGAATAGAAAAATGAACTTATATAGTCTGTTACTACATACAGGAATAGCAAAACGAACTTATATTAGAATTTTATAAAACCGACATAGAAGGGTAATGTGAGAAACCCTTTCACAGTACGTGGGGCAGGTTGCCATGGAATTACCTGTAGCATAAGCGTCTGGGTTAAATATCAAGCAAAAAGAAATACATATATATAACTGTGGAACAACAAATAGAGCATATAGTGGCGGGAAGATTGTAAGATAACGATTAAAGGCATCACCATTTGCAGATACTACAAACAGTCTAAGTATTTGTAGTAGGAGCTTCACGAAAATCTCGTGGCTTCCAAACCCTCTATGCTCGAAGTCCTGGAAAAAAAAATTGTAGATATAAATGAAATAAATATACAGAGGCCAACCATACTTTCAAACTAACGAAAGGCCCTCTGTTAGGAAGAGCGTACGCCCACCTTCGGCGATCTTCCTTGGCTGATGGCTGTCTTGAGAGTTAGGCAAACCAAAGCCGGCGTAATGCCTCTGACCTACACAGAGGTTGAGTTCAGCAATTTAATTTACCAGGTTTTAATCAACATCTACGCTCTGGAAAACCAAAACACAGCCACAGAAATTAAAACTGATGCTCAGAAAGGGAGGATTACCAATCCTGATGCATCCTGAGTATAACGTTGGGTTACCTGACTGACAGGAAATGCGATCTTCCACGCAGAAACAATCGAACCGTAGCTCTTGACGCTCAAATTTTAGCAGAACCCTAGACTGAACCGGGCTTATGTAAGGCCTTCCCGATGGAGTCATCGGAACCCTCCACGCCCTGTCCATCCACCTGTTGACTCGGCAGTGGAAAGAATCTTTAAGAGATTTGAAACCCCTACAGGAAACGCAGTCGTAACCATGACCTGAAAAAGAAAATCAAATACATCGCCGCTCTGTTCGCCAGAGAATGTACAATTAGGGCTCCAACACAAGTCAAGTCTAAAAACAAATATATTTTCGCAAAGGAGTGGGTAGCAGGGTCAGATTCGAGGGAGGTGAAATTAAAGATTTCTGTGCAAGTACAGGAGAAGGTACCTGCGTGGCATACGAAGCACTGTGGAAATTGTGAGCCATTCCAGAGGATGGAAACACGCAAACCCTAACTTTTAAATTTTGTCCTGTTCAAAAAGATCGCCTCGTGATTTGGTTGATACGTTCGACTGTCAGACGAATTTTCACCGTGAATGTGCATCACTGTTATGCCGCGTGGGATATGTCAACCTGCAACCTGGACATTCATACTATGCCTAACGAGAGGAAAATTGTATCATAGCTTGACAACAGTTAGAATTCTATCGATTCATCATTCACTCAGCGTATGGTTCATGTCGCTTGGTTTAGTGAATACAGCAAAACAATTTTAAATATTGTCTAATAATTAATATGTATATGAAAACCCTCGGCTCCTACCCGTAAAGGTTAAGGCATATCAACGTAGCCACGTGATATATATGTACAGGCCATATATATAAATGTTATACATATATACATATGCGGATTTGTGATATATGTAGGTATAGGTCGCATATAGACGCAGAGTTAACAATGTGGTGATAATTATGTCAAGGTATATATGTGGAGTCAAAATGGGTGACATAAATATGTTCTATATATATACATTTGGGGCATCATTGAGAATACCCTATCATAGTTACAATGTATAGGGTATTCATATTATAGTTAAGGGAAATACCCTATGTTAATACCAAGAATTTGGTAGGGTATTTATATAGTTACAATGTATACCAAGAGGGAAGTTCTCTGTTTCCAAAAAGAGGATATTGGACAATAACTAATTAAAATAGTAGAGAATTTTTTTTTTTTGAAATCTAGAGGTGTTACAAATGGAGGTATGGCAAGACCCCAAATAAAATATTAAGACTTTAATGCAAGACATGGTGGCACTTGCAATGCGTTGTATAAAAGGGGTTTTGATATATATATATATACCTGTTCATTTAAGTAATATCGACAAAGAGTAAGTACACAGGATTTGTTATACAAAACAATTGGACTCCTATATGTTATATATATATATATATATACCTAAGTGCGATATATATATATACATATATATATTCCTCTTCTTATTGAACTAATATGGTCCAAGGCTATATAGGCCAGATTCGTTTATGCAATAGGTTTCGGAAAATATATATAATATATATACTTAGGAGAGCTAGATATACATATAAAAATGTATATGGCCATTTCATGTAGAGTGCCAACAGCTCTATATGCAAGTAGTGGATGGTGTACATATAAGGTAAATGGGATATGTATCTTATAAGTAAAGCTTGTATGCTAGGAAGGTTGAATAATGTTTAAAAAAAATATATATATGATGGAGTTTATATATTGTGGATTATATATATATAGAGTGGTTCTATATATATATGAAAAAGAGTGGATTTAATGATAGGAAATATAATGGTTCCTAAAAAAAAAAGGGATTATTTTAAATTATGTGTAATATATATATGGTAGCACTTTCAAAAAAAAAAAAAGGGCTTTGAATTTATGTATGAATATGTATAAATATAGGGATATATATATTCATATGTTCATCAAATTAATATTGCTAAGGCTATATATATATATATATATATATATATATATATATATATATATATATATATATATATATATATATATATATATATATATATATATATATATATCATGGTTACTTACACAATAAGGTTTGGAAATATATATATATATATACAAACCTAGTGGATATATATACATGCTCATGAGATGTATATTGCCCAAGGCTTGAGATGTAAGTAGTATATGAGTAAGTGGAAAATGTATACTGCTATAAAAGAAAAGAAGATTTAAGTACAAGTTTTAATTACAATTAAATGGTTGATTTAGTAACTGTGGAACCATTACATAGAGTTAGGCAGGAATGAATGAAGGGGTAAATTAAAATTTTCCGGATGAATTACTCAAGGAAGAATATTCTTGTGATAGTGGAAGAATGATTCTTAATTATTTATTTATATTCTTCCAGTTGGTATATTGTATAAGTTTAAAGATAATGAGTAAAAGAATTGGAAAAAAAAAATAGGGAGAAGTGATATTTCTCTCATAAGGAAAAAAAAATAAAAAAATAAAAGCATGAGAGATTTATGGGTTGCTTTTGCTAGGAAAAAAAAATAGAATGCTTTTATGCATTAGAAAAGAAGGAATTCTTTTATGACTCAGGAAAAAGTTGGAATACTTTTATGATTTATGAAATCTTTTCCATTTTAATTAATTCTATTTTAGTATATAAGCTGATGAGAGAAATAGAAGAGGGGAACTAGCAAAGCATGAACATATAATTAAAAGTAAATGCATAAATTCTGGTGAGTCTTTGAAAAAGGGAAAACTATGTCAAATTTATTTTTGGCATTATCAAGTATTAATATTTGTGAATGTGATGAATTATAGAAATTACATTTATCACTAGAAAAGGAAACATGTATTCACACTATAAAATTTTGTGGTGTAAATTTTATTTTCTTGAGTCTTAAATTCAAAGACAGAGAAATGATGTGAAATCATATAGCTACAAACCGAGAGAAAAGAGGATGAGCTGTATTTTGGACTTGGGTGTGGGGGAAACCCATCAGTTCCAAAATTGTTCACTTAAGTTTTGAACTAGTGGATACCATTTCATGTGAGAGGTAGGCATGGAATGGTAGAGATTATTAATGAGTCTAGTTGTTACTAATTAAATTGATTAACTAACAAAAGAAACAATGAAAAGATACTAGAAGTACAACTATAAAATGAGAAAGGGTGAGCATAACCATGCATATGATACAATTGTTTTCTTTCATTTATGAGTACTAATGAAAAAGTTGAAAAAAATTGTTTAGCCAAGTGTGTAATAGGAAATTAGGCACTCTGGAAACAAAGAAGAAAAAGGTGAAGATAAATCACCTAGAAAATCCAGAAAAGCTGAACTGAACCAGGCTGCGTGAGGAAAGAATCTCACTGAAAAACAAGAAAGGATAAGTAGTGTACTAAAAGTGCACTAAACTATTATGAACCTGAATGGTTTGATTAATAACTGAATGTCTTAAGTTATTGAAATGCAGAATGCTGTTGTGAATTATCAATTATATGTACCTGATATTACTTACATTGGTATGAATTGTGGACAGAGAAACCAGAATAAAATATCTTCCATACAGACTTCTTACAAAGAAGTAGGAAGAAAACCAACTGCATAAGGCATCAATAAATAGAGTGGAGGCAGGAAAGTACTCTACTGGAAACTAATGGCTTATACATTAGCCCTACCATTGCTTATTAAATTTCCTGATATATTTCATGTCTCCTTGTTGGAAAAGAAAAGTTATAATTTTTGTACATGATGCTTCTCACATGATGGATTTGAAATGTGGTCCAGGTGGAACCAGAGGAGGAATTTCCTTCCAGAGTCGCTTCAAAGATGAAAGCGAGAAGAAATGGAATTGCGAAAGTGAACAGTAGCTCGAGTAAAGGTGCAGTGGAGCACTTTACTGCTAAAAAGCTACATGGCACAGAGAAGCTCAGATGATGGAAAAGCATTCATAATTATGTTCAAAATCAAACTAGCGGATAGTTTGTCAACACCGAGGACGATGTTTATTTTCGAGGGGGAATATGTAACACCCCCCAAGTTCTATGCTTTTCAAATGAGACATTTGAACATACATCCAAAGGGGAGTGGACCCCAATGGATAAGTATTGTGTGGATGTGGTTAACTATTTATTTATGAAAAATAAATAAAATATTATGTATGCACTATGACCAGCTGAGAAAATGAGATCATATGCCTAATCCATGAGGTGATGGAAAAGGAAAAAGACTTTCCCCAAAATCTTTCAAAAATCCTTGAAAGAAATTATTTCTAATTTAGATTTTTGAGGAAAAAAATCTAAATTTCCCCAATGAAGAGGAGTAGTTGGGAAGAGGTGAGAAAAAGCTGGAAAAGCTGAGGAAAAGCTTAAAGCAGCTTTAAAGAGTCCTAGAATGGGAAGCCTAGGCTAAACAGGAATAAAGCATCCTGAAATTCTGGACGCAGAATTGGAAACAGGCTTGGGGAAAGCACAGCTTAAATAAGCTGCTCCAGAACAGATTGAGGCTAGTCTGTTCTGGGGAGGACCTCTGCTCGGGGGTGAATCCTGGGAGATAAAAAGGATTCTAAGGTTGGGAGGACTGGTCATAGTAGAGGTGTGCATGCATAAATTTGGAGATATCTGTAAGTCTGTGTTAAACATATCCCTTTTTTATGAATTTGTGATGTTATATTCCTTTATGTCTTATGAAATTGTGATGTTATAGTCCTTTATGCAATTTATGAAGTTGTGATGTTATAGTACATTATGGAATGTATGAATTGTTATGTTAGGTTGCATTATGCAACTGTTAGATGGATTAATGGTTCAATAACTTATGTAATTGCAACTACCGCTATTGACAGTAGAGACAAATGGTTGGGTGTAGAGATGAGTACATTGTAATGATGAGGTTTGAGATGGTAGATCAATTGAGCAGCCAATATAATAACTATGTATAGGTATAGATGGCTATCTTTTAAAGGAGTATTTAATTTCTGTGTGTATAAACAGAAGATGTTAACAAACCAGTACCCATGAACATTAAGTTCCCAACAACTAAATCTATCATAACAATACTGATGGCACAGAATTCACTGTGATCAATAACAGAAAGTAGGGAACAACAACCCTCAGCTATGTTACAATGGAAAGAATTGTAAAAATTAGAATTTACAGTATTCTATTAACTGTAAAGATACACATATCGAGGTAGCAGTTGAATCCTAACTAAGTACGAGGATCTAATACTAGGGATTCTAAACTATCCAATTCAATATTCTCTCCCTCCATTGGAGTGAAGCAAGAGGAGCTCTTTCCTAGTTTTCCCCTGGAACAGTTGAATCTGTACCATAGTGTCTCACATGTTGAATGGTTATAACAGAAAAATAAGGGGGGGAAAAGCCTATTGAAAAATCTATTGTGAAATAAAAGTTTGTGTGAGGGAAAATTGTAAGCATGTGTAAAATACCATGAACAGAGCATTTGGTTACCATCCATAGAACTACTGGGAAAGTAGTGGAGCAATGATGGTGAACTGCGTAGAGATAGATGTATGTGAGGAGGCATACATCTATACTTCGATGCTGAAACTTTAACATATTGAAAATATTAGCAGGCTGGCAAACTGGGAAGTTTGATTAAGGGCCTAGTGATCATCCTGCACAGAAAACCTAGAAATACAAGGTAAAATATGTAGATATATAGGTCTACTATATGAACTGAGAAGAGGGGAGGTTAAGCCCAAAAATCCTCATGGAAATTCTTGTATTCTAGGGCTGTCTGTAAGTACTGAAAAGAATCTAAACCCCGGATAATAGTCTGCCTTGTAGGTGATTCATGTTATATGGGTAGCACTCATCATTACTGAAAAGAATCTAAACCCCGGATAACAGTCTGCCTTGTAGGTGATTCATGTTATATGGGTAGCACTCATCATAGGGGTGATGAATATAGACATATTATGAATATAGACCTTAAGAGAGACATGTTGAATATCTTTCGGAGTAAAATGAACCACTTATAGAAGAGGAGTTAAGAAATTTAGGAGGTGTAACCATGAGGTATAAGGGATATTACTAAATAATAACAGAATCCCATGAAATAGAAAAAAAAAAAAATGGGTTTGGGAGACGTGACAAAAATGAAAAAGGTAAATCAAATTTGTGGAGGAAGAATGCAGTATGTTGAGAAATATTGTCCTTAATCTCAGGAAAGTATCTCATTCTGCAGCTTCAAATCATAGGATATCAACAAATTCAATTCAAGAAAATTCCAGAATTCAAAGAATACATATTTCACCAAATGATAGAAGACATGGATCTTGGAAATCAGGACTCTTCCTTCAAACATTGGGTTGAGAGAAGCCAACAGTTGTCATGTCTTTCATAAAATTTTATGTTTAGTAACCAAACTAGAATATCATTTGTTTTCTTAAGGTTGTATACCTGTAAAAAAAATTGGGATGTATACACTATTGATATTTGCAACTGTAGTCTATTGATATTTTCAAAAAAATTGATATTTACAAAATGTTGATATTTTCAAAATGTTGATAAACAATTTTCATTCAAATATTTTCAAAATGATTTTTGCATATAAATTTTGTGATGAATCCTCTTCAAATACAAGGGATTTTCACATGATTTTTTTATTTTTTTTAGTGACAGTGTAAAGAGGCTTCCTTATATGACTTCAAAAAAAATATCACTTGAAAAAATATATTTTCTGTTATGCTAAATAAACAAGCTTTGATGTTGCAAATTCATCAAGTCGGGGTAGAATTCAACTTGTCGACTTTTCCACCCAGAACAGACTCAAATGGAGGAGCCTTAAAATAAATCTCGTGAAGCCACAACAATATAATCACCTCCCTCCTTTTTATTCCTCACACATAGAATAAATAAATTACAGGTAGAGAGTAGTGCAACCTCAGTATGTAGATTCATGAGATCTCGAGGAGACCCCTGACCTCCACCCATGAGACTCTTGCAATAGTGTCTTTGTCCAGGACCTTTTTACAATCAGATAAGCCAACGTCCTTCCCACTAATCGAGGTCTCTACAAAGAGAAACCTATATGCACAAGATTAGATCTTCCAAAACATCATATATTCCAATTTATCTAGTCCTCCATGAGGGGATTCTTCACTTGAGCTTCAGATGGTAGGAGAGATTACCCTATTGGAAATACAGTTTTAGAGGCCAACAATTTCTCATTATTCTCCCTAATTAGTAGGTGATAGCTCCACCAAAAATTGATCACTTTCTGCAGGCAACCTTCAATCAAGATATTTCTCCTGATTATCAAGTTCTTTAAAGGGACCCTTTCTTCTCTTGGACTCTTAGCTTTGTAACATTTTATATCTTAGATGAATAATTTTATCCTCTAGGTCTTAGACCTTAGAAGTGAGATATTATGTTATACGAGTTGAACTCATGCTCCCACTACATAATATTTATGGTGTACCTTGCATTCCATTCAACCTATTTGTTGTGATTTTCTTATTGAAGCTTTATGCTACATCCCTCCACCTGCAACTATTTAGGGAGCTTCAAAAGGTGCAACAGAGAGCTAGAGGAAATGCTGGATTCCAACCTAAGCACCAGACTATTAATCACATCTTTACACTCCAAGACATAATTGAAAAATCCCAACATTGTTCCAGGAAATTTTACTGTTGTTTCGTAGACTTTAAAAAAGGCTTTTGACTTTGTCCCCATAGAGGATTTATTCCACACACTCAGAGATATTGGCATCTCAGAAACCCTTCTGTCAACCATTATGCATTTTATATGAGTAAATCCTTGGTAATCTATGCACCAACACATAGGCTATCAGATTTGATCCTAAGTATAATTGGGGTAAAACAAGGTTGCCCCTTTTCCCCTACACTATTTGGATCTATATTGACAATTTGGAGTCCTTGCATGAGCAAATCCAAGATGGCAATGGTTGCCTTCTACAACATGTATTAATTTATATTTTGATGTTTTCAGATGATTTGGCACTTCTAGTCTCATCCCCATACAAATTGCAAAGATAACTTGATGCCTTGGCCCTTTTCTATGATCTTCATGAATTGACTATCAACCTAGGTAAAAGCCAAAGTCACCATGTTCAATGTGTTGAATAAAAATCTCCCTGATCACCATTTATTTCTCAAAGGAGAGAAGATTGAGATAAAAAACTCATATACTTATCTAGGGGTACTATTCACAAGACCTCGCTTTAGTTTGCAACATGCACTTCATCCCTGACTCAACAAGGGTTATGGGTCCTTGGCACTTCTTGAGAGGTAGTGTTTCTCAAATATTTTTCAAGATATATCTACCAAGATGTCGCTCATGCACACTCTTGGCCCAACCCAGATTTGTAAATGGTTCCAAGGTTTGGGTACCTAGTTTACTGGACTCTAATTGGTCTTCTACAAAGAAAGTATAGATCATTCTCCTTTATCACATTGTTCAATGCAAGTAGCCAATTTCTCAACCCATCATCCTTATAGAGTTTGCAACTCACCCCTTCCTACTTGAGACAATGTTTTGTCTTGTCCCTCTTTTACACTATGCTCAAAAATTCATTGATACAACAAAGGGGCATGATCAATATCCATACTTGGCGTTTTGCTCATCAGATTCCATTGCAGCAACTACTTCTTTGTCTTGATCTCCTTGATTCAATTAGTAGTATGATGGACCAACTTCGTCCATTCAAATATTCCCTATATGCACCTAACCATCTCTTACCAACCAAATAAAAGATGAAAAAAATCATCCAATAGGATATCTATAGTATATAAAAATGAAAATATATGAAGTAACAAATTAAATGATGTAAAAATTTGAATCACACATGCTTCACTTTATAGGATAGTTTGAAGGCCTTAACATATGAATGTTTTGTTGCTTAAGGTTTGATTATGATTGAGAAACAAATACAATCTCCATCATGTTCCAACTTTGTGGCTATCTCAAAATACTTTTCAAACATAAAATTACAACATACTATCACAAGGAGATTACTTATGATTTAACAGATCACACTTGACATCTTATATTAACAGCTTCCTTTTACATGATGTTAGTCTTCTGGCCATTACTATAGCTGCCAAGATATAGTAAGAGATCTGATCTATACTTCAATATCAGTAGAGAGTAGAATAATTTTGTTTCCTTGTAGGGTAAGGAGGAATGGGAGTAAATACCTCATGTTCATGTCAAGTTTACTAGGATTCAAAGGGGGCGACTGTAGAGAAATAGGGTCTAAGAGGGTGGACACAATTTTTTTAAGGGTAATAAGATATAAAAGTTAAGCTGCCTCAACTAACTCTCTATTGGTATGGGTATCTAGTCATCTGAAACAATGTTTTATAGACTATAAATTCTCAAAACAATATGAGTGATTTTGAAGCCTGGAAGATGTCTAAAAAAGTAGAATGTGAATTAGTAAAGCTAAGAACCTAGATAGTATGAACTGAAGAAAGCCAAATTTTGTGTTATAATAACCTCTCCATCTAAAGGTTTTAAGAGGATTATTATTGGATGCATCCATATAGACACTAAAGAAAAATGCAGTTTGCAAACTGTTGTGACTTCCAACCTTAATCATTGAATTAGTCACTCTTGTTTATCTTTGTAAATATCTTAAATGTATATGCTAACTTTTATTAAAATTCACATCAGTAATAGGAAATGTAAAAAATGCAATGCCTGTGCTAATCTATATGTCAAGAATAATAGAGAATCCAATGAAGAGTACATTGAGATCAACTTAAATATGTATAACCAAACACATGTTTCTTTTAGGAGACGTATGCATGTTTAGATACTTTTTTCATAAATTAAGGAAAATTCAACCTCATATAAATTGTCCCGAGTCTTGAACATTGGTTGGTCTACATTCAACATTAGGCCAATAGGACGAGACCTAAAAAATTCTCCCAGAACAAACTTTTGAGTTTTTCTGCTTATGCCATTTACTAGACATGAACCTTAAAGAGGCTAGAAATCTTGTTGATCTGTATCAGTATTAAAATTTCCTCACCCATATATTATTTCCACAAGTTTTAAACTACTTAAAATGCTCACCGTTCATTACATATTCTAGAGTATCATAACCATATGTTCCCATAACTGAAGTTGAAACATGGGTGTTGTCTCCCTTAGGTCCATCTTTTGCTAGTCCAAAATTAGATAGATTGGCATTGTATTCCCGCACCAAGTACATATCTCTCCATAAAGACTTAAGAGAATCCAAAGTGTAACACTGAGCCATCTCGTAATTTTGAAGTTGTAAGTACAAACCGAATCCAAAAAAATATTGGATGTTTTAAAATATCGATAAATCACTGGTATTTCATCCCCTCCATGAAGAAATGCCAAACATTTTGTTGCACCCAATGCAATTTTCATTCTGATAGACCAGGGGAGTGGCAGGGACCCTTCTGCATGCATAAGGGAAGTACCATTGGACATAAAAGATCTAAATATATTTTTCAAAATACAAATTGGGATTAAGACTCTATAGAAGGAAAAATAATAATTATGTAGCTACTCATTGCCAAAAAATGTGAAAGCCCCATGACATTGATGCTAAAAAATCAGATTTAACCAAGGGAGGCACATATTTCCTTCTGTCCAATAGAATTTCACAAATCCAAGCCGAGGATCCCAAAATTTCATGAAAGAAAAAGAGATCATAAAGTATTCAATAAAGCAACATAGAGATTTTTTTGGGTAACATCATCAGCATATAGTATGCTCTTCAACCAAGATGACTTAAAAATTTCATATCAGCCAATGAATTTTTTTTGCACAAAAATATTCTAAGAAGAGATTTCAACAAATCCTCACCAAAATGGATTTTTGTTCAGAAATATACCCCACCATCTAATCACAGAACAAAAACAAACATTAAAATTTAATACCTAACAATATTGAGTGTTCCATCAAATTTGAAAATCATACATGTTATGCTAAACGAATTTGATGCCTTGGATGCAAAGACCAACTTTTATCATATGCTTTCCATAAAAGTGAGATCTATTCAAGTGTGGAAAAATTTCTATATTCTTCACTGCTTTGAAACTTGTAGTTGAGTGTCTTTATCATTTATGTTGAATGGGTAAATCTGGTCATTGTTTTATCATTGTGACTTATGTAAATAAAATCCTTACACCAAAAAATTGCATTTGATATAATCCAATGGAGCCTTTAGTATCATTTTAAGCAATACGTTGTAGTATCCTATACGTGCCTACACACTTTTCTACTTCATTGCTTCTAGATATAGATCCTATGCTCAAAAACAATTAATATCATCATATATCCTGTAAATATGCATTCATGCCTCTAACATTCAAATAACAGATTAAATTTGTGGATTCAGATGCCTCAGTTTCCAACATTCAAGTAAAGAAAATTCAGGTCCCTATGGTGATTATCTCTGTAGTTGTTTGGAGACAGATATGATATATATGTCTGAAAGGTATGATTGGACCTAAACATATATTTCTTGACATATTGACAACCAACCTCAACAATATTATATAATTCGTATTAAATGGCGTTATCAACAAACATATGTTCTTTAGGATGAAGTGGCAAAATATTAAATATTCATTTGATCTCTTAGTGTATAATGACTGTCTAAGCATATATTATATCACTTAGAGGTGAAAAACATGTTTGGTCTCTCAATAACAATCTTGGCACACCTATAATGTATTCATGATGTAATGGGTGTGGTGTCTTTGTGACTATAGTGAATGTAACTCTTGGGACAAGATCTTTACCTTCTCTCAAACTGTCTTATAATGGCAGTATTAGAATGTGTATGAAGGACAAAGCTCAGATTCATGTGATGACTATCTCGACACCAATGAGATATGCTCAATTTTTATATGATTAAACATTCATTATCAACACTTTTACATAAGAAGAATATTCAACATGCAGACTTGACACTCCTGTGAAGAAGGGTTAACATAATAGTGGCATATCCATGGAATTTCAAGTTCTGTGATGATAGGCTCAATATCTTGAAGTGGTCATTCCATCACAACATTAAGCACATAAAAATCCAAACCAACATAATAAGCACACAATCCAACTCACACTTAAAATACATCAATGTTTAAGGTCCTAATGGAGACTAAAAACCCCCAAAAACTTATTCCTTAACTCTATGGTTTGGAAGCATAAGAAGACCTTTCTTAGAGCCCTAAACCCTCCTGTGTCATTGGCTTGAGAAATAATGTTGCTTTGTATCACTGTATTAAGAAACAATTTTTCTCTATGTCATTGCCTTGAGAAACAATAATCATGTGTGTTGGTAAACATAATAGTAATAGTTAGATGATTATTAAGAATTATAAACATAATTATTTAACTTACAAATGAAACGTTGATAATATTTTAGAACAACTTCATCAATGTGCTTAGATATAACAGCTTCATCAAAGTGCTTCGAATAAAAAACACTTTCCACCTTTCTATGATGTCCTGTGTTGACAAAAATGTATACATATTTAAATTTATTTCTCATAGAAATTTTTTAATATCTCAAAAATAATAAATAGCCACTATGTATTTCTTATGTTTTGTTTTGCCTAAATAGGTGATTGTAATAATATAGAGGAATTATGATTTCTTGTGCTCTTTCCACCCATCACACCATCATCAGAATATCCATGGAATTGGAAGTGTATCTCCAACCATAGGTAATAGAATCACAAAGATGTCCCAACAAGCAGCTATCTAATATATGAGGCCCATTCATAGATCGATTCAAATATTTATAATGAGGCATATGGTAGGTGTTTGTCAAGAATCACCAGGGATCCCAATATATAGATATACTACTCCATCTCATTGGATCTTTAAGCACAAAAAATAGTACATCAAGTCTAGGTCTTCCATCTTAACTTTACATTGATAAACAAGAGGGTCATCATCTGATAGGTATAATTCATCAAAATGACATATCTCGTCCACTTTCCATAATCATCAAGCTATCTGCAAACTACCCCCTTCTTATTATTGACCCATAGGTTCATGTACCAAAAACATTAATCATAATCATGCAGCCTCTAAGGTAATATAGATATATGTCAAGCCATCATCAGTGTCATCATACTCAGCTATCATGACTTGCTTTTATCAATAATCATTAGGCAAGAAAATTCATTGGGGTACCAAACTTCCAAACTTCCTAGGGGTACCCAAAGGTGCCAACATAAAGGTGCTGCATGAACTTGCATTGCTCCAACTGCTAGAAAAAAATGTGAATGGCTGCTACCATACACCATTATTGCTGCTGCAAATATTTCCACAATTCAAAACTTCATTTACCTCCACCACTGCTCCAAATGTTCATAGTCACTGCTCCTACACTCCTCCTATTCTTCACTTCCTAAAAACACTATGCTGATTAGCCAATCTAATTTCTATTGCTCAACTCATCAAGCTCTCTTAGTCATTAAAGTAAAAGTTACTATCTTATTGATTATTTTCATCATCCCTCTCAATGGTGTCTCTAACATCTCTATTCGAACAAACTTAAAGTCTCTAGTCAAGTTATATCAGCTAGTATCATACATTGATCAAATGCATCTAAAGCAACTTGCCTACTATTCTATGTTTTGCATGTGTTAATGAGAATTATACCTTAAGTGTGATGATGCCTTTTTGTTATGAAGGTTCTTGCTATCAACATTATACCACAAGGTTTAGGATTATTGATGTCTTTTAGGATCCCTTCAGGTTGTTGGCCTTGTTCTACAAACCACTCATTCAAGACAATGTTAGTGACTATAATATCATGCTAGAAAACTCTAGAAGATATGTGTGCTTAGTGAAACTGTATGATCTTCAGAACTTACTCACCACAGGTATACTTTAGTTAGGCCCACAGGAGGACTATCATGAAGACTTTAGGATTATTTTCATACAAAATGTTATTGTCACAAGGGTGTTGTATCAAAAAAATTCAATGATATTCATTTAATCATGCATTGGAATATCATATCGTGGATGCTCTATGCACTCTACTTGAATTACTACAACATCTTGCCCTTTTGCATTTAATTTACTTTAGAGTACAGGGTAGAAGCTTTCTTATTTTTCTGATAATTGTAGTATTGAAATTGTAGATACTTTTTAGCCTGCCAACATTGATGTGAAGCCAAAATTCTCTTTTGGACATGGATCATGTGGATATTGTTAAGATTTTGAGTTCACGATAATAGTTCACCACAGACATATATGAAACCATGAAAGCTGACATGGAATACTTAGAGAACTCTCAAAAATGTATGCTATAACCTACAATACATCATATAAAAAATATAAAGGACAAGATCTAATCGTCAAACCCGCTACTATATTCACACTGTGTCTGAAAGAAAACTCTTCTATGACCACTACATAAAATAACTTTATTCACAGAAGCTGCAAAATTTTCCTAACTAAACTACTCCCTAGTCTTACTTTTATGGCAGAATCAGAGTGCAAAATTTTACGGTCAAAGTTGACCTAATAAAACAATTAGATGCCTAAGAGAATGCACCCTGCTTGCATGAGGAATGCCAAGATTATCGTTAAAGCACCTAGAGGAAAGAATGCACCACCCTTCATGGGAAAGCTGACCAAGTATAATAATAGCCAACCTATGCACAGTGCCTCCTTTAATTTTCATTCTTGACTTAGTCATGCCGGAAGAGAAAATATGCTAAAAATAAGAAATCAAAGAGAAATATAACTTATGTTCTAAAAATAAGAAGAGATATAATGGGAAAACTCCAGATATGATGCATGCGTGCTCTTCTAGTTTTTTGAAAGACAACTAATTTTCCTCTAAGAGGCTTAGTATTGCACCCTAAATAGGCGATTGTAATAATATAGAGGAATTATGATTTCTTATACTCTTTCCACCCATCACACCATCATAAAAATATCCATGGAATTAGCAGTTTATCTCCAACCATAGGTAATAGAATCACAAATATATCGCAACAAGAAGCTATCTAATATATGAGGCTCATTCATATATTGATTCAAATATTTATAGCGAGCCATATGGTAGGTGTTTTTCAAGAATCACCAGGGATCCCACAATATATATATATATATAGAGAGAGAGAGAGAGAGATATATATATATATATATATAGATATATATACTTCTCCATCTCATCAGATCTTTAAGCACAAAAAATAGTATATCAAGTCTAGGTCTTCCATATTAACTTTACATCGATAAATGAGAGGGTCATCATCTGATAGGTAGACATAATCAAAATGACATATCTCGTACACTTTCCATAATCATCAAGCTATCTACAACCTGCCCCCTTCCTATTATTGACCCATAGGTTCATATACCAAAAACATTAATCATAATCATGCAACCTCTAAGGTAACAAAGATATATATCAAGCCATCATCAATGTCATCATACTTAGCTTTCATTACTTGCTTTTATCAATAATCATTGGGCAAGAAAAGTCATTGGGTCATTTCACAAGGTATTTTATCGCTCACTCTGAGGCCTTGCTTTAGGTGATCATTTACCCTTCAATCACGAGCTCCTCATATGAGAGATGAGACTTTCCACGATACAACTTCAACAACCAAATTCTAGGAAGCTTGATTTAGGTAAGAGAGAAAAATTATGAAGAATCATCATGGTCCTTCTTCAAATAGGGTGAAGAAATCCTCTCATGAGATTATCCAAAAACTGCTGCATTATCCTTCAACACTAGATGAATGCGACCAATGCATAAAATAACCTAATCCATGATGACTAGGGGTCCTTCACATTTAGGCATCCATATCCATAAGAAAATCCTTTATAAGAACCTAACATAATGTATTAAAAAGCCCAATTACCCAACCAAGATGGCAAAATCAGGGTCTTCTGCTTATCGTGCTTGTCAAGACATAAAATTTGTTATTCACTTTCTTCAAGGTACCTCTCTTTTCATGCTCATAAGAATTGTTACAAGGAACTGTTCCAATGTTCCATGCACTATGTTACTCCTCGTTTCCATACTTCCAAGGGGTACCCAAAGGTGCCAACATAAAGGTGTTTCATGAACTTGCATTGCCCCAACTGCTAGACGAAGATGTGAATGGCTGCTACCATACACCATTCTTGCTCTTGTAACTATTACCACCATCCACAACTGCATTTGCCACTAGCACAACTCCAAATGTCCATATTCACTACTCCTACACTCCTCCTATAGTTCACTGCCTAAAAACACTATGCTGATTAGCCAATCTGATCTCTATTTCTCAACTCATCAAGATTTCTTAGTCATTAAACTCAAAGTTACTATCTTATTGATTATTTTCATCATCACTCTCAGTGGTGCCTCTACGTCTCTATTCAAAAAAACTTAAAGTATCTGGTCAAGTTATATCAGCTAGTATCATACATTGATCAAATGCATATGAAGCAACCTACATATTATTCTCTGTTTTGCATGTGTCAATGAGAATTATACCTTAAGTGTGATGATTCCTTTTTTTTCTCAAGCTTCTTGCTATCAACAATATACCACAAGGTTTAGGCTTGTTGGTGCCTTCTAGGATCCCTTCAGGTTGTTGGCCTTGTTTCGCAAACCACTCATTCAAGACAGTGTTAATGACTATAATATAATACCAGCAAACTCTAGAGCATCTTTGTGCTTAGCGAAACTATATGATCTTCAAAACTTACTTACTGCAGGTATACTAAAGTTAGGCCCACAAGGGGACTATCATGAAGATTTTAGGATTATTTTCATACAAAAGGTTATTGTCACAAGGGTGTTGTATCAAAACACTTCAATGATAGCCATTTAATCATGCATTGGAAGATCAGATCGTGGATGCTCTATGCACTCTACCTGAATTACTACCATGTCCTACGCTTTTTTCTTTTAATTTCCTTTAGAGTACAGGGCAGAAGCTTTCTTATTTTTATCAGAATTGTAGTAATGAAATTGCAAATACTTTTTAGCCTGCCAACATTGACGTGAAGCTAAAATTATCTTTTGAACATGGATAATGTGGATACTATTAAGATTTTGAGTTCATGGTAACAGTTCACTACAAACATATATTAAACCCTGAAAACTGACATAAAATACTTATAGAAATCTAAAAAACGTATGCTATAAACTGCAATACATCATATAAAAAATATAAAGGACAAGATCTAACTGTCAAACCCGCTACTGTCTTCACACCATGTCTGAATCAGAGTAGGAGAACCAGAATCTACAACAACGAGATTATTAGAAGCAATGGTGGCAATGGCGGTGGCCCAGGGTCTTGAAACCCATGGCCTAGTCCCCCATCCAGTAGGAGGAGGAGGAGGAAATTAGGATCCAAGAACCATGGGCCAAGACAGACTGAGCCAACTAGGGGCAAGAGAAGAAACAATGACATTCCATGCTGGGTTTGTAAAATTCCACCGATATGACTCGGCATATCCAAAAAATGCATCCCCAGCAGCCCCATTCACCCAATTTGGTTCAGTGGTAGATCCATCTGTGGTCGAGGGGCTGTTGGATTAATATTAGCATCCGCCTCTTTTCCATACCCAGAAGAAGACTCCATTGTCGATTTATCAATTCGGTGGTGGATCCATCTGTGGCCGATGGGTAGCTGGATTGATATGAGCAATCGCCTCTTTTCCAAACCCACAAGAAGACTCCATTGTCGACTTTAGTCCATAGGCAAGCTTTATCCTACAACCATACTGGATATTGGGGGCGAATTTAGTTCCAAAACCTTCCAACCTATTAAATCAAAGGCAAATACAAACCAAGACTATCCAGACCAGTAAATGTGGAGGCGAATCCAACATTTCATGTTTTCTACACCCTTATTTTCTTGGGCTTAACCATAATAATTATTTATCTTTAGAATAATTTTGGGGATAGTTATAAAAAACTATAAAAAAGAGGTTTTATATAAAAAATTCGCCCCTCTAAAATCTAAAACCCCTTAAATTTCTCCCTTGGGCTAAAATTTGCCCCTAAAATTTTCCCTGTATCTCACAGAGATGCCAAGTCCACTTCTAGGTTTTGGAAATAATTGTTTACAAGTTTGGGGAGAGAGTTGTACTTTTGTACACCTTATCTTCTGTAGATAGATGGAAATAAAGAGAGGGTTAGCAGGATTATTGAGGACATGTTGAGAATGTAATTCATGGATCATCAATGGATGTGGGAAGGGTATCTACTAATGGTTGAGTATTCTTAGAACAATGGGTTTCATGAATAGTTGAATATGAGTCTATTTCAGGCACTTTATGGGAGAACTTGTAATACTCCTATCTGTTGGAGAAATACAATGAATATGGTATTGGTTGGAGTAGATATGTTGAGAGAGATGGAACAAGAAATGTAGGTTATCAAGAAGAATCGAAAGGAATCACAGAACATGAAAAAGATTTATGCAGATCAACACAGGGTATTTAAGGAGTTTCAGGTTGGGGAACATGTGTACTTGCACATCAAGCCCAGGAAAAGGTCCTTGATGATTGGGTCATGTGCCAAGCTATCACTTTGGTATTTCAAGCCTTTCAATATCTTTGATAGTATTAGAACGATGGTCTACTAACTTTCACTCCCTCTTATAGTGAAAGTGCGTGATGTTTTCAATGTGAAATTACTTAAGAAGTATGTGATATATTTTGATCATGAGACTAACTAGACTATATTGCAGGTGGAGAAAAGAGGATAATTCTAGCTATAACCTCACTGTATTTTGCGGTGAAATATTCTCATGCTCTTAAATCAAGCATTTTAGAAAGTTAAAGTTTAATGGAAGCAATTTGAGCCGAATGAAGCTACATGGGAGATTATTGATCAGATGCAGGATATATGTGCTTCTCAACTCACTTGGTGAACGAATGTGCCTTGATATATGTTGGGATTTTGTGTTTTCATTATGCCTATATTTGTATATGTATCTACATACCACACTACGTTGTAATATAAAACTCCAATAAGTGGTATGTTCTTCATGGTATTATGGTCATGCTCTCAGCAATATGATATGATGTAAATGTTGCATTGAGATACATTACAAATATCCATGAGAAACATGTGTTTTGTTTGTTTATAAATGGAATTCAACACTGAGGACGATGCTCCACGAAGGGGAAGGAGTTTGTAACAACACTGCTTGATTTTATATGTAAATAAAAATAAGACCAAGGTCATGGGACACATATTCCTAGTTGAATGTTGGGTGAAACATAGTGATCAGGTATCACGAATGATTAATTAATGGCTATGGAAATTAGAAAATTCATTGAAAAAGGAAAACTGATATTAATTGAAATTTATTTATGAAAATAATGGAAAATAGCAGAAATGGAAGATAATGAAGGAAAATAAGGTCACAAATTTGCATAACAAGTAAATTGAAGAAATAATGAAGGAAAATAAAGAAAATAAAGGCCTAGATAATAAAAAGTATTTTGAGGATTTGTCCACAACCTTTTTTTCAGATTTAGCTTGGATATCTCTTGTAGTATCTTACTCTCTCATACTCTTGCAAACTTATAGTATTCTTGTAGCACTCTGGCATATATTGGATTTGGAGAAAGAAGGCAAGGTAAAGAAATAAAGCATAAGGGGACAATGGGATAAACAACTAAAAATAGAATAATTTGAAGGTAAGTAGGTTTCATGTATGATCTCCTTGTTGGTTTATGGATGCATGGTATATGAATGTGAGTATTTGGGTGAGCTGCAATTAGCATGGAGTATTTCCTAAACTGAAAATGGTTTTAGCCTAACCTTGCCATTTCTTGGATACCCATGGTGTTGTTGGTTTTCCCATTTGTTTTCTTTTTTTTTGGTTGGTGCTCATAAATATTTATGGCTATCAGTTGGATAAAACACCCTAGGAGCCCTTGAAAAAATTGGTTGAGTTATTAGTCCTATATCCTAGGTTAGGGAAAATATCCTGGAGTTCTTGATGGGTTTAATTAATATTCCCTCGAGCTAGGTGGGAATAATTCTTTGCAAACCTAGAATGCTATGTATTAAGTTACTAGTTCCTAAAGAGCTATACATATTGGGTATAGACTGATCTGGTTCGTGGTGGGTTTTGTTAGTGATGTCCATCCATGAGGTGGAATCACTAGTTGAGGGTTGAGGTGGTTTGGCATCTACAAGCCCTAGTTTGGTTTTTTTTTGGTTTATTCCATGAGATACCACATTCATTCTTAGAATATGGTGTATGGCTGATTGGTTAAAGGAAATATATGGTTTAGCGAAATATATGGTAAAGTGGTACATGGAAGTCCCTTACTTGGTTGGTATATTAATATGTTAATAAGATATATTTTTGTAGTGTGATTCATTTATATTGGTTGTAAATGTGTTGCTGATATTATGGTTTGATTTCATGATTTTTATGCTAATTATTTTCTAGTTATATGTTGTTCATATGATGTGTATATTTTATGGCTCTTGTCATGAAATGTTTAACTATTGATCAACTGATTAATGTATGGAATAATAAGTGTTGCTTCAGCTATCTGTAGAGGGGATAAGGTGTTATCAATGATTATTAGAATAATATGATATTTTTATGATCATACATGCATACATGACCTACATCTTACATGTTTTCCATGTGTTTGACGAAATGTATGTTATCTTCCAGGAAGTCGAGGTTAAGTTCTGTCATCAAATTTGTATTTTTAGCATTGTTTTTATGTCATTATTGATTCTTTGAAGTTTCAGGAACTTATGGACAATGTTGTGGATGCTAATCTAGGCTCATATCTTGGGACAAAACCCTTTGAATTGGACAATTAGGGTCACAACCGCACCCAAGAAAGATTATGCATGTGGTTGGTAGCCTATAACCTCATGGAGGCCATGTCATGCATGAAGTTGGGGGTTAAATTATGTGAGAAAGAACCCCAAATCAGGGTTTGGTCACCTGGGGTGGTTATTTGGCACTTGAGTGTCAATGTACACCTGTGGAATGTTGTGAGTTATTAGTTGGTGGTGAGTTATAGGTCCCACTTCCTTACTTGTAGCTAGGAGTTCGGATCATGTCATAGTAACTATTCATATCATGGTTACCCATGCATGCTGATGAAACTGGGTAAATGTGGGAGGGGTGGTCACACACTCAAAACCCCACGTAGTAAAAAATTTAAATTTTATTGTTGATTTTAGTAATTTTTTTTTTTTACAATTTCTCGTAGGGTTTAATTAAAATAATGATAATTTGAAAGAGAGACATACTGGGAAGACTATGGAGAAACAAAATATTTTGGAATGATAGAAAGATCATAATTTGAAAGGTATGTTGATTCAGTCGAAACCTTGCATAGAAAATAAATGTAAATTTCATTATTTATCTTACTGTTAATTTTTTTTACAATTTCTGTTAGATTTATTCAAAATTTAGAAAAAAATAAATACATTTGAATACCCTGCATAATAAAAGTTTTACTACTAATTTTTCTAGTAAACAAATTACAAACTTTTTTGCTATTTATATTTAATTAAAATTCAGAAAAAATAAAAATCAATACTTACCTTAAACCCTTGTTTTGTTTTACTTATGTGACAACACAATTTCACCTTAGGGTTTAAATCCCTCTACCTCTTCACAATTATGGTTTTTCATTTGAGGAATTTTAGATTTAATGGGTTTTTGTACTTACTATGTATAGTATTCGACATGTAAAGTAGGGGGATCGATTATTGAATGAGATCCAAACCCTGTCAACCCTATCCCTTGAAAAAAAAGTTGTATTTTTTGCGGTGCATCCCGTGTAATATAACCCACCAATGTGCTAGCTGTAATACAACACATCGATGTAATACAACCCTATCATCCCTCTCCAATTTTTTTATTGGAGCTCCTGGTATATTATAATGCACTGACATGCCTCTCCCCAAAAATGCCATTAAGTCATTACTAAGCTTTTATCATTACAAATCACACTGTCATTATTTAAATTGATTTTTAAAAATCTATGTTGGTTTATTGAATAATTAAACTCCCGGTGCATTTAGTAGATTAAATGTTTTGGGGCATTTATTGAAATAAACACATTGGTTACTAGAGCTTGTTTTCATTGAAAATTATTTGATTTATGTATAAATATATTTAATGGCCCATGTATTGAATGGTATAGGTTATGTATTCATAAAAAATGTCTAATAATTTATTAAGTAAAAAAAATTCTAATCAACACAATGATAAACATCTAAAAAATTAGAGAAGGAAAGTTGTTTGTAAATTCTTTACAAAATTAATATGTTTGACCTATATGTAAGATGAACTAATATGTATGTTTTAGTGTGCATTATGAAAATTTGCAAAATTATAAGGTCGAGAAGATTGTTTCTAATATAAGTGCAGAAGAGTGTAAAAGCTTGATAGAAAAAAATTGTAGAAGGATGAATTAGGTAAGTGAAAAAATACTATTCAATATGAGTTTTTATTTTTTGAATTGTCATTAATCATATACTTAAGAATATTATATTACATGGCTCAAAGAATCTATTAATTAAAATATATTTAATTTTCTATAGGGAGAAACAACGATGGAAAATATCAATGTTGTTCTAAGAGAAGAACTATTATGGAACTTGTAAATATCAATGATTTGGTCCTTATCTCATTTGGAGTGGCACTGGAGGTTAATGAATGCAGTATTTTTTTAACAAAAAAATGAACAATATAGTGGAATGAAATTATAGATATAGTTTCCACTTGTAATACGGAAATCAATCTAGTGATTCCAAGAACTAAATTAAATCTAAACTATATAAAGAGTTTCTAGAGGAATGGTCAATGAAACATGTGAGACATGCAATAGTGAAATCCAAAAAATAGTGCATCCATAACATAAACATGTACCACTATGTTATGTTGCATAAAAAAAATGTTATGGCATTTTTTTGTCAAGAAGGTTCCTTTTCGGAAAACAACATCATTGGGGCATTTAATTCTTCAAGCACTCATATTGTTTGCAATTAACATCATGGTGCATTATAATTATTAAATCACTAGTGCTTTGATAGAAATAAAACCCCAGTGCTAAAAATTTTTATTTCCATCCTTGATGCATTATTAAAATTAAT
The DNA here is from genome assembly GCA_034641835.2 of Pinus albicaulis. NCBI lineage: Eukaryota > Viridiplantae > Streptophyta > Pinopsida > Pinales > Pinaceae > Pinus > Pinus albicaulis. The sequence goes on along the minus strand of CM076572.1, from coordinate 124,945,219 downwards.
AGTACTAGTTCTTTTATATACAAATCATACGCATCAGTGCTGCAAGTTTAAATAAAAGCACGAGGTCTCAAATACTATTTTTCTTTCCCCGATGCCTTTCCTAAAAATAACGTACCAGGGCGGTTTTTTAATATATATGCACTAAGGCAGTATAAATTTGAATAACTGGTGTTCTTTTCTTTCAACACCTTAGTTATTTTATCTATTTATACATCCCCAATGATTTTATATATTTAATGTACCAATGTTATTTTTCCATGAATCATACCAATAAAATGTATCCACTAAAACCTCTGACCACTGATATTTTCTCATTTGTGATGAAGCTCTGTTGTAAGCTCCACTAAAAAATCCACTATCACAAATGGATGTTTTAGTGTATTTCTTTTAATAGTTTTTTCCAATTTTATAAAAATAATGACATCTGCTATAACCTCTTCTAGAAGGTATTTTCCTTGTAGTGTTTTGAAATCACTGTAAAGGATTATGATAAGAACATGCATCGAACTATTGTAGATGATTTTTATTAAGTCAACATTCTATCCTCAACACAAGCTTTGGGCTCCCCTCACCTTGTGTCTGTCACGTAGAATCTATTCAATTTTAACCTAAGAGCCTCTGAACCTTCAGTGATCCTACCTCAGCTTCCCTTTACCTTGAAAGGAAAAACCATCTTTATTGATGTCATGGTAGTCCACGGCCCATTAGATTTCAATTTTATCCTTGGGAAGGACTAGATCTATACCATGAATTCTATCATGTGATTTATTTTCCTCATGATGGAAACGTTGTGATTGTTGACAAGCTTTCATTGGTTGCTCCTGATTTGAATCCTAACCATTATAAATCTTTGAATGTTCCCTATACACATGTGGTATTCACCCCACCATGGGTTAATTATGTGGAAAATTGTCCCATTCCTTCACCTACTAATGAAGAATATCCTTTCACTGTTTATTTGACTTATTTTGACTTAGATTCAATAGTTTACATGGTGTACCCTTTAATGGGAACGATGAAGCCCAGTTTTCCTACCCCTATTGAGTCCCTTGACATGTATTCCTTCTAGAGAATTTTTCTTGCACCAGCTAAAGAATTATTAGAAACCGTGATCGGGGTGTGTCCCTTAGAATGTATTCCTTTTATTGCCATGAGCATAGTTCATTTTCCGTGTCAAGATAGTTAAAATATTAAACAAGTCCATTGAACATATATCCTTTTCTTGTGTCAAGCTCATTAAAAAATGAAAATAGGGGCCATGAGCATAGTTCCTTTGCTTGTGTCAATATTGTTAAAAAATGAAGCAAGGGGCCATGAGCATAGTTATTTTCCTATGTCAAGCCCATTAAAAAATGAAATAACTCACATGAGCATAGTTATTTTCTTCTATTAAGCTTGTTAAATGATGGAATAGATCTCCCTCCATAACATTTTGGTGGCATGTGTCTTTGGTCGTCATGCTAATATTAAGCCACTAGGCTCTGCAGGTCATGCTTGAGACATGGTAAATTATCTCAAGCACAATTTTCTCTCTCTTTCAAGCTTGTGTAAAAATGAAACTTATCTCAAGCATAGTTTTTTTCAATGTTTCAACCTTGTGTAAAAATGAAACCTATCTCAAGTCCATTTTTAATATTATTTTCAAGACTCGCTAAAGTCATGAAAATCTCGAGCTTATTTTGTTTTTTCTTCATTCTTGTAAAAGGCATATGAAAATGTTGTGTTATTTCCATATTTTCATGCTCTTCAATTAAATTGAAAGTCAGCGAGTGATCTCTTTACAATTCTAAAGCTCGTTAAACTATGAGAAGGACATGGGTATAATTTAATCACTTTTTCATGCTAGTTAAATATGAAAAGGTAGCCGATAAATATTATTTCATTCACACTCATAAAAGTGTTTAAATAAACATTTACCTAATATAATTTTAACCCTTTTCTGAACTAATTAAATTATTTATGAAAAAGGAATAGTTTAGCTGATTATTACTAAGAGAATTCTCTATTGTAATATTTTATAATTTTTTAGCCTTGAGAAACTAAATTTACGAAAAAGTACCTTATGGAAAGTACAAGGAAAATAACCTCTAGGGGAGGTTATAAAGGAGGTTTTTAGTGTTATAAAAGTTTCAAAAATTGTAAAAAAACCATTTTCTACAACATCCGTTTTTGGTTACGAATGTTTTGGAAGAGTTTCTAACGAAAATTCAACACAACTAAAAAAATTGGGTGGCCAAAGGGTTTTATGGATGTATTTCTTATTGGTGTGTGATTCATATGTGAATGCACCGATGATTTTTTAACTTTTACGCATTGGTACTATAAACACATCAAGCATCGAGATGGAAAACAAATTTCAGAAGCCTCGGGGAGTTTAGCAATCTCTTGGTGTGTGTCACCCAAAAATACACATCAGGGCGATAGAAGGTGCATGCACCACCACTGTTAAGGTGTAAAAACACACCAGAATGTTAAGTTATAAAAATGCACTGCTGAGTTAAAGGAAAAACATATCGATGCATGCAATTCCTATCTGACGAGGTTGTAGTTGTCGATAAAGTGCACCGGGCATTCTAATTGTTATTGGTATTTGGTGTAGTGCTCATTGGTCATCGAAATGCATCGATGCGTAGTATCATAAAAACTCACTCGTGAAAAATATCATACACAAGAATTTTTTTTCATTTTCTAATTTTTAGAAACATCGACCTTTAACAGTGCAATTATTGTGATTTTTTAAAATTCATTATTTATCAAAAGTCGACACATATCTTATAACAATATTCATATGAATTATATTTTTATTAGTGCATTTTGATGTGATGTTTGGATGAATTTGCTATAACATATCATCATGTTTCATATCTCTTCATTATAATATTTAATCATCCATATATTTAATCAGTGGTGTAACATTCCATAGCGACAATGTAGAACACAGTAGAATAAATTAAAACGTATTGTATATATAATACACTCTTTTTCATACAAAATGGGACATTTATTGGTATTCATTTGTATTTCAATTGGGACACTATGTCCATTACATTAAACAAAATGTTTGATTTTACAGAAAAATATTTCAAAAAATACAATGCATTGCCTTGATATACAAACATATTGATCATCATTCTTCACTATAAATGTTGTCACTGATCTAGATACTTCCATGACTTGGGTTATTTAGAGGAATTTTGCATTCATTGTGTTAATTGTTTTCTTCTTCTTCACGTTCCATCTACTAGCATAAAAGTAAAGTGATATGACTGTATATACATTGGTGAGAATAATTAAAATTCCAATAAAAAATAATATACATCAATGTAAATAGAAAAGAAATGTACCATAGAAAAAGTTGACTCGTCAACTATAAAAATTCTTTCAAAACTAAATTTCATGCCATCTTTCAAAAATTCATCTGTTGGCGCAGTTCCATACTTTATTTTTGTTCAAGTTTTATACCCCATAACATATCATAGATTTAATATAAAATATTTTTTAGTTCTGTTAATTATAGATGGAACTAAGTAAAACAAGATAGATAATTAAAAATTCCACAATTAATTTCTAATATGCCAACATATACAGACAACCCATATTTAACCAAATGTCAATAAATTCTTCTAATTGTTCTTCCTTGTATGTTAGCACATTTCTGAAGACATTCAATGATGATTTCTCTAAAACAACTTAAAATATACAAAAATTAAATCTAGTTAAGTTGTTATAAGGATGTAACAATTACTCACAAACATAGATATCAACCCTTTTCTTCCTCATCGTCCTATTTTATGTGCTAAATGGGTTCCATTTTCTTTTCTTTTCTGCAAGAAAATATGTGAAATTAATATTTAATGCTAAATTATTTATTTATTGTATCTAATTGAAAAATTCAATGATTACATATTACCTTTGAAGCACATTTTTTTTAGATGGCTCCTGGTGCGATGCAATTATGTCCATTTCTTTGACCATCTCCTTATACACCTTTTTGTACATTATTGCTGGCATATTTCTGATATCAACTTGTTCATCCTTTGAGATTTTCATAATCTTCATGAAAAAGAAACATGACAATAAACTAATTAATTTTTATATCGATATATCAAAACTAAACATAACAAAAGCGATATTTATAAATGATTTCTTTGTAGTAATATATACATACAATTCTAGAAAAACATTTAAAGGAATATTTCTTTTTGAATAATTCTTTTTTGTTGTTGTACGTTTTTCTATTAAAAGTGTGACATGTCTCATTGAAGAATTCTCTGTAAACTCCTAATGTAGTTTAAATAAAAATTGTTTATTGGAATCATTGGATTGATTTTTATATTGTAAGTGGAAAGAACGTTTATACATTCATTCGACTAGATCCCTCAAATTTTTGTAAATGTTTTGCCCCCTTTCGTTAACCTCTAGAACCACTCCAGATGACTTAAGGAGCAATTCATTTTCATTTGTATGCTATATTTTTTCTTATATTATTAGAACAACATTTATTTTCTTTGTTGTTGGTTCTTGTAGAACATTAAGCATATCTAAATTAATAGATTGTTTGAAACATGTTATCTAATATTTTTAAGTACATTATTAATGAAAATTCAAAAAAGGAACTCATATTAGATCAAAAGTGTTTTTTCATTCACCTAATTCTTCGTTCTGCAATTTTTCCATCAAGCTTTTACCCTCTTCTGGTGTTAGATCAGAAAGAATCTAATCTAGCTTCATCATTTTGTGGCTCTGCATGATAAACACTAAGCAATACATATTATTTAAACTTACATGTAGTTCAAAAATAATAGTCTTTATAAAGAATTTACAAAGAACTTGCCTTTTTTCAATTTCTGGATGTGTTATCATTATTTTTGTTACTTGAAATATTGTCAGTCATTTCTTTAACAATAAAATCCATACCATTCATTAATATATTTTATAAATAAATCACACACCTTTCATGTAAAAATTTTGAAAAATCAAGAAAACAGTGCGTCTATCTAAATTAAACGCTAGATGCAACTTTCGCAACTTATGCACCAAAAACTGTGTGGTAGGTTCTTATAAACGCACCACCAATACATTAGAAACATTGTACAATATCCTTCCCAATAGGAGACTGGATGCATTATTTTGATATCGGAGCACCGATTAACATAAACATAAATCAATAATTTTTTTTTTGTATCAAACAGTTTTTTTTCCAATAGGCGCTCGGTGCAGTATTTTAAACAGTGCACACCGATTAACAAAAGTCATTTTTCAAAAAATCATGCAAGGGTCGAAAAGGATTGGGATTTGACTCTAAAATTGGTCCCAAGGGTTATATATATATATATATATATATATATAGTAATACAAACCGTATAATTCTAAAATGAAAATCCCTAATTGTGAAGTCACATGAACAAGAAGAAGCAAGGGTTTAACGTAAGAATGGATTTTTTTTGTTTTTTTCTGCATTTTAACTAAATGTAAATAGGAATAAAGACTATAAATTATTTTACTAGTAAAATTTATAGTAAAATTTAAAATTTGTATATGCATGTATTAAATCTAACAAAAACTGTAAAAAAAATAGTTATTACAGTAAACATTAACAATTTTATGATACTATAGGGATTTTTTGTGAATCTTTGTTTCTCTTAATAGTGTTTTTGCTTGAAAGTATTTTGCTGCTCCATAGTGCTATCTTGTTCTCTTCCTCCAGGTATGTCGTACAAATCCCTCGCTGAAATTTTTTGCAAAAATAATGAAATAATGAATAGATCTTACTATTTAAAGAAATTTTATGAAATTATATTTTTGAAAATCACTTTCCTCTGTTTTTTTTAATTTACCTCTTTTATTTTCACTTCCAAAAAATAAAGCTATGTTTTTTTTTCCCAATATTCGGTGTACTTTTTAACTAAAAGCACCGGTGCTTCTAGTAACAAAACCACAATGGTATGGTTAATAGTTCATTAGCACCGATAAAAATAACTCTTTTTTTAAGGCACCAAAATTACTTTTAGGTATGTACACCAAAATTTATTGTTGATTTTTTTCAAATGCAAAGAGAAAATTTCATCATTATATCAAACAGAAAATTCTTCAAAGTCCAGCTCATCCCATAATATTTCTCAAAGTCCATCGCAAAGTTCTCCCGACCCATCTCTAGTCGTAATTACTTCATATTTTATTTATATTTTCATTATCTAATTGAATTTATTTATTTTATCCATGTCAATCAACTGAATAAAATTAATGTATACAAAATTACAGGTTCATGTAGATTCAGAATCGAGTTCAAATGCATAAAACGTTCGAATAGTTCCAAAACATCAGAAGCTCTTATCAAGAGCAGCATCCCGCAAGGCATGGTTGGTAGATGAAAATTGGCAGCCGCATCACACTGCCAATTGTAACATTCCATGTTTTAGCCACAATCATGGGACAATGATGGTAAATAATTTTTGGGTATAATGTAATTATTTCAATATCAAACCAATTAATCATGCATTGACATGCATACAAATTTATATCATCAATTTTGTACTAATAATGTTTAAATATATTTTTTGAAATTATTAGGATTCTAGTGATGATCAACGACCTACCTACCATCTTCCATTGCACCCCACGACAATGTAAAATCGAGAGAAGGCTGAATTAAGAGAAAAAATTGAAGAGGAACCATACCAAGAATGTTTGGATCAACCACCTATTCAATTCCCATTATTTCCGCATTCACCAATTAATAATGAATACAAAAATAGTATTTCTTCACAAGCTAGTAATGGAGGAAATCAAATAGAGGTTGGTATGGATGATTAATTAAGGGATACGACTTCCATGAAGGAAATGTTATTAGAGGCATTCCAGAACGATGATCAACTAGTGGATGATTCTCATATCATTGATACCTTTTTTGAAAGCCTTAAATTTGCTTCCTCCACCACTCTTTGGACTTGGTGGCCAACCAAAGCATACCCAATTGGGGACAACGATGTTATTGTACAAATTGAAAGAAAATTTTGCCTTTTTGAATGTATGTTTCTTAGAAATTTTGAGGTAATTAACATCAATTCCCTTATATTTTGAGAAATATTGTCACACAATCAACATTACAAATGGTAAATTTTATGAACGCTAATAACTATTGGAATTTTACATTTAATATTCTGCAACACCTATAGGTTATTCAAAGATAAGGTTCTTTCGACCGATAATATCATTCTCGATAGATTGAAAGAGGCAAATAAATTGTTTAAATTATTGGGTGCTGAGTACATATCATATCATGAATTTCCAAATGATTATATTCTATATAAAGGAAAATATGAAAACAAATAGATATGTCTGAAATGTGGGCATGATAGGTATGATAAATCTAAAGAGAAGGGTAAATCACGCGGTCCTCCTTTTAATATATTGAGACACATGCCTATAATTCCAAGGATTCAAAGGCTCTTTCATTGTAAATAATTAGCTATGTTGCACAGATGACATACCTCACATAGAAGTGAGTTGGGAGTTATGTGAATACTAACAAATTCAATAGACATGAAGCATATAGAGAATACATGGCACAAATAATTCAAGGATGAAGTATGAAGTCAACCCATATTCCCTTCAATTGGTATTTCAAAGAAGGTGATGTCCATGGATTTTTAAAAAATATGATCTTTATTTCGAAAAAGAAGTTATAATGGATGTTTGGGTGACATCTTCATATGGGTCTTCACTATGGCTCTGCTTCACCGTGGAATACCACTTTTCAGGGTTGAAATCGCATGACCATTTGAAACTTATAAGAGTACCTATAATGTCAAAAGAATGCTTTTATTATTTGTTATATTAATAAATTTTATACCATGAGATCATAAAACATAGCTAATTTTGTATATTATTGCATGTGTTTATAAATTTATAGTGTTATTATCCCTTGTTCATGTATGGGTGTGTGAAATATGAATTCCCCCAATACCTAGGACTTGCCATATCTAAATTATCTACATTTGTACGTTGGATCACGTCAAAGGAGATTCATGTGGTTAGCATTGCATGGTGGCATCAAGAAATAGTTGATATTATTTGTATGTTTGATAATGAACTACTGACAAGTTTCATGGACTTGTAGGTTCATATTCTCATACATCTAGTAGATAAGGTTTAATTAGTTGGGGTGGTTTCTTATCATCGGATGTTCTTCTTAGAGAGGTACATGAAGAAATTGAAAGGTTTTGTTCGACAAAGGGAAAAACCCAACGGGTCTATGGAAAAGGGGTACAAATCATATGATTCTTTCTATCATGCTAGTGAGTACATCAAGAAGATCGAAAACACACCAAGTGTGATGATTTTGGACGATGAAAGGAATGACGACAAAAGAGAAGGGTATCTTCTCCAAAAAAATGAAAAAGGCGTATGATAAAGAGTAAGCGACTTATAATTTGTCAAATTTACACAAATATATATATAAATTTTTATGATTTATATATAATTTTCACATTAAACTAATATATAATGTATATTTTGATCTCATATGTACTATATTTCGGTTTGATTTCATCAATGAATGTAGAAATTGAAGCAATCAATAAATTTGTTCTTTACAATTCCGAAGTGACACAATTGTGGGTCGCATTGTATGAACAAAATACGATGAAATGGGATAGTGATAGGAAAGAATTCATACAATTGAATGGTAGAATAATTCCTTATCTCAATCATTTAAAAGAAAATTTTCCAATTTTATGACCCAACACTTGGGTTGCTAACCAAGTCAGAGAGAAATATGGTGCATTCGGGCATTACCCATGTGCTGAAGAGGTTGCCCTAAATGTAGGGATTGGGTGCAAAAACTTAGTAATAATCTATTTATGTCATTTTAAATTTAATAATACATCTTTTAAATGTAACATATATATTTTATAATTTAACAGTTAGTTTATTAAACACATGAAACTATGATTTTTTAACTTTTTTATAGGTGAATTTCTTCCCATATATGTGGGCATATGGGCACCATTTTTACATAGAAAATACCGATGATGGACACGTGACACAAGGATTTGGAGTGGAATTCGATTGTGATCAATCTAGTTGATCTAGCCACCATGATCAAAACCTAGTACAAGGGATGTTAGATTACGTTGGAAAGATACAAGAGATCATTGAAGTGGATTTCTCTTCTTTCCAATGAGGTATTTTTAGGTGCAAGTTTTGGGTCACCTTTGATCGTAATAATGTAAAGGAATATTGTGATATTAGGCTGATATGTATCAACCCTAGAAAAGATGTGGGATGAAGCGAAGAAGCCTTATGTTTTCCCAAAACACTGCAAGCAAACATTTTTTTGAACATATGTGTTGGATAGGGATTGGTGGTTTGTATTGAGACATGATGCTAGATCAAAAAATATTTTTGAGAACAATAGGGCTATCATTCCAAGCGAGCAAGGAGATAATTGTAACACCCCTAGTTTCTATACTTTTTAAGTTAGACATTTGAACAAAAATCCAAAGTGGAGTGGACCCTAATGGGTAATTATTTTGTGGATTTTATTTAAATAATTATTAGCCAAAAAATAAATGGAATATTTATGTATGCATTGTGACCAAATGAGATTGGAGATCATAAGCCTGATCCATGAGGACGTGGATAAGGCTAAGACTTTCCCAAAACCTTTCAAAAAGCCTTGAAACGAAAATGCTAATTTAGATTGAAGAGGAAAAAATATAAATTCCCCAATGAAGAGGAAAGTAGTTGGGAAGAGGTAAAAAGCTGGAAAAGCAGAAATCAGCTTTAAAGTCACTCATTAAGGGAAGCCTAGGAAAACAAGAAGAAAAGCATCCTGAAATTCTGGACGCAGAATTTAGAAACAGGCTTAGGGAAAACATGGCTTAAGTAAGTTGTTTCAGAACATACTGAGGTTAGTCTGTTGCTGAAAGATCTCAGCTCGAGAGTGAATTATGGAGATAGAAGAATTCTAAGGTTGGGAGGATTAGTCAGAGCACAAAGTGGTATGCATATCTAACCTGTAAATTCTATTATAAGAGGCATTATGAAATGTTAAACTGATAATTAGGTTGAAAGAAAATGACATGCTGTAGATATTAGATTCCTTACATTTAACAGATTTGACTAGAAGAAATAATCCTCTACAAATTTGTATAGTTGTAGGAATAGTGTCTATTTGGAAATATCAATCAGAATGTCTAAACCGATATTGGTTTAAATCTGAAGATACATCTTACCCCGTAGACTATGTATTTTTATAACTTTAATGTGCTTCTGTAATAACAAATTTATATGAAAAAAAACAAATAGAACATTTGATTTCATAATTAAGTGAATTAAATTTGAACATTCTGAGTATAAAATACTAAATTCTACTTCATTACTTCCAAGAAGAAAGTATTTGAATTCAGGCACAATCATCTATATTCTCTATCTCAAATGAAATATTTTAATCTAAGCTAGATGTACAAATATATTGAACAGTCAAAGTAATACTAGGAAAACTTCTGCTGAGAATCTAGTATGTTCCCTGTATGGAAATCTAAGGATATACAATTCTGCAAAATTTAAATAGAATGATATTAATGGAAATTTTAGAATTACATATAATTATTATGATTTAAATTTTGTAAATCATACACTTATATATCTATCCATGCTAGAGAAGAAAGACAAAATTACGAATTGGAAAATAACTATGTATATAAATGTATAGTTAGGGCATAATTAAGAAATTAATTGGTTAACAAGTTCTATCCATAAAATGATGATATTAAACTCACTGTAAAGTAGGTAGAGAAAAATCTACTAGTACATGAAAAAATTGTTTAACAGTTACTGGAATTGATAGAAAGAAAGCTAGAGAAGATAAATTAAAGATAAGTTCCTGTTTTAGAAATAAAAACAGATATTTATCAGTTATAGATACTGAGACTATATATTACACTTGTATGCAAAATATTTTACTTGTGGTGCTATTCAAATTAAAATCATAATATTCTATAAAGTATGACAGAGTTGTCTGCAAAATATATATTACTGAAAAGAAAGAGGGCAATTTATTCAACAATTATAAATAACAGAATAAATTCTGTTACGTTAAAGTTAAGTGTATTTAAACTAAAACATAAAACTAAATTTCCCTTGAAATTATCAATATACATTTATATAAATATAATCATGAAAGAGAGAATATATGGAAATGAGAATTATAGTTAATAATATTTCAATAAAATTTTAGAGTGTGATCAATACGGGAAAGAAGCGAGCAAAAAAAAAAAAAAAAAAAATTCCACACACAAATCGTTCAAATAAATTTATACAAGTAGACCGATAGAGATTTGGTATATGTATATAAAAGATAACTGTGTTCAATAATATGAAATTAATTCCACAGTATCGGCACAAATTAAAGTAAAAAATCACCGTTAATAAGTATTACAAATTCCTTGAATAATGAGATTCGAAAATCTCAGAGTGGAAATGAGAATGAAAATGATAAACCGAGTTATTTTCACTCTCAGAGACATAAAACGATGTACCAACCTATGAACTTGAAATAAGTGGGATTATTAGTGGAGCTGAATGATAAAACCTCATAAACTTATTAATAGAGAATATCCTAGTTGAAATTACGTGAAACCAATATAGAAAAGGGTTAGAGAAATTTGGGATAAAATTTGTAGTTGTAAATGTATAATAATATTTAAGTAAGTATAATGAAAATAACTATGGTTACCTTCAACCATAAATAGTGCATGTGCAAATGAAACCACTGGAAACAACCAAAGAGATCGGAAATGTTAATACAGAGATATAATCAGAAGTTCGAATACCAAATGAGGTAGAAGTAATATAACTACATGAACGAAAAATAAATTCAATAGAATATACCTTTTGAGTACTGGGAGAACATTGCAAAAATGTTTGAGAATCACGATGATTGGGCCTACAACATGCAACGTTGATAAAAATACTACCAAAGATTCTGTATAAAACTGATGAAAGTATCTGAAACAAGAAAGCGCCTTGTTATAGAAAGCGGCTTCCATATAAATAAAATGAAAATCCTTGTGAATGAAAAGACAAATCTATTATGCTCGAAAAAGGAAGGAAAAGAATTAGAACTGATCGAAAGGTGTGATTCACCAGACCCATAGCAATTTTAACTCTAAATTTCACCTAACACTGATAATTTTATTTACAGAGTAATGAGAAATGGAAATGCTGAAATAAATTAGGTATATTAAGTGAAGTCATTACCTGGGTGAACCAAGACGAAGTGATTTCTTTGAGTAGTATTAACATGGCTCCATGAGGCAGGTTAAACGTAACAGAGAAATGGTTCCTCTGTTGGAATAGAAAAGAAAAATAAATGAATAGAAAAAAAAATATTTGGAAGCCATCAAAACGAGAGGAAAAATGACTTCATACAATTAGTATACAAATTTTGTATGCCTTGGAAACCCTAAACCCAGGAAAATTTCCATTGTACACGTGTCACGAGATGCCCAAACGTTGAGTGCTCCGAAATGCAGAAGTCTTGAAATGTTCAACTGTTGCATCCATAGGTAAGCCAGCTATATAAATTTAATTCTTAGTGTACTACAAACCCTAATTTCATACTGGGAGTAAATGTGAAGTACCCTATATCAATTTGGTGTATTTTGAAACTCGCATAAAGATATGAGGAGAAAAAACCAATTTTACAACAAATCCATTTTCATTTACGATACAATAAATATAAGGTACGAATTACTCAAACCATTTATTAGTGCATCGAAATTGGCTATGGTATGATATAATATAGGTATTATTAACTTGGTTTTAAATGAAAAAAAATTAATGAAATCGTAGTCATAGAGTTCAACTATAACACAATCGCAATTATACTATTGGATTCAAAAAAAAAAAAACTAATAGTGAAACCTTTTCATAATATTATGTGGTAAGTTGAAAACCATGAATGTGGGCTATCCTACGAAGATTTCAAGGTTTAATTTCTAAATTATAGAAAATGTAATGTATAATAATTACATAGGAAAATGCAAGGTTAAATGCTATATGTATTATATATAAATGTTATATATATAGATATATTAAGGTAGGAAATGTTAAAATTATAATAATTACCTAGGGGTTATGTAATATTACACCTTAATATGATTCACCAAAAGGATGTGGCAGTTGTATACCATAATTTAACCATAGTGGATGATTTGGATTCATCAATCCAATGAAATTTCATGTAAGATTACATAATTATTATGAATGGTAAAATAGTAGTTGAGTGTGAGATAGCATTAAAAATATCTGTAATTAACGTAAATAAAGATCTGTAATTAATATAAATTATGATATAGTAAATTTGGGAAGAGCAGATATCCTCATCTTTATTAGTAAGTGGAAATTCAAAATAGGTTTCTGTAGAGAAATTTTTTTTTTTTCGTGTGGAACTTGAGAGGTGTTACAATAATGAGGGTGATCATGAAAAAAAAGAGTGATATGGTACATGTGTTATTTAATCATTTGTATTTTTTAAGTACATGGTACATAACCTCATAACTAAGTCTCCTTTTTTTCCAAACATTATAATATGTATTTTAAATTAATTCGTTTGCATTCTGTTTATGTTAAAATCATTTCATTTGACAATTTTCAATTATGTTGATCTAGAAAGCAATGCAGTGTATCAAGTTATTTTTTATGTCAATTCCTAAAATAATACAACTACTTGATTACTTCAAATGGTTTTTCACTATATCATTACTTATATCTCTCTCTCTCTCTCTCTCTCTCTCTCTCTCTCTCTCTATATATATATATATATATATATATATATATATATATATATATATATATATATATATATATATATCTTGTGAATGATATCTTCAAAAATTTTAAAAATGTATTAATGTATACTGTTATTTTTGGTATGTAAGATCATAATAAAATAATGAAAATTATAAACATGAATTTATTTGCATTATTTTCTAAACTCTATTATGTTAAAAAAAGTCATATTATTCTATATTTATTATTTTACAATTATTTATATTCATACAAATTTACAATTTTGGTAATTTAACAATAATTACAAATTCACAAATTTTACAATTTTAATAAAATTGAATCATGACAATACATACAATTACAATTACAATTTTACAAATATTTGACATACAATTACAATTACAATTACAATTTTACAATTTTACATACAATGACAATTACAATCAAAATTCTAATGACAATTACAATTACATTTTTACATAAAATTACAATTACAATCACGATACATACAATTACAATTTTACAATATTACAAATTTACAAATTTACAAATTTCATAATTTTAATAAAATTAAATCATGACAATACATACAATTAAAATTACAATTTAACAATTTCACAATATAATTACAATTACAATTTTACAAATATTTTACATACAATTACAATTACAATTTTATATTTTTGCATACCATTACAACTAATTATAATTACAAATACAATTTTACAATTTTACTTACAATTACGATCATGATACATACAATTACAATTACAATTACACCATTTTACAATTAGCAATACATAATATTTAATAAATATCATGATTTAATATTAAAAATAAACATCACGATCATGATAATCATTGTACAAACATCATATTCTAAAATACAGATTCAAATACGCTAACATCCTCTAATCATTGTGATCATGATCATCTAACAAAACACAAGAATTGTATAACACCATCACAATACAAACATCAAATATACATCTCATGTCAAGTAACTTCTATCTCATAGACATATATTACAAGCACATTAAATGAACATATCTAACATGACCTAACAATATACACATCATGATGAATTTCAACATGTAAATTAAGTACATCAACATGAACATAAAATACATGCACCATATATATATATATATATATATATATATATATATATATATATATAGTGTCAAAATATACAATTGTAATGAAATGACATATAAATGTCAAATATCTAGTCGTACTACATCAATAATATAACTAGTACTTGAGGCATGCTGAATCGATGATGCCTCATGCTCCAATGGATGTGCCTGCTCAACTTGAGGTGCCCTATTAGTCAATGGTTCATGTTGATCAAATGGACATGCCTGCTTAGTTGATGGTGTCTACTCTAGACTAGGTGCCTGCTGATATGGTTCCTCCTCAGAAGATTCCTGCCAAAGACTAGATGTTGGCTTCTCATATCCGACGTGAGGTGAAGGAGGAGGAGGTGTCGTACTAGAATGATCACTCCCCTCGTGATCATGATCATCCAATGGGCTACTCTGTCATGCATCTTCATGGCACCTATCCCTCCTAGCCACTAATAACCTGGAAGGTCCAATGATATGACACATAAGGCTCACCATATCACGAGGCATGTCTCTCCAGAGCTATGTGAGCGTATGATTAGTCTGGATATCTATGATCGTCATAGCACAAACTCCCTCATCAAACAAGATTCTACACAGTCAGTCACCCAACTCCATCCTAACTTGGATGTCTGCCCTACACTGCATGCCCATGGGTATTTGCACCTATGTAACACTGATCTACAGCCTCCACCATCTCCTTCTCATCTATAAGATAATATGGTGGGGGTGGAATAATGTTCCTAACAAATGTGACAATATCTATAAAATATATAGTACACAACAATAATTAGAGAATTTCATTAAACAATTTAATAAAGCAAGTTAAAGAATGTGTTAGAATAGTTTTCATTCTAATTAATTAAGACAATAAAATGAAACTATATTAATTTAAAGAAAACACTAATACTACCTCTAAAATCCAGTGGCTTATCCTGTGAGAAGAGTATTTTGCCACACCCTCGCCAATCCAAACCCACTTAAGGACATGTGATCATTAACACTAGCTAGCAGCTCTACTGCATCACTAGATATCCTAGCTGGATACTTAGATAAGCCCCTCCTAGGCATCATCTCACCCCACATCTACATCCTTACATGTAAAATAAATCTACGAGGTTGGCGGAAAATAGTATTCATAATCTTCGAAAACCTCTAAAAAAATAAACAAAATAACTCTGAAGCAAAAGGGATGGTCAACCTCCCACATGCCTGAGAATGACATCAATCTAATGTTATAAAAACTGCTGCAAAAAAATGGTAAACCATCACACAAGTCATGGAATCTAGAATAAATAATCAACATAAAATAAAAGAGGGAAACTACCGCATTTCATTTCACTAATATAATGTGCAATGGTTGTTAGTAGTAAGGAGAGGCACCTCACCTACTCTTGACCAAAAAAATCAATCCGTAACTGACTACCAAACACCTGAAAATCTGCAGGAGAAAGTATATCTCCCTAATGTATCTCTAGGAATATTCCAATTGAATCCCTGGTGCATAATCGACGCAGACATCTGGGAACTAGGGAAAATGTTTCCCTCTTGTAGATAGTCAAGCAATAAAATAAATGTCCTCCTCAGTGGGTTGGTACCATTGGTCAGAACCAACTCGGAAATCCTATCAGTGGGCATCCCTCCAGTATGTCAATTATCCTAATAACCCACTTTTACCCTTTAGGGATGTACCCTCCTTGTAGAAATAAAGGAGGCCTACCCCCCTTACGAGAAATTGGGTGCATGTCGTAATTGGGTGAGGTTATAAAATTCTCTCCCTCTCTTGTTCCTCCCACTGCTGTATCATGTTTTAATTGTCCTCCCTATGCTCTTGTTGTTCCATTTCCTCTCTCAATTGGTGTCAGTGAATGACTCACATATAAAAAAAATATGCATCCCTAATACATAAAACCTAATAATTTTTATTAAATGGAAAATGTATTTAAAAATATATAAATATAACTTCTATAAAAAAAAAACATTTGATGCACCCAAAAAAGCAGTCAGGCACTGCCACCAATGCATACATGTGTGCCACGCACTGCCCAAAGTGTGCATGAAAATACTTCACACATAGTGAAAGCAAAAAATATTTTTTGTAGTGCGTTGACCAAACTATCTTGCCGAGGGTGGTTTTTAAAGGGCATGCATTGCCATACATAATTCCCTGTGCATTATGGTAAGCGACTGCACCCCCATACATACTATTATTTAATAACAATTTAAATTTTCATTGTAGCGAAAAACTGACACACATCGTACTATTTTATTGTTCTCGGTGTGATTTTTCTTGGTACCGCACCAGAAAACTCGGTGTGGTTTCCGTTAACACCATTCATGGCACAGCCTGTAAATTTACAAGAAGCGGTGCCAACGGTGAAAGCTGAATAGCCCGAATGCACTACACGGATTTTTTTTTTTAACATTGAATTTTAAGACAATATAAGAAATTAATCCGCTAAAATCTTAAGTTGGTGAGAAACGAGTAGATTACCTGAAATTTTGTGTATCAAGGAGGCATCTTCACAATGGAATAATAAAAATAAAAGTTTCCCACCATTTTGGAAAATTCGAATTCCATACAGTGAGCAATGGATGGTAGCAAAGGGAGCACCGATGGAAGGGTGCCTCAAATAAGAAAAGCTCGAAATAGTAATTGAGAGATCTAGAGAATGGTAACAAGTAAAAATGATTTTTTTACGGAAGGTAATTTTTTTAAACTAACCCTTTTTCGCTGCTCTTGATTATGAGACGCACCGAAAAGTTTTATCAATGGTGCATCACACTTCTTTACGGTGTGCTGGATTACTGAGACGCACCGGGCCGGTTTTCACCGAGAGAAGAGTGTCTCAATGTGCCATTTGATATTACACACTGGTGCACTGGATTATTGACATGCACCGGGCCGGTTTGTACGGACAGAACAATGTCTTGGTGTGCCATTTGATAGTATGCACTAGTGCGCTTTATATAACATGCACCGGTGTGTATTATGATTAGAAAAACACCACAAAAAAACATTCGTAAAAAAAATACACCCGCCAAACTCCTCTACTGACGTGTGCTATAAACAGATATCTAGGTTATTTTTATAAGGGATTCCTGAAAAACATCGGCTAGAGGGTCTTTTAATTGTAGTGGGAGTTCCATTTTTATTTATGTTAAAACTCACTAAATATGAAAATGACATCAAGTTTCACCTTCATTGGACTTGTAAAATGGAAAAAGTGAAAGACTCATCAACCAATATGAGAACGAGCTACTACTTCCTAGGTTTCATTAAAAATACTCCAAAGGACTCATCTGAAGGATGATCTTATACAACATGAATATTTTATCCTCTTTAAGCTTGTGTAAAAGTAAAGTGGCACTTAACCGTAATGGTGGGGAAAATGGGAAAAGAGCATTTATCTTTTGTATTTAAAAAGGTAGTATGTCACTTTGGAACATGAAACTCCATCACTTTTCTATGTCAAGGTTGGGAAATCCATTTTCCTTTCATTTCATCATTCCTCATGGCAATTATTCATATTGGTCTTTGGCCATATTTTGAGTCAAATTATATTAAGTAAAATTTCATGTCGCTAGTATGTTGAAGAGAATTCCCACCTCAGTTAAAATTAATTCGCAAAATTTCAAGCCTTCAATCGCATTAGTCATCTACGAATTAATTCGGAATCACTCCAAATTTTTTATTCAAAAATTAACATGTGTCTCTAGAAATATGCCTTCATTCAATGAATATTTTCCTATTCAATTCAACTCTTTATCTAAGAATTCAATTTGGAAACCCCTATAGTACCTTGGAGCCTACATGCCTCAGTGGTTGGTTTCTCACTTTCGATGACAAGTTCTCATAATTTTCCTTTGATAAGATTATTCTATGGGTGTTTGACCTCAAGAAATTAATTCAGATATCATAGATTGTACTAGAGTATCATGAGAGTCATGATCATTATTGGTAGTTTCTCTCACATCTGTGAATAGTCCTCATCATCAATCGATAATCAGATGGTTTCTACCATGTATCACTTCAATATATTTATTCACATGGTTAAGTTTGTACTATGAATGGAAAGAGATGAATATGGAGACCCTATATCTTGTGTGATATATCTAAGTTGCATAAATATCTGATTGTTACGTCCATACTCAGCTTTTTATTGACTTGGATCTTGGTACATATCTATATTGTTTCTTTGAGATACTTGTACTTTGAGTATGGGAATGCATACCTCAGTGATGATCATATTATATTTTAATTAGTTTATTGTTGATTTTCATGTCTCTAACCGATGATTCATTGATCCCTACTTTTGCATGATAAAGGACTTCAACCATCATAGTAGTTTTCAAATTATACTTCAAGGGGGGAACTATACTTTATGTAGCACTATATTACACATAAATTTTTCAAACCTATAAAAATGATCCCAAATATGGATCTTTCACTATCTGATGAACTGTTCTCATAAATCCCCTTGAAATTATGAAATAGATATCTCTCTATGGTGTATAGGGATCCTAGATTAAATACCTAAAAAACAATAATTTTTAAGGGAACCGTGGGTATTCAGTTTAAAACTTGCGATGACGCATGTTGCACATTAGACAAAGTGATTTCATAACATCCTTCCTATGTGAAGTTTGTGATGATCTCGTTATGAAGGAAAAAAATAAAAATTAAACAAATCTTCCTCTTCTATAAACCTCGTAGTTTGTAGCTAATTGAAAGTGGTTTATATTGAGGCCAAGCTCCATTTATCTTGGACCTCCTTCCTTCTATTGTGAATCCATCCTACTCATTGTGGATCCCCATCCTCCCTTCATTGATCTCTCAACTTCCATTGCTTATAATAAGTATCCAAAGAGATTTGGGTTTCCATTTTAGAATTTTGAACTTACATAGATGCTACTAAAATACTCATTGAAGTTCTCTTGATTTCAAAGGCTTGGGTTCGATAACTTTGCAAGGGGAATCCTATTAAAGGCACTTGGTTGTCATTTTACTTATCTTTATTAGTAATATATATACTCTCTTCCTTCCATATTTATATGTTATAATTTTTATTGTAATTTTTTTTTATCTCTTACATGGCTTATGATAGAATATTTGATGTATTTTATGCTTTGATATTCTTTTTTCCTATGTCTTTGTAGGTCTCTTCTTGGAGTATCAAGGGAGAAACAATGAAGGCTACAAAGGATAATATGAAGGATAATCATCAAAATTTTTGTAAAAGGGTATTAAATTTTCATCATATTTACATTTGTGCTCGAATCATAAATTAGGGAATGTTTTCATGAATTTGTTTATTTTCTTCTAGGCTTGGTTTGTGAGCCTAGGGAGATATGCCATGTCTGCAAGATAATATTTATTCACCAAAAAATTTTTTATATCATTTGAAGTGCATGTTTATGATCAATTTTCTCTGCAATAATATTCTTTGACACTTGTATCCATGTCTTATTCTAATCTTCCCTTTTTGCATTTGACCTACTTTTAATTAACAATTTGTCTATGGTGTTCCCTCCGTATAAAAATTAGTAAAAAAATTGTATGTGGTACACCAAAAAATAATGCATGGTTTCCAAGACCAATTTCCCTATGAATCATCCATTTTCATGTCCATCCATTTTTCTCACTAGAAACAAATTTTATAAAGAAATGGAGGCTCTTGACACCACACAAGGGAAGGACATACATTATGTTTTAAGCTACAAATTAGATTTACATAAATAATTTTTCATATTGCACCATTTCAAAAGAACCTTAGATTTACTTGTTAATGCGTATGGTTGATGGTAATGTTGGGATTAAGGAACCTAATTTACACTTCAAGTACCAAAAGACCTAAAAACGAGTCAATCATGCCTCTAAAATAGACTAGAATTTCAATTAGAATAAACCATTAAATGAACACAAGGAAAATTAAGGAACCTAAAATAAATAATGACACATAATAAATATTTACAAAACACACAGATATTTTACCCCAGAAACCCTTAAGTTGAAAAACCAACCAACCTTTGAGAATCATCACTCTTATATTCTAGAT
This sequence comes from Pinus albicaulis, assembly GCA_034641835.2. Taxonomy (NCBI): domain Eukaryota; kingdom Viridiplantae; phylum Streptophyta; class Pinopsida; order Pinales; family Pinaceae; genus Pinus; species Pinus albicaulis. Next base: position 124,924,236 of record CM076572.1, on the reverse strand, counting down.
CAAATATTACAACTAAACTGCAATGAAAACTCACCTTAGTCCACACCTATGACTAGTTTACTCATACATCCCCTGTTATCTTTTGATAATGAATAATCATCAAAATTACTTCATTCTCTATTTATGGGCATATAAGCCTAATTTGTACCTTTTTTAATTAGTACAAGTGGTCAAATATCAATGGAAAGGACATGAAGAATCTTAGGATTCCTAACTACTTTTTGACTACTTCCGATTATAGCCTATTTCCTTTCAATGATTGGTTTACCACTATTATAGGTCATCTATGTGCATATTCGCAGCTATGAACCATCTTACCACTCTAGTTGATTATCAACTTCTCTTCATTACTTGACTGCTTATGGATATCTAGTCAGGTAACTACTCTCAATTTAATGACCATCCTATGGAATTGAAATTCAACATGTGTTTCCATTGATTTGAATTCGAAAATATCATCAAATTATTTTCCTTGGTTAATTATCTTGACTAGGTGTATTAGTGATCACTCCTATTTTTCATGCTTTGTCGCTTAGTCAACTAACTAAGTTCCAATTGAATGTGATTACTTGCAAAGACTACAACACCTCAACATTCTCCCACTTATTTTTCTCTTTTTTTTAACCATTAATACAATGATATTAGTCAACTATGACCCCTAGGATGATTTGTAAACTATTATGGATATTCAACTAGATAATTTACAAAATAGATCTAGTAAAATAAATTAGAAAATAAGAAATATATGGTAAGAAGGTTTATTTCTCCTTAGAATTATGGAACTGCTAATTATCTTTCATTGCATGTGCATGAAAATTATTATTATGCATTAAATAAATAATGGTGCAATAAAAATCACAAACCACAAATTAACAGATGATATAACCTGGGAAATGCTTTAGAGAGAAAACCCAACTAGAAGGTGAGGTTACCATGCTCTTTTTCTCTGTGTGGGAAATGTATGAAAGTGGAGATAAGTGAGCTTGGAGGCTTACACACCGCTATAGTGAAAAAATAATATTTTTTTAATATATTCCTATCCACTCTCATCTACTCTACTTATTTATATAATAGAATTCACTCAAATAGAATCACACCCCTTTTCGTCCTAGTTGCTCAATTATAACACAACTCAAATAGCATACTAGTAGTTAAGTTTGACTCCTTCATCTCTTAACTACAATTACTATATGGACTTTTATTCATCATGGTGATGTGGATAGCCCATTTTCCATGAATAATGGGGCTTAACATGGAATCCTCTCAAATTATGGTGGTCAAAGAAGGAAAATAAACTTTCGAGTTCCTGACATTTCTATATAGACTTTGATAGAGGAAATTCTCACTACAAGTAAAAGACCCTCTAGCGGAGGTTATAATGACGGTTTTTAGAGTTATAAAATTGGCCAAAATTGTCAAAAAAAAAAATCTACAACATCTATTTTTGGTAATGGAGGTTTTGGCAGAGCTTCTAACGTAATTTCAACAAAACTAAAAAAAACTAGGCGGTGGGAGGTTGTTACAAATGTTTTTCTCATCGGCACGCTAATTAGGTGTCAATGCACTAGTGCATTTTACAGTGAACACATAGGTACTGAAAATATACCAAGCACCGGGTTGGAAAACAAATTTAGGACGCCTATGGATGTTTAGCAATTTCCCTGTGCATGTCATCCAGACAGTTGCCTCGAGGCAGTCGAAGGTGGATGCACCGGGCCGTTAAGGTCAAAAACCGCATTGGGCGACCTGTAGGTGATACAACGCATCGGGTCGTTCTAATTTTTTTGGTATTTGTGCGGTGCCCTTAGGTCATATCAACGCATTGATGCATAGTACTATACAAATTCTCTGCGGCGTATTATCACACAAATGCACCAAGAATTCTAATTGGTATTGGTGTTTGTGTGGTACCCATAGGTCATAGAAATGCACCGATGTGCAGTCTCACATAAATGCACCACTTCACATTATCACAAAAACACATTGAGCATACTAATTGGTATTGGTATTTATGCGGTGCCCATAGGTCGTAGAAACATGCTGGTGCACATTATCATACAAATTCACCAGTGCACAGTAACTAACACACATCGGTGTTCATTTTGTATTTTTTAGAAACATCAACCCGTGATAGTGCAATTATTGTGATTTTCTTAAATTCATTATTCATGAAAATTAGACACATATCTTATGACAATATTCATATCAGTTAAATTTTTATTAGTTCATTTGAATGTGATGTTTATATTAATTTGTTATATCATATCATAAGTATTGTCATTTTTTAAAATTCATTATTCAACAAAAGTAGACACATATATTATAATAGTATTCATATCAATTAAATTTTTATTAGTGCATTTGAATGTGATTTTTGGATTAATTTGTTATACCATATCATCATATTTCACGTCTCTTCATTATAATATTTAATCAACAATATATTTAATCATTGGTGTTACATTTCACAGCGACAAGGGAGAACACAATAGAATAAATTAAAACGTATATCTATATCTCTCTCTCTCTCTCTCTCTATATATATATATATATATATATATATATATATATATATATATATATATATAAGACACTCTTTTTCATACAAAACGAGACATTTATTGGTATCCCTCTATCCTTCAATTGGGACACTATGTCGATTACATTAAGCGAACTCTCTAATTTCATAGACAAATATTTCAAAAAACACAATTCATTGCTTTGATATCCAAACATACTCATCATCATTATTCACTTGAACTGTTGTCACTGTTGGAGCTACTTCCATCACTTGGGTTATTTTGAGGAATGTTTTGTTGACAGTGTTGATTGTTTTCTTCTTCTTCACCTTCTATCTATAAACATAAAAATAAAATTTAATGACTGTATATACATTGGTGATTATAATGAAAATTACAATATTAAATAATATACATCAATGTAAATCTAAAATAAATGGTGTACCATAGCAAGAATTGACTCATGAACTATACATATTCTTTCAAAACCAATTGGCACAGCTTCATACTTTGTTTCCTGCAAGTTTTATACCCCATAACAAATTGTATATTTAATGTAAAATATTTTTTTGTTCTATTAATTATAAACGGAGCTAACTAAAACAAGATCGATAGATGCTTACAAATTGCACAATTAATTTCTGATATGGAAACATATACTCACAACGCATATTGATCTCAATGTCAATCAATTCTTCTAATGGTTCTTCTTTGCATGTTAGCACCTCCTTGAAGACGTTCAATGAGGATTGCTGTAAAAAAACTTAAAATATAAAAAAATGAAATAGAGAAGTTGTTATAAGGAACTAACAATTACTCACAAACTTAGGTATCAACCCTTTTCTTCCTTGTCATCCTATTTATGTGTTGAATGGGTTCCATTTTCTTTTCTTTTTTCCAAGAAAATACTTGAAAATTAATATTTAATGCTAAATTTTTTATTTATTATACCTAATCGAAAAATTCAATGATTACATATTACATTTGAAGCACGTTGTTGTTGAGATGTCTCCTCATGCGATGCAATTATGTCCATTTATTTTACCGTCTCCTTGTACACCTTTTTGGACATTCCTACTAGCATATTTATGATATCAGCTCATTCATCCTTTGAGATTTTCATAATCTTCAATAAAATGTAACATGACAATAAACTATATAGTTTTTATATTGATATATGAAAAGTAAAGATAACAAAAGTGATATTTAGAAATGATTGCTTTCTACTAATATATACATATAATTCTAGAAAAGAATTTAAAGGAATATTACTTTTTCATTCCTTCTTTTTTGTTGTCGTACATTTTTTCTATTAAAATTATGGCATGTGTCATTGACCAATTCTCTAGAAACTCGTCTTGTAGTTTAGAAAAAATTAGGTTCTTGGAATCATTGGACTAATTTTTGTATTGTAAGTGGAAAGAACGTCTATATATTCATCCCACTAGATCCCTCAAAGTTTTGTAAAAGTTTCCCCCCCTTTCGTTAACCTCCAACACCACTCTAGATGAGCTAAGGAGAAATTCATTTTCATTTGCATGTTATATTTTTTTCTTTTCTTAGAACAACATTGCTTTTTGGAGTTGTTGGTCGCTACTGAACATTAAACATATCTAAATTAATAGATTGTTTCAAACATGTTATCTAATATTTTTAAGTATATTATTAATGAAAATTAAAAAAAAGAAGAAACTAATATTGGATCGATAGTATTTTTTCATTCATCTAACTCATCCTTCTGTAATTTTTCCATCAATTTTTTATGTTCTTCTGGTCCTAGATCAGAAATAATCTAATCAAGATTCATCATTCTGTGGCTCTGCATGATACACAATAAACAATATATATTAATTAAACTTACATATAGTTCAAAAATAATATTTTTTGTAGTGAACTAACAAAGAACTTGATTTTTTTGCTTTTCTCGATATGCTATCAGAATTTTTGTTACTTGATCACATGTCAGTCATTTCCTTATCAATATGAAACCTGTACCATAACATTCATTCATATATTTTATAAATAAATCATAAAAATTTTAGGTAAAAAAAATCAAATGGTGCACATTTCAAGAAGTATGCACTGACGTTGGTGTGGCGTGTTCTTATAAATACACTGCCAAAATAGTAGGAACACCATACGATTCTCTTTGTCAACAAGGAGAATCACTGTGTTATATGTTCACCAGAACACCGATGAACACAGAAAAATTAATAAAAATCCTCTTGTGTTATTTTTTGTAGCATATGATGTCGTGGAGGGGGCAGTGTGAAATATTATTATAAACACACCACAAAAATAGGGGACCACCATATGGTGCTCTCTGTCAACAAGGAGACCTAGTGCGTTATATTTTAAATGGTGCACTGATTAACACAGACATAAAACAAAAATTTGTTTTTGTCAAACAGTACGTGTGGAATGCGCTATAATTAAATAGAACACTGGTGCTCTATTTTACATATGGCGCACAGATTAGAAAAATATGTTTTTAAATTGTTTTCATCAAATAGTACATTCATGGTGCATTGTAATAAAATAGCGCACCGGTGAGGCACTAATAAAAAATTTCTATTTTTTTTTAAATTGATGCAAGGGCCGACATGGATTAGGATCTCACTATGCAAGTCGTCCTGCAAGTTAGATGTTATAGGCCTATAGATATATATAGCAATACCAACCTTACAAATCTAAAATAAAAAGCCCTACTTTTGAAATCACAGAAACAAGAAGAAGCAAGGGCAGAAACAATATTTTTTTTTCTTCTTGAAAATGAACATTAAATTAAAATTTTTGACTTATCATGTAAAAAATACTACAAAAAATGTAAAAAAAAAATAAAAATTAATCACCAGATACTTTGAAATTCTATGCTATGGGGTTTGAATCACAAGAGGTAATTTGGAATTCTGATTGTTTGAATAGCTCTATTCGAAAGTATTTCGTTGCTCCATAGTGCTTTCGTGCTCTCTTGCTGCACGTATGTCTCATGCAAATATCTCCCTGAATTTTTTTGCAAAAATAATGAAATAATGAAAAGTGTTTACTATTTAAAGAATTGTTTTATGAAATTAGATTTTCAAAAATATTTTGCAGCCCATTTTTCAATTTACCATTTTTTTCACTTTGAAAATGTAAAGTTACTATTTTTTTTTATTTGCACCTATTCGGCACTGGTGCTTTAATTAATAACACCACACTGGTGTGAAGTAACTAAAATGCACCGATGTGGTTATCTGTACATTAGCACCGATAACAAAAAGTCTATTTTTAAGGCACCAAGATTACTTTTAGGTGTGCACACCAAGATTTATTATTGATTTTTCTCAAATGCAGGGAGAAAATATCATAATTATATCGAATGGACAATTCTTCAAAATCTAGCTCATTCCATAATATTTCTCAAAGTCCCTCGTGGAGTTCTCCCTATCGATATTGAGATGTAACATTTACTTTGGATTTTATTTATATTTTCATTATCTAATTGAATTTATGTTTTTTATCTGTGTCAATCAACTTAATAAAATTTTTGATGTATACAAATTTTCAGGTTCATACAGATTCAGAATCGAGTTCATATGCACAAAATATTCAAACAACTCCAAAACATCGGATGCTCTTATCAGGGGCAGCATACCACAAGGCACATTTAGAAGATGAAAATGGAAACTCGCTTCACCTTGACAATTGAAACAATATTGGATCTTCTAGCCACAATCCTAGGACAATGATGGTAATAATAATTGTTTGGTATATGAATGTAATTATTTCAATTTCATACCAATTAATGATGCATTTTCGACGTGCTTACTAATTGATGTCATAGATTTTGTACTAATCATGTTCAAATATATTTTTTGAAATTATTAGGATTCTAATGATGATGATCGACCTACCCATCATCTTCCGTTGCACCTTGCGACAATGTAAAATCTAGAGAAGGCTAAATTAAGAGAAAAAAATCAGAGAGGAACGATATCCATAATTGTTGAATCAAACACTTAATAAATTCCCACTATGTCCAGATTCACCAATTAGGAATGACTACAGCAAAAGACAGAAACCGAGGCAATCAAATAGAGTTTGGTAAGGATGATTACTTAAGGGACACAACTTCCATGGAGACAATGTTGTTATATGCATTCGAGAATGATAATAAAAAAGGGGATGATGCTTATATCGCTGACACCTTTTTCGAAAGAATTAAATTTTCTTCTACCACCACTTTCTTTGGACCTGTTGGTCATTCAAATTCACCCATTTGGGGAAAACGATGTTACTGTACAACTTGAAATCGAACTTGGCTTGTCGAATGCATGTTTCTCAGAAATTTTGAGGTAAGTTACCGTAAAGTTCTCCCTTATATTTTGAGAAATATAATCACACAATGAATGTTAGAAATGGTCAATTTTATGAGCCTTAATAATCATATCAGTATTAATATACATTTAATATTTTCCATGATCACCAACTATAGGTTATTCAAATATAAGGTTCCACCGAGTGATAACGTCTTGCCCGATAACTGCCAAGAGGCAAAGAAACTGTTGAGAATGTTGGGTGTTAAGTAGATATCATATCATGCATGTCCAAATTATTGTATTATATATGGATAAGAATATGCAGAAAAAAATATATGTCTAAAATGTGGGCCTGATAGGTATGATAAATAAATAAAAAAAAGGGTAAATCACATGGTACTCCCAAGGATTCAAAGGCTCTTTCATTGAAAATAATGAGCTATGTTGTAGGGATGGAATGCGTCACACTGAAGTGAGTTGGGATTTATGTGAATCCCAATAGATTCAATATTCATGAAGCACATAGAGGATACATGGCCCAAAAATTCAAGGATGAAGTACGAAGTCTATGAATCAACACAACCATCGATGGCATCAATCCATATTCCCTCTAGAACACCAACTATTCTGTTTGACCTGTAGTAGTGATCAATAACAATATCCCCCCGTGGTTGTCCATGAAGAATGAAAATCTTATGTTGACTCTCATAGTTCCTGCTAGAAGACAAGTGAAGAATATGGATTTCTACCTACAACCACTGTTAGATGAATTGAAGGAATTATGGCATGGGATAAATGTATACGATGTATCAAGACCCATCGCAGCAGACATGAGTTTTACATTGTATGGCATATGTGCTTACATGACACATGATTATATAGGATTAGGAGTTTCCTCTGGTAAATTACATGTTTATTGATTTTTTTATATACGTATCAATATTTGTTCACATATTAGTTATTTAATTCGTTGTAATTATTTTCATCTTCATGATATTATTTAACATGCCATGCATATATATTGTATACAATGATCTTGCAGGTCTTCTAACAAAAGGGTATTTTGGATTTAAATGTTGTGGACCTTATTTGAAACCTATATGGTCCAACAACCTGCGAAATCCAGTGTATGACTGCTCTAGGGTATTCCTCTTAGAAGAACACCCTTACATAAGAGAAACATCTACTTTCAATGGTAAATGAGAGAGAAGCCAAAGGTTTCCAATAACGAAACCAATTGAATGGAATATAGCATATGAGAGATAGAAGGAGAAGGAATTCATAGAAATGTTCCATTCAAATGGGGAGCCTATGTTCGATGATCCATAATTATTTGACGCCTATGTTGAGAAATTTCCCACTTGGATGAAAAGGAAATCTATCTTTTATAACCTCCCATAATGGGATCATCTTGAGATTACCTACTTATTAGATCCCATGCATATATTTAAAAATGTGTCATCTTCTTTGTGGAGGCACATATCATCGAAACAAAGTAACACATTGGTTGTTAGGAAAGATCTTATTACTTCAAAAAATAAAAAGAAACATTGGCCAAGATTATTAGAATGTATAGGACTAGAGGCAAGCATTGGTCCCTCTAATTCATGATATTTCAGAGAAGGTGATGTCCCATGGATTTAAAAAAAAATGATATTTCATTGGCAAAGGAAGTTATAAAGGGTGTAAGGGTGCCATCTTCATACAGGTCTTCACTATAGTGCTGCATCACCGTGGATGACCATTTTTCATGGTTGAAATCACATGAACATTTGAATCTTCTGGGAGTGTATAATGTTAAAAGCATGATTTTATTATTTTTTATATTAATAAATTTTATCCCATGCAGGGATCATAAAAAATAACTAATTTTGTATATTATTGGATGTGTTTATAACTTTCCAATGTCATTATCCTTCGTACGTGTGTGTGTGTGTGTTAAACATGAACTCCATTGAGACCTAAGACATTCCATATCTAAAGTATCTGCATTTTTATGTTGGATCATGTCAAAGGAGATTAATGCAGCTAGCATTCCACGGTGGTGTCAAGAGATAGTTGAGATTATTTGGATGTTTGATAAGGAACTGCCTATGAATCTCATGGAATATTAGGTTCATGTTTTAATCCACCTAGTAGATGAGGTTGAATTTGCTGGGGTGGTTTCTTGTCGTTGGATGTTCTTCTTAGAGAGGTATATGAAAAAATTGAAAGGTTTTGTTTGACAAACAATAAAACCCGAGGGGTATATGGTAGAGGGGTACATATCGTATGGGTATTTATATTATGATAGTGTGCACATAAAGCAGATCCACAATAGACTAGGTGCTGTGATTTGAGATGATGAAAGGGATGAAGGAAAAAGAGAAGGGGAGCTGCTCCAAACAAATGGAAAAAGGTGCTTGATAAAGAGTAGGCAACTTATAATTTCTCAAGTTTACAGAACTAAATATTCATGTTGAACTTCAATATAATGTATATTTTAATCTCATATGTAGTATATGTCGGTTTGGTTTCATCAACGAATGAAGAAATTGAAGCAATCAATAGATTGGTTCTTTACAATTTCGAAGCGACACAACCATGGGTCGCATTGTAAAAATAAAAGATGATGAAATGGGATAGTTATAAGAAATAATTCATATGGTTTAAAGGTAGAAGTGTGCCTTATCCAAATCATTTAAAACAAAATATGCCAAAAATATGCCCCAAAATTTGGGTTGCTAACCAAGTCAGAGAGAAATATGGTGCAATCAGTCGTTACCCGCATGCTGAAGAGGATGTGCTAAACGTAGGGATTTGATGCACCTAATCGGTAATAATCTATTTATGTACATTTTAAACTTAATAATTCACTTTTAAAATGTAATTACATATATATTTCATATTTTAACTGTTGGGTTATAATAAGACACATGACACTATGATTTTTTAACTTTTAATATGTGCACTTGTTCCCATCTATGTGGGCATATGGACCCCATTTTCACACAGAAAATGTTGATGATGGACACATGACACAAGACTATGGAGTGGAAGTCGATATCGATCAATCTAGTCGATATAGCCACCGTTATCAAAATGTAGTACGAGGGACATTAAATTACGTTGAAAAGATACAAGAGATCTTTGAAGTGGATTTATCTTCTTTCCAATGTGTTATTTTTAGGTGCAAGTGGTGGGACACCTTTAATCAGAATAATGTAAAGGAAAATTGTGATAGTAGGTTGATATGTATCAACTCTAAAAATTTGTGGGATGAAGCTAAGGAGCCTTATGTTTTCCCAAAACACTGCAACCAGGTGCCTTTTTACCGAGATGTGTTGGATAGGGATTGGTGGTTAGTATTGAGACATGACCCTAGATTAAAACATATTTTTGAGAACAATAGTGTTATCATGCCAAGCAAGCTAGAAGATAATGAGGGTGATCGTGAGAACTGAGAGTGATATGGTACATCTGTTCTTTCATCATTTATACTTTTTAAGATGGGTTTTTATAAAGAAGAGGACCTAATTACCTTATAACTAAGAATTTTTTTTTCGAAACATTAAAATATGTATTTTGAAATAACTGGTAATTTGCATTGTGTTAACGTTCAATCATTTCACTTGATAATTTGCAATTATGTTGATCTCGAAAACAATGGAATACTATATAAAGTTCTTCTTTTTGGTATTTATGATCATAATAAAATAATGGTAATTCTAAAGTACATGAATTTATTTGCATTATTTTCTAAACTTTATTATGCTACAAAAATTCATATTATTTTAGCTTTATTATTTTACGATTATTTATATTCATGCAAATTTACAATTTTACAATTATGGTAATTTAACAATATTTACAATATACATTTTACTTACCATAGTCATGGTTCAAAATTGACAATTAATTTAAAATTTTACAAATTTACAAATTTAAAATTTTTAATAAAATTGAATGATGACAGTACATGTAATTACAATTACAATTTTACAATTTCACAATACAATTACGATTACGTAAAACTTTATAATTTTACATACAATTACAATTTGAATCACAATTACAATTACAATCCTACAATTTCACAAACAATTACAATTATAGTTACAATTTTAGAATTTTACAATTTTACATATATACAATCACATTTAAACTTACAATTACAATCATTTCACATTAACAAAATTAAAATTTTACAAATATTTCACATAAAATTACAATTGTTTTACATTAATACAATTAAAATTTTACAAATATTTTACGTCATACAATTACAATTAAAATTACAATCATAATTACAATTACAATTACGATTTTATGATCTCACATACAATTACAATTAAAATTACAATTGCAATTACAATTTTATATAGATACAATTAAAATTACAATCATTTCACAATAAATTAAATATTACAATTACAATTAAAATCACGACTAGAAATACAATTAGAATTTTATAATTTTACATACAATTAAAATTAAAATTTCAATTACAATCACAACACAATATTTAATACATATCATGATTTAATATTACAAATAAATATCATGATCATGATAACCATTGTAAAAACATCATACTCAACTAAGAAACACATTCAAAATTTCTAAGATCATCTAATCATCGTGATCATGATCATCTAACGAAACACAAGAATTGTATAACACCATCACAACACAAATATAAAATATACATCTCATGTGAAATAATCGCTATGACAAAAACATCTAGTACGTGCAAGCCACACATTAAGTTAACATATCTAATTTGACCTAACAATATACACATAATGATGAACACCAACATCTAAATTAAGTACAACTGCAACACGAACATAAAATACATGGACTATATATATATATATATATATATTGTCAAAAATATACAATTGTAATATAACCGCATATAAATGTCAAATATCAGCTGGTGGTACATCAATAGTAGTACTAGTTGAGGCTTGCTCAGTCAATGGTGCAGCCTTGACATGCTGAGACAAATGTCGATCATGACATGCCTGTTGATCTAGAGGTGCCTCCTTATGATCAGGATCAACTCCGTGCTCCTAATGACTCGACGTGAATGGTCTAGCCTGCTCATTCTCATGACTATTGGATGCTGCAGGGTGCTCATGATTACTTGACATGGATGGTCCAACCTGCTCATGATCATGACTACTGGATGTTGCAAGTCAATCATCTTTGTCAAGATGTGGAGGAGGAGGTGGAGTAGTAGCTGAATGATGATGACTCCCCCGATCGTCATCATCAAATGATGTTTTTCTCGACTGTCGACGTAATACATCTCTGCCATGCCTATGCCTCTCCATATCACTGTTAGCCTATCATCAGCTCATCTCTCTCCTATAGTGGCTGACCTAAGTCCCTCCTCCAGTAGGAGTCGACAGAGTTGGTCGTCCAAATCCATCCTAAATCTAGTGTCAGGCCTATGCCTAAGAGCCACTAGTACCTATGCATGGTCATCAGGACCAGGTCTATCATTGCCCTGATCCTCCACATCTTCCATTTCCTTATCGTCAACATGATCTACACCTTGATCATTTGATGGATGTAGCATCTCATCGCCATCAAATGACCCACTATATACAAAATATATATAATTACACAATAATAATTAGACAATTTCATTAAAAAGTTTAATAAAAACAAGTTAAGGAACATGTTAGAATAAATTTAAAGAAAACACTAATATTACCTCTCTCATCTGGTGGCTCATCAACTATGAAGAGGATGTTAGCACACCCTTGCTAATCAAAACCAACATATGGACATGGGACCATAATGAAGGTGTGCTCAATAGCACTAGATAGCAACTCCAGTCTATCATGAGATAACCTCGCAGAAAATTAAAACTCACCCATCTTGGGCATCATCTAGCCCCACATCTGCATCCATATATGCAACATCGACCTACGAGTCTACTGAACAAAATTAGGCCTCGTTTGTGGAAACCTCTCAAAAAATAAATAAAATTGCTCTGAAGAAAAAGGGAAGTACACCCTCCCTTGTACCTGAGAATGACATGTATCTAAAGTTGTACAGAAGTGCCACAAAATAATTGTAAACCAAGTCAAAAGTTGTGGCACCTATAATAAAGAATCAAAATAAAATAAAAGTGGACAACTATTGCATTTCCCGTCACTGGTATGGTGTGCAGTGGTCAACAACAGTAGTGAGAGGCACCTCACCTCCTCTCCACCAAACGAAACAATACGTAACTGACCACGGGAGACCTGAAAATCTACAGGAGACAATATATCGATGCTAATGTATCTCTAGGATTACACCAACTGACTTCTTGCCGCATACCCAACGAAGAGCTCTAGGAACGAGGGAAAATCTTGCCCTCTCCTAGATAGGCTAGCAATAAAATACATGTCCTCCTCAGCAGGTGTGTACCACTAGATAGGACCAACCCAAAAAACCTGTCGGTGGACATTCCACCTAAAGATAAGTTGTCATAATAACCCATTATGGCCCTTCAAAGATGTATCCTCCTAATAGAGCTTGAGGAGCCCCACCTCCCTTAGGAGTGCCTAGGTGGCTGCCATAATAGTGTGAGGGTACATAAGTCTCTCCCTCTCTTGTGCCTCCCACAGGCGAACCACATTATACTGGTCCTCCATATGTTCCTCATGTTCCCTCTCTTATCTCCTTTGACGTTGCTTAATGATTCAGATATTAAATAAATTTTTTTTATTAAATGAGACATGCTGGTATATATATATATATATATATATATATATATATATATATATATAAATATAAATATAAATATATATATATATATATATATATATATATATATATATATATATATATATATATATATATATATATATATATATATATTGAAAAATACGTGCGCCCAAAAAAATAGTCATGCACCAGTACTAGTGCGTTTGTTTTTATTGTACATCATCCACACTACACCATGAAATTTTTAGTGCACCCCACAACATGAAATGTACTTTCTCCTATGGTGCATTGAAAAAAATATCCATCCCGGGGTGGATAGTTACGTCAATGCACTGCCAAATATTACTTAATGGTAAACGACATGGTCATTTAACGGATTTCACCATTGATTATGTACAAGTTCGGTAGGGTGGTGCGCTGACCAAACTAGTCAGCCTAGCGCGGGTAGCTTCATCAATGCATTTCCCTCATGGCATCATTACACGATCAACAGTGCAGTCGTTTAACCGACCACATTATTGACTATGTACCAGTATCAGTAGGGCATTGCGTTGACCAAACTATGCACCTCGAGGCATATAGTTTAGTTAGTGCACCACCTTGTTAACATCAGTAATTGGTCAACAGTGCAGTCATTTACATGAAGGAACTATTGACTATGTCCAAGTTTGGGTACTATGTCCAAGTTCGGGAGGGTAGTGCACTAACCAAAATATGAGCCCCGGGGCTCATATTTTGGTCTGCACATCGCCCTCTCGAGCTTGGACATAGTCAATGGTGAGGTCAATTAACCGATTACACAACCATTGATGTATTTAAAAAAAACATGGTGTGCTATTTCGGTACCACAGCAAATCCAATGGAGTTACCATTAGCACTGGTCACAACATGGCTCGTAAATTTACATGTAGCATCATGAACCAATGTGAGTGGAACGGTTCAAGCGCATGGTGCGGGATTTTTTTTTTTAAAGGGTTAATTTTATGTTTTTTAGAAATATAATGTGCTAAAAAGTTTAACAGTGGAGAAACAAGTAAAATACCTCTACATTTTAGCATCGAGGAGGCATATTGGCTGAAGAATTTGCAAAAATAAATTTTCCCACCACTTTCCAAAATTAGAAATCAAGATGGTGGGCAATGGATGACATCAATGTGTGAGATCAGAGCACTGATGGTAGGGTGCCTCACACAAGGGAAATTTACACTTGTGCTTGAGAGCTCTAGAGCACTGAAGAATTGAAAATGTTGCTTTTTGGTCATATTTTTTTAATTTATTTAACCTTGTTCTAGTGCACAGGTTTTTGAGGCACATGGAGTAGTTTCTTCCAAGTGGACCAAGGTTGTTTCAGTTTAGAACGCATTTTTATGACGCACTGGGCCTAAATCTGAGTAGCGCATCAATGTGTTACAATAATTATATGCACTGAGAGGGTTTGGATGGAGAGCACAATATCTCGGTGTGCCAATTTGTAGTATGCACCGATGCTTTTATAGTTGAATGCACTGGTGCAGTAGGATGAGAAACACACTGGATGAAAAACATCTACAAAATCCTCTGCCCGCCAACCTCCTCTAGAAAACTCCGCTACAAATGGATATCTGGCCTATTTTTATAAGGGTTTCCTCACAAAAATTTGCTAGAGGGTATTTTCCTTTTAGTGTCTTGAACTATTGGAATGATCATTGTTTGTAGAATAGAGGAAATTTTTGAAAAATGTAAATCGTGAAGTCTTAGCCCCAAATTTTTTTATTTCATTACTCAAAATACTTTTCGAAATTCTCATATATGAAATTGAAAAAATGGGTATCCTAGGTAAAAATGGCCCACAAAGCACCCTGAAAGCATTGATACAGATGCAAAAAATATTTTGATAAAATTTGTATCACACCTTAGTCTTTTGTGAGGATTTTATTCCCCGAGAATATTCTATTTAATAAGGTGTAAAATTTTTCCTTCACATTAAGTCAAGTATACCATTTACCTTTTCTTGGAAGGTGTATTTTCCAACAAATATAACAAATTTCGTGGTGCCCATTTATTTATGTTATGCACCTATTTTCCAAAATTTTATCCTCTATGAATGCTTCCTTAGAATCTAGTTCCAAATCCTCTATTCAAGGTAGTACATATTCTTCTTCTTGATATAACATGGAAGGGTCATAGAGTTTTTAGGTTCTCTAAATCAGCATTGAGTAAATGTACATATATGGGAGTAGACTAAGTCTCTAGGTACCAAAATCTACCAATACCTCAAATTAAAAATATCACAAATCCTTTATTTTCTTACAAAGAACTTATATCCACTTCTTATTCAATTTTAACCATACTTTGTCTCCAACTTTGAAGGAATTATATGTCTTATATTGATCATTTTTGGCATTGTATTTTTATTGTGACTTATACAATGTCTCTTGTATCTATATACGTATCTACCCAATATTCTCAGTAATTTGTTTTTCCCTCATGGAACCACTTGTAAAATCCTCCCCCACTCCTCCTTGTTTCCCATATACAATATCGAAAGTTGAATGTGGAACATATCCAAAAGAAGTTTGACATGGGGACCTAATAGTATAAGTGTGGACTTATTTGTTATAAGAGAGATGTATATATACCATTTTTAATCCCAACTCTCTAGATGATTTTAATTATAACTTCTCAAAATCTACACCAAAGTCATGTTAAATAATTATCCCTTCCCATTTGTATTTGGATGGAATGTTGTAGAATCCTTCAACTTTATATCTATCCTGTTGCACAAATTACATTAAAATGCACTAATAAATATTTTTTCCCTTTCTGAAACAATGGATTCATATAAAAATTTCATCTAGAGGTATCTGAATAAAAAGTTTATTTCTTCTATCGCATTGTTGGTATTTATAAGGAATGAAGACACAGATCTTGTTGAACTTTTTAATTACCATGTCTAGGTAGCTGTGCCACTTCCTGGATGTTTGAAAACCTTTCAAAAGGTCCACGGAAATGATTTCCTTAGGAAAATTGGGTATAATATAGGGACGATATGGACCTTATTTCCTATTATTAGCTTTCGCTACAATAAATAATGAATCCTATTATGAATCTATTTATGCAGTTTTGTAGCTTGTGCCAATACACATACCTTTGCAAGTTGGTGAAAATATTTCCTACACTTTATTTCCCTACAACCTTGCAAATGTGAGCCTGTATAATCAAATAGAGTTTCTTACCTTAAGGAACACATAACTTATCCATCCTATAAAGTAAACCATTATGGAGATAGCGATCAATTGTGTTATCATCATATTACATGTGACTCTATCTCTAGAACTACTAAAACGCCTCCTTGAATTCCTTCTCCTCTAAATCTACCTCTTTGTTTCCATCATGGGTGAATTTATCCATGTACATAGGAGTTCCGAAATATGTGAAATTTGATGTTGGTGGTCTTGAAATAATGTTTTCCAAGTTGTTTTTTCTACCCTTCTTATAACTAACCACTAAATAAAACTTCTATGGAAACCTCATCCACTTCTAATGACTGATTTGTTGTAGCTTATTTTGGGTTTCAATATTGTAGTGGTTGGCGATATATGTGCATTATTGTCTCCTTTCCCATACAATATTTTTTCCACTTCTTCATATATTTCTCCAGGGCATAGAGATCCATTTCATAAGTAGGCTAGTTAATAATTTCCCCATAAAATAATTCAAAATGGTAGCATACATGCCTCATCCATACCTAAGGACTACTCCGATAGAATTTTCACTTGCATTTATCTCCACTTTTAAGGGTTGTTACAAGTTTAGTAATGTTAGTATGAGTGATTGACTGATATATTAACTCCCCAAAGGCCCTCTGCTAACCCTTTCCTAATTGGAATCTCTTTCCACTTTTTTTTTTTTTAATGGAATTGATTGATGTTGCTACTACTTAGAGTGTGCTATGAGTTTTCTCAGGTGTTATCATAAACCAAAAAAAATCCTCACCTTAGAAATATTTGTAGGCACTCACAACTTGATGAAGGCATCCATATTGGTAGAATCTATATTAATCTCTCTTCCACCTATCACGTACCCAAAATGCACCAAATAATGTTGTACAAACTCACACTTTTTGATATTTTCCAATACATGGGGTATTTTTAATGTCTGTAGTACCTCTATTAAATGTGAGAATAGCTCCTCCTAGGTAGAATTGTATCTTAATTTATCATAAAAATAAGAAATAAAAAATTAATATACAAAAGGACACAATATATGATTCATTGAATTCATAATCATAGTTTTCGGATTGCGTAGGAAAAATATTATGACTAATGACTCATACAACCGTTCCCTATTTTTGAAGCCAATATTATAAGTATCCTCTTCTCTAACTCAAGCCTAGTGATATCCTCACTTTGCATCCAGTTTGGTAAAGTATTTGGAAAGTTAAAAATGATATAGAAAAATATTGATGCTGAGAAGGGGGCGCTCGTTCTTGAGGGTAATTTTGTTTAGTTCCCTATAATAGATACACATCAACCAAGTGCCATATTTCTTTGGAATAATTATTATGGGTGACCCACATGGTAAGGTACTTGTTTAAATGAAACCTTGTTCCAGTAGGTTTTGTTTAAAACCTCTTATTCACATCAGTTGCTTCTATAATAGACTATATGTATAGCCTATTTTTTGGAAATGTGTATATTGACAATAGCTACATATCATTCTCTACTTCCTTCTTGGGTGATATCCATTTAGGCTTATAGAACCCATCCATATAGAGATGTAACAACTCTTTTAGTTAGTGATTCTATTTTATAGTACACACCTCCATGGATGTATTTATCTCACTAACTCTTTTAGAGACTAATTTTCTCTTAAAAATAGTAAAACATACTTTTTGATAGATATGATAAGTTTCTTGGCTCCCTTATGCATGTTAATGTTGGAGTATTTTCCATCCTTGATGAGGAAGTAATAGTTGGCTCTGTAAATGAAAATTCCATCCCACGTGTACATATATGGACTTCTAAACACCACTCAACATACATGAATAGGAAGTACATCTACTTATACTTTATCAATAATATCAACATTTATAGATGATTTTACACTCATTGGCTACCTTTATTTTCTCATCCTTATTTACCAATTTCACTATATAGGATTTGATGATAATGAAATTCCAATCGATTTTTTTTATTATCCTTATTACAATGATATTTTCCTATGATCCTGAGTTGAATATAACATATTTATTTTTATTTTTTACCTTTACCATTCTATTGAAGATTATTAAATTTGCATTCTCTTCTGGCTCCTAGACACTACTCAATTTCGCCTCCTTTTGCACTAATGTACACATGACCTTCTCATCCACATTCAAGATTCTTTCTACTTGGTTTCTTGATTCAATGGCCATGAGGTTCTCTATCTTTGTATCTTTATTTGTGTTATTTATTTTAAGGTTTTGATGTAGTTTCAAAAACATCACCTTTATATGACTATTAATGTTATTGTGGTTGTATTTTTTTCTACAATATTTGAACGAGTGTGCTACAGCTGTTGTATTTTCATCATTTCTCAATTTCCATGTCTTCTTCCCCTCCTTAGATGCACCATGGTTCTCCTTCTGCTTTGACTCATTTGATTTCACTTTATTTTAGCCTATATTCTCTAGCTTTTATGCCTATATAGAAACCTCTTCCACTGATCTAGCTTTGCACAATATCACTTTCTCCAACATATGGCTATGTTGGCCCCTAAATATTTTAGGAGTACATATGGGTTTCTTGGGAAGATACCTAACATTGCATCCTTGTTTTTTAATTTTATGGTGTAATCCTATTATATATACACTCTATCCTTGATTCTACCTAGATTGATTCTAGTAGATCTAGTTGGCTTCTATAAATGACAATTTTGTTTTGTGAAAACTTTTCTTCTTCAGAATCACAACCTTTTTGGCTGTTTTTCATATAGTTACGTTTGTAACAGTTCAATAATCACCTTAATTAGAGTCCATATGAAAAATATGTTCCACTCATAAGTTTACCTTCTTGTTTTGAACACCATAATTCTATAGGATTCCATGTGAATCTCGTTTAATTATAAAAAAGGGCTAGTCACGTGACCATGGTGAATAATACTATAGAGGAGCCCTTATTTTAACTTGACTTAATCTTTTAGGGAGTCAAACCTAACCACTACTAGGTTACCGGGATGTGTTATAACAATGCCACAAGGAGGGAAAGGGGTTCCATTCTATTGGATTGCATATTTTTCCATAAATGAGAAGAGTATCCAATAGTGGATTGGATAGGGAGAGAGTAAACACAGAGGGTTTGTGCACTATATCAACTTAGGACAAAAACCTCACTTCTTTGTACTTGCCTCTTTTTCACCATTCAATGAATGATAATATAGAAAACCCAACCTCTAGCTTGGTTTTCTCCTAAAAGGGTTTCCCACATCATATCTTTTATTGATTTATAGTTTGTGGGTTTTATTTCACTATTCTCTATTTTCTGTAATATTATAATTTTATTTCTTACATAATAAACATTAATTAACATATGTATAAATATGAGGCGAAGTAAAACCTCATAGTGTAGATTTTATTTTTTATATTATATTTTAGTATACATATTATAATGAATTTAATAGTGAAATATCCATGTCCATTGATGGATCAATAATGGTCATGTGTATTTATCTCTTGATGAGATGTACAAGGGTTTATATTTTGGGCATATGATATCTACAAAGGAGTAATTTTAACCTTTTTGTTGTTATAAATCATTTGTAATTATTATTTTACCTTCTTCGAAATGTTTAACTTAGTAGGGGAAATTTGATTGATCATACATGACACCATAAAGTATTTTTCCAAGTTTTAAAACTTGATTTCCATAAGTGTTTTGTAAGCTTTGTTTAATGAAACCTACATAGATTCGTGTGATAGAACATGTAGCCATGTTGTAGGAATATTATGTACAGGGATGATGTGACATCAATTTGCTGAATCAACCACTTGCATATGTGCATGGGTGGCAAGTGGATTAATATCTAATATTGATATGGAAATAGAGTCTCTAGTTTTCAATTAAGGGGGAAATGTGAGATGATCTATTATCAAAATGTCAAGTTGTAAGTTAGAGAGTATTTAGCTTGTTGATAAATAATGTGGGTGAAATTAATTCCTAGAGAACTAGTTAATACAGTTGTTGGTACCCATGTATCTTGATATAAATTTTTTTTTTTATATGGCATCATCAATGAATTGTTTGCATGAAGATGTACAATTTTCGCATGTATAGGTAGAAAAGGAAGAAGAATAAATATGACAATGAAGAAATACCAAGTGAATAAATCGGTATCATCCTTGATGTAGTAGAAATTAATACCTCATCATAATTTTTGTGGCAACAATGAAGATGGAAACATAGGATAGTGGTTGTTGTATTAGTAGTCGAGAAAATATACATATGGATAAATTAAGGTAAAATTGTGTGTGTTTTGTGGACTAGAGAAAAATCATAAACATATAACAATGTCTCACATATATTTTTATAATAAAGTCTATTCGTCCTAGATAATGTTTGATATTTTATCTTGTGTCACCAAATACAGAGTTTGTATCTATTATCTCCATGCTTTGAGTTTGTATGTAATTGAGTGAATAGAAATTTAAGCGTCATGAGGTGTGTATACCCCTAAATGTTTTCATGTATTTCAAGGTAATATAGAAACTAGTTAATGTGATGGTTTATGTACCTAAGATAAAACTACTTCTATGTGAATTTTTTCATCATATTGAAACAAATAGGTCTAATGATTCATCTTCATACAAAAAACTTGATCCATTTTTCATAGTAATAAAAAAGCACGTCAGGATTTTTGGGTATGTGTTATAATATTTCCATGATTAGTCGCACATGCACGAGGGGGGCGAGCACAAGGGGGGTGATATTCACCCCTGTTCATTGTGTCCGGTGCAACGAGGAGGGGCAGAAACTCCCCCTGTCACAGGATTCGCCAGGGGCAGGTAGCCCCCTACGTAAGGCCCAATGCAGCACCCCAAGAAAAAATAATTATCCTTATTTTTCGGTGGGAAGATCCACATATGGTTCTGTGCATAGGTTTGCACATGGTTTTGGGACATGATGGTTTTTTTCCCTTGGTATTTTTTAGATTTGGTAAAGGGAAATATGATTATGTTCTAATCCAGGGTTAATGGATTGAAGTTTATGAATGCTTCGTTCTGTATATATATATATATGTTGTAACACTAAAAGGAATATAATGAAAAGCAAATTGGTAGTCCGGATTTGGGATCTAGGGGAAAAATCATTATGTATATTTTATTTTGTTTTATGCTCTCGCTATTGTTTATTTTCTATCTTTAAGAATTCGTTTGTAGATTTTTTGTACAAGGCTAAAAACTACAAGAGTGTGTCAAAGGAATGAAAGTTTATAAGAGATAGGGAACATATGGACATGAATTTAAGTAGAGTATAATTTTTCCTTGGGATTTTGATGTCAGAACATTGAGAACATGGTTGGACGTAATCTAATGAATACCTATAGAAAATAATCTCTTAGTGTAACCCTAGAAAAGGTAGAGCATGGTTAAAATTAATATAATAAGTTCCAAGACTACGATGATGGTGACAGAAGCGGAATTAAAGGTACATGTACATGTATGAGTGATTTTGATGGAATAACGCTTGCAAGAACCATGTAAAAAAAATAAAATCCTAGTATATTTATGATTCCAATAACTGGTTACCTATGCATTATGATGTATGATTGTTTCTTTATATGGATGTCAACATTTAGATAATGTTTGTAAATTCTAGTCTTCACTGTAGATAGAAATTACTGATCAATATCTACTTCCATAGTGGATTATATTTGCAACAAAGAACATATTGTTGAATACCATAATTAATAATCATTAATACAAGTGGTCATAAAGGGTAGAGTTAGATTATGTAACTCCTACTTGCCTTAGATGTGATCAAAGGCTCGGGAAGGAGTTTCTTCCTAATGTTTAGGAGTTGGTTAGATATATTTAGACTGAGACATATTTTCCAGTTAATTAGCTTCGTATATTTTATTGCCTAAATCTACCTCAGGCTGAAGGAAGGCAGAGTTCAGGGTAACATCAAACCATGCTCAGTGTGGTAGCTAGCCCTACCAGAACAGGAGAGGGCTCTCTTCGGGTCAATCTCAGTGAAAAGTAATCAATATGGATTGAGATGACTGAAAAAAAAGCTAATTTTAGGCTAGGTATATAAATTTAAAGAGTTTAAGTTTGATTTTGGGGGGTTTTCGTTGGAAAAAAGGGAAATGAAGTTTTGGGTGAAGGGATTAGGCCTAGTTTTTGTAGAGTTCTGATTGGGGCGAGGAAAGCAAGTGTTTTGATGTTTTAAATTGACTGAATGGAGGTATCAGACTGGTGGGGAGCTGAAGAGGGAAATAAGGTCTGAAGATTCCTCCTCAAACAAATGAAAACATGTAAAATTAAACAAAAATAAAGGCAGAGCAAAGCAAGGTACTGAATTCTACCTTTAACACTGATTTGCTTAATTTAAGAATAAAGGAGCAAAGAAATGGTACACAAAAACATCAATGAACTTAAAAATGCATGGAGAGAAACATCATCAAAACACAGAGCCACAAGGATCCCAAAGAGGGTTGCAAGCCCTGGTCTATTCCTTTGCCAAAATTGCGGAATGAATGTACAATGAAGTGCTATGGAATCCCAAATGTCCAACCCTGAAAATGTATAAGAAAATACATAATATAGACAATTATAACTCCCCCCCATGCCTCTAGGGGTTGAGCTCATCATTCTAGGAGTTGTTTCAACCATATCTAAACTAGGAACTGGAAAATAGGCCATGAAACAACTTGCCTCTATATGTTAGGAAACTGATCCATTCATTCACATTTCACCTTTTGGTGAATGAATCTTCTAGAACAAGTAAAAATGTGCCAAAATTAAATCATGGTCATAAAATTACATCAAGGTAGATCATGAGTTACATGAAAAAGTAAAACTAGCCAAAACTAGGTAGAATTCTGAGCTATAGAGTGAAAAATAGGCCAAAATCCTCTATGCGTCGCACCCAAAATCTCTATGCGTAGCACAACGTTGGAGATGGTTTTGAGGCTCTTCACGAAGTCCAAATTGAGCTCATGATAGCTCGTTGGAAAGCCTTGCTTGTCTACCTTCAAACCCAAGTGAAATTTCTGGATTTGGTGTCCATTTTCCTATCCAAAAGTTCAATCTCCCAATACTGGTTCCTGTGTGTGCAAAAAGTGGCAGAAAGGCCATTTTCAAGGTGTTTTTGACCCTTTAGGCCACCAAGAAATTGATTAAATTCTTAGGCCATTCCTAAGCATCCATAGATTTTCATAAAAAATCCATAAATACTAAGTTTTCCTCCAAAATATCTCCCAATCGTAAGCGCGCACCAAGTGGCGCTACGTGTCGGGCAGAAAAACCTGTTTTGTGACCAAAAATTCAAAAGTGACAAAATTTTCTCGGAATTCCTTGAAATTTGGACTGAAGGTCCCTCATCAAGTACCAAGCTCAGCCAAAGAAGCTTCAGCCAAGATTATGCCTTTTCAGGCCTCCTCGATGCCTTCTTCATCTATGTTGCCTGAGGTGAATATGAAGAGTTTGGTGTCTTTGTCTTGATTGCCAAATATGTACCAAATAAGAAAGGAATGAGGGAAATAAGGCACTGAAGATAATTTTGTTTAGTCAAGTGAACTTTGAAGTATGAGGACAGTCACTTGAATATGTTTGGGAATTTGGTATTTGGGGATTTTATCAAATGATATGGGGAAAGGGAAAATAAGGGGAAATAAAATGATTCTATGAATGGGAAATGACTTGGGATATTATGGAATAGGGGAATATACTGTTGTAATTCAATAATAGTGAGGAAAGGGAACATGAGGTGAAACATGAAAAAGGGTTTGGCACCAAAATGAAATTTTAACCCTAAAACTCAAACCCTAATGAGAAATTTTCCAATCCAAACGATAGGGTTTACTTTAACATTCAACTTCTTGTATATTCCACTTTCAAAACACACCAAATTTCGTCCAATAGCAATTCACAGCCTTAGAAACTTACTTGAAGTGAGGAATTTGAGTTATTTTGAAATTTTGATGAAGCAGTGGTGAAAAACTGGCTCGTCGGCCCTGTGCGCCGCGCAGTCAGCCTAGTGCACAGTGCACCTTTTATGCATTGTGAAAGTTCAATTTTACATTGTGAGAAACTTCCATATGCACCGCGCAAGGTATGTGCGCCGTGCTAAACACCCAATACGCCATGACACTGAGTTTGACCCACAGTTCCCCCTCCAACATTGTCTTTTGATCTTTCACAATTTAACTCGGCTTCTTTGAGGATTTGTTTGCACATGAATTGTTTAAACATGAAAATATTTCATATACATAAAGGATTTTGATTTTCATTTGGCAAATTCTCTTTCTACTTTTGCAGACTTTGGCACTTTCACATAAACTCTGTTTTTACTTGTTTCCTTCGATTTTTGAGCTGATGATGAATCTCTTTTCTGTCTATTTTTGCAGGGATAGCTGGCATGGGATTTGACAAAGGTGACCAGGGCTGCGCTTGAAGAATATCACAACTGAAGAAGCTGTTAAAAAATACATGGCATTAATTACAAAAGACGAAATTGACGATTTTTCTTCAAAACAGAGTTTTGAAGAAAAGTCATGATCATGCAATATGACAATGTAGTGAAACTTATTTGAAACTTCCTCATGTGCCTGCTAACATTATTTGACTCTTTGAAGACTAAATTAACGAAACCGTAGACCTAAAGACTGAAATGACTCTTTGCTGACCAGGAGACCAAACAGGATTGTCAATGGCTGGAAATGAGTTTGATGAACAAACACGGACCAATAGGTACATGACATGAGGGATATGAGTGAAATGACCCTTCCGTCAGATGATCCATGCTCCTAATGGAATGAATATGATCGAACAAAATGAGACACCTAAACATGAAATGCAACAAAAGATATTTTGATCCCTGATGGAGGGATGAAGATACTGAATCTAACATCAGCTCCAATGGGGATGGTAGCCCCTGGGAGGTGCCAAGAACTACAAATATTTGGAAGAGCAGACAATGCCTTTATCTATTGGGCAATGGAGTCAAAACATGAAAAATGACATTATGCAGACTCACTCAAGGCTAAAACTGAAAACCATAATAAAAACGAACATGACTAAAACCTAACTAACCAACTGGAAATATGCTCATAATTGAGCTTATTCATCAAACCTACTCTAATTTTTCTTTTTACCACGTGATCAAGTGAAATGGAACAACCAATGCAACCATGTAAGCATACTGGCTGCTATTTGATTTCTTCCCCAATGCTTTTTGATGTGCAGGAAAAGGGAAGAATCGAAAGGCAACTCCCGTGGAAACTTGGAATCAAGTTGACTGCTGAAAAACTTGCAAAGCATGAATTGAATGGATGACTTCAAGAATACTGCGAAAGGATCTTCATAAAAATCGCTATTGATTTCCATTAACACATTACTAATCTGGTCCAAGTAATCTTCATAGCTGGATATTAAGATTTTCCTCACATTTGTGCTATCTTTCTTTGGTGACAGTAGCAAGCTGTCAAAAGGATCTTGAATTTCATGAATAACCAAACTCTATTGTTGATTCCAAATAGAACAAAAGTCTCCTTCATTGTCTTGTTTAACAGATTGTTCATTACAAAGCCCATACCAAGGTTTGCAGTCATATGAGATTATCAATAAAGGAAAATTTTCAATAAGGTTATTATCAACATTATTTTCTGTCACATGGTTAGCCAATGAAGAATAACTTTTACAGAAAACATCATCCAACACACGAGCAATAGGATCATCAAAAACTTCACAAAACTGCTGCGATGTATCCATTGAAACTGTATGACATCCTACTGGTTGTTCATCTTTTTATTTAGAGATATTACGAAGATTCTGCTTTATAAACTGAAATGCTTCGAAACAAAAGGGTACATAATCCTCTTGCATCATTAAAACATGTATTCTGGTTTCCACGCCTTCATCCACAATCTGACCTTCAATTTCGTTTGGTGGCTGCAAATCTGGGGCTAGGGAGGGTTTTGTATCCAAAATTATTTCATCAGTCGCTTCAGGGGAATATTTCTCATCAACAACTTGCTCAAGAGTTTCATTATCTGTCTCATCCTCAACATTAACACTGAGAGATTGTTGATTTCTTACAAGCGGCTCATTTGAAGATTTACTATGCAATTTACCTTTCAAAAACTGAAATGATTAAAAACAATATGGTACAGAGCATCTTGTATCATTTTATCATATGTGCCAGCTTCCATGTCTTCATCTGCAACTTGACAATCAATGGCATTCGGGGACTGCGAATCTGAAAATGGGAAGTCTTGAACAAGGTTTTTATTGCCCTCAAGATGGTCTAGATCAAGACTTGTTGATAGTTGATTTCAGATTGTATGGAAGTTATCTCTGATGAACTGAAATGAATAAAAAAAAAAAGGAAAAGATCCTTCACTTACTTCAAAATTTGCTACACATTCCTCATCATTGTCATAGTTGATATGCATCGGTTGATCACTCTACTCAAGCTGCTGAAAGTGAACTTCCTCCTTCCACAAACTAGCTGTTGATTCGTCTGCAAGATTAGATTCTATTTGGAGAACATAATCATCATCATTCTCATCAAACTGAGGCAAATCGTCAGTATAAATCACATCATCAAACATACATGTCATATCAACAGCTCCCTCTTCTTCAGGATGATCTATAAAACAATCACTATGACAACTGGGATAAGAAACAAAATGTTTTGGATCAGCAACTTGTTCTTCTTCAATCAACAAGTCATGGGCTTGAACATTATACTCATTCCTTGTGGTGTTCTTTTGCATCATCTCTTCCACTGCACTTACCAACATGTCAAGCTTTACCTCTAGAGATGTCAATTTCTCTGGATCTATGTTTTTCATCTCTTCTTCCTTCAACCTTGCCCTTCAGACCAGAAAATGAGCCTCTACATTTACTGCACAGTTCTGCATCTCTACAAGTGTTGTAAGATTCCTTTCTCTCAGCTGAAACTCCATTTCTGGATCAAAGGCACTCAGGTAGTGCAAGAGAGAAGATCTAGGAGAAGGTATTATATCAACTCACATCGAAAAATATACTTGCTTGAATCTGACAAAAAATTGTTGTACTGTCTCCCCTGGTAGTCTTTTCAGCTGGTTATACTCTTCTATAATCAAGAAAAGGTTCTGTCTGATCACCCACTTGTTGAGGACAACTTTGAAGAACTGCTGGAAATTTGAGATGCTCGCATCAGGCAGGGTCTTGAACCAACTCTTCACTTGGCTTTGCAAAGAAAGAGAAAAAATCCTAATATTAACATCTTCGTCATCAACTTCAAAAAGGTCTAGAAAAGTCTCAACATTCTGCACATGTTGCTCAGTGTTGACATTGTTACATTCACTGTCAAATCTTGGTAGATATAGGTCATAATTTTTAGGGAAAGCATGAAGAACAGAAGGTAAAACAAGAGATTTATACCTATCTGGGACTATATAAGGTGTAGGAGTATATACAAGAGCTACGGGATAAGTTTTATTTTCTTTAGGCTCATCACTCTGAAGAGAGTCATCATAAGATGTGGGAAAATTGAGGCCAGGATCAAAGGGAAACTCAGTAGTTACACTTTTTTAATAGGTCGAGTGAAGACTTTGATCACCTTTATTATACAACAAATTCTGAAAAGCTTTCGAGACAGCTTCAAGAACAGCAAAGAAGTAGTTTACAAGAAAGCAAACTAGATCCTGAATACCATTCTACTTTGGATACCTGAACTTTGTGTAAGATCCTTCCATTTTCTTAGAGAAAGAGTTAGTCCTGCAGTGGAGTCTCTACATTGAGTTGGAGTCACCAGGTGAATAATTTCAGCCTTCTTATGTCTGATCGTTTTCCACCTTCAACCATTAGATCTTAACTTGATACATGTACTGGGGAAACTTACAAGTTAGATGTTACGTTTACAAACTATACCGGAGATTAACTGAAGCAGTGTTTATCTACTTTTTCTAATGCAAAGCAAAAGCATTTCGAAGGCTACCTGGCATAACTTCAGGCTCCGTCTGTAGCTTATAAAACAAATAACACCAACAAGAAAAACATTTTTCCCCAGTATGGTCGCCACTATGTTATTGCCTAAATCTACCTCAGGCTGAAAGAAGGCAGAGTTCAGGGTAACATCAAACCATGCTCAGTCTGGTAGCTAGTCCTATCAGAACAGGAGAGGGCTCTCTCCGGGTCAATCTCAGCGAAAATTAATCAATATGGCTTGAGATGACTGAAACAAAAGCTAATTTTAGGGTAGGTATATAAATTGAAAGAGTTTAAATTTGATTTTTGGGGGTTTTCGTTGGAAAAAAGGGAAAGGAAGCTTTGGGTGCGGGGATTAGGCCTGGTTTTTGCAGAGTTCTGATTGGGGCAAGGAAAGAAATAATTTTGATGTTTTAAATTGATTAAATAGAAGGATCAGAATGGTGTGGAGCTGAAGAGGGCAAGAAGGTCTCAAGATTCCTCCTCAAACAGATGAAATAATGTAAAATTAAACAAAACTAAAGGCAGAGCAAAGAAAGCTACTGAATTCTACCTTTAACATTGATTTACTTAATTTAAGAAGAAAGAAGTAGAGAAATGGTACAAAAAAACATCAATGAACTTAAAAATACATGGATAAAAACATCATCAAAAAACAGAGCCACAAGCATCCCAAAGAGGGTTGCAAACCCTGGTCTATTCCTTTTCCAAAAATGCAGAATGAATGTACAATGAAGTGTTATGCAATCCCAAATGTCCAACCCTAAAAATGTCTAAGAAAATACATAATATAGATAAGTCTAACTCCTTCCCATGCCTCTATGGGTCGAGCTCATCATTCTAGGAGTTGTTTCAACCATATCTAAATTAGGAACTAGAAAATAGGCCATGAAACAACTTGCCTCTATATGCTAGGAAACTAATCCATTCATTCACATTTCACCTTTTGGTGAATGAATATTCTAGAACAAGTAAAAATGTACCAAAATTACATCATGGTCATGAAATTACATCAAGGTAGATCAAGAGTTACATGAAAAAGGAAAACTAGCCAAAAGTAGGCGAAATTCTGAGCTGTGGAGTGAAAAATAGGCCAAAATCCTCTATGCGCCGCGCCCAAAATCTCTATGCATAACAAAACTTTGGAGCTGATTTTGAGGCCCTTCCCGAAGTCCAAATTGAGCTCATTATAGCTCGTTGGAAAGCCCTCCCTATCTGCTTTCCAAAACCAAGTGGAATTTCTAGATTTGGTGTCCATTTGCCCCTCCAAAAGTTCAATCTCCCAAGACTGGTTCCTGTGTGTGCAAAAAGTGGCAGAAAGGCCATTTTCAAGGTGTTTTTGACCCTTTAGGCCACCCAGAACTTGACAAAATTCTTAGGCCATTCCTAAGCATGCATTAATTTTCATAAAAAATCCAGAAATACTAAGCTTTCCTCCAAAATATCTCCCAATCGTAAGTGCGCGCCAAGTGGCACTACGCGTCGGCCAGGAAAACCTGTTTGTGACCAAAAATTCAAAAGTGACAAAATTTTCTCGGAATTACTTGAAATTTGGATTGAAGGTCCCTCATCAAGTACCATGCTTAGCCAATGAAGCTTCAGCCAAGATTATGCCTTTTCACGCCTCCTCGATGCCTTCTTCATCTATGTTGCCTGAGGTGAATATGAAGAGTTTGGTGTCTTTGTCTCGATTGCCATATATGTGCCAAATAAGAAAGGACTGAGGGAAATAAGGAAGTGAAGATAATGTGGTTTATTCAAGTGAAATTTGAATTATGAGGACAGCCACTTGACTATGTTTGGGAATTTGGTATTTGGGGATTTTATCAAATGATATGGGGCAAGGGAAAATAAGGGGAATTAAAACGATTCTATGAATGGGAAATGAATTGGGATATTAGGGAATAGGGGAATAGACTGTTGTAATGCAATAAAAATGAGGAAAGGGAACATGAGGTGAAAAATGAAAAAGGGTTTGGCACCAAAATGAAATTTTAACCCTCAAACTCAAACCCTAAGGAGAAATTTTCCAATCCAAATGATAGGGTTTACTTTAACATTCAACTTCTTGTATATTCCACTTTCAAAGCACACCAAACGCCGTCCAATAGAAATTCATAGCCTTAAAAACTTACTTGGAGCGAGGAATTTTAGTTAGTTTGAAATTTTGATGAAGTAGTGGTGAAAAACTGGCTTGTCGGCCCTGTGCACCGCGTAGTCAGCCCAGTGCACTGTGGACCTTGTATGCGCCACGCACGTTCAATTTTACATTGTGATAAACTTCCATATGCGCCGCGCCAAACACCCAATGCGCCGTGACATTGAGTTTGACCCACAGTTCACCCTCCAACACTGTCTTTTGATCTTTCACAATTTAACTCGGCTTCTTTGAGGATTTGTTTGCACATGAATTGTTTAAACATGAAAATATTTCATATACATAAATGATTTTGATTTTCATTTGGAAAATTCTCTTTCTACTTTTGCAGACTTTGGCACTTTCCCATAAACTTAGTTTTTACTAGTTTCCTTTGATTTTTGAGCTAATGATGAATCTCTTTTCTGTCTATTTTTTGCAGGGATAGCTAGCACGAGATTTGGCAAAGGCAACCAGGGCTGCGCCTGAAGAATATCACAACTGAAGAAGATTTTAAAAATGACATGGCATTAATTACAAAAGAAGAAATTGATGATTTTTCTTCAAAAAAGAGTTTTGAAGAAAAGTCATGATCATGCAATATGACGATGTAGTGAAACTTATTTGAAACTTCCTCATGTTCCTGCTAACGTTATTGGAATCTTTGAATACTAAATTAATGAAACCCTAGACCTAAAGACTGAAATGACTCTTTGCTGACCAAGAGACCAAACAGAATTGTCAATGGCTGGAAATGACTTTGATGAACAAACACGGACCAGCAGGTACATGACATGAGGGATATGAGAAAAATGACCCTTCCGTCAGATTATCCATGCTCCTAATGGAATGCAGATGATCGAATTGAATGAGACACCTAAACATGAAATGCAACAAAAGAGATTTTGATCCCTAACGGAGGGATGAATAGACCGACTCTAACAATATATTTGTTTTGTGGTAGAGATATTTTCTCAACTAGTTTATTGCAAAATAAATACAATTTCTCTTTTTTGAGAAAGCACTCATGTATATAGATGTATCATTATTCGATTAATGAAAGATATGCTTATGCATTTCTAATTGTCATGGGAATTTCATGTATGCGCTTGGGGAGTTATTCATTTCTATATATATATATATATATATATATATATATATATATATATATATATATATATATATATATATATAATTTATTGATACCATTGTTTAAGTATTCCACTATTTCCAATAATCATGGATCACTATGCTACTAGATTCTAAAATGTATATTGAGCATCCAAACTTGGAAGCACCTGGTAGTTATGTCACCATTATACATAGAATGACATGAATTTCCACCAAACATATTACCCATGTTTTTCATGAAGTATAGGAACACAACCTTGTAGTTTTCATCATTATGTCTCCCACCCGAAGTGCATTATGATGGAGTTTATATTGTTTATCAATTATTTTAGAACAACTATTTTTGGTATCCTTCCAAAATCAAAAACTTGTTTTTTATTCTATGGCTCTACTAAACAGATATATTTAGTTTTATATTTAAATCATAAAAAAACAATGAAATAAATTTTAATGTATTGAAATATCAAAGATAAATTAAATTATAAATAATAGTATTTCTTTCAAGTTGATAGGCATGTCTATTTTAGTTTTTGGATGTGGGTGTGACGATTTTTTGTTTTTTAATGAATTTTAGAAGATCAAATGTTATTCAAATATTATTCTTCATATAATTTGATTGGTGACTCTGATTTCAAGGAGGGTTGTCCAAGGGTTGTCATTGCACATTACAATATGTAAAAAACAATTTTTAATTTGGAGAAGTACTATCTAAATCTTCAATAAATTAATTTATTACGTTCTCCAAAAGTTGGAGCATATTCTCTTCTCTATTGGTCACACAAAATTGATTATTACAATGAATCCAGTGAAGGTTATTTAAAAATTTTCAACTAGTGGCTCACCAAAATTTACTCAACATGCACACAAACACTCTAAATTCAACTTTTCCTCAATATGACTTAACTTGAACTCACTTGACTTGACTCAATTCATTGAATCTCCTAAATTTAGCCAACTCTTGCATGTGGGAGAAATTACAATATCTAACACTCCCCCTTAATTACGACTGTATGACTTAACATAACTCAAAAATCAATTAACATGACCTAACTATGCCTGTTAGGCTTACAATATAAATTGACCAAATTATCACCCAGGCATGCATGTTGGTTTGTCTAAGCTAAGCTTACAATGACTCAAAACTTTTACAATTTTTCATTTTCTTTTTCTCTTCTTCCAAATTATATATCCTCAAAATTTCTTCATTCCTTTTTGTGTGCTATTACAGTAGCATCCATATTTATGTACCTTTTGTTGTTGCAATGTTTCTTTGACTTGTCTTGAATTTGTAATAAAAAATAATATGATCCTCTCTTCAACATATTTATTTTCAAATATTTTTTAAACTATTGACTTCTGCCATATATCTCCATATTCAAGCTATCTTCTTCACTCTCCTTCTTCTGTTTCATATTCCTAGCTTTCTTTCATCCATAATTCTTGATAGCAGTTGATTTTATCTCTACTTGAATCCATTATTGAATTTTTTTTTTAATGCATTATTCCTTATTTTCAGAAACTTCTATATCATTGTCTTTATTTTCATCGTCAAGTATTGTTTCTTTCTTCTTGTAATCTACATACTCAATATCATTATTAACCATTTAATTCAATTATTTTATTCTAATCGCTTCTTTAAGACTCACATCAATTTGTTCAATTGGTTTTTGAATACATTCCTTAATGAGATTCAAATCTGCATCAAACTTATTAGTAACTTTGTTTTCAAATTTTACCCCATGCTATTTTGAACACTTGCATATTCAAAAATAATGTTAAAAATATATTTTTCATGTTCTTTAGTGATAGCTTCTTGATCAGCCTCTTCATTTTCTGCCTTCATTTAAAGTGCATGGAGGATGTATTCCATTATTATGTTGTTAGTGGATATTCTCATGATAAAATTTTCAATCACTTATCCTCTTCTTGATCATCAATTGTTGCTAGATCATGAAATTCTTTATGAGAAATTCCAATTGCTTCATATCCTATTGCTACATTGGAAAACTCCAATCTTCATTTCTTCATCAAGCATGGTGCTTACCATATTGCCACAATCATTCTCCATTTCAAAAAATAAACCACACATTTCATCAACATAATTTTCATTCACTCTATGGTAGTTTATCTGAGCATGCACGCGTTGATTGAAAATTTAAAGTTCATCAAATCCATCATATATGGCTAGATGCACCAATTCACATCTCACTAGGCAGTTATCATCCAAATGTGTTTCATGACATTGGGATTCACCATCATCTACATACTCCACATTATAGTCGAGTCCTTGATAATTTACATTCTCTTGCTTTGCTTAATAAACATAGGCTTCAAATTCCCTTTCTACAACCTTCACAACATATTTTTCATTCATATGCATGTATGCATAATGGGATTAAATTTTATATTATTCACGACCATCATCCACATTTGAGTGTGATTCTCCAAGCTTTGTTCTCCTCTCCAAGTCTTGCACATGTAATCTCATATTTACGGCTAACTTATTTTCTTGTGACATAACCTGCTGTTGCATGTCACTCCGTCAAGACTTGGTGTTGCAAACCATGTTTCAGGAAAATTTAAATCTTTTTCGTAATCATCATGTTTACTTGCACACTAGAAATAAATGGTAGAATTACAAATATTTTCATAACCACATTGGTTCTAGTCCTTTTTTTCTACAATGAGAGCTTTCTCCACTTGGACTTCCTTCTCTACCTATGCGTCTCTTTGTTTTCTCATTTTGGGTTTTGTTCTTTTCCCTACCTCTATCTTTTTCTTTTCCAATTATTTACTAACTTATATTGTTGCAGACAGGTTGTATTCCACTTGGTTTGCAAACTCAACTGTTATTATCTCACCAAATAACATCATCTCAATATGTTGTTTTTGTTGCATCCTTTGCAACCATTCAACATTAGGAAAAAAATCATCATCATCTGGAACCATTCAATTTTATAGCCTTCATGACCATCATCCACTTTTTAGTGGGATTCCTGAAATTATGTTATCTTATTAGAGCCTTTCTCATCTACTCTCAAATCTAGAGCTGATTTATTTTCTTATGAAATAACCTGGAGCTGAATGTCACTCTCCCTTGCACCAATTTCGTCTTCCAAGATCTTCCATACTTCCTTGGAAGTTTTATTTTTTTCTACCTTTAACATAAATGTTTCATCCATTCCTTGTTGAATGAAACTCAAAGTTAGCAAAACAATAATCATAGGAGATGGTAGCACATCCACATAACACCAAATCAACCTTGATCTCTTATTTTTCTTCTTCTATACTTCCTAGTTCCTCAGTTGTGACCTGAACCTCTCTAAAAATGACAACAATCTTCGCCTCTTCTTTTTTATTCATTTTCTTAATCTTCTTTAGTCGTGCTTTTCGACCCATGACCATTTTTTTTCCTTTATCTTATATCTTATTTCCTAATTTCCTGAGGTTTTCTTTCATTTCTCCCCCCCAAAAAAATATGATTTTTAATATGCACCCCCATAAGAAACAATCTTCACCCAAAAAACTTTCATGCTTGACAAAACGCCAAAATATTTTTGTAAACTTGCAGACTTTGAAAATACCTAAACTCTTTTTCAATAAAAACTCCCAAAACCACAAAAAAGGCTTATCCCAATTAAATCCCTTGACACCTTTATTTATTTATTTTTTTAAATTTTAAATGTTTTTATCTTCCTTCGAGAAAAGCCCTCTTACTACAAATAATTCAAACCTTTCTTTTAGTTATATTTTTAATAATAAAACATTTCTTTGTTTCTTTATTTTATATAACACAAAATATTCACTTCAAGATAAGATTTATGTAAAATCTCTTTTAAAATACCTTAGAATCATTTCAAAGGCCTATAATAATCCTTCTTAAAGCACTCGTAAACCTTCACTTGATATGAAATCTTTAAAAAGTTAATTGGAACCATTGCTTTAAATGTTTGGCTTGTGTTTCTTTAAAAAAATCCTCACGAATTCATTAGCACTCCTTGTTGAGCCAAGAGGATTATTATTCAATCGAATATGAAGAACATGTATAAGTATGTCATGTTCTCAAAAAAAGAATAGAAAAAAAATTTAGTCATGTGATGCAAACAAGAAAACATAAATTAAATAATAAAATAAATAAACAATTAAAAAGATATTAACACATCAATTAACTCAGTTGTTAATATTTATTTTTCACTCTTCAAGTAATAAATACTATGTGTGTGTCTGTGTGTTAACTTTAGCTAGAAAGGAAATATAATTAAAGGTAAGGTAGAGTAGTTATTTATTAATAAGAGGAAAATGTGTAACTCATTTAATTTTTAATATAAAATATTAATAATGATAAAATATCAAAATATATAGTTTAAAGAATGAAAAATTGCCACTATAGATTTATATTAATCACATATTTACCAAGCACTAAAATGAATTAATTTACGTGTAATCATTTTTTCAAGTTTTGAGATATGATCCCTCTAGACTCTTCGTAAATCTGTGGTTAAAGTGCATCTATAACAGACTGATTCCACAATTAGGTATGACACACATGTGTAAGTATGTCATGTCCTTAAAAAAAAAAAAAAAAAAAAAAAATCACTCATGTAGCCAAACAAAAAAATAAAAAATAAATAGTCATATAAATAAACAATTAAAATTATATGACTCTTCAAGTAATAAATTTTCAATGTCTATCTTAAACAATATAAATTTATGTAATTTTATAGGGATACAATAATTAATTAAAGGTAAAGTAGAGTAGTTACTTCTTAATAAGATGAAAATGTATAAGTCATTCAATTTTTAATATAAAATATGAAAATATAGAATTTAAAAAATGAAAATGACGACAATCAATTTATATTAATCACATATTTACCAAGCACTAAAAATGATTAAAATTGATGTATAATTAATTTTTCAAGTTTGAGATTTGATCCCTTTAGGTTCTTGGTAGATCTGTGGTTAAAATTCATCTATACTCATTATGAGGGACATGTCTAACATGTATAACTCATAAAATAATAATAAAATAATTTTCGCTCATGTAGGCCAAACAAAAAAAACAAAAAACAAAAAATCATATAGATAAGAAAATAAAAATCTATTAACACAACAATTAACTCAATTGTTATCATTATATATATATATATATATATTTCTCTTATAAATATCTCAATATAGAACTTAAATAAATTGTTTGAATATTCATATTAACTAATATAAACATAGAGTGTGTGTATATATGTGTGCGTGTGTTAATGTTAACCTTAGCTTCAAAGGAAGAAGTAATTAAAGGTAAAATGAAGTAGTTAAAGTAGTTACTTCTTAATAAAAGGAAAATGTGTAACTCATTCAATTTTTAATATAAAATATCGATAATGATAAAATATCAAAATTTAAAATTTAAGACAACAAAAATTTTAGACTATAGATTTATATTAATCACATATTTACCAAGCACTAAAATAGATTAACTTACGTGTAAATATTTTTTCAAGTTTGAGATTTGATCCCTGTAGATTCGTGGTTAAAATGACTCTATACTGGTTCTACATCCCAGTGTGAAGACGATGTGTAACTATAGGCCTACAACCCAATGTGAAAGCGACTTGTAAGTATGTAAGTCCCTCTTAAAGTAAAAATCAAATATTCTATAAATAGAGATTGTTATTATTCTCTAAATAGAAAAAATAAAAAATAAAATAATATATTCGCTATGCATTTATAATTAGTTTTCGATACAACCTAATATCATGTAGAGAAATTGGAAGTAAAAAAAAATATTGAGTAAGATGTTCAAATCTTTAACAATTTTTTTTTGTAAGTCAAATACATATTCATATTTTCAAAAGGAAATACATCAAAGGAAAAATTTAGGTAGTCTCACATGGACCGGGTTTGTTGACTACTCACGAAACCATATCAAAATGAAACAGAAAAACAAATAGAGACACAGTCCACAATTTCAAAAGCCATAAGCCCCAGTAAACAGAAAAAACATAGAAAACACATGTCTCCATGCTAGTCGTCAGAGGTGATGGTTAGGTTGTTTAGAGTTGTACTAGGAGGTGGCGAAGGGTGAAAGGCACATTGGACATGCTCCTCGAAATAGGCCATCTATGCCTCCAGTTTCTCAACATTCTCTGATAAACAATTATGGTAGCTCGAGACCACCACAACACGCATGAGCATGGCATTGAAAATAATGCATTTTGTTGAAATTTGATATAAATTCGGTGTGATCCTCCTGGCGAAACCACTATGAATTATTGAGAACATCCAAAATATACTTAATCACCTCTCAGAAGTGTTCCATGCAACAACTTTGTTTTGAACCATGACCACCCTGACACATCGACTCAGGATGCCTAGATCCACCATGACAATTTGAACCCCCTCTCTGGATAACTATTGAAGCGAGGTTTCACCGACTCTTGGTTGAACCCCCTTGTCAACCCCCATAGGTAGTTGGCCA
Source organism: Pinus albicaulis (assembly GCA_034641835.2). NCBI lineage: Eukaryota > Viridiplantae > Streptophyta > Pinopsida > Pinales > Pinaceae > Pinus > Pinus albicaulis. The sequence goes on along the minus strand of CM076572.1, from coordinate 124,885,805 downwards.
TGCCCATACTCTGCAATGAGTGCCACTCCCTCTACCTCCAGAATCCCCTTGGTACGACCCCTCTGCATTATAACCTTCCAGACTAACATCACCATTGCCAAACACTAGTGTAAGCCAATATGAGGACTTAGCCACCCTAATGCTTCCTAAATTAGGTCGAACCTAGGCAAAGTACCTCTTTGAGCGAGGAAGTGACCTCATGCTTGAAATCCCAGCACCATCATAACATAACAAACACCACCCGTCTATAATTTACCGAATGAACCACACAGGGGACAAGACTACCCGCTCCAGTTGAGCCTCCTCTCCCTCCGGCACTAGGAAACCAAAAATTTGAAGGAAACTTCCCACCATGAACCAATAGAAAATATGATTTTCCAACCAATGGAACCATCCTGCAGCCGAGGACCATGTAATCAGATAAGGGAGGCACACATCAATATTCCTGCTCCACCAAATTATAATTCACATCCAACCCAGACTGAAACCTCACCTAACAAACCAAAATAAACAACATACCACCCCCGTCAAATGCACATACATCTCTTTCCTTGTAAGAGTACCCTTGCCAAACTCAATTTGCTAAACAACAACTGCCCTCGCCCACCAACAGGGGAAAAAAATCCTATAACTATGCCAACCCTTCAACTGCCCAAAAGAATATTTATTGCAACCTACTCTTCTCCCAACACTCCACACAGGCTCTAGAACTCTCGCTTTTGAATAATCTCCATCGAAAACCTCTGCCACCCTACATAATTCTCATGCCTTCACCACCCTCCACGAGACCAAATGTGACTTGATGTTTCTAATGTCACGCCTCCATTTCACCAATTTTTTTTTTTCTTTTGAGATATTCTAACTGTTAGCCTTTATCTTAATAAGGTATGTCACACAATAATTTCTATTTCGACCTAGTTGAAATCATATTTCGGCCTCTATATGATTTCATTTTTATAGTTATATCCCTCCATTAATAAATGAAATTTAATACATTACAATTAATAAGGAGAATCTTATATCCTTGGCTAAGGGGATTCGCACCACTAACCCCCTTACCATCAGAGTTATCCTTTATGATTTATAATTCACATGTGCATTGATATTCTTGCCTTCATTAATTTTAACCCAACTAGTAGGCTTATTGGGGTATTCGAATATCATGTTCACACCAATTTTTGTAACCCATATACCCTATCCTTCGAATTCATTTATATATGGTCCACGGTTTATAACTATTGGTTTGATTTATTTCGATGATCTCATATCTGCGAGTACATTGCACATATGGATATTTTCTGAACTTTGAACCATGGATTTCTCACCAAGGGTGAGTCATGTTCTCATTCGTTTATGGTATATAGTCATGGAATTCGACAAGCATGTGAATGTAGACGTGTGAGTTCTTTTTGTACAGCATCCTGGAAATTTAGATTTTGATGTGAGGCTTGATACATTTATCGGTCTCCATGTCATTGCATGTAATGTTTTGAAGTTCATTCCCCTTCTCGTGAGTGCGTTATGGATCCCACTCGTCGTGGGTCATGGCCATGCCATCAGACTCTGAAATCTATGCATTCAATTGTGTACGAACATAGCTGTTGTGGCTTTCTTTGCTATCTGGTAAATTAGATGTCGACTTGACCGGTTTAATTGCACCTCTCATCCTATCGATCCGTGACTTCTCTATGGATCGTTTGCCATTTGGATGCTTGAAATTTCAAGGGTACCGTTAGGGTTTTGCATTTGGAATTTTTTTTTTGTATATCTTGTGCGATTACGCTTTTCAATTGTTCTTTCTACCTTCGTTGGGATTTCTCCTTGTTAACGGCGATGTCGAGACTCTACACACAAAAGAAGCACGACTTCGCACCCTTCAGGCCTGTATTATCTCGTCAAAACATCACATTGCAGGTAAGTTATGTAACCACTAGTTTCGTTAACTCCGGACTCTGTTATTGATTTCTTTGAGTATCGTAATGCCTGTAAATGGAAGAAATTGTCTGGCTTTTATTCACGCCCTCTTTGAGTTTTGCATCTACTTACTATCTTCTTTATTTTCTTAGCCACCTTCCTGGGTTTATTTGGTGGATGGCTAACGAGGCGCAGTATCAACATGTCTGCATTCTTGAAAAAGAAAAATCCTGCTTGTCTTTTGGCCTCAGAGCGATAGTGACTTGAGTTCACACGCCTTCTGTCCCGCTAGATAAAATCGATTTGGGTTTTCTATCAGAAGAGATGTTTTCTCAATTTCCTCTAATTCCTTATGGGGTTCAAATTTCTGTTTTTCTAGCTCTATTGCACTGGCAGACTCTGGTGGAGCGATGAACGATCTCCTTCATTAGGTATTTCGTTACTTCTCCACATACATTTATTTTACATTTTTTTTTCTAGAATTCCTTCTATTATGTTTCTAAACGAGTTTAAATTGCCCTGTATGCATGTAGGTATGGAGGATGCTATGAAATTTTAGTTCGTGGCTAGATCTGAGCCAAACATATCAATTTGTATTAACTTCATTGGCTCTTGGTTTTTCAGGTTGGTATACTCACAAACGGAAGGGAGCCATTCTCACATAACATTTTGTTTTCGCCTTACTTCCGCACCCATGTTAACGTTCCTTAGGGTCTTAGACAATGGTTATTGAAGTCCTAGACTTTGACAGAGACTGATTATTAATCAAGTTCAGTCGTATTCTATTGTCCTTCGATTTATTTAAATTTTTGGTTTGAGAACAACTATGTTCCGGTCGAGTCCGAGAGAGCTCGGTCCCTTTTGGGTTTTATGTGGTTGGGTACTGAAGGTGTTTGTTTCTGCATCCGGACAATTTTTTTTTCTTCCCATAGAATGTTTACAACATACATTTTATAAAGTTGCGATTGTCTTTATGCTACTTCACATGAAATGTGTTGATTATTACGATTTAAAACACTGAATTTCTCCTCCTTTAAACGGCTTATCATCGTAATGGTTTTCATCTATGTAAGTCCTCTTTTTTTTAGCTGATTTTCGTAAATTTTGTAGTGACTCATGGCTACCTATTATAATTATATTTTATATAACCTTTATCAAAACCTTCTATGGAATCGGGAGAGTTATAATTCCAGCTGGACTTTGTATCCACAATTAATTTTTTTCCCCTGTATATAAATTCTTTTGATATCTTTGGCTATATATTTACCATAATATACCAGTGTTACTATACCCATGTAGAGACTGAATTCTGTATTGATACCTACCTATATATATTTTCATGCCTGAAGTCTATGTACCTATTCCCCAATATATGTATTTATTTAAGTTTGCATGGAATACAAGTACTATTTGATTTATAGTTCTTCATATACATCTACCTGTTCATAGGTGTAGTTCTCTAGTGATGTATAATAATTATACATTAATAAAAATTGTGTATTCTTTCATACAATCCTTACTAAGGAGGCTCAAAATTTATTTAAATGTTAAAATAATTCAGGTATTTGTACTTTTCTCTCATATCTATGTTCTTAGCTTGGTAAGTAGTTAAAGGAATGCTCCTATCTTCTGTATTTTTACAATGTGAACTAACTGTACCCCTTCTCTAATAAACAGATTTAAAATTACAAATTTTTAAACTAAGAGGTACCAGAAATACCCAGATCTAAGCTTGTATATTAATTCAGAGATTCTGGAGGATTTCTCCTCATTATTATAAGTCCTACAACTAAGCAGACTTGAGAAAATTAATTTATGTCTTGAATCTATAAATGTATGGAACAACCTTCAACCTTCGGGAACAATGTAATGAACTCAAATTGATTTCCATCCCAATTAAATATTTAGCTATTAAACTTTTATGGAAGCATTTAAATTTGACTAGGAGTAGTTTACAGTCAAATTATCTGTAGAGGAATATTTATCCTCATATTTAAACCAATATTGGTTTAGAGATTCTGTTGGATTCTACTCTACAGATTTCTTACTACAACTATATAGAATTCAGGAGGTGAATTCCTTGTGATTAATTCTGTTAAATGTAGCACTTATAATTCTAATACATAATCAACTCTTATATGTAGCCAATTCATACTATATGAAGTAAACACATCTATACATTGAAAGACATACCACTCATGTAGTCGACCAACCTCCCAACCTTAGAGTCCTTCTGTCTCCCAGAACTCACCCCCGAGCTGAGATCACCTCCTAGAACAGATCAACCTCTAAACTATTTAGGAGCAGCTTATTTAAGCTATTGTTCCCCAAAGCATGTTTCTAATTCTGCGTCCAGAATAGCAGGATGCTTTTCTTCCTGTTTGCCTAGGCTTCCCATTTTAAGGACTCTTTAAAGCTGTTTTATGCTTTTCCCCAGTTTTTCCAGCTTTTTACCTCTTCCCAACTACTTTCCTCATCATTGGGGGAATTCAGATTTTTCCTCAAAATATGATTTATAAATAATTTCTTTCAATGATTTTTGAAAGATTGTGTGGAATATTTGCTTTGTCCATCCTCATGGATTTAGCAAGTGATCTCATAAATCTCATTTTGGTCAATCTGCACAAAAATCATTTTATTCATTTCCTCAAATAAATTATTTAATTACATTCACCAATTACTTGTCCTTTGGGGTCCACTCCCCTTAGGATTAAAGTCCAATGTCTAACTTTGAAATTCAACCACCTAAATTGGGGGTGTTACATATTCCCCCTCTGAAAATAAAGACCGTCCTCGGTGTTGTTATTCAACTACTAGAGTTCATTTTTCAAACAAAAATGGATATATTTCCATCATTTTAGCTTCTCTTTCGCAGCTAGCTTCTTCAGCAGTAAAGTGCGTCCACTGCACCTTTACTCTTGCTACCGTTCGGTTCCTCAATTCAATTTCTTCCCGCTCCAATATTTGAAGTGGTTCTGGCAGAAGCTCCCCTTTTGGTTCCACCTGTACAACATTCCAATCAACTATGTGAGAAGCATCATGCACATATTTCTTTAATAACACAACATGAAATACATCATGAACTCTAACATGGGGTGGTAAGGCCATTTTGTAAGCTACTGGTCCCACCCTTTCTAATATTTCAAAAGGACCACAATATCAAGGAGCCAGTTTTGCACAACTTCCAGCATAAAGTGTGTTTTTTTTAGGTTTAATACGCAAATACACATGCTCCCCCACTTTGAATTCTCAGTGTACCCTTTTCTTATCAACATATTTTTTCTGGCGATCTTATGTTGTCTTGATGTTTCTTTGTATCTGTTTCAGAATTCTTTCCATCTCTTGTAAAGCATCTGGTCCCAACATTAGTTTATATTCTGGCTGGCTCCAGCTCAAAGGAGTACGACACTTTCTTCCATACAGTGCCTCAAACAGAATCATCTTGATGGACGATTGATAGTTGTTATTATAGGCAAATTCAGCTAAATGCAAGTAATCTTCCCACTTTGAGGGTCTATCCATCACATACATTCTCAGCATGTCCTCCAAGATTTGATTAGTTCTTTCCGTTTGACCATCTGTATGAGGGTGGTAAGCAGTACTAAAATTCAATTTAGTACCCATCCCTCCAAATAATCCTTTCCAAAAAGCTGTTGTAAACTTAGCATCTCAGTCAGAAACAATTACCTTTGGAACCCCATGGAGTCTTACTACCTCCTTTAAGAACACATTCGCTACTTGAGTTGTTCCGAAAATAGATTTCACTGGTATGAAATGTGTAGCTTTTGTTAAAGTGTCTACTACCACCATTACTGAATCATGTTGGTGTTTTGTCTTGGGTAATCCTATTATGAAATCCATGGAAGATGTGTCCCATTTCCATTCTGCAATCGGTAAAGGGTTTAAAAGACCCGCCGGATGTTGATGCTCAACTTTGACTAGTTGACATTCCATGCACCTACTTAAATATTCTGCTACATCTCTCTTCATTCCTAGCCAGAAAAATTTCTTTTTCAGGGCTGTTAACATTTTCTGATATCCTCGATGTCCTGCATATGGTTGTTTGTGATGTTCATCCAAAATTTCCCTTTTTAAGGACTCTACATTGGGAATATACAATCTGTTCTTATAACAGATCAGTCCTTTTTTATTTTGAGTGAAATCAGCTTTCTCTTTTTTTCTAAATTTTCATCAGGAGTGTTTCATAATTTGGATCTTGGTTTGCTGCCTTTTCCACCAAATCTTGTACATCGATCTGTGCACTACTCCCAATGCTGTTGATATTCTGACAAGCATTTCTACTCAATGCATCAGCTATTTTATTTTATTTCCCTCTGATATGTTTTATGTCCATATCAAATTCACTTAGAAAATACAGCCATCTCACTTGTCTAACATTCAAATCAGTTTGTGAAAAGAAATATTTGAGACTAATATGATCAGTCATCAATGTAAACTTTTTTCCAAGAAGATAGTGCCACCACATTTTCAAAGCATGGATAACAGCTGCTAATTCTAAATCATAGGCACTATAATTCTGTTCATGTATTTTCAGTTTCCTAGATTCATAGGCAATAACTGAATTTTCCTGCAAGAGGACTCCCCCCAACCCCTCTCTACAGGCATCTGTACATACAAAAAATTCTTTATCAGGATCTGTAATATTTAGGATAGGGGCTGTAGTAAGTTTTAGTTTTAATTGGTAAAAAATGTTTTGGAATTTTTCAATCCATTCAAATTTGACACCCTTCCTCTGTAAGGAAGTTATGGGATATGCTATGGCAGAAAATCTCTCCACAAACCTGCGATAATAGCCTGCAATTCCCATGAATGACTGTACTGCTGAAACATCAGTTGGTACAGGCCATTCTTTAATAGCTTTTATCTTTTCAGGGTCAACAGAAAGGCCTTGTTCAGAAATAATATGGCCCAACTATTGAATCTTATCTTTATAAAATTCACATTTGCTGAACTTGGCATATAGCTGGTTTTCTTTCAGATTTTGCAACACTATCCTCAAATGTTCTTTATGCTCCTCCTCATTTTTGGAGTAGACTAAAATATCATCTATGAACACCAGAACAAATTTATCTAAGTACTTATTTAACACACTATTCATCAGACACATAAATGTGGCAGGGGCATTTGTCAACCCAAAAGGTAGGACTACAAATTCATAGTGTCCATACCTGGTTCGGAAAGTTGTTTTGCTGATGTCTTCTTCCTTGATTCTGAGCTCGTGATAACCAGTTCTTAAGTCAATTTTCGAAAAGACTGAAGCTCCTCTCACCTGATCAAAAAGATCATCAATTCTAGGTAAAGGGTATCTATTCTTAAGGGTTAACTTGTTCAGTTAGCGATAATCAATGCACATCCTAAAAGTTCCATCTTTCTTTTTCACAAATAGAACCAGTGCTCCCCAAGGAGACACACTCGGTCTAATATAACCTTTATCTAGCAATTATTACGACTACATTTTCAGTTCCATAAGTTCAGGGGGACTCATTCGATAAGGGGCTCAAGAAACAGGTGTTGCTCCCGGCACCAAATCGATTGAAAAATCAATCTCTCTTTTGGGGGGAAGATGAGGAATCTCATCTGGAAAGACTTCCTTAAATTCTTTTACCACTGGTAACTCATCTAGTAGATTTTCTCGAGTTTTCTGTTCTACTTCCTCCACATGTACTGCATAAACTTGATATCCTTTCCTGGCTGTTTGTTTTAATTGCAGTGCTGATATTTGTCTTACTGAAATGGATTTTGGTTTTCCTTTGAGAGTAAAAGGTTTCCCTTCTTCATCCACACACTGCAGCGTTTTATCCCAGCAGTTCATCAGGGCTTTTTTCTTTTCCAGCCTGTCCATTCCTATCAGCAAGTCATAAGAACCTAGAGGCAGTATGTTTAGATTTACTTCTGTTTGAAAATCATTTAATTTGATTGCTGTTCTAGGTAATTTATGTGTTACCTTTCTCTTAGTTCCAGTGGCCAGTTGTACCAACCATGACTGCTGAAATTTTTCAGGTTTAAGATTACATTTTTCTACAATGCCAGGACTAATGTAACTCAAATAAGCACCCGCATCAATCAGAACAGTAACAGGTAGGTCAGATTTCTTACCTTCCATTTCCACCATGGTTGCTTGATGTTCTACTTGCCGATTTTCCAAGGCTGCACTGATAGTTGGTATATTTATGGTTATATCATTTACTGTTGTCGCTTCTCGATCTCTCATGATCATATGCATGTTTCGATGAGGACAATCCCTCAACAGATGGGGTTCTCCACAGCCCCAACATTTCAGGGGTTCTCTCATTTTGACTGTCCCTTCCTTTTTACTGTCTCCCTCTATTTGTTTGGAAGCTACTTGGGACTGAGCAGTTTGACTTTCTTTGGGTTTATTAAACTTTTTCCACTGATGATCTCTCCCAAAATTCTTCAAATAGGTTGGTTTCTATTTCCTCCCTTTGTACTCATTTTTATTTACCCAGCTTTTCCCTTGTTCAGTTTTTCCTTTGAACTGTTGGTAACATAATCTGGCTTTTCTAACATCTTCATCCATTGTTTTTGGGTTATCAAATTCAAATTTCTCTTTGTAAATAGTAGGCAAACAATTCAGAAACCTTTGTACCTTTTCCTTTTCCTCCCTTTATGTAGGGTACATATCTCAGCAGATTTGTAAACTTAGTAACAAACTCATCAATAGTGAGCTGTCCCAGTCTAAGTTCATGGAATTCCTTTGCTTTGTCATCATAGTAGCGCTCATTCAAATAGCGATTTTTGAACTTAACCTGGAAATATTCCCAAGTAAATGTCTTTTCATCAATGGCATGCACCATTTTCATCTCCTCCCACCACAAGGTAGCCTTACCTTGTAGCTGCTAAATAGGTAATCTGGCCTTCAGATTGCTTTCATATTCACAGACCTGGAAATACTTGATCATGTTCAATAACCAAGCTTCCGCATCTTCCTCCTTCTCCCCATCATAGGAGGGAGGCTTGATTTTTTCAGAATTCCCCCTGTAATTCCTTTTCTGTTTGTACTGATGCCTAATAGCATCATCATCATCAGACTCATCAATCTTCCTCTTTCCGGAACCTTCGCCTTCTTGGCTGTTCCGTAAAGCTAGTTCTCTGATAAGCTTTTCCTGCTCCTTACTGCCTGATGACAACATGTCATTATGGCTTCTCAGTTCAGCCAATTCTCGTTGCAACCTGTGCAACATAGCCATCACTAGAGCGTTGGGATCTGGTGTACTATACTCGTCACGCAGATCCACATAAATTTCTTCACCTTCCGTCATTTCAGCACCACTATACACTACATAGCATAGATCAGTGAATTTTTTTTTTTTTTTTTTTTTGGTCACAGAAATAAATTTATACAGTGAGTACACAGCAACAGTGAGCACAATGTCACCAGCCCAGTATTATAACTTGGGCTCTGATACCATTTTTCACGCCTCCATTTCACCAATTTTTTTTCTTTTTTCTTTTGAGATATTCTAACTGTCAGCCTTTATCTTAATAAGGTATGTCACACCATAATTTCTATTTCGACCTGGTTCAAATCATATTTCGGCCTCTATATGATTTGATTTGTATAGTTATATCCCTCCATTAATAAATGAAATTCAATACATTACAATTAATAAGAAGAATCTTATATCCTTGGCTAAGGGGATTCGCACCACTAACCCCCTTACCATCAGAGTTATCCTTTATGATTTATAATTCACATGTGCATTGATATTCTTGCCTTCGTTAATTTTAATCCAACTAGTAGGCTTATTGGGGTATTCGAATATCATGTTCACACCAATTTTTGTAACCCATATACCCTATCCTTTGAATTCATTTATATATGGTCCACAGTTTATAACTATTGGTTTGATTTATTTCGATGATCTCATATCTACGACTACATTGCACGTATGGATATTTTTTGAACTGTGAACCATGGATTTCTCACCAAGGGTGAGTCATGTTCTCATTCGTTTATGGTATATCGTCGTGGAATTTGACAAGCATGTGAATGTAGACGTGTGAGTTCTTTTTGTACAGTGTCCTGGCAATTTAGATTTTGATGTGAGGGTTGATACATTTACTGGTCTCCATGTCATTGCATGTAATTTTTTGAAGTTCATTCCCCTTCTCGTGAGTGCGTTATGGATCCCACTCGTCGTGGGTCATGGCCACGCCATCAGACTCTAAAATCTACGCATTCAATTGTATACAAACATAGTTGCCGTGGCTTTCTTTTCTATTTGGTAAATTAAATGTCGACTTGACTGGTTTAATTACACCTCTCGTCCTATCAATCCATGACTTTTCTATGGATCGTTTTCCATCTGGACGCTTGAGATTTCAAGGGTACCATTAGGGTTTTGCATTTGGAATTTTTTTTTTTATATCTTGTGCGATTATGCTTTTCAACTATTCTTTCTACCTTCGTTGGGATTTCTCCTCGTTAACGGCGATGTCGAGCCTCTGTGCAAAAAAGAAGCACGACTTCGCACCCTTCAGGCCTGTATTATCTCGTCAAAACATCACATTGCAGGTAAGTTATGTAACCACTAGTTTCATTAACTCCGGACTCTATTATTGATTTCTTTGAGTATCGTAACGCCTGTAAATGGAAGAAATTTTCTGGGTTTTATTCACGCCCTCTTTGAGTTTTGCGTCTACTTACTATCTTCTTTGTTTTCTTATCCACCTTCCTGGGTTTATTTGGTGGATGGCTAACGAGGTGCAGTATCAACATGTCTGCGTTCTTGAACAAGCAAAATCCTGCTTGTCTTTTGGCCTCGGAGCGATAGTGACTTGAGTTCACATGCCTTCTGTCCCGCTAGATAACATCGATTTGGGTTTTCTATCAGTAGAGATGTTTTCTCAATTTCCTCTAATTCCTTATGGGGTTCAAATTTTTGTTTTTCTAGCTCTACTGCGCTGGCAAACTCTGGTGGAGCGAGGAACGATCTCCTTCGTTAGGTATTTCGTTACTTCTCCACATATATTTATTTTACATTTTGTTTTCTAGAATTCCTTTATTAAGTTTCTAAACGAGTTTAAATTTCCCTGTATGCATGCAGGTATGGAGGATGCTATGAAATTGTAGTTCATGGCTAGATCTGAGCCAAACATATCAATTTGTATTAACTTCCTCGGCTCTTGGTTTTTCAGGTTGGTATACTCACAGACGGAAGGGAGCCATTCTCACATATCATTTTGTTTTTGCCTTACTTTCGCACCGTGTTAATGTTCCTTAGTGTCTTAGACAATGTTTATTGAAGTCCTAGACTTTGACAGAGACTGATTATTAATGAAGTTCATTCGTATGCTATTATCCTTCGATTTATTTAAATTTGTGGTCTGAGAACAAATATGTTCCGGTCGAGTCCGAGAGAGCTCGGTCCCTTTTGGGTTTTATGTGGTTGGGTACTGAAGGTGTTTGTTTATGCATCCGGACAATTTTTTTTGCTTCCCATAGAATGTTTACAACATACAGTTTATAAAGTTGTGATTGTCTTTATGCTACTTCACATAAAATGTGTTGATTATTACGATTTAAAACACTGAATTTCTCCTCCTTTAAACGGCTTATCATCGTAATGGTTTTCATCTCTGTAAGCCATCCTTTTTTTAGCTGATTTTCGTAAATTTTGTAGTGACTCATGGCTACCTGTTATAATTATATTTTATATAACCTTTATCAAAACCTTCTCTGGAATCGGGAGAGTTATAATTCCGGCTAGACTTTGTATGCACAATTAATTTTTTTCCCCTGTATATAAATGCTTCTGATATCTTTGGCTATATATTTACCATAATATACCAGTCTTACTATACCCATGTAGAGACTGAATTTCTGTATTGATACCTACCTATATATATTTTCATGCCTAAAGTCTGTGTACCTATTCCCCAATATATGTATTTATTTAAGTCTGCATGGAATACAAGTACTATTTGATTTATATTTCTTCATATACATCTACCTGTTCATAGGTGTAGTTCTCTAGTGATGTATAATAATTATACATTAATAAAAATTGTGTATTCTTTCATACAATCCTTACTAAGGAGGCCCAAAATTTCTTTAAAGGTTAAAATACTTCAGGTATTTGTACTTTTCTCTCATATCTCTATTCTTAGCTTCATAAGTAGTTAAAGGAATGCTCATGTCTTCTGTATTTTTACAATGTGAACTAACTGTACCCCTTCTCTAATAAACAGATTTAAAATTACAATTTTGTAAACTAGGAGGTACTAGAAATACCCAGATCTAAACTTGTATACTAATTCAGAGATTCTGGAGGATTTATCCTCATTATTATAAGTCCTACAACTAAGCAGACTTGAGAAAATTAATTTCTGTCTTGAATCTATAAATGTATGGAACAACCTTGAACCTTCGGGAACAACGTAATGATCTCAAATTGATTTCCATCCCAATTAAATATTTAGCTATTAAACTTTTCTGGAAGCATTTAAATTTGACTAGGAGTAGTTTACAGTCAAATTATCTGTAGAGGAATATGTATCCTCAGATTTAAACCAATCTTGGTTTAGAGATTCTGTTGGATTCTACTCTACAGATTTCTTACTACAACTATACAGAATTCAGGAGGTGAATTCCTTGGGATTAATTCTGTTAAATGTAGAAATTATAATTCTAATACATAATCAACTCTTATATGTAGCCAATTCATACTATATGAAGTAAACACATCTATACATTGAAAGACATACCACTCATGCAGTCGAACAACCTCCCAACCTTAGAGTCCTTCTGTCTCCCAGAACTCACCCCTGAGCTGAGATCACCTCCTAGAACAGATCAACCTCTAAACTGTTTAGGAGCAGCTTATTTAAGCTATTGTTCCCCAAAGCATGTTTCTAATTCTGCGTCCAGAATAGCAAGATTCTATTCTTCCTGTTTGCCTAGGCTTCCCATTTTAGGGACTCTTTAAAGCTGTTTTATGCTTTTCCTCAGCTTTTCTAGCTTTTTACCTCTTCCCAACTACTTTCCTCATCATTGAGGGAATTCAGATTTTTCCTCAAAATCTAATTTAGAAATAATTTCTTTCAAGGATTTTTGAAATATTTTGGGGAATATTTGCTTTGTCCATCCTCATGGATTTAGCAAGTGATCTCATAAATCTCATTTTGGTCAATCTGCACAAAGATCATTTTATTCATTTCCTCAAATAAATTACTTAATTACATTCACCAATTACTTGTCCTTTGGGGTCCACTCCCCTTAGGATTAAATTCCAATGTCTAACTTTGAAATTCAACCACCTAAATTGGGGGTGTTACATCTAATGCTTGTATTTATTATCTTGTGTATTCAAGGTAATATGGGAAGGATGAGAGGGAAACCCTCCCTTATGAATCCATGTTCTTATCTTATGTGTCCTGACATTTCCACAGAAACATCTCCTTCTCCGTCCCTCACCCCCATCGGGGAATACATGATATCAACTTTATTTATATCTATATTTACAGAAAAAAATGTTAAAAGAAAATATTTTAATTTCGTATAGTATAAAATATTAATGTGAGTTATGAATAAAATATTTTAATATGAATTAATATAAAATGGATAAATACACATGTAATTCAAAAATGGCTCATTCAAAAATGAAATTTAAACGTAAAGAATTACACATTATTTTTTTCACTCTAAAATAATTTTGCAAGGAAAGAAATTTGATCCCTTTCATTGTATCTATGCTTTAGATGGAACTATGATATATAGGTATTTAGGTCGCGTACGCTTCCCCTTGTGAGTTATAATGCTATGATTTCTACTTGCAAGGTGTGTTATAGGTTGAATCAAGAGAAAAATATATATTTATTTTCAATCAATAGTTGTTGATCTTTTCTATCACGACTGTACAAAAACATCTCTCTCATAACTTTGTGATACCAATTTATTGGAAAGGCGAAGAGGAGAAATACAATAATTAAGACACACAAACTATAGGCATTGTTCCTCTTCTCTATTGATCACACAAACTTTATTATTATAATAAACATGATGAAAGGTATTTAAACTTTTTCAACTAGAGACTCACCCAAAATAACTCAACATGCACACACACTAGATTATACTTTTCCCAAATATAACTTAACTAGAACTCACTATACTTAGTTTACTCAGTTAACTACTGTCCTAAATTTAATCGACTCTTGCATACCAGAGTAACTACAATTTAAAACAATTAGATCATGGAATTTCAAGAGTCAATGCTTTTAGCAGTTAGATCATGGAGTTATAAGAGCCAACGAGTGCTTCCCGCAGTGAGATCATGGAATTTCAAGAGCCAACTCTTCCAATATCCATTGGTTAGGTCATGGCGATCATGGTTTTGTTTGACAAGTGGGAGCAGGCTGCAACATTATTTCAGGCATGCAAAGATCAGGGGTCACAGTGGTTTGTTTCCTGCAATACTATAAGTTACAAATCCCTAATCACTGGCATTCTACAAGAGTCTGTGATGCTGGTAGAAAGTATTTCTAGTAGGATAGTTATGAGGGAGGTTATTGATAAATCTGCACAACGTAATTACTATGTGGGATTGTTCGCATTTGTACTTCCATTTGTGTGCACAATCGTGAATGTCCAGAAGTCCTGCACCCACTTTACAAGCTTCCTCACTTGATGAGGTTCTAGCGATTTGAATTTTATCTATTTCCTTTTTCATTTCTTCTTGTTTTCAATAGTCTTTTTTGGCATCTTTCATTTCAGTCATGAAACCACAAATCTCGACCAGGAACGTTCGCCCACATGCAAATAGGTTGGATAGCAGGCTAGGAGATCTACTGTCAATGACAGAAGGGTTACAATATTAAACCCTTACCACCATGCAATGAGCAAGAAAAAATGACCATGGGTTACTGGAATCCCTCGATTTTAATCATTGCAATTTTGTTGAGCTAGGGAAGTTTCCATTTTCTGATCACGGATGCCAAATTTTTTGTAGATATATTTACAGTGAAGAATATTATAATCCATTGTGCTTGCAAAGTTTCTTTTCTTGTTCTTTTAAATAAGAAAAATGATTTAGGGTGTGATTGTTATGAATTTTTCACATGTTGTGAGCAAAGTATCCACTTAGAAGGATGAAGCGAGTCTCCTCTTCTTTATTTATTATCTCCTTCCTGGATCTTGCCATTGACAAAGAATGAAGCAACAGTCCTATTATTATTATTATTATTATTATTATTATTTTACCATTTGATTAAAAGTAGATTTTGATAGTCAAAACATCAAATTCAGGATCAAATGCAACTGACATAGAAAAATACAAGGATTTTCCCATTGAGGTAGGCAGATGGCTAATTAAACAATTTAAATAATGAAGTTGCAAGCGAGTTAAATTTATTAGATCTTTTATGAACATCAAATGGATCAATTAAATGAAACCAGAAAAAACATTTAACATATATTTTTATAAATATAAAAATGGCATAATGCAATAAATAAATAAATAAATAAATATATATATATATAATCACATAAATTTTTTTATTAATAAACATTAAAGATTATTTATATAGTTATAAATAAATACGCACTTATGCAAAAATCCTCTTCACAAATAGTACATTGAGCATAATCTTTGAGAGTTTTACACATTATTCAGACTTAATATTTGGGAACATAACTTATTATCCCTCCTCCTATTTGGGAACGCATTCGATAATGCGTTGAACTTCAATTAATCGAACGTTGACTAAAGATTAACAAACGAATACGCAAAGGTTCACCCTAGAAAACAAATATAATTTATTTTTTTAAGTTTTTAAATTTGATTTATCCACGTTCTGATTGGTGAAAATCAATTGGATCTTATTAAAAAATGATAATGTATGTCGCTACTATCATACGAATACCTGTTAGAAAATCCATACAAAGAATCGATTCCAAAACTTCACCGTTGTTTCTCACACAGTATGCGTATATTTTATGTACATCCAAAATATTTCATTGAATACACATATGGAAATATTCGTATATGATATATACATGCAAAATTTTTATTACAACGCTTAGTTAACCGATATCCTTAGATCTTTCTCGTCGTTTAATGATTCACTAGTCTCTGCAATTTATGTGTATAAATTTCCATTCGAGTAGTCTTTAATGTCACTTTTTGAAAGTTTTTACGGTGACTTTTTAGGGTGTAATTTCTCTAAATTCCTGCAGGAATTTATTGAAAAGAGAGGTTTAATTGCTAAATTTGTACAATCGAAGTGCTCTAGAGGTTTTTGAAAATGCTGAATCCATTTATAAAGTCAAAAAAGCCACTTTGAATAACAAAAACGAAGATTACCCGATTCCAGCACCTGAAACTTCAAAATGTTGCACTAAAAAGAATTCCATTTCCATTGAATTTCTGACTTAACTTTTACTCCTAGAAATATACAACACATGGGCCGTAGGCATGTTTGCAATAATTTTTGAAAGTTACTAGAAATTGCAGTCGATAAATTTCGTAATCATATATGGTTGTGAAAGACTTTTGTGCAAAGACAATTAGATATTTGCTAAATTATGATAAATATGCGTTAAATTGCATATTGATGAAACTGGATGTCGCTTGTCTCAATTTAATTCTAATCGTACGACCCATCCTCAAATATATTAAATAGTTTGAATTTTCTGAATGATATTGTTCATTTTTTTTATATGATGTTAAAATTAAATATCTATTTTTATATAATTAAATTTAATAAAAATATAATAAAAATAAATAATAATAAAATGATTAAATATATATTTTATAGAATATAATTGAAAAAAACTACATTTAAATTTGTAATATTTAAAAATAATAATAGAGCAAAATCTAAAGATTTTAATTTTCAATTAACAATAATCTTATATGATGAACATCAACGAAACATTAACACAAAGGACACAATTTTATGGTGGAAAACCTTTTCTAGGATAGAAAACCACTCCATGTTGTCGCTACTCAAATCTTTTATTTATAGTTGAACAATTATGTACATAGAATAGTTATCCCCCACTAGCTCAAAGACTTGAGTCCTACAAAAATGTGTTGATCTCCATCAGCTGAGAAGTACCTAATCACACGAATTTTCAGATAACCATCTAAACCTCCACAACCATTGAATCTTGCCCAAAAACCATCGGACTATCCGACTATTATTGGATTTATATTCTCCTCCTATAATCATTGTTTGATATTATTTGCAATCACTAAGTCTCTTTCCATTTAACTCCTCCATGTGAATCACATTTCAAAATTTTTTGGACAAGGTTCTCAAAATTTTCTCACCATGAGGAACCCAACAGCATCTCTAATCTAAAAAATAAATTTTGATGTGCCGAAACTCACTCCAACCATAAAATCATAATCAATACACACACCACTCAAAACTAATAATAATAATATATGTCAAAAAATCCTCAATAATCTCTAATCAATACCTTTGGAAAATACCATAGTTATCTCAATACCATGGACACATGTAACATAGTAAAATCCATGTCAATACCATGGACCCCTTTACCATGGCAATATCAAGGTAAATACCATGGTTATTCTAATACCACGGACCCTTGTACCATGGTAATCTTCAAGCCAATACCATAGGAATATACCATGGTTAAACCGATACCAAGAATACATGTAACATGGTAATACAAGCTCCGCACACATACCAATACCCTCACAAGTGTTAAAGAGCCATGCAACTAACAAACCCAACAAAAAAACCATAAAATTTGTAAGCTCGTCCATCAAAGAGTACATCTGTCACTCAAGCTACTTGCAACCCAACCATCTGCACGTAAGAAAGTCTGTCACAAATCGAGTTCCTCTAGAACCATCTGTCACACTCATCCACACAAAATTAAACTTCAACACATACCTTGGTTGGCACGAATTCTAACCATCAACCACTGCAACCAACAACTACACCAAAAACAACATCATAAATTCGAACAATCTCCCCCTTTTATGTTAATGGAAACCCCAACTAATCCATCCAACTCATACTGACCTATGAAACTAAATCTTTAATACTGACCTCTAAAACTAAAAATATTCATGCACTCTCCCTTTGAAATCAATGGAAAAGGTAAAATATCATCAAACATGACTATAGTTTAATAGGAATTACTATCGATATACACTATCTAGATCTGATCATAATGCAACAATAAAAAAACATGGAAGAAATAAAATAAAAATGAATATCAATAATAAAACAAGTATGTCACTCAACATCATGTTCAATCAAAAACTCCAACAATGGAAACACTCTACACACATCAACAATATCAACAACAACAACAATAACTCTAGCACAAACATAGCTAGCAATCATATCCATCAAACATCGATCCTCAACCAGCTACGTAGTATCCACCTGATAAGAAACCACATGCTAGACATGCTCCCCATGAGAATCATAACTTCAAGAAACAACAACATATGATAAGCATAAACATCAATATATCATGAGCAGAGCAGAAAGAATGTGCTTCCAAACCGTAACAAAACCAATGAATAATAACATATACATAGAAAAAGGGAAAAGCAACAATCGTGGTCATCCATGCTTTGAAAAGCAACAAAATCACCATAACTCATTAAGGGAATTTTGAGGTCTAAAATGGGCCTCTGAAGGAAATTATAAAATAATACTGGAAATAATAAAATAAGATTAGATTACATCATCAAATTTTAGAGGGAAAAAGGAAAAAACTATTTTTTCAACTTATCTCCCTATGGGTTTACTCAAATTTAGAACGGAAACACTTGTTGGATGTAAAATTTGATTCCTCATCCAAGGAGTAGCCATGTTCCATAATTTTGATTGACCCAAGTACAAAAAAAAATTAGAAATACTTGAAAAACATGATTTGAATCATGTTTTTTTCATGAATTTCTCATTTTTCATGTAGTGGGATCCATCAAAATTATGCAACATGGGTACTCCTCGGATGAAAAATTTAAATTTTCATCCAACGAGTACTCCTGCTCGAAATTTGAGTAAAACCTTAGAGATATAAATTGAATAGACGAGTTGAAAAAGTAGTTTTATTATTTTATTATTTTTCTATATTTTTACTTTTTTACTCCAAAAATGGTGAATCATCCCCCATGGTTGACATCATCATATTTAATCCTATTGGTTCTTATAAATTTTATTTTGGTTGTACATTTTTATTAGTATGCCCATTTTAGACCTCAAAATACCCCTATTGGATTAGTAACTATACATACTCACATTGAATATCATCATCATCAACAACTTGTAATCAATTCCTTTTTTTGTTGAAAACTAAAACTCGTGTACCAAGAAATGACTCAAGACCAAAACATAGAGGGCTTCACAATAATTTTACATAGCCAAAGCAAGTAAGTGACACCAATTACTCTATGGTCCTCGCATTTAAATCATGACACTTTTGTCTCAACCAATAATATGACATGAAGAAAAAAAAAATGAACGTTGATTACAAGGCATCATAAGTTGTTATTGGACATCATGAACAAAGTTAACTCTCATCAAAGCTATCTAGAAGCCAAGAATACCTTATCTATTTGGAAACTCTTTATCACCTCAATGAATAATGACATAATAATGCCATCTATAAACATAGATAATATAATAAAAAATTTCTCAGCAGCAAGACAAATGGGAGAAATTTATATATGCATGCAAAGGTTCTCCCCCTAACTCCATATATTGTTTTCTCGAAAATAGGTCTAAAAACGCTACCATAAATTACATATTTTAGATAATCATATCATTTTTTCCATATCCTTGAGTCTTCCAAACTAGTTTCCCTTCAATTCTATTAAATTTTTCTGTCCATTATTGTTAATTATTGGATGGAGTTTAGATAAGATAATAATGGAATAGGTAGCCTACATATAGGTGTAGAGTGGTGAAAATAACAAATAGATAGGATAGTAAAAAAAAATATGAAATGGGGAAAAAAAAAAAACCCAATCTGATTTTTGTTCACGCCATTAGGAAAGAAGACATTAGAGGCGATTACTAAAATTCTAATATGAATTAAATGAATTTGTGTATTCCATGTGCATGTATTTAGCCACAAATTGATCAAGAACATTATAGTGAATATAAGGTTCCTTATATCATCACACAAATATAATCACTTGATCACTCGTCTTTGAAAATATCTATACGAAAAAATATTTTTTGTTGCATGTAGAGAGCAACAACAAAGGATATCTAACACCATTGACATAAGCTTATAACATATGCACCCAACATTGAAAATAGTTATGCTATCACTCAACTGAACAAAAATAGAAGATTGACCATAAACATGATGCGACATCACCTGATGTTGACATCTGGCACGTGATTCAAACAAGAAAATTTCCCACCACATTTTCTGTTTCAAACTTTATCTGTAGTAAAATTTTCTAAGCTTTTTCCAATTATTGATCAACCTATTTAATAGGTTACATAATCTATGACAATATTGTCTGGGAGGAATGCCACATTTATTTTGATGTTGCATTTTTTAGTTTTCCAAACTATTTTGTACCGTTACATAGTTTGATGTAGAGAAAATACACCACAACACATTACTGGAATCACTTCATAGGAAATTCTTACTGAATTAATGCATTAAATCTTTTCCATTTCTCTGATGATTTCAACTATGACTATATAAAAAATGTTAAAATGTTCCATTACTTTAATGACTGGATCAACCCACTATCCATCAATGCATTTATGATAAACCTTTATGGATTTTGACAAATTCTGGGTGTGATAAGGTAAACACTTTTAATCCCTTTTCAGATACGTTTTTTTAGTTTTATTCATTTCAGTGGGATATCTATTTATATAACCAAAACGTGGCCCAACAATTATCTCCTTCTCGGCACTACCCCTTCTTTTTTACATAGGTTTCTTCACCGCTATGTTGGTTTTGCAAATCATTCCTTGAGTTGTGGGTAGGATGGGGATCATCCTCAAGAAAATTGGTGTGGTTTCCATCAATATATAACATGCACCTACTTAGATAAATAGTCCCTACATTAATTATTTCTCTGGACTTTTTCCACTCTGGCATGTGCTCTTAAAATATGATCTCATATGCTCCAAAATTTACTCCATATGCTCACATTTTCACCATTGTAGCAATATATAAGAGAATTCCTCTAATTTCTCAATCACACACAAGTCACACATGAAACAAACTATGCTAACAATGCCAATACTCTATCATTTTAGTGCACACAAGCCCTCTCCAGATACCACATCTATCCTTCATTCAAGATCATACATGATCTCATGATGCTTTGCACGGGAACCTCTAAATTCTACCATCATTCAAAATGATTTTCAATGTGCATGGAAATGACCAATTCTCATTCAAAAAATAGGTGTAGGTTTGTAAAAAATCAAACTTCTCCCATGTGCACAAGGGTTACACACTATGTATTATAATGACCAAGTGCTACACACTCAGTCTCTTGCTCCAACGCATTTTCTGGTAGGTGATGCACAAAGTGCAAACAAAAAGGATTATATTACTATTTCTTTGTATAGTGACCTTGACTCAATAATAAAATTATGGTCACTTATGCATATTTCATACACTCATACCTTTGAGATAGGATATCACACAAATAAATATCTAATTTACACCATAGGTTTATTGAGGGAACCTCCACGCACATGATAATTGATCGTAACTTTAAACTATTGATTGCTAACAATGATTCCTCAGGATATAGCCTAATATTACTATCTATTCATGTGAGGATACTCTTGGACTCACAAAATAATTTTGAAACTTTTGGTGCAATGACTATCAAACAAATCTAGAAGAATGATGATTAAACCTCCTCTAATTTGATACCTAGCACAAAAAAATATCACTAGGTCAACACATCAATTACAAATTAGTGTCGTTGTAGAGATGTTATATATGTATGTGATGCATTTTTATTCCTTCGACTTGATTTCTCTAGTCTCACACATCTTAACTCGCAACCCCTTGATTATGCTTATGAACACAATGCATTTCTTCAGTGAGGGTTATTGCTGTAAATTCCTCTCTATTTATGAACATGTTCCAACATGAATAACTTTGTGATATTACAACAACCAATTATCACATTTTTACTCAAAACTAACCTCAGCTCCTATTCACACTCTTCTACCAAAAATTCATCACTATCTAATTTTTTTTATGCACAACTCTAGTTTGGAGAACAACATTCTCAATAACAGTGTAATATCCATTTTACACTTCAATTCTCCATTGCATATAACTGATTTTATTTAGATCACATTATTTTGTATTTGAGGAAGTTGTTGTGTATGTTAACCTTCTCATTTTCATTGCAGGTATACACAATAAATTATATAGTAAAATGGTGGATATTACGTGATCAAACTAAGCTCATAAATCCAATCATAGATATATCTAAAAAAATAAAATCTTACATCAAATTCCAATGGGATATTTCATGGAGGAGCTCCACCTAAATTATTGCATTTCCTGCTTTAAGCTCCCCCTATGACAAATATGGGCTTGGTCACCATTTTATGCCTTTTTTTCCAAATTTTCTTAAATTTCAATTACATATTGCCATAATACTTCTTCTTTTGTGTAGACTCTAAGATAGGGACAATAAGTTTACAATATTTGGCCATATGAAAAAAATTATCACAAAAGTAACATCTTATATGCCCAAGGAAAGGTGAAAACAACTCAAATATTTTGTTGGTGTGCCTTTTTCTACTTGTGTCATGAAACCTACAGTCAACAACTTTATGCCAAAAATCATTACACCAAAACAATAGACATGGAATCAATTTTTGTACTTGGTCAAAAGTGAGCTTGAATGATATGCCTTTTTTCTTTATTTCCTCTTTTGTTTCATGTTCCTACAATTTGCTAAAATATGACCAAATTCTTTATAGTTAAAACATCTAATGTTTATCATACCTTTCTTTAAAACATGCTTTGAATTTTGTTATTTGTGATAACTTCCTTCAGAGCTACTGCAAATTTCTGCTTTAGGTTATTCAATTTTTTCCTCTTTTTCCCCTTTTTGGATTGAACTACTTTCTTCTTTTTCTCCTTCAAGTTTTCTGCAAATTTTCATCTTTTCCTTTAGCTAGTTTTCGATCTCTTCTCAAATCTTCCTTCTATTCTCCAATTGGGTTTTTAGATCAGAATTCTCTTCTTTGAGAAAAAAATATCTCTCCTCAATACTTTGGAGAAATTTATTGAAATGTTTATTTTCAGCCATCATCTTTTCAATTAAACTTTCTTGAGATTTGTTTTTGGCATCAAGGATGACTAATAACTTAAGTTCATTATCCTTAGATTTTTGCACTAGGAAAACACATTCCTCATCTCTTGAGGTATCAACTTTAAAACTATGATTATCCACTTTTTCAATAACCCCAAAATCACCATCAATGGAATAGAAATGAGAAATAAAATGTTCATGATAGAAATTTTTTTTTCTATACCTTTTAGTAGTAGAAGAGGTTCTCCATATTTTTCATAATTATTTAATTTCTTGCAACACTTCTTCTTGTAATATTTCTTCCTATTTTTTTTGGCCCTCATCCCATGATATTCCCTTAAGTAATCATGAATCAGCGAGAGAACCATGCTTTGATACCAAATATTAGAAATGAGTTCACTACTAGGGGGGGGGGAGAGGGGGTGAATCAGTAATGTGAGGATTTATTTATTTTTTGAATATTTTGACCAAAACAAATTAGGATCAGTAACCAATCAGCTACCACATGAACCAAAATATAATCAACATATAATAATATCATGAACATCATCAAACCATACACAAATTTTCTGGTGGAAAACGCTCTCCAGGGAAAAAAGCCACACGCTTCTGCTGCTACTCAAATCTTCTATCAATAGCTAAACAAATGTACACATAGAGTAGCTAGCACCCGTTATCTCGAAGAATCTACTCCAACAACAATATGTTAGCATCCATTAGCTGAGAAGTACCTACTCACATGACTTTGTAGATAAACATCTACAGGAAGCCTCTACAAACATCGAGCCTCTCCCAATAATCATTGGACTATCCAACTACCATTGGATTGATATTATCCTCCTCTAATAAATTTTTTGTATTCTCCACTAGCATGAAGTGTCTGCACCTCCAAATGCTTCATGTGAACCACATTTCTGAATGTTTTAGACTATGTTCTGAAAACTTACTCACCATGAGAAACCCATCAACTTCTATAATTTGAATAATAAAATTTAGTATGCACACACTCACTCCAACCATAAACTCAGAAAAATCCACACAACACTCAAAATTAATCACAAGAATATATGTCAGAACCTCATCAATGATCTCCAATCAATACCTTCAGAAAATACCATGGTTATCCCAATACCATGGACACTTGTACCATATTAAACTCTAGGTCAATATCATTGATCAATACCATGGTTATGCCAACACCATGGAACCCTTTACCATGGTAATATCTATGTCAATACCATGGTTAAATAACATGGTTATGCCAATACCACAGACCCTTGTACTATGGTAATATCCAATCCAATACCATAGGAATATAGCATGGTGAAACCGATACGAAGGATACATGTACCATGGTAATACCAAATCCACACATATACAGATTCCATGATAACTATCAAAGCACCCTATAGAAAACAAATCAAATGACATAATCATAACCTCAGTAAGTCCAATAATCAAAGAGTGCATATGTCACTCAATCTACCTACAACAAAATAATCTACACATAAGCAATTTGTCACAAACCAAGATATTATAGAACCATTTGTCACACTCATCCAACCACAACACATTCCTAGCTTGAAATCAATGCAAACCATCAACCACTCCAACAAACAACTGCATCGAAAATTGCATCATCAATTCCAACATTTCTCCGTATCTCTTATCTCAATTAAAGATAAATTATTTCTATTACTCTATTACTAGTGAGCTAAAGTAGATCGATTTTATTCTCAACACATAGGTTTCTTAATTTGAAAAGAGTAATTATACATGCTCCATAGGGGTCGTGCCTATTCCATCTCAAGGTGTGTGTTTTCAACTACCCAAGTTCTATTATATTCATGCATAATGCTCTTGTATATATATATTTCATATTAATACCATTTACAAAGCTTGTTAATTCCTTTCAATTTCTATCTAATTAATTCATATTCCAATTCATAAATCTATCAATACATAAAGAAACTCTTCTATAGTTCGTAATTTCTACAATTTGTCTTTGTTGCATTCATAAAGAGATCTTCACATACACCACCAGTAAGATAACTTAACTATCTATATGTAATAGAGCTAAAGTATATTCAAATGCATGCACCTAGTATTTCTTTCAGTAGACTATTATTTTTTTTAAATACCATTTAGTAATATAAAATTTTCAATCCCTATAAATTACCATTTAATAGTAAAGAAAGAGTAAAACAAGATTTCTAACCATAGTTCTGCTGCAAATTACTCAAGAAGCAAGTATTTTCCTTTGGACAATGGACTGTTGATACCAGTTTCCCTCGAGCTAATATTTCTTGACATACAAATTCAACAACCCCATTGATTAGTTGGTGGTTTATTTTATACATTTTTCCTTCGAGCAGTCGTTTAGCACTGTCCTACTTTTGTGTTTTCCAACCATTTCTTCTTAGGTCTTTCTTTTTCTTTTTCAAAAAAGGTTCTTTCCTTTTTCTCCCGCAACTCTTTATTCCACCCTAACTTAGTATCTTTCTCCAACTAAGCGATTTAATACAATATTTCTCTCATATCATATTAAATCTAATTATTTATCTCCTTGGTATTTTTAGTAAATTTTTAGAGAAAGTTCATCTTGGACTTGACCACCAATAAGTATTTCGAAGCTAGAAAGTAATATCAAATCTCTAGTGCAAATTTTTGTTATTTTTCCAAAAAATATTATTTAGTATTCCATAAAATAAAATAATTACAATATCATAAATTCCAAGCATGGCTTCCATTTCCATTCTAACTCATAATAATTTCATTACAGTTGGTAGTTTGAAACGCGTCGGTCCTAAAATTATCATGTGATTTCCCGAAAGATTTTTAATCTAATATGTTATGGATCACAGAAGCTTGCACTCTCAAATAATTTCATGTTTAAAAATAATAAATGTTCCAAAGTAGAAACGCAAGTGTGTTGTGTCGAACAATTCTTCAAAGGAAATTAATCACTTCTAGATTATTTTGGATAACATTAATGTATGAATTATAGTCATAATTTATGAAATTATGGTAATTATAAATTGTTTATATACATATATTATAATATATTAGTGTAATTGTTTGTGCTGGAATTATTCTAGATTTATCGAATAGGGTTTTTTTAGTTTATCAACATTTTAAAACATTATATGTGTATTATTTTTCTAATGCAATTTATTCTTGAACCCATACTTAAACTTAAATATAGTTAAATAGTAAAAACATAATTTCTATTGTTCATATAATTTAAAATATTGATTATTTTTATTTTATATAAATAAAATTTAATGATCACTTTAAATATCATAAAACTAAAAAAAATATTGCATACATTTTAAATAATAGTAAAAAAAAAGATAATTAAAAATTAGAAAAATTTGCAAACACCATACATATTTGATAATCTATTACATGTATGTTTTCGTAATTCAAAATGTGCAATAAAAATTTTCGTTATCTAAAGTTAACATGCGTTTAGTGAGTTCATGGAAACTTTTTTTTTTTTTTGGAGTGAACGCATCGTTTTTCAACATATAACTTATTCAATTTTTTTCCATTATTTTTTTTTCGTCTGGGATACGTCCTTCCCACATTCTGCTACTCTTGCTATTAATGCCCTCAAACTATGACAGAGACCACTCACACGAACCTATTATACCACTATTACATCAAGGAACTTTTAAGACATGTTTTAAAGACGAGAAATATTTTGTTTTAAAAAGTTATTTTTTATTTTAGTTATTTTACATTAAAATTTAATATGTATTGATTTGTTTCAAATATAAAATTTAAGATAAAAATAGTTTGAGACAAATATATTTTAAGACCAAATTTAATATTTAAGACAAAAACAAATTAAGAAAAAACTTTAAATTTAAGACAAAAACAGTTTGAGACAAAAAAAATTATGTTTAAGTCAAAAACTATTTGAGACAAAAATATTTTAAGAAAAAACTTTAAATTTAAAAGAAAACAGTTTGAGACAAAAATATTTTAAGAGAAAACTTTTTATTTAAGAAAAAAACAGTTTAAGACAAAAATACTTTAAGAAAAATATTTATATTTAATACAGAAACAATTTGAGACAAAAATATTTTAAGACAAAAACAGTTGAAGGAAAATTTAGTTTAAGACAAAACTTTATATTTAAGACAAAAATAGTTAGAGACAAAAATATTTTAAGAAAAAACTGTATATTTAAGAAAATGATCTCTTCAGATGTAACACATTTAACACAATTAACAATTAAGACAAAAACATATCAATTTCAGACGATATTATCTAACAACTGCAAAATTGACTCTCAATGTGCACCCTAATTCTTCTAAATTGCATGATACTATTGTCCCACACCTATATCTACACTTTTATTTTACTTACCATTCATGTTATCTTATATAAAGACAATGATTTGTTGGGCTCTTCGTTTAGTGGGGCTAGTCGACTTTGAATAATGTGACAACTTTTCCAAGAAAAATTTCTTGGACATCAATTCATCTTATTTCCCTTCGATCTATGTTGATATGAATATAGACAACTTGTTTTTTGTTGCATTCAACACTACTACATGGAGGGGGCTTTTAAGACAATTTTTTAAGGCAAAAGAAATATTTTTTCTTAAAATTTTCAATACGACACGCTAGTAAAAAAGGTAACAGTAAAGGATTAGATGTCCATTTTTACATTGTTGATGGGTTATTCAAGAAGCAGAGGAATGGAGGCCAAAAATAACTGATGGGATATAGGGCGATGGAGGCTGACGACAGAGGTGTGCTTCATGAGAGGAGCAGTGGAGGAACTTTTGTTGAACGTGGATAGGCAATAACATAGTTGGAGTACTTTTCAGGGTCTCCATCAATTGTGTTTTAATATGTTCTTTTCGATTATTTCATTTATTTTGAATGTTACTTTTTTCAAAAAGAAAAAAACACTATATTTTTATTAAAATATAAGGATAGTACACAATTTAGATTTCTTTCATTATATTATCCTTTCATACTTCACCTATCTTTCCTATGCTCATACATTTCTATATTCCTGTTCTACAAAAAGTGACTTTCTTAACATTAAACTGCAGCTTGTCACCATTACATTTTCATAAATGAACATTTTGATTATCTAAAGATACAAAACTTCCATCAAAATCAGGTCTCTGTAAAATTTCTCCTAAGAGTATTTGATGTTGTCTATGTTTACCGTTTGAAGACGAAGAAAAAAAATTAGTTGTTTCCTTCGAAATACCTCTTTTAGATATGAGTTTCTATGTCAAATTATCTTCTCCCTATATATGTTGGAAATGTATATGATTAAAATTCCTTATGAGGTTCTGAACCCTCATCATCTAATTTCAAGTATGAGGGGATTGGAATTAGTATGCTTGTTTACCTAATTAATTATTCCTTTGCATCTCCATATACTTTAATTTTGTCCAACCATACCCATTTTCGGGTGATAAGGACTCCAAATAATGTTTTAATCTTCAATTTTTTGTTTGATCCCATTCCTCCCTCCCACCATAAGTGGAAGAAATTACCAGGCTCAGTAACTATGACTACACCACATCCACATTTCCTTTTATTGTTGTCTTCGTCAAAAAACACAACCAAGTATTCTTTCCAAATATTAATGCATTTTCATTTCATATTTCTACTATACATGATCACCGATTCAATCTCGTTGAAAAAAAAAACTTTGTTGATATGGCTTCTCTAACAATCGTAGTTTTCTGATAAAAAAATGTGATTGTTCCTACTTCACCATAGAATACATATGATATATAATGAGAGGAACATGTACTTCCTATCTGAAGTGAATCATGAAAGTAGACATATAAAAAAAGGGTTGATTAGTGCAAATGAAAGGAAGCTTCATTTTGTCCATAATCCTATCCAAAATCAACCTCACATATGAGAATTTGATCAACAAATCAGATTTAAATCTCCCTCCCCTCCATGCATAGAGGGCATATTCCAGGAGCAATGAACCCATGCTTTTGTAAGTTGTTCCATGTTAATATACAATCATGTGCTTCCAACCAGCAAAAACAATTTAATTTATGTGGCAGATTCCATCTCTCCATATATAATGTAGACACTTATTATCATCATTTATCCTCACGGGCCTTAGCAACTTCATGTAGATGTCGTCGACCATCAGATTTTTGTTTTTCATTTTACCCCGCCCCCCCCCCGCATATCATTCATTCCTGCTTATCACCAAGAGTTATGCCATCAAATTAAACATGCGCTACGTATGACCCCATTTCCTCATGATATGTCTCTGGTATGTCAAGATATTATACCCTTCTCCAACTTTATTGATCAGTGTTTTGAGTCCCTGATAGATATATCTATTACAATCAAATAATTTCCTTTCTGTGAAGGATTTACAATAGCTAAATGGATAATGAATGATTTCCAGCCTTCCCTATGATGGTGTATAATTCAATTTTCATCTTTGATACATATCCAACCCCCCAACGAACAAATATCGACATCCAGTGGAGAGTGTACTGAAAAGTGTAAGTAGGTTCAATATTCATAATGACATGTGTAAATATGACTTTATGTAATTGATGTAAAGAAGAAAATAAAATAATTTTTGTAATTCTTGAATCATGGGTATCATGATAAAGGAATTATATTTTAGTTAAGATTCACAATTTGAGCCTTTAGGTTTTTCATCAAGTCATAATAGTATATTGAGTTAGTGTTATGTATGGAAAACCCTTATTTGGCATGTTACAAATATATCTAAGTTATTGAAAGAGTCAAAGAAACCCTCTGAAATAAAGCTTAGGCATCTCCTTCAGGTCGGCCTTAAATGAAATTAGGAAGCCTCACCGAAGGACATGGAAACCCACACACGACTGAAGTCGCCTAATTTACATGGGTAAACGACTATAAATAGGGAAGCTCAACTTCATTTCAAGGCTATAATTTCAGTAAAGGAGAATTCTAAAATAATGAGTGTAAGAATCACTAGGAAAGGAGCCTCATAACCAATGATGACAAGGAAAGTAAAGGTTATGTCCTTAGATTTGCTTTTGGGTCTATTTTGAGTTGAATCACTCCAAAGGTGTGAAGTATAGACACTATCTATTGCATAAAAAGTCGAATTACTACAATCCCTTTTGAAGGCCAAGTTAAGGAGAAAACTGAGTATTTCAAGTTGAGTTGTCAACGAGGTAGCCTCAACCTAAAGTGAAGGAAATAAAGATACAAGAGAAGGTCATCTAAATGTACTAGGGTTTTTGAATTAGGGTAGAAAAGTTGTAGGTCTGAAGTAGAGAAAAGGAGTCGATAGTTGAAAGGTAGCTGAGGAATAAATAAGAAACAGGCAGTTGACTATCGTTGTCTCTATTAAGAAATAGAGTTCAAATAATAAGCTTGGTGTGTTGGTATCGGAGAGGTCAAATAGGTCACCGGTCTTGGTCTTAGTATTCATCAATTGAAGTATCTATAATAGGAATAATTCGTTTGATTTTTCCTCTAATGTGGGAGAGGTTTTGGCCCTAAATTATCACCTATATTTTGTGTCTCTTGTCTCTTTATTTTTTATTCTTTGGTATTTTTTTGATGAAGAACACTATAATAATATCACTAAAAAGAAGATCATAATATAAAGGAGTATAAATCATTCACAAGAAATTATCATTACAAGATAAATCACCTAATTATTATGGCCTATATTTCTCATCAGAGTGTGCATCATACATCTCCATATGTGTGATATAAGATATTTATTCCTGCCACCACTACTAATCCATGAGGAGAAAGTTTGACCAAACATACTTATTTCCTTAATGATATGAGACCACACACCATTTCCAGACACTACCCTCCATGTGTTTTCATAATTAAAGCCTTCTTAAAAGTGGATGTATCTATAAAACCACGACCTCCTTCCTCCATTGGCCTTGCATGTGTTGACCATCGTACCATACGAATTTTTTCTTGTAACTATGTTCCAGCCCATAAAAGGTAACTCATGATAGCTTCCATCTTATGGATTATATCCGTTAGCATTAAATAAAGGTGCATCCAATATACTTATATTTTTTTAGCACTAATTTCATAATTACCATCCTTCCTCCCATCGTCAACCATTTGTACTTCCAACTATCCAATTTTTTGTGAAATATTTTGATTAACCATGCCCAATCCTAGTTATAGTATAAACCTTTTGGTTTCATCTTAAAGCCAAGGTAGTTGAAACAATCATCCACGATTGACGATGCTACCCCAAATATATCACATATGTCCATCGTTACATTCTCCTCACTATCATCGTGTAACAAGATCGATTTTCCTTCATTTGTACACAAACAAGATCCAAATCCAAATGATTTATGAGGTGTATAATGATTCTCCACTCCCCCAACGAGTAAAGTATCATCTATGAACATTAAATGATAGATTTCAATGTTTTGGGTTACTCGGATCCCCTTAATAATTCCACTGTCCTTTGAAACCCTCATTTTTCTACTGAAACAATCAATAAATAAGAGAAATAACAATGGAGACATGGCACAAACCTATCTATTTCCTCTATATGTATTTAAAAAATGTGAAGGAAAGGCATTAATAATGACAATAAATCTTTTTTTTTGCAGCATGCCAAAATCCATTTAATGTTAAATAGAGACATATTAGATTTTAATAGGAATAGGAAGAGGAATTCCAACTGAATGCAATCATATTCCTTGCTCAAGTATACCTTTAGAAGGAAAGATTTTTTTTTCTGTGATTTAATACAGTGCATCATCTCTTGGGAAATACCAATTACATCTTATATTTTTCTACCTTCTAAGAAAGAAAACTTTTCCTCCGTAATATGACTCGACAATACCTACTTCAACCTACTCACAATAAATTTTGATATCATTTTTTACACACAATTGTAGAGAGACATGGGACGATAATATGGAAAGGTTATTGGTTGAAATATTTTGGGGATTAATTCTATGAAAGTCACATTTATGGCCCCCAAGATGAACCCATGAATTTTATATTCTTTAACTACTTCCAACAAATCTAGGATTATGAAATCAATGAAGTGAATAAAAATATCAACCCCCCACTCATCCAGGCCCAAGCATTTCTCCTTTACACATTCCTTCAATATCTTTGTTCATTCCTTCATTGTGATTGGTCATCCCAATTTGTTATTATCCTCCTATGTGAATATGTTTGGAACTCCTTCGATGAAATTCATTTGCAACCAGAAAGATATCTATTGTGCCAAGAATTGGCCTTCAAAATGTCTTATTGTCATTTCTTCAATAGATATTTTTGAACTGATATGTTTCTGACGTAATATTTTATCGTCCTTATGGAATTGATCTGTTTCTTGGCATTGAAATGTGCATGGAAATATATTGTATTTTTATCTCCATATTTTATCCATGTCACACTACTCTTCATGAGGATGTCTTATTGCCATGAATGGAGCATTTCTCCTCTCTTACCCTCCAAATAAATGATCTCGTGTTGGTATTCTTCTAAGAAGAATAATGGGTCATGAGGATCATTGAAGTAACATCGGAAAATGTCAATTTCCCTAAGATATTTATTTTCACCCTCCTTTATCCCCCTAATCCATTCCGTAGTGACCCTTTTTAGCTCTCTAAGATTTCTAAATATGGATGTCTTAGATTTTCCAGAGGAGGAAGCAACAACTGAGACCAAGAATTTTAGACCGATTTCCAAATTCATCCATTTTAAGCCATTTCGAGTTGAATTTGAAGGGTTATGATCTCTTTTGTTTCGCTTTGTCCCATGTAAACATAATGGGAAAGTACTAAGAAATAAGTGTTGGAACAAAATAGAATCTTATATTTGTTAGATGATTAATCGTAGTCATATTAACCAGAAACCTGCCCATTATTTTTGGGATACCCTCCTCACGGGTTCTCCCATTCCTCCAAATGGGGCCAAGAGGATCTAGCATCATATCTAATAGGGTAAAATCCTCCATATAACCTTTGAAATAATAATCCATACTATCAATTCTAGGCTTTTTTCCTGAAATCTCTTCCCTCCCTGTCGAAAAATTAAGATCGCACACGATGATCATGGAACTTAATTGAAGGATTCCATATTGCGCAACCTAGTCCCAAAATAGTCTACACCCCAGATATGGAGCATATGAATTGAAAATTCAGACCCTTTTCCAGTTTCCCATCATGTGTTCGATCATGATAATCCCTGCAAATGACATAAATGTCTACATGTCAATAATTTTTGGATCCCACATAACCCCTCGACCACCAGATAATCCAATAGTATCAGTTGCAGCTACATGCCATGTTGGGTACACAAGCAACATTACCTCCCATGCCTTATCTCTGCAAGCCATCCTTTATTGGAAAAGGATTAAAGAGGTTTTATGAACCCGAACAATACCTCTGAGGGAGACTAATTTTGGGGTCATTCTCAAACCCTTGATCTTAATGGAAATAATAATCATGGAGGCAACACATGCATGGTAACATCCCCTCTAAGGACCCAGACCCCATTAAAATCATAAATAGAGACATTCCTAGCTGTAAAATCAGAATCAATATCAAACCCGTTATTGGGAGATCCACCCTCATTGGCATAACCCAATTCAATCTTGTTACAGGCTTAAACCTTTTTATATTTAGGGTGTTTATTCTTCCTATATGTGAAATTTTTTCGAGAATCAAAATGATTATGGAAAAATTATATTTTAATAGAAATGGGAGCCAAATGAGGATACAATAACCTCCAATTCCTTGTGAGGGGAAAATGTACCAGGCGGTGATACCATATCTGAAGGTTAGAATGGAAACCTAGCTACATAAGAAAAATTATTAGAAACCATGAAGACTCAGCTACATGTTGAGTTCAAGTGACAAGAGTCTCACGACCGAAGTCATTTGTGTAGTCTAGAGAAGGATGGGGATAATGTGACAGATCATCAGAGTATATGGGATTGACCATTACAAAATGTCGAAATGGCATCACTACTTCAGGGGACGACTTGCCATAGGGGTTTCACTTTATTAATTATCATGTTCATTCATTAAGGGGGTTTTAAAATTGTGAAAAATAGATCCAATATCTTATACATATTGGGGATGGGGATTTTCGGTAGAGGCTTATAGGTTTGGAGGTATTAAAATGAGTATTTAGTAAAACTAGGGGTAATCTAAAAAAATATGCATGGAGTAGTTTGACTATTTAGTAATATAAAGAAAAGGGTAATCTAAATTGTGAACACATTTACGGTTGTTTATCTCACCACTTGGAAGGACGTTATGAGTTCAAAAAACCATGCAAGGGAGAAGATTATTTGCTACTAGTACTTTTTTTACAACGTTTAAAATCATATGTGAATGGAGAGGACTTTCCAAAGGTTTTTTTGTGAGGGCCAAGGGTTTCTAGTCTTTGATAGTTTATCAAAATGGTGGCATGAGGAGGTGTTATCCAACAAAATGTTGTTATAGGATGTGGATTCAGTTGTATATTTGAGTGTGGTGAAGATGCCAAAGGTAGCAAGGTGAATTATAGAGGATGCAGGGACAATGGAAGTTATTATTTGTTGAGGAAGACTAGGTTAGAATCCTCTTCTTTGGAAGGAGATATACAAAACAAGGGTGCAATACCAAATGAATTTGTGCCATTCGATGCCATCATTGAAGAAATTTTATCCTCAATGGGTTCTCATGTTGGTTATCTAGTGTTGAGGCACAATATGACGGAGACAACCAGGGATGAGGTTCGTTGATGTGAAGGATGTTTTGATGCCATGGGCCCTATAGCCCTTTTTCTCTGCTTATATGATGGTGCTAGTTGTTGGCTTGCATTTGGGTGGCCATGGTTGGGGCTTCAGGATTATTTTGGTTCCTAACAAATCTACTCAAATTTATACTATGGCGACTCTATTGGTGGCCTTGTGCCATTTTCTTCATGGTTATTTTCAATTCCCTAATCCTCCTCAAGCAGACCACTTCATTTTTTATTTTGAATGAATAAAATGGATCCGTATTGCCACTTTCCACTTTCTATTTCATGGAATCCTTTTAAATCATGAATTTAATATTCATCTAAGTGTTTTATTATGTCAACAACAATATGGTATCTCCTCATGCAAAATTTATTCCAGATATGAAGAAAATGTCTCAAATAATGTGTACAAAGATAAATGTAGTGTAGGAAATAACTTCTACATGTTTCAGAAAAGCACAAATAAGACAAGGTAGAGAGGTATTTCCCATATTGAACAATTGAGAGAAATAAATGCACAACAAGAAGGAACTTACGAGTTCTCAATAGGTTGAAAGGAAATTGTACATTGAGTCAATACAATCATATGGATATGTACGGCCATATGGAGTAATACAACACTTCTACAACTTCTACCTTTATTTTTTGTGTAGATAATATACCGTAGTTTGAGATGATTATGATGACCATGAAGTTTTTATTTTAGTATCTTTTAGAGGTTTAATCAGGGTATGCAAAGTCTATTTTGAGAAGAAATTACGTATGTATCTACAAAACTCTTTTATTCTTCCACTGCTTAAATTTTAAATTATTACGTGATTGATTCTATCATGTGAAATTAATTTCTAAATTATATTAAATTTAGAAATTTATTTATTTAACTAGGATCATATGGATAATATTCACCTAGGGTTGAATTTTTGTAATGTACTTAACACCAAATACCTGAAAAGGTGAAATATGCCTCCAAATATGTGAAAATGTGTCCTTGCCCCAAAAATTTCTACTTGAGGGGGAAACACACCTTCAAATACGTGAAATCTCTTCCATTAGATTTATTTCTCACCCTTTATTACCTACAACATCCTCTAGCCACCTCATTGAGAGGGTGTCCAACCTCAAGACTCAAGTGGATCTTTGACCAAACCTATGTGTAACTAAGTGCTACATGGCATGATCTCAAGTTGGGTGTTCATCTTGTAAAGCTCCCATTTTTCTCATCCTTCATCCACATGATATTAGGCCCTACTTTTAACCTAAAAACAAGGATATCCATCAATGACATGGAAAAAGAGAATCTAATACATGTAACCATTCCTCCAATTACATTTAAACCATGCCCAGATGGATCATCATAATGAAATGCATCTCTGGAATAAATTTCATCAAGCCAACCACGCACCTTCTATATGATTTTTCTTCCCTTGGATGATGAAGAGTTCCTAGGCTTGATGGATTTTAAATGCAGATAGTGTCCCAAACTGGTGGATATGGGACTACTGGTGTTGACCTTTGATATATGTAGAGAATGTGATCTATGTGAAGAGATTATTGCTCCTAGATGGAATATTGTAATATTTCAACCTTTTTAATAGATTAAGGACTTTGTGAAATTCTATAGAATGAATATATTTTTAATTAAGAAGAGTTTTTATCAAACCATGCATCACATTAACTAGTTTCATGGAACCTTGTTGGCATTCAGAATGCAAGAAACACCATGAATTTGGGCCTTACTGTGTTGAAGTTTCATAAAATATTTACATGATGATATTGGTATTGGACAAGAGATGGTGATTTGTTTGGATTTTGATTACTCTTCAATATTTTGTGTTGTTTAAATTTTCTCTTACATTTCTAAATCGCGAGTTGCTTAACTAGACACATACCTCCTATTCTATTTTTTTGTATTTCTATTTTATGAAATCATTTCTGATATGAGATCATATTCGATTTGTTTCTGTGTAGCTCTTGGGAAACCTCAAGCTGTCATTTCTAAAAAATATTATGAAGAAATGCAATCCAAATGGAAATAATACTTGTAAGAAAATTCTTAACCATCTATTTCTCAAATTTTGTTGAAGGTGTTGAAATATAAAGGAACTAAATTTTAGATCATTACCTTATTTTCAATTCTATAACAAAATTTGAATGGTTATGCATCCAAAATGGATATCAAGCAAATGAGTAGTCGATCTGCTAATATAGGAGGCAATAATGATGTGGATTTGGAGGATGTAAAATGATTTTCTTCAAAGAAAGGAATGATTTTTCCATTTCAACCACTAGTAATGTATTTTGAAAATTTCAAATACTTTGTTGACATGCCAACTATATGGAACTTGAGCCTTGAGAATAACATATTATGCTACCCAGTTATTGCCAATTTTTGTGGATTCTCATACTTGATGGATTTGGCTAAATAATTTTGGATTCATCTATAGGACATGAGGGAACAAGGAGTGACTAAAGATAGACTTACATTTCTTTGTTAAAGGTGCATTCATACTTGGTGTTCTTATACCGTTTATGGGATTTAGTGGTGTAGCGAAGAGAACTATCATGGATGTCTTAGCTTGGAGGGAAGATTGGAGGATATATTGAGGGTGATATCTAGAGATAAGGATTTCCAAAAAGGTGGGAAATATTTTCTTAAATTTTCGATAGCTGTGAGTACAATGAAATACATTCTCCGCATGTATCTGTAAGGGAATCACTATTATATTTGGCATTTCTTTTTCTTTTGAAGGATGATGACAAAGAAAAAAAAGTTGTAAGTCTAAAAAATTAATCAATTTCTCTTATGACATGGTGCCAAATCGTGATGTTGTTGACTTTCAAAGCATTCCAATTTTCAAGCCTTTGTCAATGAAGTCATGGAACTTATAGAATTATAAAATTTAAGGGATTCAATATGAGGCATGCCTAGTGTGACTCAATTGCCAATGGAAAAAGGAAAAAGGCTAAAAATAATTGCTGAGCTTGTTGGAAATCCTTCTATAATTTTCATGGATGAGCCCAATTATATTTTAGATTCCGTGGTGGCTACAATTGTTATGTAACTTTTTCATAATACAATAGAGACTATAAGGACAGTTATATGTACCATTCGTCAACCCAACATTGGCATCTTTGAAGGTTTTCATGAGATAAAGAAATTTCTAGAGTATATGATAACTTATATTGTTTTTCTTAGAGGTGATTTTTGACTTACTATATGGGTTCAATTATTGTTGATGAAAATATGAGGAGAAGTCATTCACTTCAGGAAAATGGGCCATAATTCACATAATATTGTTGAATATTTTGAGGTAACAACTTTGCAGAGTCTTGTAGCTAGAAAATCAATAGATTTAACAAAGTACTATCAATTTAGTGTCAAAATGTGAGTTAGTTTTCTTATTTTCACCATGAAAATTGTAGCATAATCAAGGAGTAGCAAAGATCAAATAAAAATACATCCTAGCTGCATGAATGTTTGAATTTATTTCTATTATTTTCGAACATCGTCTAGGGATATACTTTGCAGATAATTAGAGAAAATATTCCCTCCACAAATAGGCATTAAAGTTGCTAATGTTTTGGCACTATAATTCTTTTGCTAGCATTATAACAACTCTACAAGATACTAAGAATCCTTCTTCAAGTCTAGAATCCTTCTCAGTGTGGTAATTCGTCCATATTTACCTGATTTTGTAATGTGGTTCTCTCAAGTAATTTGAAAAATGCATTTGTCACTTATATTGTGTGTGTGTATATATATATATATATATATATATATATATATATATATTTCTTCATGTGTGTCAGGGTTTACCTAGTGTTGTAAAGTGGTTCTCTCAAGTAATTTGAAAAATATTTTTTAACGCTTTATATTGTGTGTATGCATATATATGTCTATGTGTGAGGGTCATCCTTGAGGGAGGATTTCATAAGATTCTTATTTTCAAATAGTAAACATGACATGGCCATGATGATCCGTTCGGAACTAAAGAATATTATTAAAAATCATTGTTGTAGACTCTCAATTCCCTTCCAAGTACACAAACTAACTCTTTTATAAGAACTTGAGATTCTTCATTACAAGGCATTCTATCCCATTCTTCTATTGTGACGCAAAAACTTCTTTAGCATGTATATGAGAATCAAATTGAAAGGAGGGTACACTTGTAGATCTATGCCACTAGGAAAAACATTGCAAAGGCCCTAGTTTCCTTCTACTAGAAATACATGGACGAGAAGTCGAAGAAGGATATAAATGATATCCTCATTGGGTATGACAACACTCTATTAGTGTCTAATCTAAGGATTTGCAAGACCAATAATTTCATAGTTCGTGATGCTCGTGCTCATTTCCAAAATTCCTACAGTTGAAATCCTACATCTCATGGTATTTTTGTTAGGTTTGTTGAGCTACTTTTTTATATTATGAAATTCAACTTGATTATTTTCATTTAAGGTTGTCATAAATCTTAGGGTTTTGGGATATTTTCATCTTTCCTACAAATTTTGCAAGCATAACAGGTTTTGAACCTATGAGACCCAAAATAAATGGTTAGTTTTGTTTGAAAAAAAATCTTGATGAAATTTTCATGACCTAGAAAGGGATTTGTGGATCTGGAAGAAAATGGGGAGATAGATGGGTTCCAGGAAGGGGTATGTTGATTATCAATGAAGAAAAATGCAAGGAATTGTTTTTGCCTAATGATGTAACCATGTATCGACAATGTTTTACTCACAAAAATTCCCATGAAAGTGAAAAATATCATTATAGGTACCCCCTATAAAAGGGATAACCAGTCCCATAAGAATTCATGATACTGTTGTAGACTTCAGTAGGAACAAAAAACGTTAAAACTATGAAGCTTTTTTTGAATCCTTTACAATACCCACTTCTTTGATCCTGCCACTATAGTTGTATTCATTTAGAGTGTTTTGATCATCCTGAAACTAATGAGAGACATTTTCCCTCCCTTTTGAATTATTTACAATAAAAATCAATGTCTCTCGTTTCTTGTCTTCCTCTTTCATTCTACAACAAAAAATTAAAAATCTTATATCATAACCACTTTATATATGTAAGCATGGCAGTCATTTTCCTCAACTCATGGGGTAACTTTACACCTTAACCCAGGAAAGTGGACCTAATTCCATCGTATAGCCTATCACACTCTAATATGGTTCTAATTGTCTCCTTTAAACTAGGTCATAACACATCTTACAATGCCAAATGGTTAATACATCTCAAAATTATGGGATTTTTCCTTCATAGAACACATTCTGGATAGTGCTCATCAAACAAAATGCACTAACACCACTAACACACATCAAAATTCCAAGATATCCATAAGATGTGGCCTCCACCCAAATGCTTAGACTACACCTCCATGAAACCCACCTTCAACTTTGGATGTCCCAAAACAATAATGTCCTAACCCAATATGACCTATTTTTTATGTTTGTGTATTTCACTCCTTATCAAATCCTTGACACTCCATGGCAAATCTACTCCAATGGTCACCTTGCAATTTCTAATATCTCCTTTTGCAACATGAAAAACCCACCTATATATGTTGCAACAACCTTGCCAACTTCTTTAGCGGGTTTCACATATATTTCACATTTCTTATTCATCTTGCAACATGATAGTGCCAAGGAGAGGGTATCAAATTTGATCAAGGAGTTTTCAATTAGTACCACTTCCAAGGTGCCTCTATTAACTCATCAAATGTCTTAATTTTTACTCACAAGTTCTCATGGTGCTTAACTTGCTTGTCTACACCTCTAAGTGAGACTACAACCCCCCAACCTCTCTAATGATTCCACATCTTTAACCCTTGTTAGAATCTTATTAGACGTGCACTCATGCCTCAATTAGATCATAAAACTAGCATCAAAATGTGCATGCTCGTTCCATCCTTTAATTCCTTGCTTAAACCATATTATCACACTACTTAAAATGAATGTTCACATATTAAAGAAAAACAGTTACTTTGCTTATGAAAACCTAAATTTTGTGAGTGAATTGTAGAGGACTCCATTTTCTCAAGATAAAACATAGGGTCTTACAAACCCATTCACACAAAATTTCTAATATATTTAACCTAAATAAGAGTACATACCCTGCTCCTTCCAAATTTGACATATGACTTTTAAGAAGCTAACACTTATTTTTAACTATTAAATCTAGTTACTATATACTCTATTTTGTTCGCACCCACCTAAAATGTAAGAACACTTAAATGTTTTCAATATAACCCAATTAAGATCACATGTTTCCTTCTTTCAGTTGATAGTTTTTAATACAAAAATGTTAAAAATATGTTTCCTTTGACAATTCTCACATTGAAATTCCAAAATTACAACATGTCTACCTCCCATAAATTTAACCATGAAAGAAGGCATTAGTACCTCACTATGTATGTGTGTGTAAAAATAAAATAGTGTATTTATTACAAAGGAAAATTTTGGCATTTTCGAAAAAGTTAAGTGTTAATTTTGTTTTACAAAAAACTTCCCAACACAAAACTTACCAACACAAAACAAGTAGTGTATATTCACTTTTCACAAGGTGTGGAAAACGAGATTGAAGGGAGGTGCAAAACAGGGCTTTACCGGTAGTAGACTAGGTATAGAACCCAACCATTATAAATTCAGTTCATTGAAAATACTAAGGTATGTTCTATTTTTTAACTTTTATGCATTTTCACACCACTTCCAATCTTCCACACAGAGTACACGCACCTCAGGTATCTTGTTCATAATCCACTTTTTTGTTTCATCCATGCTTAAATGTTTAGGGCTAATTTCTGTGTTTCATTTTGTTACTATTTTTATTTTAATGGATGACATTGGAATTTGATGAGTTCATGAGGTAGAGGAGAAGGATCACAAGCAGAATCTGAATAAATGAATGAGAGGATTATATGGTCAACATTTCGGTCGCCAAGGCCATTGCGAGAATCCTTCTCACTGAACTTGACCCAAAGGGAATAGAAAAGATGCTTGAGAGCCCTGAAAAAAATTCCACCATGGGTACTCTCCTATTCCATTTATTTATTATCCTTTTCTAGATGAGTGAAACCCCTTAAATTTTAAAGATAAGTATAATTTACCTTAAAAAAACCAATTTGACCATTTTTTTATGACCCTCTGGATAATCCGAATTATGAAATCAAGTAAACATTACTTAAAAAAATGTAGATACTCTGCAAGAAGTGAAATAAGCATATACTATGTGATCTACTCACTCTTTCTCACA
Source organism: Pinus albicaulis (assembly GCA_034641835.2). Classification (NCBI taxonomy): domain Eukaryota; kingdom Viridiplantae; phylum Streptophyta; class Pinopsida; order Pinales; family Pinaceae; genus Pinus; species Pinus albicaulis. The sequence continues at coordinate 124,843,578 of CM076572.1, read as the reverse complement.
AACTGTGAGGCCCAGTGAGCTAGATAATCTACACACACCAATTCCTACCTGCGAAAGCTCTCGAAATCGGTGAATGCAGTCAATGTCACAAAAATTGAGACATAGACTCTATGTAGGTGTATGACTGGCATAGAGGTACTTTTGGCATACTTTTCTCTAGCCAAGAGCCACCTAGTTACCTACACATATACTCATTGCTCAAACTATTGCCAAATATCCATAAAAGATGCCTGGAAAGTAAATATTTTTCCTAGTAAATTGAAAATATTCTTTTATTGCATCTATGCCCATTAAACACCCATCCAAGGTTTTCTATGTATTAAAACAACTAATGTTGCTCTGGCTGTAGAGCACTAGTTTTTTCCCATTAATATCCGATGACTTGTAGAATATGTCTAAGCATTATAGCATGTTGTTAAAAGTATTCTTTTATTTTATTTGGAATTTAAATCTTGAGATAATTGTAATAATAATTTTTTATCCCAAGCATAATTAAATATCATATTGATCATATTTTTTTTATTGAAAATAAATTCATTTGGATTTATTATACCCTCTAAATGTTATAAAATTTGATATTTACAATAAAGAAGAACTTATTTTTATGTTCTGGTTAAGATTAATCCACCAAAAGTTTTGAATTTGGAATGAAAGTAAGATAGACAATAAAAAAATAATTTTTCTTGATGACTTAAACATTGATGAAAAACATTCACCTTCATAGGAACATGTAAATTGTCATGAAACTCTTACTCAAATGATAGTCTATAAACATAGACATGCACATGCAATTAACATAGATGGAGGCATGATGTGTAGTGAATTGTAGGAATTTACAGGGTAAGTTCCTTAGCTCAAACATCAAAAGTGATCAATCACAAATAATTACACCAGTATATCATGTGGTTAAAACCCTCGAAAAGGGAAACAATCCTCAACCTGAGCCAACGTAGCCACTTCAGGCAATTTATTAATAGAAAAATAAAATTTACATAAGCTTCTCTCATAAATTGTTACCAGAAAAATGACCCTCCATGCTCTTTAAATAGATATCATGGACCAATCCAGTGTTAAGCCATAGATCAAGTGTTGTTAATATCGAGGAGATAGTGAACCATTAGATCACTACAAATCGTGACCATCGGATTATAAGTTACAAATGTACAAAGTAAAGAAACATAATTTACCTAACTCTACACTTGAACAAGTTATACTTAACTATTTCCTATTTGTCAGAATATCCTAGCATCCCCCCTTCAGAACAAGTTGGGATAGGATTGAAGGATTTACAAAGGTGACACAAAAGGAGCCTATTTCCTATGTGTTGAAATATCCTAACATGAACATTGAGGAATTCCTCTGCTTGTGATGGTAAATTAATTAAATATAGGGACCTCCATATACACCTTGATGTCTCCATGCATGGTTGTGGAACAGAAGTATTTAACCAACTGATCATGACTTCCTCTTGATACCTTCATAATGATGTTGTGGGACTACAACACCGAGGGGGTTTTAAGACAATATTTGAGACAATTTTTGGGTGTATTGTCTTAACTTGAGAAAAAAAAAATTATTATCTTAAATGTTTTTTTAAGTCAGTGTCTCAAATTATTTTCTTAAAAATTTGTCTTTATAAAGACAATATATAACATAGTATTATTTTTTCTTAGGAGACAATTTTATTTTTGTCTCTCTCGAGGCAATAGTTGGGATTAAAGGCATATGTATTTATAGAGACAATATGTCTTTAATACTAGCTATTATTTCTCTAGAGACAATAAAAAATTATATTTGAAGGCAATACAATATCACATTTGTCTCTTTTGAGACAATATAAAACAATTATTAATTTTAGTTAACAATGGTATGTTCTATGCATAACACAATTTACTTCAATGTTTCTTTAGTAGCCCAATAATAATATCCAAGTATTTACAGTATCAATCACATTAACCATTTATCAAATTTAAAGTAAATGAAAATAAAACATAAAAAAAATGAAAAATACAAGCCAAGAAAAGAGAAAAATGAATTTGGTGAATGCCACAGAAAACCCCAAATGTGGTGAAAAAAATTAATCAATTGTTCTTATTATTATTCAATAGTTCAACAAAGAGAGAGAGTACAAAAGTCAAATGGACTAGGCTAATACAAAATTCAAATAAGCCCTGTCAAATTCTGCAGTCAAACTTCAGCCCTAACTAGAAATTTAACTTGATTCAAAACAATAGTAAAACACCTACTTTGAAGCTCGGTTAAAGGCAACCAAATTCAATCAACTTGTTGTCGAATATGATTTTGATCAATGTAGGTCAAACAACTCCGAAATATTCAATTTTTATGCGAGTCAATGTGGCCTAAAGAATTCAAAATTTTTTCATTCCCTTAAAACTATTGTAAATAAATGTCAAAACAAACTTGGTCAATGATGTTCAAATAGTCTGAAATTTTGCAATTTCGATTCTGTGATTTAGCGCAGAAATTATGTCCTCCTAGATACACGTGTTAGAGAGAGAGAATCTACCCAAATTGAACAAACCAATATGATGAAGAGAGAGAGAAAAATGTGTCAGTGATGGATACACAAAAGAGGTGTGAAGTCTTTTTTATTTATGCAATTCGTTATGGGTGAAGAGACACATACATTGGGATTCATGAGCCTACATTTAGCTGAGGATGACCTAAACAACTTGCACATGTGTGGTAATAAATTAAAAATCACACTTCTACTTGTCTAAAAGAGATATTATTTAGATTAATTTTGGTTCTCTCGAAAAGAGGAATTTAATTAGATCATCATCTCCATCCAATGAGTTGTCGTAAGGTGGAATTTTTCCTTAGTTTCGAATTTTAACACTCCCTCTCAACTAGGGGGAATTCAACTTGGAAATCCAATTGTTATCACTAATCATCATGTCATCCTGTCGTAATGTGCCATCTTTGCCATGTCTTCTCTACTTTTCTTTGCTGAACCATGAAGTAATAATGAATAATAATTGATCGAGAGTGACTCACAAGACATTGCCACTCTCCACTAACAAAATTCAGTCTAGAGTTTGAACTTCGAGTGACCCCAGATAAATTTATTGAAAACCATGCATCCTAGAAATGGGTATTATGACAATACATGATGCATCCATCGGTATTTCTATGGTCCCTATCCATGTTTCCCAACTCATTGGCCAGATGAGAGTTACTTCCCATGAGTCTCCAACTACATGGGTAGGATGTATGTTGGGGCATCGGCAAGAGAAGGTGAACCAATCATCCTTCTTATATGCCATAGGAAAAGGTGAACCACTCGTCTTATGCATATGTAAACGTAGGGAAAGATGAACCGCTCACCCTACATACATGTGTCCACAATTGTAGGGGAAGGTGACCTACTCACCCTACACACATGTCAACCATCATGGGGTATCATAGGGGAAGGTGAACCACTCACCCTGTACATAGAGAACCAGTAGGGGAAATTGAACCACTCACCCTATGGTTTCTCATATCTCTAAGAAGTACCCCAAGCCCATAGGAGCTCCTAGAGCGCAATGTCCAACTCATGTGGGACCGTCATAGGAATTTCCTTCCATGACTCCAAGTATCTAAGGGAAGGCTAATAATTTGACCTTCCCTAAGGGCTTCATGAGAAAATTTGTGACCTACTCATTATTCTTGATGTGTTAGAGCCTTATTGCTCCTCGCTGTACCATATCCTTGATGAAGCGGTACTTGATATCAATATGCTTGGAATGGTCGTGGAACAAAGAATTATATGAAAGGAAAATCCCACTTTGGTTGTCGCAGTAGATCATGTTGGTACCAACACATGCTCAAATAACTCACTAAACTTAAACAAACATCTTCATAATAGGCCATACTAGAAAAAATATATTCAGCCTCTACGGTGCTTAAAGAAATTGAGTTTTGCTTCATGCTAATCCAAGATATTGAAGTAGACCCTAATAAGAAACAACATCGATATGTGCTCTTACAATCCACCACACCGTCGGGACAGTCAACATTAGTATATCCATGTAGCCTCAAATTCCTGACAGTGTATCTCAAACCATAGTTGATTGTGCCCCAAAGATATCTCAAGGGATTCTTGGTAGAAATCTAATGCATGTGATGAGACTCGACCATCAATTGATTCAAGGTATTCATAGTGAAGCATATGTTTGGATGGAAATTTACCAAGAACATGAGGGCCCCAAAAAGTTGTCAAAACTTAGAAGGATTTGCCAAATCAGGCCCAAGAACACTTCCACATAGCTTCTTCAATTTGAGTTCCATCGGAGTAGACACAAACTTGGAATCCACCATCTCACATCTCTTGAGCAACTTCACAATATATTTTCCTTTAGAAAGGAAAATATCACCTACCTTTTGCTAGACCTCAAAGCCTAGGAAGTAGTGAAATAACCCTAGGTCCTTCATCTCTAATTTGGAAGCCAACTACCTCTTCTACTGATAAATTATAGGGTTTGAACCTATCATAAATACATTATGCACATAAAATACCAGAATGAAATCCTTGTCGTTTTAAACCTTGAAGTATAGGTTAGGGTCAGTTTCGCTCATTGTAAGTCCTAGCTTCATAAGATAACTACCAGTTCTCTCATACCAAGCCCTGGGGGCTTAATTCAACCCATATAGGGTTTTCTTCAACCTGCATACATGTGTATTTCGATCTTGAACTTCGAACCCCTCAGGTTCCTCTACATAGACCACTTCCTTAAGAAAGACATGCAAGAAAGGAGTTTTCACATCCATTTTGTGTAAGCTCCATCCTTGAGAGGAAAAGAAAGAAATAATAGATAAAATAATGGTGTATTAGAAAAATAGTGCAAATATCTCTTCATATTCCACTGCTTCCTTTTGATGGAAGCCTCAAGCAACGACCCCACCTTGAAGTTTTCAGTACCCCCATCAACTCCATGTTTGACTTTGAAAAGAAATTTTGAAGTGACCACTGACTTTTCCTTGGGTCTAGGAAGCACATCTTAGACATGATTCTTAATGATTGATTCATATTCCTCATTCATCGCATCCTTCCATGTGTGGTTCTTCATGGCTTCTTCGAATGTACATGGCTTATATTGAATAATGATACTCATAGAAGCTAAGTACCCTTGGTACCTCTTAGACTTCTTTCTTCAACGAAATTTCCCCCTTGGTACAACATGTCTTTCAACATCTTCGAGAGAATATTTGAGGCACAAAGGTCATTTCCTTGAGGTAGAGGGATCACCAAGAGGTGGATCAATGGGATCCAGCGGGCCTTCAACATTAGGCATCGGTTCACTTGTCGGAGATTCATCCTTATTTATTGCATCATCATCATTTTCCTTACTTAGGATACAAATATATTTGACATTCCCAAGGGTATAATCTTCATCAAAGGTGGCATCATGACTTATTTCAAATTCTCTTTTATGAGGCACATAGATTCTATATCCCTTTGAGGTTTCACTATAGCCCACAAATGTTCCATTCTTCCTAGATGCATCTAGATTTTTTTTTCTTTTTTGGAACATGAAAATACACGAGACAACCAAAAATTCTAAAATGATAAACATCAGGTTTATTATGGTAAAAACTTCTGGGGGTGTCTTGAAGTTCAATTCTTGATGTGGGCATCTATTTTTAATGTATATGGCAGTGTTTGAAACTTCTCCCCATAAGAACTTCAGTAGGCCTTAGTAGTGAAGCATGGCATGAGAAGCTTCTATGATTGTTCGATTCTTTCATTTGAGAACTCCATTTTTCTTAGGAGTATATGCAGTAGTAGTATCCCTATAAATGCCAACTTCTCTACAATAGTCATTAGATTCATTTTATTCATATTCGGTTCCATTATCAGTCCTCAATATTTTGATTTTATTCCCTATTTTATTTTCGATCAAGGCTTTCAAAGAGCAGAACCATTTGAACACTTTGTCCTTCTTCTTCAAGAAATAGATCCATGTTTTGCGTCAGAAGCCATCCAAAAAGATTGCATAGTAAAAGTATCCTCCCAATAATGTTACGAGCAACATACCATATAGTTCAGAATGGATGAATTGAATAATGGCAGTAGTTTGAATCTCACTTGAGGGGAATGGTCTCCTTGTATATTTTCAAGCTGCACAACGAAAAAAGACAACTTCATGATCTATGTTGAATTCGAGCATACCTGTTAACATCTTCCTTACATCAGGTAAGGATTTGTAATGAAGGTGATCAAACTTTCAGTGCCATAATTTGGATTGAAGAGAAGTATCACACCTTATAGCTCCCAAAGGACTTCCTCCAACCTGAGAGATATCGTCAACCCTAAATCCAAGTGTGAATGCATATTTCGGGTTCCTTTTCCAAATATGTCCCTTTCCATCAACGAATGCTACCTTGAAAGATTTATCTTCCACCACAAAAATAAATATCGGGTTATTTTTCAAATCAGGGATATACAATACATATTTTTCATGAAGGACTTGAACTTTATTTAAGTGAAGAGTGACAGTCTATCATTTTCACGAGTAGGTAGCATTGTCTCCATGTATGATTTGCAAATTAGTCTTATTTTCCAAATAAGATTAGAGAGGGCCTCCTTGTACCCACTGAACTGCCTTGAGGCACCACTATCAATAGACCAATTATCCAAAGTGTCTGGAGGAGAGGCACTAGTGAGAGAAAAAATAAGATAAAATTCTTCTTGCTTTTCTAAAACATTAGATTCATCATACTTGAGGTTTTTTTATCTTTTGGGAGGTCAACCATTTCCATATCAAGTAGTGAGAGGATTCCTTTTTCCTTTATTTTTGAACCTTTTATTCCTTTGATTTTTATTTCCTTTAAAATTGTTGTGATTTTTGTTGTTGTCATGATCCCTTCGTGTATCGTTTTTATGAGGACACTCACTAACATAGTGGCCTAACTTGTAATTGGAGCATCTTCCCTTTCTTCCTTCTTTGAATCCATGCTTGAATCCTTGAACTTGTATCTTTGGACCAACATTTTTTTACCTTTTAGCATGAGCGAAGAAAGCAGTAGACTCATTTCTGTTTGAAGGCTTGTCTCTCTCCTTCATCCTCATCTCTTCTTGAGTGCATCTGTTGAGCCACACTTTTGCCCAAATTCTCACGATATTTATCACATCATCACATGCTTGTACCTAGTATTTTTAATCGTTATTAATCCATTATGTTGTTAATTAGAGCAATTTAGAAACAATATTTATTATTATTGTTATTAGTTAATTTGATGAGTGTTTTTAATAAATTTCTTCTTGGTTGAAGGAATGCATTCGAGTGCGAATTCACCAAATACATAAAAGCAGCAGCTAGGTAGTTGAATTGTTGTAGGTTAAAATATCCAATTTGCAACCGAATGGAGTAGAATCTCTAAATTCCGAGACATGGGTTGTGTTCAAAGTGTCGTTTTTCCTATAACCCAGAAACTGTTTAGCGAAATTCGGCTTCGTGAAAGAACTATCGTCAGGGGAATAAACCACTTCTGAACGTGAACGTATTGGGTCTCTATGAATATTGTTACTCCAGTTATGTTGTCTTCCCAAACATATATATGTCTATGAAAATATATAAAGAGAATTTACTATCGTCCTGATCACGGGGATGCTTTAGATGAAGGTCCTCCGAGGTCTAGATTTTGGATTGGTTGACAACAATTGATAGAAAACGTGCATACTAATAGTAGCTTTGCCATGTTGCAAATGATATGTGCCTAGATTTTGGAGTATACATGCTTCAGAAATTTTGTATTTCAAGTTATGTGTCCTTGTCATATCCTTCATTGAAATGAAAGAAAAATATCTTTTACTAGTTATTAGGATCATATAACACATTTTGCAAGAAGGCTTCTAGTCGTTGTAAATTTTAGGCATCTCAACCTTCATTTGGATTTGGCAATGTGGGTTCTGGTGTTGAAAATATTGTGGCATCCTCATAGATGCCTTCATTGTTTGGAGGATTTGGTTCATCAGCCTCCTGTACAGGCATATCGTTTCCCTTGCTCGATCAATCCAGTGCGGAAACACAGTCTACTGTTGTTGCTACTCCTGCTTCTGTAGGAATGCAATCTTATGGGTAGCCATCATCGAGAGGGGCAAGAGCACATCTAGCGCATTCCCTAGCTTCTCCTTATCTTCGGCATCAACGTCATCGACATCTGCACCGTTGTTATTTAGTATTCTATCTACTTCATCAGCGACAACAACTACATCAACAACTAGTACGCCACTATCTAGTTTTGCTGGAGTTACTGCATCGAGCGTAGCCCAAGTGTCATCTACTACTATTGCTGGAACAACTTCAGGAGACACAGGATGTGTAGTGATAGCTTCATTACTTCGTACACCTCAAATTCCCTTTGAAATAACTGGAAAAAACTATGGAGGAGATTATCAAAGATTGGAATTCTCAGTTACAAGAGTGTACTACAAAATTCCGAAAGCAAGCTGAGGCTCTAGCAGAATGGGAACGGAGGATCTTACAGAATCTAAATGTACTTATAAAGCTGGAGAGTGAAGTTTCTAAAGTGGTAAAGTCACAACATAGCTTGGAAAGACAACTTGAGTTGATTGAGACTCATCAGCAATAGGTAGAAAAGGCCTTACAAAGCATGGAAGAAAAGGCGGAGAGGATATACAATGAGGAGTGACCATCCATTATTGAAGATGAAGTTGCATCAGTTAGTGCTTTAATGTATGAACTGGCAGAGTATATCGAAAGGGATGATGATGCCAGATTGGAACATTGTGAGTCAGCATTGAGGGAGTGAACACCTCATTAAATGGTTCGATTGCCTCTGCCAGTCATACGAAGTCAATTTCCTCTAGAAACCAAAAACGCATCTTACAGCAATAATAAAATCCCACAAATCCCACAAAAAGGGGAATGAATTCCTGAATTCAGGCATCCTGTCTCAATCTAATTCTCGTTCCGGAAAATAATTAATGCAATTGTGGAAATCGATTTTTCAAATCTCTGGTGTCAAATCTATTGTAACAAAAATCTGCTATTTATAAATATTGTTCTAGGCGAACAATAGCAGCTCTGTTGCTATTAAATTTACAGTTGTGCATTAGAGCAAAGGGTAGCTAGAGGGAGATGAAGTAATAGCAGTAGCTACGTGGAAGTTGATGGAAATGTGTAGGAGATATAGAATGGAAGTAGTTGATCGATTAGAAAAAATATCAAAGAAGCAATCGATTTCTGAAATGCGGAGAGTGCATAGTGTGATCATTCCATCATTTTAGAAGCAGGATTGCTCATTTGTCAAATCGATTTCTGAAAATATAAGAAACGCAGAATTTCCATCAGATTTCTGAATGAAAAATCGATTTCCCAGATGTAGATCCAGTAGCAAATGCCCTAGCAGCAGATGTATTTGTTCGTTAATGTGTGAAGCAATGGTTTTGATTTAATTTAGTATGCATTTATTTGTTTTTTTAATGTAAGCATTGTAATTTTGTTAGAGTCCTCATTTTTCATAGATTTAGAATTTTTTTAATTTATAGAATTATCTTTCGCTTTAATTGTTCTGCTTAATTTACAGAGTTATATTTTTGTTTTAAATTGTTTTTTAATAATACCTAATATTACTTAATCTAAATTGTTTAGTTTATAATTTTGTTTTAAATTATTTTCAATAGCATTTAATATTTCTTAATTTTGCATTTAGATGATTATGTTGTTTTCCAGGTCTTGAGTTTAATTTACAAATTAGAACAGATTGTATATAGTTTGAATTTGAATATGTTAACATTGTTTATTTAAAATGATTGCAGTCAATAATTAGATCTATTTTAATTAGAATTTGTTTGTTTTACATCTCTTTTAATTAGATTTTTTTATTGTTTTGATAATGTAATCATTTATTTATGTGAGCAAATTGAGTGTGGATTTGATTAGGTAAGTTCAAATACAGTATGATGATTTGATTTGAAGTAGGCTTGATTTTTAATGGTTCATTTTCATTTAGATGAGAATATTTAAATATTTTTTTTATGGGAAATTTTAAGTGTTATTTTACATGAAGCAAAGTAGTTAGTCAGGATTTTAATTTGTTAATTCAAATCTTGAATTTGTTATTAAGAGTAATTTTAGTTTTGAAATTATTATTAGGGTAATGTGCATGGATTTATCATAGATCATTTGCAATGCAATTTTTAGGATCTTTTAAGTAGTTCTTTTAGCAATAGTTAGGATTGTTTCTTTTGTTATTTTAGAATCTTGAATTTGTTTTAACAAGTAGTTTTAGTTAGTTTAAGATGTGAATTTATAATGTGTAGTATTTTCTTATTTCCAGCTTAGTTTCAAGTGTTAGTTTTTAAGTTAATGATAGGAATAATTAGATTAAGCTATCATAGGATATTTTCTGAATGTGAGAATATTACATGATTAAGAATTGATTTGTCTTTCCTTGTAATTTAATTACAGTGTGGAGTTTGCAGTAAATGAAATTAGTTCAGTGAGTTTTGTTTTCAAGATTGTTTATTTGCGAGCAAATGTGTGTTTCATTTCAGCACCTAGTTTATCATTAATAAGGAATACATTTATATTCTGATCAGTAAGCTGAGCCAATACACTGTACAACTCGCGTTTATGACTCCTAGATTGATAATTAATATTGAGAGGTTTAATCCGACAATTAAGCTGCCCAAAATTTTTCATTACTTGAAATACAAAATTTCTGAAGCATTTATACTCCAAAATTTAGGCACATATCATTTGCAACACATTCACATGTGGCAAAGCTGCTATTAGTATGCAGATTTTCTATCAATTTCTGTCAACCAATCCAAAGTCTAGAACTCGGAGGACCTCGATCTAAAGCAGCCCCATGATCAGGAAAATAGTAAATTCTCTTTATATATTTTCAAAGACATATAGATGTTTGGGAAGACAACATAACTAGAGTAACAATATTCATAGAGACTCAATACATTCATGTTCATGAGTGGTTTATTCCCCTGACGATATTTCTTTCATGAAGCCGAATTTCGCCAAATGGTTTCTGGGTTATAGGAAACACAGTACTCTGAACACAACCCATGTCTCGGAATTTAGAGATTCTACTCTGTTCAGTCGAAAATTGGATATTTTAACCTACAAAAATTCAAGTACCCAGCTGCTGCTTTTATGTATTTGGTGAAATTGCACTCGAATGCATTCCTGCATCAAACCGTCCTACAACCAAGAAGAAATTTATTAAAAACACTCATCAAATTAACTAATAACAAGAATAATAACTATTGTTTCTAAATTTCTCTAATTGACATCATAATGTATTAATAACATTTAAAAATACTAGGTACAAGCATGTGATGATGTGATAAATATTGTGAAAATTTAGGCAAAAGTGCGGCTCAACATCCCCCCCACACTGAACTTCTTGCACGACCTCGTGCAAGAAAAACTATAAGACGATGAAATAAGGTAGGGAAAATGTCAACAAAGAGTTTAGCAAGTAAAGATGAATATGTCTGATGTTGTAATGCATTCCTCCACCCGCAACATCTAAAAAAATGTGAAATGATGAAACAAGATTAGGTACGAAAAGTAGACATGATGGGGAAAACATTATCACACATACCTGTTACCTTGTCTCAAATTTTATTTTTTCCCAAAGTCTTATGATAAAATCAATTTTTACAAATACTACCACAGTTTTCATGCATCTACAATAGCAATCTTGTACCTAGGTCATTTAGCACATATTTAGAGGAAACTACAATCAATACACATTGTCGGCAACCAACACCTTGTGAGTAGTCATCATTGAGCATTTCATCATTATGAATACCATGAAAATTAAAGTGAGCTTTGATACCAATCAGCAACTTCTTTGCGTTGTCATCTGGATTCAAAAATAAATTTCCTCTTAATCTAGTACAATGGATTACCTTCACTAAGGGTACCACATCATTCAAATATTCTTGATTTTTGAAAGATAGAACTCAAAGCATGATGTTCAAATTGTCTTAAAACCATTTCCCAAGAAACATGATGAATCTTAGGGAAAGAGAAGGATAACCAAGCAAATCATAGTATGCAGTTAAATTTAATACCACATACATGGCCCTGCTGCCTGTAGGTGTCCATAACCTCGACAGGAATGTCTTTTAACCTTGCGAAATGTCAGTATCCCACTTACTAGATATAGATTCAGAGTTTGTTTATTTTACTTTTTAGATGAAGGCCACTGTCTTGGATTGGTAACCAGCTAATGGCAGTGCCACTCACAAGAAGTAACATGGATGAACAGGCCGCTCATGATGAGACCTCCTGTCTTCCAGTTTTTGGCTGAAAGCCATTACTCTGGCTTGGTGACCAGGAGTAGTAATCTCATGCATGCTAGGTCTCATGATCGTGGTAGGTCGACTCATTAAGAGACCTCCTATCCTTCCCTAAATATTTTCTAAACTCTGTTTATGATTAACCTTAAAGGTTACTTAATAAGTGGGGAGATAGATCTACTCCTTAAGAGTACAAGATGGCATGAAAAGTTTTTAATGACTAATCATTGTTGGCTAATTCCTCTACCCTAAATACTTGTTAAAGGTATCCCAGACAATGACTGAAAGATTCTTTGAGTTAAGAATGCTAGTGTTCTCATAAATATCTCATTATAATCTTTGCAAGAGTGGTCCACCATAGGGGTTTTCCAATAGTACCTTCTAAGGGAAACTGGAAATATATATCCGAGATGACAACTTATTAAAGTGGTTAATCATGGTTACTTTTTGCAAAATCATGACGTATTAGAGCGAATTGTACTCAACAAGATTTGTCACAAATGTGTGTGTTAACAACTAATGTGGATCAAAGTAGCTTTAATAGGCATTATTTAAAATTCAAAACCCTAATAGCATTTTAACTACTTTATTTGTTTAGTCTCCTACCCTACTTTACCCTAAGAGGCGAAATACTCCCATCTAAGTATAGGAGTACTTCCAATGAAGCCATGTGCGTAACAAAATGCTGATTATACTCACGCTTATTTTTAAATAATAGGATTCCAGACATACAAAAGCATGAGAAATCAGTTTCTTTAATTGATATGGTATCAAGAGTTTCTGAATGCTGAAGAAATAAGATGGCTTGATGACTGCTTGAAACCATGATTCAATGGAATCCACATATTTATGATTTTCCAACTGATGCAAATCTTCCATAGTTTGATAATCATTGCCTTAGAGGCATAAAGGATATGGTGAAAGAGAAAAGATAAATCCCTCAAGTTCAGGCTCAAATATCTGATTTTCAAATGGACAAGAATGGTTGAGAGAAACAAAATTTTTAAAACATGTTCCAATTATAGATTACTCCTCTTGTGTTATTTGAATTACACTTTCCCAGGGTGAATGTTCTATGGTAATGGGGGAAGTTTCTAGATGCATTCCCTTTTCCAACATGGAGAGTGTGACATTTTGTTCAATAGGGGAATCAACAGAAAGAATAAGTGGTTCAAACTGTTGTGCAACCTCATGGTTTATATTAGGGTTTAGGATGTGGTTTGGGTTAGGGTTTTGGTTAATGCGTGGACTAAGGTTTGGAGTTGGATTGGGTTTAGGCTTTCGACTAGGGTTAGGTCTAGGGTGTGGATTAGGGTTTGGATTAGGACTACGGTATTGACTAAGGTAAGGATTAGGGTTAGGGTATGGATGAGGGTTAAGGTAAGGTTGCATATGCGGTTGGGACCATGGAAGAGGATAACTTAATGGTGCATTGGAAAGAATTTGGGGTTGTTTTTGGTGCTCATATTATTGAATTTGCATGGAAGATTGCCCTAGAGATAAGGATCCAAATGATTCTTGAGGCCATGGAGATATATGGCTCGAGGATGAGGGCCAAGGAGAGGGCCACTGTGGTCATGAAGTTGGATATTCAATTGGAGGAGGATCAGAAGTTTGCCATGAAATTCCAGGATTATAAACATGTTGAGGAATCTGCTCAGGAAAATAATTGTTATTCCAAGTATCAAATGGTGTTATGTTTTGAGTTATACATGGCGGCTGATTTGATTCCTTACTTGGTTTCGTGAGTACCTTTTGTAATTGTGGCAGTGATGGGCAATGTTCAGTTGCATGATCATCCTCGCAAATTTTTCAAACTTCCAGACCACTAAGTGGGCACTTTCCAAGGCAATGTTTCTTTCGACAGTTGGTGAAAAGGATAAGAAGTGGTTCTTCATCCTTCTCTTGTTCCTGCAAATCATCCAATTTTGAAATCAAAGATTTAAATTTATGTTCAAGCAAGATATTAAATTCAACACTTGTGAATTCTTCATCGGATGAGTTTTTCATCTCTAGAGCAGCATAAAAACTCCTCATTGAATTATTCCTCAAAATACCATATTTTGGTCTTCAACGAGAAAACTGGTACATTCCTTCATCACATGGATTAGTACACAAGGGTTCTTACAGTACCCCAAAAATGATATATCGTTGAAGACTGGATTATGAAGATAAATGGAAAAAAATCGACTGAAATAAAGCTCACCACGCTTGCATGAAAGGAAAATGCCAAATCAAAGCAATATTTAATCTACTAAAAACAAAACAATTCAGAAATTAAAATTCTAAAGCCTGCTTCTACTTCTACACATAAGCAAGATAAGAAAACAAAAGTTCAAGAGATAAGCAATATGGCCCGAATTCAGAGCAACCCCACAATAGTGGATGCATGGCTCTTCACTCATGTCTTACCGTACACTCTCCACCCTCTCACATCCTGCAGTATCCTTGAAACTATGTGAGAAACTTTTACCTGAGCCAAAATACAACTCCCCGGGAACGACGCCAAAATGTTGGGGGGCTTAATTGTCGGATTAAACATCTCAATATTAATTATCAATCCGGGAGTCGTAAACGCAAGTTGTACTGTGTATTGGCTCAACTTACTGATCAAAATATAAATGTATTCCTTATTAATGATAAACTAGGTGCTTAAATGAAACACACATTTGCTCGCAAATAAACAACCTTGAAAACAAAACTCACTGAACTAATTTCATTTACTACAAAATCCACACTGTAATTAAATTACGATGAAAGACAAATCAATTCTTAATCATGTAATATTCTCGCATTCAAAAAATATCCTATGATAGCTTAATCTAATTATTCCTCTCATTAACTTAAAAACTAACACTTGAAACTAAGCTGGAAATAAGCAAGAGACCACACATTATAAATTCACACCTTAAACTAACTAAAACTACTTGTTAAAACAAATTCAAGATTCTAAAATAACAAAAGAAACAATCCTAACTATTGCTAAAACAACTACTTAAAAGATCCTAAAAATTGCATTGCAAATGATCTATGATAAATCCACGCACATTACCCTAATAATAACTTCAAAACTAAAATTACTCTTGATAACAAATTCAAGATTTGAATTAACAAATTAAAATCCTAACTAACTACTTTGCTTCATGTAAAATAACACTTAAAATTTCCCATAAAAAGCTACTTAAATATTTTAATCTAAATGAAAATGAACCATTAAAAATCAAGCCTACTTCAAATCAAATCATCACACTGTATTTGAACTTACCTAATAAAATCCACATTGAATTTGCTCACATAAAGAAATGATTACATTATCAAAAAAATAAAAAATCTAATTAAAAGAGATCTAAATCAAACAAATTCTAATTAAAATAGATCTAATTATTGACTGCAATCATTTAAAATAAGCAATGTTAACATATTCAAATTCAAAACATATACAATCTATTATAATTTCTAAATTAAACTCAAGAGTTGGAAAACAACATAATCATCTAAATGCAGAATTAAGAAAGATTAAATGCTATTGAAAATAATTTAAAACAAAATTATAAATTAAACAATTTAGATTATGTAATATTAGATATTATTAAAAAACAATTTAAAACAAAAATATAACTCTGTAAATTAAGTAGAAAAATTAATGCAAAAGATAATTCTACAAATTAAACAAATTCTAAATCTATGAAAAACGATGACTCTAACAAAATTACAATGCTTACATTAAAAAAACAAATAAATGCATACTAAATTAAATAAAAACCATTTCTTCACACTTTAATGAACAAATACATCAGCAGCTGGGCCATTTGTTGCCAGATCTACATCTGGGAAATCGATTATTCATTGAGAATTCTGATGGAAATTCCGCGTTTCTTATATTTTTAGAAATCGATTTGAGAAACGAGCAATCCTGCTTCTAAAATGACGGACTGATCACACTATGCGCTCTCTACATTTCAGAAATCAATTGCTACTTTGATATTTGTTCTAATGGATCGGCTCCTTCAATTCTACACCTCCTACACATTTACATTGACTTCCACGCAGCTACTTCTGCTACTTCATCTCCCTCTAACTACCCTTTGGTCTAATGCACAACTCTACATTTTATAACAACAGAGCTACTCTTGTTTGCCCAGAACAATATTTATAAATAGCAGATTTTTGTTACAATAGATTTGACACCAAAGATTTGAAAAATCGATTTCCACAACTGCATGAATTATTTTCTGAAACAAGACAGGATGCCTGAATTCAGGAATTCGTTCCCCTTTTTGTGGGATTTGTGGGATTTTACTGTTGTTGGAAGATGTGTTTTTGGTTTCTAGAAGAAATTGACTTCATATGGCTCACAGAGGCAATCAAACCATTGAATGAGGTGTTCACTCCCTCAATGCTGACTCACAATGCTCCAATCTACCATCATCATCCCTTTCAATATACTCTGCCAGTTCATACATTAAATCTCTAACTGATGCAACTTCATCTTCAATAATGGATGGTCGCTCCTCCTTCTATATCCTCTTCGCCTCTTCTTCCATTCTTTGTAAGGCCTTTTCTACCTGTTGTTGATGACTCTCAATCAGCTCAAGTTGTCTTTCCAAGCTATGTTGTGACTTTACCACTTTAGCAACTTCACTCTCTAGCTTTATAAGTACATTTAGATTCCGTAAGATCCTCCGATCCCATTCTACTAGAGGCTCAGCTTGATTTTGGAATTTTGTAGTACACTCTTGTAACTCAGAATTCCAATCTTTGATAATCTCGTCCACAGTTTTTTCCAGTTATTTCAGATGGAATTTGAGGTGTACGAAGCAATGAAGCTATCACTATAGATCCTATGTTTCCTCAAGTTGTTCTAGAAATAGAAGTAGATGACACTTGGGCTGCACTAGATGCAGTAACTCTAGAAAAACCACATAGTGTCGTACTAGTTGTTGATGCAGTTGTTGTTGCCGATGAAGTAGATACAATACTAAATAACGACGGTGCAGATGTCGATGACGTTCACGCCAAAGATAAGGAGAAGCTAGGGAATGCACCAGATGTGCTAAGAGAACTTGCCACTGTAAATGATGGCTGCCAAAAAAATGCCATTCCTATAGAAGCAGGACTAGCAACAACAGTAGACTGTGTTGCCACACTGGATTGATCGAGCAAAGGAAACGATACGCATCTACAAGAGGCGGATGAACCAAATCCTCCAAACAATGAAGGCATCTGTGAGGATGTCACAACAGTTGCATCACCAGAACCCACATTTCCAAATCCAAATGAAGGTTGGGATGGCTAAAATTTACAAAGATTAGAAGCCTTCTTGAAAAATGTGATATATGATCCTGATAACTAGTAAAAGTATATTTTCCTCTCATTTCAATGAAGGATATGACAAGGACACATAACTTGAAATAAAAAAATTCCGAAGCATGTATACTTCAAAATCTAGGCACATACCATTTCCAACACAGTCACATGTTGCAAAGCTGCTATTAGTTTGCACATTTTCTATCAATCTCTGTCAACCAATACAAAGTCTAGACCTCGGAGGACCTCGATCTAAAGCAGCCCCATGATCAGGAAAATAGTAAATTTTCTTTATATATTTTCATAGACATATAGATATTTGGGAAGACAACATAACCAGAGTAACAATATTCATAGAGGTCCAATACGTTGATGTTCAGCAGTGGTTTATTCCCCCGACGATAGTTTTTTCACGAAGCTGAATTTTGCCAAACGGTTTCTGGGTTATAGGAAACATGGTAGTTTGAACACAACCCATTTCTTGGAATTTAGAGATTTTGCTCCATTCGGTAGCAAATTGGATATTTTAACCTATAACAATTCAACTACCCAGCTATTTCTTTTATGTATTTGGTGAATTCGCACTCGAATGCATTCCTGCATCGAACCTTCCTGAAACCAAGAAGAAATTTATTAAAAACACTCATCAAATTAACTAATAACAAGAATAATAACTATTGTTTCTAAATTGCTCTAATTAACAACATAATGGATTAATAACGATTAAAAATACTAGGTACAAGCATGTGATGATGTGATAAATATTGTGAAAATTTGGGCAAAAGTGCGCCTCAACAACATCTAAGAAATAGTTTTTCGAAACCAGGAATAGTGTCATTGTACATAATAATGGTGTTAAACACGTCCCACACTTGTGGAAGCCCTCCAAGGGCAATAAGAGTGAGCTTCCAGACACAAACAACTTCTCCAATAGATAGAAAATCATTCTTGATTTCAGTAATCCTCATGATGTAGGATCATATAGACTCCCCTCTATCCATCTTGATGTCCTTCAACTTGTTTTTGAGAAACAAGATTTGGTTTCCATTGTTTGCTTTGATCATCCCAACCAGCTTGTCATACATCTCCTTAGATGTTCCCAAATCAGAAATGTAAGAAACCAAATGTTTTTGAATAGAGTCTTTGATGATCTTCTTAGCTTCGAAATCGCCTCTTTTATACTTTATCTTAATAGCAGCCGATGCATTTGGAGGAGGTTCCACAACATTTCCCTGCACATATTCCATAACATGATTTTCATCCAAATTCAAGTCCAAAGACATCTTCCATGCATGATACTTGAATTTATCATTGAACTTATCCTTAGATTTGAAGTAAGATGAAGAAGCCATTGAGGCTTTTATCCTTGTCCAACAGATCTTAGCCATTTATTCTATCTCTCTTGCTTGGGCTTTGTCTAGGCTCTCATTCCATGTTAATTTTAGTTAACATTGGTATGCTCTATGCTTAACACAAGTTATTTTAGTGTTCCTTTAGCAACCCAATAACAATATCCAATTATTTCCAGAAGCAATCACATGAACCATTAATCACATTGATAGTAAATGCAAATAGAACATAAAACAAATGAAGAATATAAACCAAGACAAGAGAACACTAGATTTGGCTGATGCCAGGGTAAAACCCCAATGTGGGGAATACCCTTTGATCAATTATTATTATTATTATTCAAAAGTTCATCACACAGAGAGTACGAAAGCTAAATAGACTAGCCCAATACAAAATTAAAGTAAGCTCTGTCAAATTCTACTGTCAAATTTAGTCAAACTTCATCCCTAACCAGAAAGTCAACTTGAGTAAAACAACAGTAAAACACCTCCTCTGAAGCTCGGTCAATGGCAATCAAATTCAATCAACTTGTAGTCATTTTTGTGGTCAACATAGGTCGAACAACTCCAATATCCTCCATTTCTGTGATAGTCAATGCAGCCTAAGGAAACCAAAATTATTTCCTTAAAACCACAGTCAAAACAGGTCAAAAAATGCCTTCGTCAATGCTGGTCAAACAGTCTAAAATTCTGAAATTTTTGTTTCGGGATCTAGCCCATAGGTTCTATCATCCTAACCACATGTTTTTGAGAGAGAGAATTTTCCCAAGCTATACAAATCAATATGACGAAGAGAGAGAAGAATGTGTGTCGTGGATGTCCAAATGAGGTGTGAGGTCTCTTGTATTTATACAATTTGTTGTGGGTGAAGAGACATGTCCATTGGGCTTCATGGTCCTACATTTAGATAAGGGTGACTTGAACAATTTGCACTCTTTATGAGCCTACATTTAGTTTATAGCGACTTGAACAATTTGTATATGTGGTCATAAACCCAAAGTCACAATTCTTGTTCAAATGAGATGACTTTTAGATCAATTTTGGTCCTCTCGAAAAGCGGAATTTAACGCAATCATCAACTCCATCAAATGAGCTATCCCAAGGTATAATTTGTCCCTAGTTGCCAATTTTAACAACAATGAATACATAAAAATACCTCAACATTGAAATAAATCAATATAAAAAATATTTAATTAAAAATAAACTACAATATCATTGATTGATTCATGTTAGGGCATAGTGGAATCAAACCACCAATCTCTTGTGTATCAGGAATGTTCTCTTCCATTCATGTAGAAATTTTTAATGAAATGATGATTTTTCTTAAATAAATGTCTTGACTACTCATATTGTGTAGTAGTGTGTATATGATAAAGTCTATTCTCTGATGAGCATCCACGTAATTGCAATTTATCTTCTTGGAAAGGGACATTATAGTCCTCCCTTCCTAAAATTGCTTTCCCTCAAGAAATGTAGAACACGCATAACAATACCAGTATCCCAAATTCGCTTGTAGATTGCTCCAACGTATAGCTCTTATACCATCCCAATATCATTGACACACTGTCATCCTGTGAAACAACCTACTATAATGGAAATCTTCCTCCATAAAAGTCCTTGGATGCCAAGGCCATATTGGAAAATAAACAGTCTCACATTCAAACTTACCATTAGAATGGCTCACAATTCCATCACAGGAAATTCTTATATCACATATCAGGGCTCTTATATTTTTAAGTAGTGTTCCTGGTCATCGGCATTTAACAATTGCATTGAAAATTTCAGTGAGGGATCTTAGCGAAGAAATATAATTTGAACATATGAGTGAGAAGCTTCCTTGAAAGTTGACATGAAATTTTTTCTTAGACAAGGAATGGGGCTTTCTATGAGTCGCATCATAAATATCCCCAAGTTCTACCACAATGATCTTTACATAGAAAACTGATATTGACTTATTGAGGAGGATGGAAAGCTCCATGTTTTGCTCATCTCAAAACAACTTTGTCTTATGTGGTTTGAGTAAGGAGAGATATTCATGAATAAGGATAGGTGTACTACCTATTGCAAGAACATAATCCTCCATAGAAATTTATACCCATTAAGAGTTTTTCTACTAGTTGATAATTTACAGTATTCATAACTTTTTTTTTGAAACTATTTGGTGATTTGTAGCTGACACATGAAGAAAAAATTGCAAATCTGCATGCACCCAATAATAAGTGTATTTGGACTAGGAAACAATGTCTCTACTTCAGCCAAACCCTTTGCAAGATCTATCTGTTCCCAGAATCTTGATGAAGAAGGTTGAACTATTTATGTAATCTGCATTAGGTTCCCAGCCTCCTCAACATTCTCAATGCATGCATCATCATGACTATAAGTGAAGCATTTCTATCCATCATCATTTCGAATAGCTCCAACTACATTGTTAGTGATATTCTTCAACTCAATATTAATTTATAGGTAAACATTACAAAGAGATTCATTGTTTTCATTATGTTTTGTAGGCATGCCACAATCCAAACTGCCGCTGATTTTTGAAAATAGAATTATCGCTTGGTTACGGATCATATTATCTCCATGAAAAGCATCAACTACTTTGTCACATTTTATTCCGGAGTGCAACACCATCTCACATTATGTATGCTACCACATCCAATAGATTCCCGTCATATAGAATCATGTTGTTTTCCTTGCATAGCAGATCCTGTGATACCCTTTCCTATCGTTCTTTGGTGAAATAATAAAATCAAGGCTTTAGTACTCGATGAAACCATTATATAAATCATATAATTCTCTCTTCAAGATGATCCTGAAGCCTTTCGAAGAGTGGAACTTGATGGACTATTACTCTGTGAATAGTTTGGACTACTAATTTTATGTTCCTTTGTTGATGCCAGGACTAACATGTTACTAGTGCCAATAATAAATGGATATTTACAATAACAATATTTGTAACCATGGATTAAAGAGAGAAATGAGGATTCTTCAACTAACCTTGGAGTCGATGTTGAACCTTCCATGACACTCCTTGACATAATATTCTTGTGATTTCATTTACCTTGGCAGTTAATGTTTTTGATGCTTCAAGAGCTACTTTGGCAGTTCCTCCACCCTTGCATTGGAAATGAACGTCTTCGTCCAATGCCAATTTAGAAGGACAAGATGCACCTTGACTTGGTCCAGATATTCCAGCATTATCCTTTAGTTCTGTAGGCACACATTTTTTTTCCATGTGTCAATTAAATATTTATCTCTCCTCTTAATCTCAAGATTTCTGTGGCTGTGCAATAAATTCACTGATTTTCCAACACTCAACTTTTTAAGAGCATAGGATCTACAAGTAACTTGTGTAAGGCATATAGAAACATTAAAATTAGTTCATCATCAACGACATCACGTCCGTTTGGACTATCACCTTGACCATTATTTACTTTATGTGTGGCTGGAAGCCACTCATCCATATTGAGAAGTACGCTGAGTTGGATGAATTGATTAAGATAGTTATCTTTGTTTGTGTTTGCAATTACTTCTACAATGTATTCCATGAAAGTATGTCAGTTCCTTTCTTCTCATTTCCATCCGGACGTTCCTGCATTAGATGAATAATATGCTTGACTCATGTTGTTCGCCAGACCTCCATATTTGTCAGTAATGCTAGCAATTTCAACTGGCCTTATAGCATGCCCCTGTTTAAAATTTCCTACACAACTATCACCTCCCTCCGAAGAGAATTCCATCTTAACAAGAAAATATTATGATCAATACACTCATTTTTTTTCTCCTCTTGAAAAATATTGAATTATTTTTCATTTGTTATGAACTGAATTTTGACTGTTGAGATAGACCATGCACGTTCAAGGTTCGAAGGGACTGCCCACATGTATGGGTTGTTTTCAGCATGGCAGGTCTTCTATTCAGCAGTCAATCCACTTTGTCTTGATATTCGTTGTTGTGTTCCTGGTCAGCCATCCATAATAAGTACTTGCTTGTGCTGTCAAACACGCTCCAACATAAAAATGATGATATTCCTGAGGGAAGTTCAACACCCTTGCGAAGAAATGCAACTCTACATAAATGAAGAAAATATTTCGTTTCTACCAATAAATATTCTTTAGTGATCTTAATTATTCCATCACACATAATATTGAGAGCTACAATGTTAAGTGAGCTGCCTAGCTAAGCTCCAACCATTCTTTTCGTTATGGTAGCCACAACAACGTAATCGGTATCATCTGCCATAGGCCTGTTCTACTTATGGATCTTGAAAATATAAACTCGACCAACAAGCCCGAGCTTAAGAATATATTTTTTCCTATTAAACCGTCTAGGTCACACTAGAGCTATTCGAAGATGTCTCGCCTGTTGGTGGCAGCAATGGTGATCGCTTAGCCTTTCCCTTCAAATCCATCCAAGCATGTAAGCCTTAAGGATCTAATTGAGAGTAGCATCACTTTCTTGTCCTATAGAACATTTAATAAGGCTACGCTGTTTCCCAACAACATCCAGCTCTTCAATGAAAACAAAAATAGGTGACTTAGAATGAACTCCAGTAGAAGGCTGACTAAAACTATTTGTAAAGTCACCTTGCTTGGACCCAAAATTGGCCATTCCTATTTTCTCGTGGAAAAGAAACGAGAAAGCATCATGTATCTCAAAGAGGAATTTGTTGCTTGTGGGCACTATCATTCACCAAAACTACATGGTGGATTGTAGTAGAGAGGCGTTGCGGTCTTCTTGCGACATACTTGAAATTCTTATTTTTAAATTTCTTGCGAGTGTGGGCTTGAAACAAACTTGAAACTGAACAAATGTACACATCCTTATGTAATTTCATCTATAAGTTCATAGCAAGAAAAACTGTTTTAAGGGTCCAAATTATTCTAGTAGAATCATTCTCTTCAAGAATCTGAATAGTTTGGTATCTTACTAGGTAGAGAAATCCATATTGCAATTATAGCAACTCAAGAAGGTGTGCACATAACTATGGTAATAAATTTGGATTTCTCAAAAGCATGGATCTTCCAACGAACCCACCTTTTTGTTGATGATATTCCACTCTTGGCGGATGGATCAAGAATTGATACTAGAGCTCTGAAGGAAATAACAGATCTTTACTGTATTGCTACAGGTATTTCAGTCAACATGCACAAATATTATATCCGATTTTCCACATTGGAAGAAATCCACTCTGGTGAAATCCTTCAAATGTTTCACAACAACTGGACTAATTTCAAGGATGGATTCAAATGTTTATTCTTTTACATACAGCCCAACAAATATCGGAAAAATGTTTGGATTTTTCTTATGTCAAAAAGGGAAAGTAGGATAAATTGATGGTACCATAGATGGTTATCTAGGGGTGGTAGACTGTATAGTAGTCCTAGTAAAGTCAGTGTTTTGCAAGCATTTACTGTTTACTGGAAAAAAATAGTTTATATTACAGAATTCATTCTAGAAAAAATAAGAAGGGAGGTTTCAAATTGTTATGGTCACGCAGTAAGGAGAAAGATGAGATAACCCTTGTCAAATGGAAAAATATCTCAAAGCAAAAGAACATAGAAGGATGGGGTTAAGAAAAAAAAATCCAGTTTACGAAACCACTATCAATGAAGAGTGTATGGTAATTGATCCTAGAGGATGGCTGGTGGAATTAAACATTAGTCCAGGCTCCAGGTATATTGAACCAAGAAATACATATTGAAAAAAGAAATATAGAATATTAATCACAACGAAGTTATATTTAATATTTATGTGGGGCTGGAAGAAAAAACATATATAGATTAAAAATTTAATAATTGCAGTACGTTCTATATTTGTGGGGCTGAAAGAAAAAATGTGTATAGATTACAAAAATCAATAATGACATTACATTAATTGGTATTATGGTTTCTTAATGTTTTTCTTAGAAAGGGAGGATTGTGTACCAACAAGAAGGTCGCAGTGACTGGCTGTTGGCCAGACTGCAGAGATCCCCTGGCTATTGGCCCTCGGTCACCATAATGCTATATATCCCACTTTCCCAACTCTATTTTTTTTATAGATAGATTTTGCAAGTGCCATTGTTCATAGATTCTTCATTTGTGACAGATTTTCAAGAATTAACTGTAGCTCTCATGGCTCGTCATCAATTGAAATCTGGTAAGCGCAAATTTTGAATTGTTTTGACATCTACTAAGTCCCAAATTTGAACTATGATAGTTCTCTTACTTCATGATCATGATAGTTACTATCAATTATAGTTGGGCATAGCTAAATGAGTACATTGCAATGAAATTTTGCAGTTTAATGTGACGCCATGTGTGAGCACTAATAGATAGGTTATACTCCATTTCATTTATATTGTAATGTTTAGTGATTGATTAGGTGGGTGGGAATAAAATTATCTTAGGGCATCATTTTTTACTCATTAAGCATGTGATACATAGTCATAGATTATTGATGACTAGCAAGGACCACTGCAACTCCAGAAAGGACCACTATATCCAGTTGTGATGAACATGGGCTTTAGAGATGCACTCATATCCATTCATATTTTTTGTATATGGGACTATCCTAGACCTCTGTCTAACTGAGGAAAACCTAAGAAGCATACCTTTGTATTTACCAGATATTATTTGCAATCTATTTTGAATGGATAGGTGAATGTAAGGAGAAGAAACAATGTGTATAAATTATAAACATAAAATAAGTGATTGTTTATTTCCAAAACATTATTAGCTTGATTATTTGTGGGCCATGGCATGTTTGAAGAATCATATCCCCATTAAACAAGTAGCAAGTGAGGCAAAAACATGTAAAATTAAAAGAAAATAGTCCTTGAAAAATAGGATTGTTACAAAAAAGTTATGAAGCAAGAACTATTAAATTTCGCAAGCAAGGAAAGAGAGCCAAACCTACCAAACCTTAATACAATAAAAATTTAAGCGTAAACCACAACCAGACTGAACAAGGTGACCTATGTATACATCAAAATTGTAAAAAAATGCAAAACTAAATGCATATTTATAATGTCAAATTGTGAGGAACCTCATTTAGAGGTTGATAATAAAAAAATTACACTCTATCCAAGCATGAAATTCTAAGCACCATGTTATGTCATCCAAGGGTTGATGGCAAAAACCGATTATGTCTGTTGGTTGTCTTCTATGATAGAAGGTTAGGAAAACAAGCAAAAATAACTTCCCATTCTCTCTTTTTCCTTGCATAGACAAAACACCTAGAAGATCATACTTCCAAGTAAATTTGACTTGGATTGGAGCCATATCCAAGAAGGTTGATAATTATGATATGCCAATATCTCTAGGCTTCTAATCAAGTTCTTAGTGTTAAGATCAAAAATGGAATTTCTCACAATCATTCGGAACTTGAACAACTACGAAGTTCTCATCACCAAGAATCTGGAACAAATAGATTCATCAAAAATAAACTCCATATGTGAAAGTTAGAGCCTACTTCTAGCTTTCCTAAATAGCAAAATTTTTTGCAGAAATGATAGAATGGTGATATGGTAGCCTAGTAAAAAAAAGAAAATATTCTGGGAATATTCCCTCAATTTTCCTAATGAAACCATGACAAGTTTCACTTTGTGGTTGGTTGCTGAGTGGGTGGCTTGTTGCAATTCCATTGATTTGGAATGAATGAATGGGATGAGGACACGTGACTAGCCTGGAGGCCACCACATGCTCCTTCCCAAAGGACTAATTCAAAATATGTCAGAGGCTAAGTTTTAAACTAATTCCAAGGTCGAATTACATATATATATGGTGTGTCAAAAATTATTGTCAAAGGACGAGTTGAGGCTGGGGTCAACCCCGTGACCTCCCCCACACAAACCACAAGTCATACCATTATGTCACACTAACAGTTCTTAACATAATATTTTAACGGTTTGTATTTATGTTAATATAGTTTAAATGATAGGTGGAGTATGGGGGAAAACCCCTCACAATATGACCATTTTTCGTGACCTATGGTAGAGACCTAACCAAATGGCAGGCTTTAATGTTTTAATGCAGTTTAATTAACATAACCCACGTTTTAGCACTAATCACATTTTTCAATGTGGATTCATAAAAACATATTTAGTGCATTTAAACCAACACTTATCACAAATTTAAACCATGCTTATCTGATAATTAATCAAACTTACCTTGGAGGAGAAGATGGCGGAGTTTGTCATTTGTGGTGAAACTCCAAACTTGGTGGGATTAACTGGATTTCCCTCCAGTTTTGGAGAATATTTCCAATGCCAAATTCATTGAGCCATAACTTTTGTAAAATTTGACCATTTTTGGCTGAGAAAGAGTCTACCCTAGCATATTTGGATGTTATGAGCATGTTGGAGGAGTTTTCAAGAGTAATAGAGGAATGTAAATAGTACTTTTTTCCATTTTGAGCTAATAAGAGGCCTAAGCCATGGAAGTTGGACCAAGGACATGTCACCCAAGAGGGGTGAAATCCTTCATAAAAATATTGTGTTAATGAATCATTTGATCATTTGTTGTACATTTTATTTTATTTTTTCAGTACTTTGTTTTAATGTTTAAATTCTCATGAATTTAACATAAAACTTGACACCATTAATTGTTTAACACTCACAAACACCATAAGGAAACCTATGCACATGAACTAAATGATCAAAAACTGTTTATAATTCTGAAAATTAAATTAGCACAACAAAACTAACATTTACATTCAGATCAAGGTGGTATTAGAGCAAAGGTTATTTGCTTGATATTTTTTTTGAGTTTTGTGAAAGTAGGGTTTTAATGGTTGCAAATTTGTGATGCTTACAAGGTTAAAGTTGCAGAGAGGAGAAGGAGAATTGTTGGTTGTTAGTCATGAGTCTTAAGACCAAGAGAAGGAGAGCTACAAGGCCATAATCTCCACCCAAATTTTCACTCCCAGCTTCACTTGAACCACCTCACGTTTTACATCTAGCTGAGATTGAGGAGGTACAAGTTGCACCAGAGCTAAGCTTGAATCCATATCCATCATGTCAAGTTTAGGAGATATTGACGGTATTTTAGTAGAGGAAGCATTAAAGAAGGCTTTCTATGACCTATCTGAAAGGGTTAGGATCCTATTTGAAGAGAGGAGAACTAGGATGATCGGAGATAATTCTAAGTCTCCACATGGAGAGGGACCCTCAGAAAACAAAAAGGATGTAGAGAAGGATTCAAAGAGTAGTGGACGAAAGCCTCCTCCATCTCCACCATCTTCATCATCATCCTCATCATCACCATCACCATCATCTTCCACTTCCACCACAAAAACCACCCACACTCACTCAAAAACCTTGAAAGGAAAATCTCTCTTACTCAAATTGGAAATTAGGTTTGAGCTTCCCATGTACAATGGTGAGGTAAATGAAGAGAATTTTGACAATTGAATTCATTGATTGGAGGTATATTTCAGAATCGAGAACCTTCGAAATCATGACATAAAGATCCAGTTGACTTCATTGAGGCTAGAAGGAGCAGCACTAGTCTGGTGGGAAGCAAAGACTCAAGAGGAATTTTGAATCCATGGTAAGATATCCATTTCTTGGGTTGCGTTTATTTCTTCAATTAAAAGACAATTTTTTGATTTAGCTTACATGCAAAAATCCATTATGAGTTGGAAAAATTTTAGGAAACTCAAGGGTCATACAGTTCAACAATATAACCAGGAGTTGTAAACTTGAATTTTCAAGACACTCTATTGAAATAAATTAGGGGTTTACATTCCTATTTGTGACACACTATCCTTATGTTCAATCCAAGAAATTTAGATCAGGTTTGTGTGCCAGCCACGCATCTTGAAGAAAGAGGAAAGAAAATTAAGGAAGAGGGTAGTAAGATGAAGCCATTCAAGGGTAAGGAGAATGCAAGTGTTAAGAAATAAGGGGAGAAAACTACATGCAAACGTTGTTCCGAAGAGGGGCTTGTTGAAGCCCACGGTTGGAAACTGAATCATGAACTAAGGCCTAAGAAACCAAATAATAACGGAAAACATAAAGAGAACACTACCATTGAACATGATCTTGGATCCTATTCTGGTGTTGAGACCAAGATTACAGCCATGGTCACAAAAGGAAAGGAAGCCATATTAAGCACCAGTTCATCAAATTGTCACAACAACACTCCAAATGAAGAAACAAGGATAGATTTTATCGATGTAAGGGTGATCTCAAACAATACAAATATTGATTCATTATTTAAGAGTGGGTCACAGGTGAAATTAATCTCAGAAGACTTGGTCAAAAAGCTTAACCTTGAAACTGTACATTGTCATATAGCATATCCTTTGGGCTGGATAGTAAAGAATGTAAATTTATAGGTTAGAAGGAAATATATATTCAGGTTTGGCATTACTGCAAATTTTTTTTATGAAGTTGAGCACTACAAGAAAAATACCCTCTAGCAGAGGTTGTAAAGGTGGTTTTTAGGGTTATAAAATTGGCCAAAATTGTTAAAAAAACATTTTCTACAACATCTATTTTCGGTAATGGAGGTTTTGGTAGAGATTCTAACATAATTTCAACACAACTAAAAAAATGGGTGGCTGAAGGTTATTACGGATGTTTTTCTCATTGGTACGCTATTCAGGTGTCTGTGCACCGATGCATTTTAGAGTAGACGTCCAAATGCGTATCATATAGATGGTCGCCCTGAGTGGTCAAAGGTGCATGCATCAGGCCGTAAAGGTCCAAAACTGTACCAGATGCACTATAGGTGCTACAATTTACCAGGCCATTCTAATTGGTATTTGGATTTGCGCGGTGTCCATAGGTTGTATCAATGCACTAGATCATAGTATTATAGAAATGCATCGGTGCACAATATCACACAAACACACTGATTATTATAATTCATATTGGTATTTTTGTGGTGCCTATAGGTCATACAAATGCATCAGTGAGCAATCTCAAATAAATGCATCGGTGCACAGTATCGCACAAGCACACCAAGAGTGATAATTGGTACTAGTATTTTTGTGGTGCCCATAGGTCGTAGAAACGCATTGGCATGCTTTATCATACAAACGTGCCGGTGTACAGTAACTGATACACACCGGTGTTGATTTTTTATTTTTTAGAAACATAAACCTGTGACTATGCAATTATGTGATTTTTTAAATTCATTATTCCTCAAAAGTTGACACATCTTATCAGAATATTCATATCAATTAAATTTTTATTAGTGCATTTGAGTGTGATATTTGGATTAATTTGTTATATCATATCATAATTATTGTGATTTTTTAAAATTCACTATTCATCAAAAGACGACACATATCTTAACAGTATTCATATCAATTAAATTTTTATTAGTGCATTTGAACATGATGTTTGGATTAATTTTTTATATCAGATCATCAGATTTCACATCTCTTCATTATAATATTTATTCATCCATAAATTTAATCAGTGGTGTTACATTTCATAGTGACAATGGAGAATGCAATAGAATAAATTAAAACATATTTTATTATATATATGTGAATAAGACAATATTTTTCATACAAAATGGGACAGTTATTGGTATCACTTTGTCTTTCAATTGGGACACTATGTCCATTACATTAAAGCAAAATGTCTAATTTCACAGAAAAATATTTCAAAAAATACAATGCCTTGCTTTGATATCCAAACGTAATGATCATCATTCTTCTCTTGAACTGTTGTCACTGCTCGGGCTACTTCCATGACTTGGGTTATTTTGAGAAATGTTTTGTTCACGGTGTTGATTGTTTTCTTCTTCTTCACCTTCCATCTACAAACATAAAAATAAATTGTAATAAGTGTATATACATTGGTGAGAATAATGAAAATTGCAATATTAAATAATATACATCAGTGTAAATAAAAAAGAAATGGCATACCATAGAAACAATTGACTCATGAACTATACATGTTCTTTCAAAATCAAACTTCATGACATCTTTCAAGATTTCATTAGTTGGCGCAATTCCATACTTTATTTCTTTCAAGTTTTATACCCCATAACAAATCATATATTTGATATAAATTTTTTTTGTTCTATTAATTATATATGGAGCTAAGTAAAACAAGATCAATATATGCTTACATATTCCACAACTAATTTCTAATATGCCAACATATACTCACAATCCATACTTAACCCAATGTCAATCAATTCATCTGATGGTTCTTCTTTGTATGTTAACACCTCTTTGAAGACATTCAATGATGAAGTAACAATTACTCACAATTACTCAGAAACTTAGATAGCAACCTTTTTCTTCCTTGTCGTCTCATTTTATGTGTTGAATGTCTTCCACTTTATTTTGTTTTCTCTAAGAAAATAGTTGAAAATTAATATTTAATATTAAAATTTTTATTTATTTTATCTAATCACAAAATTAAATCATTACATATTACATTTGAAGCACATTTTTGTTGAGATGGCTCCTCTTGCGATGAAATTTTGTCCATTTCTTTGACCATCTGCTTGTACACCTTTTTGGACACTCCTACTAGCATATTTCTGATATCAGCTCGTTCATCTTTTGATATTTTCATAATCTTCCTGAAAATATAACATGATAGTAAAATATTTAATTTTTATATTGATATATGAAAAGTAAATATAACAAAAGTTATATTTATAAATTATATTTATAAACCATTCGAGATAAATATTTAAAGGAATATTACTTTTTCATTCCTTATTTTTTGTTGTTGTATGTTTTTTCTATTAAACTTTATGACATGTATCATTGACCAATTCTCTGGAAACTCTTCCTGTAGTTTATATAAAAGATGGTTCTTGAAATCATTAGATTGATTATGTTTGTTCCACTAGATCCCTCAAACTTTTGTAAAAGTTTCCCCCCCTTTCGTTAACCTCTAGCACCACTCCAAATGAGCCAATTCATTTTCATTTGCATGTTCTATTTTTTCTTTTCTTAGAACAAAATTCATTTTCTGAGTTGTTGGTCCCTATATAAAATTAAATGTATTTCAATTAATATATTGTTTGAAACATGTTATCTAATAATTTTAAGTGTATTATTAGTGAAAATTAAAAAAAGAAACTCGTATTGGATTGATAATATTTTTTCATTCACCTAATTCATCCTTTGCAATTTTTCCATCAAAATTTTATGCTCTTCTTGTCCTAGATCAGAAATAATCTTATTGAGCTTCATCATTTTGTGGCTCTTCATGATACACAGTAAACAATACATATTAGTTAACCTTACATATAGCTCAAAAATAATATTTTTTGTAGAGAATTTATAAAGAACTTTCCTTTTTTTCTTTTATTGATTTGCTATCAGTATTTTTGTTACTTAATCTCTTGTTAGCCATTGCTTTACCAGTATGAAACCTGTACCATATCATTCACTAATATACTTTATAAATAAATCATCAAATTTTCAATTAAAAATAAAATATCAAGAAACCAGTATGCCTTTAAATCTATACACACCGATGTTGGTGTGTCATGTTCTTATAAAAGCACTTCCAAAATAGTATAAAACATCGTACGATGATATATGTCAACAAAAAGTACCAGTGTGTTATAGGTTCACCAGCACACCGATTAAAATAGACAAATTAATCAAAATCCTCTACTTTTTGTAGCATATGGTATCGTGGAGGGGGTGGTGCAACCTATTCTTACAAATTCCCTATGCAAAAAGAGGACCACCATACGATGCTCTTTTTCAACAAGGAGACTTGGTATGTTGTACGTTAAATGGTGCACTAATTAACACATAAAATAATTTATTTTTTTTGCCAAACAATACCTGTGAGGTGCGCTATAATGAAATACTGCACTGCTACCCTATTTTACATATGGCACATGGATTAAAATAAATCTGTTTTTGAATATTTTTTTAATCAAACTATATGTTTACGGTGCGCTATGATAAGAGAGCGCACCAATGCGCTACGTTACGTAGGGCACACCAGTGTGATAGGTTACGCAGGGTGCACCGATTAAAAAAAATTAGTTTTTTAAAAATTCATGCAAGGGCCGACATGGATTTGGATCAGACTATGCTTGTTTTCTCGTGGGTTAGATGTCACAGGCATATATATATCAATAAAAACCATATAAGTCTAAAATGAAAATCCCTAATTCTAAAATCACAGAAACAAGACGAAGGAAGGGTAGAAACAAAAAGAATGAAGGGTTTAGGGTAAAATGGATATTTTTTTTTTCTAAAATTGAACAGTAGATTTAATTTTTTTACTTACTGCATATAAAATGCTGCAAAAAATGTAAAAAAATAATAAAATTTAATCACAAGATCATTTGAAATTCTATGCTACAGGGTTTGAATCCCCAGAGGTTTGGAATTCTGATTTTCTGAGTAGTTTTGTTTGAAAATATTTCACTGCTCCATAGTGCTCTCATGCTCTCTTGATCTAGGCATGTCTCGTGCAAACCTCTCGTTTAAATTATTTGAAAAAATAGTGAAATAATGAAAAGAGGTTAGTATTTAAAGAATTATTTTACAAAATTAGATTTTCGAAAATATTTTGCCCCCCATTTTTCAATTTACCACTTTTTTTCACTTTAAACAAATAAATTTGCGCTTATTTTATTTCTGGATTTTCATCACTGTTGTGTCAATTAATAACACCATACCGGTGCCTCAATTAATAACACAACACCAGTGCGCAGTAACTAAAATGCACTAGTGCGGTGAACTGTACATTACCACAGATAACAATAATTCCATTTTTAAGGAACCAAAATTAATTTTATGTGTGTACACCAAAATTTATTGTTGATTTTGCTCAAATGCAAGGAGAAAATATCATAATTATATCGAATGGACAGTTATTCAAATCCATCTCGTTCCATAATATCTTTCAAGTTCCATCAAGGAGTTCTCACTATCCATCTTGAGACATAAAATTTACTTCATATTTTATTTATATTTTCATTATCTGATTGAATTTATGTTTTTTATATCCATGAAAATCAGCTTAATAAAATTTATAATATATTTAAATTTGTAGGTTCATGCAAATTCAGAATTGATTTTCTATGCAAAAAATATTCAAATAGCTCCAAAATATCAGAAGCTCTTATCGGGAGTAGCATACTGCAAGGCCATTTGGTAGATGAAAATGGACAGCCGCTTCACCCTGCCAATTGTAATAATATTGCATCCTCTAGAAACAATCTCGGGATAATGATGGTAATAATGATTGTTTGGTATATTCATGTAATTATTTCAAACTCAAACCAATTAATCATGCATTTTCAATGTTCTTACTAATTGATATCATATATTTTGTACTAATCATGTTCAAATATATTTTTTCAAATTATTAGGATTCTAGTGATGATGAGTAACCTACCTACCATCTTCTGTTGTACCCCACGACAATGTCAAATCGAGATGAGGCTGAATTAAGAGAAAAAATTAGAGAGGAACGATACCAAGAATGATTGAATCAACCATTGATTCAATTCCCACTAAGTCGAGATTCACTAATTAGGAATGACTACAACAATAGTAGATCTTCACAAGTTAGCAATGGAGGCAATAAAATAGAGGTTGGTATGGATGATTACTTAAGGGATACGACTGCCATGGAGACAATTTTGTTATATGTAATACAAAATGATGATCAACTAGGGGATGATGCTCATATCACTGACACGTTTTTCGAAAGCCTTAAATTTGCTTCCACCACCCCTCTCTTTACACCTGGTAGTTAGTAAAATTCTACCCAGTTGGGGACAATGATATTACTATACAACTTGAAAGAAAATTTTTTCTTGTCAAATACATGTTTCTCGGAAATTTTATGGTAAGTTACCATAAAGTTACAAATGGCCAATTTTATGAACGTTACTAATTTTATCAGCATGAATGTACATTTAATATTTTCCATGATCACCAAATATAGGTTATTTAAAGGTAAGGTTCTTCCGAGTGATAATGTCTTGCCCGATAGTTGTAAAGAGGCAAATAAATTATTGAAAATGTTGGGTGTTGAGTACATATCATATCATGCATGTCAAAATTATTATATCCTATATAGATGAGAATATGAAGACAAAGAGATATGTCCAAAATGTGGGTATGAAAGGTATGATAAATCACAAAAGAAGGGTAAATGATGTTGTCCACCTTTTAAGATATTGAGGCACATGCCTATAATCCCAAGGATTAAAAGGCTTTTTTGTTGCAAAGAATTAGCTATGTTGCAGGGATGGCATGCCTCACACATAAGTGAGTTGGGAGTTATACGAATCCCAACTGATTCAATAGCCTTGAAGCATACACAAGATACATGGCCCAAAAAATTCAAGGATGAAGTATGAAGTCTATGACATAGCATAACCATGGATGGTGTCCACCCATATTCCCTCCAGAACATCAACTATTTTGTTTGACTTGTAGTAGTGATTAATAACAATATCCCCTCATTGTTTTCAGTGAATAAGGAACATCTTATGTTCACTCTCATAGTCCCTGGTAGAAGACAAGTGAATAATATGGATGTCTATTTACAACCACTGGTAGATGAATTGAAGGAATTATGGGATCAGATAAATGTATATGATGTATCAATACCCATCGCAGTAGAGAAAATTTTTATATTGTATGTCATATGTGCTTACACGAAACATGATTATCTAGGCTTAGGATTTTGCTTCGGTAAATTGCATGTTTATCGATTTTCTTATATAGGTAACAATATTCTTTCACATATTCGTTATTTAACTTGTTGTAATTTTTTATATCTTCATGATATTCTTTAATGTGTCATGCATATAAATTGTATACAATAATTTCGCGGGTCTTGTAACAAAAGAGTATTTTGGATGTAAATGTTGTGGACCTCATATGAAATATAGATGGCCTAATGACTTACAAAAGCAAGTGTATGACTGCTGCAGGGTATTCCTCCCAGAAAAACACTTTTACAGAAGAGCAGCATCCACTTTCATCCGTAAACGAGAGAGAGCCCAAAGGCCTCCAATAATGAAACCAACTGAATGGCTTAGATCATATGAGATATTGAAGGAGGAGTTCATAGAAATGTTTGATTCAAATGGGGAGCCTACGTTCGATGATCCAGAACTTTTTGACACCTATGTTGATAAATTTCCCATTGGGAGGAAAATGAAATCTATCTCTTATAACCTCTCATATTGGGAGCATCTTAATATTACCAACTTATTAGATCCCATGCATATATTTAAAAAAAATTCATCTTCTTTATGGATGCACATATCATCGAAACAAAGTGACACGTTAGTTGTTAGGAAATATATTATTACTTCAAAAACTAAAAATAAACATTGGCCAAGAGGATTAGAAAGTACAGGATCAGAGGCGGGCGTTGGTCCCTCTAATTCATGTTATTTCAAAAAAGCTAATGTCCCATGGATTTTTAAAAAATATGATCTTTCTTTGGCAAAGGAAGTTATAATGTGTGTGAGGGTGCCATCTTCATATGGGTCTTCAAAAAATCATTGCTTCACTGCGGATGACCATTTTTCGGGGTTGAAATCAGATGACCAATCGAATCTTCTAAGAGTACGTATAATTTCAAAAGCATGATTTTATTATTTGTTATGTTAATAAATTTATCCCATGAAAATATAATAAAGCTAACTAATTTTGTATATTATTGCACGTGTTTATCCTTTGTTCGTGTGTGGTTGTGTGAAACATGACTTCCCCAAAGACCTAGGATGTGCCATATCTAGATTATCAGCATTTGTACGTTGGATCACGTCAAAGGGGATTCAAGTGGCTAGCATTCTAAAGTGGCATCAAGAGGTATTTGAGATTGTTTGTATGTTTGAGAAGGAACTACAGATGAGTTTCATTGAATTTCAGGTTCATCTTGTAATCCACCTAGTAGATGAGGTTGAATTAGTTGGAGTGGTTTCTTGTTGTTGGATGTTCTTCTTATAGAGGTAAATGAACAAATTAAAATTTTTTGTTCGACAAAGGGAAAAACCTGAGGGGTATATATCATATGATTATTTCTATTATGCCAGTTATTACATCAATAAGATCGATAAAAAACTAGGTGCAGTGACTTGGGACGATGAAAGAAATGAAGACAAAAGAGAAGGGGAGCTGCTCCAAATGAATGGAAAAAAGTTCTTGATAAATACTAAGAGACTTATAATTTCTCAAATTTACACAAAGTAAATATTCATGTTGAGCTTCTATATAATGTATATTTTGACCTTTATGTACTATTTAATTTTGGTTTGATTTCATGAGCGAATGCAGAAATTGAAGCAATCAATAAATTCGTTCTTTACAATTCTGAAGTGACACAACCATGGGTCGCATTGTACAAACAAAAGAGGATGAAATGGGATAGTGAAAGGAAATAATTCAGATGGTTGAATGGTAGAAGTGTGCCTTATCCCAATCATTTAAAAGAAAATATGAAAAAAAATGCCCCAACAGTTGGGTTGCTAACCAAGTCACAGAGAAATATGGTGCAACCAATTGTTAGCTGCATGCTGAAGAGGATGTGATAAACGTAGGGATTGGGTCCACAAATTTGGTTATAATCTATTTAATCTATATTTACATTTGAAGCTTAATAATGCACCTTTCAAATATAATAACATATATATTTCATATTTTAACTGTTGGGCTATTATAAGCTGACACATGACACTATGATTTTTAAAAATTTTTATTGGTTCATTTCTTCCCATCTATGTGGGCATATGGACACCATTCTCACACAAAAAATACCAATTATGGACACATGACACAATATTGTGGAGTGTAAGTCGAATTTGATCAATCTAGTCAATCTAGCCACCGTGATCAAAATCTAGTACGAGCGATGTTAGGTTACATCGGAAAGATAAAATGGATCATTGAAGTGGATTTCTCTTCTTTCCAATGTGCTATTTTTAGGTGCAAGTGGTCGAACACCTTTGATCAGAATAATGTAAAGGAAGATCGCGATAGTAGGCTGATATGTATCAACTCTAGAAAGATGTGGGATGAAGCTAAGGAGCTCTATGTTTTCCCCAAACACTGCAACCAGGAGTTTTTTTACCCAGATGTGTTGGATAGGGATTGGTGGTTCGTATTGAGACATGACCCTAGATCAAAACATAATTTTGAGAACAATAGTGTTATCATGCCAAGTGCGTTGGAAGATAATGAGGGTGATTATGAGAACCGAGAGTGATATGGCACATGTGTTATTTCATCAATATTTATACTTTTTAAGATTGGTTTTTATAAAGAAGAGGACTTAATTACCTTATAAATTATAAGATTCTTTTTTTCGAAACATTATAATATGTATTTTGGATTAATTTGTAATTTGCATTGTGTTATTGTTAAAATCAATATATTTTCAACTATGTTGATCTCAAAAACAATGTCGTACTCTATAAAGTTCTTTTGTTTTGTATGTAATATCATAATAAAATAATGATAATTCTAAAGTACATGAATTTATTTGCATTATTTTCTAAACTTTATTATGTTACAAAAGTTTATATTATTCTAGATTTATTATTTTACAATTATTTACAATTTTACAATTTTACAAATTTAAAATTTTTAATAAAATCATTTCACATTAATACAATTAAAATTTTACAAATATTTTACATATATTTACAATTAGAATTACGATTACAATTTTAGAATTTACATACAATTACAATTACAATTACAATTTTACAATTACAGTCATTTCACAGTGATACAATTAAATTTTTACAAATATTTTACATACAATTAGAATTATAATTATAATTAAAATTTTACATACAATTACAATTACAATTTTATAATTTTAAACACAATTACAATTACAATTACAATTACAATTTTACAATTTCATATACGATTAAAATTACAATTTTACAATTTCACATACAATTACAATGAAAATTACAATTATAATTTTCGAATTTTACATACAATTACAATTAAAATCATTTCACATTAATACAAATAAAATTTTACAAATATTTTACATACAATTACAATTAAAATTACCATTTTACAATTTCACATCCAATTACAATTTTAGCATTTCAGATACAATTACAATTTTACAATTACCATCATTTCACATTAATACAATTAAAATCCTACAAATATTTTACATACAATTACAATTATAATTACAATTATAATTACAATTATGATTACAATTTTACAATTTGACATACAATTACAATTAAAATTAAAAATACAATTACAATTATAATTACAATTTTACAATTTTACATATATACAATTACAATTGAAATCACAATTACAATCGTTTCACAATAAATTAAATATTACAATTACAATTAATTTTACAAATATTTTACATATAATTACAATTAGAATTACAAAACAAATACAGTTATAATTTTACATAAAATTAAAATTAAAATTTTAGTTACAATCACGACATAATATTTAATAAATATCATGATTTAATATTAAATTAACTAAACATCAAGATCATGATAACCATCGTAGAAACATCATATTCGACTAAAAAACACATTCAAATTCGCTAACATCATCTATACTCGTAATCATGATCATCTAACAAAACACAATTAGCATTGTATAACATCATCACAACATAAAAATCAAATATAAATTTCATGTCAAATAACTATTATCACATACACATCTATCTACAAGCTACACATTAAATGAAGATATCTAACATGACCTAACAATATATACACATCATGATGATCACCACATGTAAATTGAGTAGAACTATAACATGAACATAAAATACATGGACCATATATATATATATATATATATATATATATATATATAGATAGATAATGTAAAAAATATAAAATTGTAATATAAATTTCAAATATCAGTTGGTGGTACATCATCAATAGTAGTACTATTCAAGGCCTTCTCAGTCAATGGTGCAGCCTCGCCAAGCTCAAATAGATGTCAATCATCACGTGCACATGGATCTCATGGTGCCTCGTGGTGATCAAGATAAACTGTTGGTTGCTCATGATGGATTGACATGGATGGTCCAGCCTGCTCATGATCATGAATGATGGATGTTGCAGGCTGAGAAGGATGACTCGATGTGGATGGTGCATCCCACTAATCATGATCATGACTGTTGGTCGATGCTGCGGGCTGCTCATATGTGGTGTGAGGTGAATGATGATCAATCCCCTGATTGTGATCATTATATGATTCATCTCTACTCGACTATCGACTTACTATGTCTCAACCATGCCTACGTCGAAGGTCCCTCCTCAACCACATCACTAAGTTGTTAGCTCCTACAACGTGCCACATAAGGGTGAACATGTCATGTGGCATGGCTCTCCACATCTCTACGAGACTAGCATCAGTTCGTATCTCTCTCATAGTGGTGGGCCTAACACCCCCCTCCACAAGTAGTACATAGCATTGGCTGCCCAACTCCATCCTAAATCTAGTGTCAGGCCTATGCCTCGGAACACTAGCTGGTACCTGTGCAACATGAGGACTAGGTCTATCTACATCGGCCAGATCCTCAACATATGCCATCTCATGATCATCATCAGGATCTACACCTAGATCATTTGGTGGTGGTGACATCTCATCGCCATCAAATGACCGAATTTCTACAAAATATATATAAGTAGAAAAAAATAATGAGACAATTTAATTAAACAGTTTAATAAAAACAAGTTAAATAACATGTTAGAATAAATTTAAGGAAAGCACTAATACTACCTCTATCATTCGGTGGCTCATCATATGTGAAGAGGATGTTGGCACACCCTCGCCAATCCAAACCAGCATACAGATAGGGGACTAGAACAAAGGGATCCTCATTAACACTATCTAGCAACTCCAATGCATCATACGATATCCTCGTAGAAAACTCTGACTCGCCCCTCTTGGGCATCATCTGTCCCCACATCTGCATTCGTACATGTAACATCAGCCTACAAGGATGCCAAACAAAAGTAGGCCTCGTCTCTAGCAAACTCTCAAAAAATAAAAATAAAATAGCTCTGAAGCGAAAGGGAATTTCATCCTCCCTTGTGCCTGAGCATGAAATCTATCTAAAGTTGTACAAAACTACTGCAAAAAAATGGCAAACCACCTAGAGCCTGTAATAAATAATCAACGTAAAATAGAAGTTGGCAACTAATGCATTTCTCATAAGTTTTATGGTGCACAATGGTAAAAATGAGTAGTGAGAGGCATTGCACCTCCTCCCCGCCAAATGAAGCAATATGTAACTGCCCCCTAGAGACCTGAATGATTGACATATTAAATATTTTTTTTTTTTTTTAAATCAGATATGTATTTAGGAATATATATATATAGAAAAAACAAAAACAAAAATAGTTGGTGCGCCACAAAAAATATGCATGCACCGGTAACAGTGCGTCATTTTTTGTCGCGCACCAGAGGTGGTGCACCTGGAGTTTTCAACGCACCCCACTCTTGGGATTTTTACAAGTTCAACGGTGCAGTGATATAACAGAAAACATTGTTGATTATGTCACAATGTCAGGAGGGCGGTGCGTTGATCAAACTATGCGCCCTGGGGCATATAGTTTAGGAAGTTCACCGCCCTCCTGATATCACTACATTGTCAACGGTGCGGTCATTTACATGATCACACCATTAACTATGTCCAATTCAAGAGGGTAGTGCGTTGACAAAAATACCTGCCCCAGGGTGGATATTTACATCAATGCACTGCATTCCTACAATTCGACATGGTCAATGGTCCGACCGAATAATCGACCACACCACAATTTTTAAAATTTTAAAAAAGCATGGTGTATCATTCTGGTACCACCCCGGAACAAGTGTGGATACCATTAGCACTGCTCGAGGTGGGGCCTGTAAATTTACAGGCATCACCGTGAACCAGTGTGAGCCCAACAGCTCGAGCACATGGTACACAATTTTTTTTTTTTAGAATAAGGTGAACTTTAGGTTAATTTAGAAATGTAATCAACTAAATTGTTTAATTATGGAAAAACAAGTAAAATACCTGTACATTTGGCCATCAAGGAGGCAGCTTAACTGTAGAATTTGCAAACCTAAATTTTCCCACCGTTTTGCAAAATTCAAAATCAAGATGGTCTGTAATGGACAAAAACAGTGCATGAAATGGGAGCACCGATGACAGGGCACCTCACGCAGGGTAAATTTTCATTGGTGCTTAAAAGCTCTGGAGCACTGAAAAGTGAAAAATGTGGATTTTTGGTTGTAATTTTTTTTTATTTAACCCTGTTCTGGTGCGTGGGTTTTATAGGCACACCGAGCGGTTTCTTACAACTGCACTGAGCTATTTCAGTTTTGGCGCGGGGTTTTAGGATGCAGTGGTGTTGAATATTTTTAGAGCACTGGTGTGCTATGGTAATGAGATGCACTGGGCGGGTTTGTACCAAGCGCACGGTGTCCCCATGTGTCAAGTGTTTGTATGCACTAGTTCTTTCTCTAGTGAAATGCACTCGAAAAAAAAACATCTGCAAAAACCTCCACCCACCAACCTCCTCTAGTAACCTCCACTAAAAACAGATGTTTGGGCTATTTTTATAAGGGATTCCTCAAAAACATCTACTAGACGGTCTTTTCCTTGTAGTGAATTTAGATGTGGTTCCACTTGACATCTCAATAATTATCTTGGGAAGCCCATATTTGTATGACAAGAAAGCGATATTTTATGACCATGATCAAAAATATCATTTTCTCAAGGAACGGGTGGAATATATTGTGAGAGCTCACTAAAAAAAGATAAATATTTCTTTGGTTAATCAGGGTAGATGAAGAGAGTAGTTAATGCAATAAAAAATTTATGCTCCTAATAATAAATAAAAATAATGATATGTAATATGATTCTTTTAAAGGTTGTGATGAAAAATTAAAATTTGAGTTGTTTGGTGTGATAAGTTAGCATGGTGAGATGTTTCAGGAACCAAATGGGTTACCTCCCAAGAAGGGAATTTAGCATGACATATAGTTGCAGCAAGATGTTCCACTTCCAAACAATGGCATGTATCACATGTCAATAATGGAGAGCATGGAAATCAAGAAGAAATTCAAGAATTGTTGAACAAAGGTATTATACGCCCATCTACTTCGCCATGTGGTTCAAAAATTGTTTTTGTGCCAAAGAATGATGGGGCTTGGCGCATGTGCATGGGTTTATGTGCATTGAATAAAATCACAATAAAGAATCGCTATCCATTCCCAAGAATTGATGATTTGCTTGATGAGTTAAGGTATCCAAAGTATTTCACTAAGTTAGAGTTACTAATTGGTTATCACCAAGTTAGAATAGTTAAAGAGGACATTTTGAAAACCACATTTAAAACTAGCCCACGATTGTTTGAATGGCTTGTTATGCCTTTCGCTCATACCAATTCTCCATATACTTTTATGAGAGTTATAAATGATGTATTGAGGCCATTTTTAGACGAATTTGTCATTGTTTACTTATATGACATTGTGATATTAAAAAAATCAAGAGAGGAACATTCCATGTATGTGAACAAAGTACTTGATGTCTTGAAGAAAGAACATTTGTTTTTAAAGATGTCGATGTGTGAGTTTGGAAAGAATTCTTTAGTGTATTTGGGACACATTATTGAAGGAGGTGAGTTGAAGATATAACCGTCTAAGGTTGAAATCATTGTGAATTGGCCCAAGCCTAATATAGTTATGGAGGTAACAAGATTTCTTGGGGCAACACAATATTGGAGGAAATTCTTTGCCAATTTTTCTTCCATTGCAGCTCCATTACATGCATTAACGTGTCAAGAAATTCTTTGATTGGGGAGATATGCAACAAAAAGTATTTGATGCTTTATAACAAAATATCAGTTCAACACTGGTATTGTCTCTTCCATATATTAGACAATCATTTTAGATTCAAACATATGCTATTTATTACGCCATGGGAGTAGTTCTCATGCAGCATGGTAAGCCCATTTCATTTCATTCTAAAAAATTTAATGGAGATGTGACTAACCATCCCACTTATGACTAAGAGTTATATGAATTTGTACAAACTATAAAGAAATGGAAATCCTATTTGATGGGGAAGGAGACCATTATCCATACCAAACATCAACCATTCTAGTACTTACAAACACAATAAAAGTTGTAGAAATCAAGACACTTCAGATGGATGGAATTTCTACAAAAATTCGAGTGATTTATCAGGTATTAAAAAAAAATCTACAATAAGGTACTTGATATGATTTCTATGCATATTATAAATTCATCTATTATACTCCAGAACAATTCTATTATGTATGAAAGTTACATTGAGAAATATGCATATGATAATGACTGTCAAGATGTGTGTGCGAGGTTGAGTCAAGGAAACCAAATTGAAGAGCTATATTACCATGTATATAACAATTTGCTTTATCACTTGGGAAAGTTATATATTCCACAGGGAGAAAGAAACAATATCACAAGGGAGGCGCGCACTTCATTGATTATTGGACATTTTGGTTTAGGAAATATGGTAGCGAATCTCCAAATGTATTGTTATTTTCCACGCATTTTTTATAGTATATCTTGTTGCATTAGAGGATGTTATTTGTGTGAAATAAGAAAGCCTAGAAATAGGAAACTAGGATTGTACACTCCACTTATGATATCTTCATGTCCATGGGAGAGTATCTCAATGGATTTTGTACGAGGTCTTCCATTGTCAAGGAAGGGTCATGATTACTTGTATGCAGTTGTAGATAGTTTCAGCAAAATATGTATTTTGATGCCATGTAAAAATAAAATTACAACTTAACAAATAACTCATGTTTTCTT
The DNA here is from genome assembly GCA_034641835.2 of Pinus albicaulis. Taxonomy (NCBI): domain Eukaryota; kingdom Viridiplantae; phylum Streptophyta; class Pinopsida; order Pinales; family Pinaceae; genus Pinus; species Pinus albicaulis. The sequence goes on along the minus strand of CM076572.1, from coordinate 124,798,851 downwards.
TCAAAATGTTGGGGTTCATCTTGGTATTCATACTTCTATTGTAAGTGATTGAGTTTCTCGATTTCTTGGGAAGTTTTGGTCAAATTTGTGGGACATGATGGACACTAAGTTGATGAAGAGTACAACCTTTCATTCATAAACAATTGGTCAGATTGAGGTGGTTAAGAGGAAAATCAATCATCTTCTTACAAGATATTGCAGTAAACATCCCAAGTTATGGGATGAAAAATTGCATTACATTTAGCATGCATACAATAGGGAAAAGCTTCTTCCACAAACACATCTCCATTTAAGGCATGCCTTGGTTTCTTGCCAACATCACCATTGAACTTCATATTTTTAAAATATGTTTCAATTGATGTTTATAGTGACATAGATAAAGCAAATAATTTCATTGAGAAAATTCAGTTGGTACATCACATAGTGCAAGAACAACTTCAAAAGAGTCAAAGAAGCTACAAGGCAAGGCGTGATAAACATTGTTTCGCTCATAAATTCCAAGTTGGTGACACAGTTTGGTTATATATTAGAAAATAAATTCTTCAAGGGGAAGGTAAAAAGCTTACGCCAATCCATTATGGTCCTTTTAAAATTTTTGAAAAGATTTTTAACAATGAATTAACCTAGATTTACCTCCATATATGCAAATATACTGTGTTTTTAATGTTTAAAATTTGAGATTGTTTAAGCCTCCATTGACTGATGATCAAGGATATCATGTTCAGCTGCCATAAATAGATGATTTCTCACTAGAATATCTTGATGAACTTCAACAATATCTCATACTTGACATAACAACTGGAACTTCAAGGAGAGGGAATGTCGAATACCTTTGAGCGGGACTCAAGGGAAAAAGTCATTCTAAGGAAAAATGGATGGAAATGAGAAGGTGAGGGAATTGTACCCTCAACTACTGAACAATTGATAGTATTTTTTGGTGTCCAAAAGGCTTATAACGGGGAGGAATGATCAACTGCTAGTGTTAATTTAAAAAATGAAAGTGCCCAGAATCATTTGGAACCTGAATGAGTGCGAAGTGTTCATCACTAGGAATATGGTGCAATTTATTCCATCAAAAAATGACTCTATATGTGAAAGTTATAGCCTGTTGTTCGTTTTCCTAAATAGCTAAAAATTCTGCAGAAATGACAGAATGGTGACATGGCAGCCTAGTCAACAAAAAAATAATATTCTGGGAATATTCCTTCTATTTTCCTAATGACAGTATGAAAAGTGTCACTTCATGGTTGGTTTTTGGATGGGTGACTTCTTGCAATTTCATTAGTTTGGAATGAACCAATGGGATGAGGACATGTGGCTAGCCCAGAGGCTACCACATGCTCCCTCCCAAAGGTCGAATTCAAACTATGTCAAAGGTTGAATTTTAAACTAAGTCCAAGGATTAATTACATATATATATGGTGTGGCAAAAATTATTGTTCAAGTACGAGCCAAGTTCGGGGTTGACCTTGTGACCTCCCCCACACAAACCAAAATTTATACCACTATGTCACACTAGCAATTCTTAACATAGTATGTCGGCGGTTTGTATTTATGTTAATATAGTTTAAGTAGTGGGTGGAGGAGGGGGTCAGCCCCCTCACAATTTGACCATTGGCCCTGAACTATGGAAGAGACTGAACCAAATGGTGGGGTTCAAATTTTTTATGTGGTTTAATTAACATAACCCATGTTTTAGCGCTAATTTCAAGAAAATGAATTTAGAGCATTTAAACCACCACTTATCACAAAGTTAAACTATGCTTATCCAATAATTAATTAGAGATATGTTGTTCGAGAAGATGGTGGAGTCTTCCATTTGCAGCAGAACTCCAAACTTGGCAGGATTAACTGAAGTTCTCTCTTGTTTTGAAGGAGATTTTGTAGGCAAAATTGATGCAGCGATAACTTTTGCAAAATTCAACCATTTTTTATTAGAAAGAGTCTATCCTAAAATATTTGAATGTTCTAATCGTGTTGGAGCATGTTTCAAGACTAGTAAATGACTGCAGTCATTGATTTTTCCATTTTAAGCTAATACAGAGGCCCAAGCCATGGAAGCTAGACCAAGGAGATGTATCCCAAGAGGCGTGAACTCCATCAAAATATTGTGTTAATGAATAATTTTATGTTTTGTTGTACATTTTATTTTTGTCTTTTAGTACTTTTTTTTAATGTTAAAATGCTCATGAGTTTAGCATAAAAATTGATACCATTATCTATTTCACACTCACAAACACCATAAGGAAACCTATGCTCATGAATCAAATGATCAGAAATTGTTTATAATTATGAAAATGAAATTTTCATAGCGAAATGAACATTCATATTCATATCAGTTTCTAAAGCTTCAGTTGCCTAGACTAGTAAATTTCCACATGGGTTCATTTCCTGATGTCTTTCTTCGCATGAACACTCAAGAATTTAATCTAGGATGTGTCACGAAAAACAATTTAGTAAAATGTTTGAAATTTATTATAAAATAATGTAAGGAAGCCTATATACATTAACCACAATTTTACATATAAGAGTTGTATTCTGCAGCCTGCAGTAAGGGGGATCCATCAACTTAGTACGTTGGTGTACTGAATACGGACACTAGAATAAACTCATCTAACCATGCATGATGCATACCATCACTTTGGGAAATTTTCCTACATATAAATTTATCAAATATTGGTAGTTGGAATTCCATATAAGTAACCTTGAGTTTTGCAAGTGAAACCTAGGTGCATAGGAGACTTGAGGTGGAGACATCCAATGTTGTATAAAACTTCCTTACAGTTGTTAGAATCTTATGATACGAGAAATAAGAGTTCCAAATTATCCAAAAAATTTATCAAATATTCATTGATCTGGGTTAATTGAGAATTGGTCAAAACCCCTCGTGGAAATGTTTCATCATACATGGACCATGGATCATAGTAGAATTCTGATCATCTCGAAAAAAATTTCTCGATTATTATCAGACTATGATGAGAAAGAGAGTTTTTGCTACAAAGGTATCCCAATTTTAATCATTTGTGATTTGAGTTCAAGAAAAAGGTATGCATGACATATATTGAAACTTAAGATATGCAACCTCAAGTTTCTTAACCAAGGTGAATATGGGACCTCATTTTGTTAGGTTTGGGCTAGTGGTAAAATCATGGTAAGATTTAGTGGAAAAACAAGTTCAATATATTTGGTCATTGTTCATATGTTATTTCCCTAATTTATATCTACTACATCCTCAAGCTATTATAATCCATTGTGTGGTGCTTTATTTGGTTGAGGTGTTTTTTATTTCATCTCTTCATCTACTTGAGTGATTGTTATAGGTCGTGTTATAGCAAGGCTAGCTACTTCTTGTGCCCTTCAAAAATACTCTTTAAGGTAGGAACACACTCCTAATATATCAACATTTAACCCCTCTTACAATGGAGCATTTGTTATATTTGTTTTACTATATAGTCTCTTGATGTTTCTTTATGCATAAATGGTTGGATTTAATAGAGTTATGGAAGTGCTATGGAACATAGTTGTTACTATATTACTATAGGAAGAAAGCCTATGCTAATGCTTCCTATTTTAATGTAAAGTTCATATTATTAGGGTGCTCTGCTAAATGCTTACTATTTTAATGTCCAGGTCACACTATTAGAGTCAAGCAATAGGATAGTTGGACGTGTTTGTACATATTACTCCTTTGGATTCCCAGTTGCCTCATGGTTAGCCATGTGATATGGAGCCTAAAATCATTCTTATGCTTCTATGTAATCATCCTTAATGAGTAACTAGATTTCTGAAATATTTTCTTTTTTGTTTGAAGGGAACTGAAACTTATATTACTGGTGGAAATGAGTTGTCTTCCCTATGTAGAGTACATAAAAAACTATCATTACATCTACATAACATTTTCCCTCCGCACCCAAACAAGTATATATTATCATCGATGGTATGATTTTATGCAGGATACATGGTGTTTGTCAAGAAAATCATCTTGCACCTTTGATTGGAAGATTAAGTCTCCCATTGTATCATACTAGTGGAGATAATTCAGTTTTATTTTATCATGATCTAGAGAGGTATTCTCCAAGAATTTGGGTAATTCTATCAAGCGCCTCTTATCCTTTCAAAACCTTGTGTTAAGAACAAAGAAGCCAAAAGTACAAGCCCTAGTTAACCTATATTGTAGAATTAATAGTGATAAGTTCTAAGCTATATATTCGCATGGAAATATATCCCAAAGAGAATGTAAAGGTCGAAGGGTATATAAAATGGTAATTATATCATGTTCCTCGACATTCTTAAAGAAAAAATAGAATTGTTAGCTAAGACAAGACTAGCCATTGTTATTTTCATTTCAATAAATGCATTTAAATTTTTGAATTTCTCTGCCAAAAATAGAGTACACTACGCACATAAGTCTTGAATTTTGAAACAATGAGACCATTTAGAAAATGGTGGAAAACTTACCTTAAGGTAAAATGCAAGGCCAAGAAAGAAAAGGAAAATACCCATCACTCGAAATGAAACCTGTCAAATGAAATTATATTGAATCTATATATTTGATGTGTCGTGTTAGAATCTATTCAGTGTGTACCTTCTAGTGTTTTAGATCTCAAGTTTCAACCCTTTGGGTGGTCAGCCACTTATTGTAGTTCCTACTGCACGTGGAAAAGACAACAATGCAAAAGAGAACCCAAAATTTGGTCCGTAAAGTATACAATGAAGTGAGTCTCAACCAGAGATGATTATTTTATGATATTATTTAACGCAACTGTGCCTTTGAAAATCTTAATGAGTATGCCTTGCTCATGTATGTTATAGGTGAGATTGCCTCACAGAATATGATATGGATCTAGGTGTTGGAGAAATTAGAACATTGTAGATGGCATGTGTATGCAGCTAGCAACTTGAGTATGCATCTTACATTGCAACCTAGAAACCTATAAGCTTAACTTTATCAATTTATAAGATTTATAACCATCTACTAAGGTTTGAAACGTAAGATTTGAGCTTTATCATTGTCACAAAAATTATAATTTATCAGTATTCCCTACATGGGCTATATATTGGATGTCACTATAAACTATTAGAAGGCTGGAAGAACAAGTTTTTCATTCACAGTTTTGTCTATACCAGTTTCGGAAAGTTTTGGAAAGTTCCAAGTATTTGCGTGATAGAGTGTTATTAGGGTTGTCACATGGCAATTTGTCAATGATACCTACAAAGGCTATTAAGGGGATTTCCATGTCAAACCCACTAGAATACCATGCAAATGTGTTCAAAAAAACTTTGTAATATTTAATGCAGATTAACTGTTTTCAAAGCACTGATATGGCATTACAAGATATGCCACATTAGCATATGAACAACTATTACTAATGTTAGTGCTGGTAATGAGAGTTACATAAGATGGTTTCACATCAATTTGTGGACTTGTGCCCCAAAGCCCTCCAGGTTAAGTTTCTAATGAGGAAGCATTGTTTTCTTGTAATAAATCAGGTTTACAATCCTCACCATCTGAAATTCTTATATTTTCGTATGTTAATTTTATGCCAATTGTAATTATTTAGTTCCAGCTTACGTTGGGGAAAATATTTAATGCTTTTGCTATGCATTTAGATGGTAATTAATGTGCCACCAGATTGTAGGATGTCTCTCAATAAGAGAACAAATAGGTTTGCCACCTACTTGATCATTTCTTGTTTAATTCATCTCTGACATTGGATTAGAAATAGGAAATGCCATTGTCATTTCCTTTTGCAAAATTCATAGCTGACTGGTTGGATTATGAAGCTTGTTCGTGTTCATTAAAGACCAATAATCAATGAAATCTCTTAGGAAATCAGACAATATGCTCCAATCTTATTAGGAAGCTTGGAATTACACGATTATATGACTATGAATTTCCTCGGGAGCCTTTCTTCAATCTGATATTCATTATGCGTGTCAAGATCTCCTCTTCGTGACTTGTACGCACTCTTGGTTAATAATATCTATGCTCTGGTAACCATGGTTGTTGTTCTATGCTATCTATGTTTTAAAATCCATCCTTCATTGGTATACCATAACAATGCATCAAAATGAGTGGGCCCATAGCTTTTGAAAAAACTGAAACAGAGGAGGGAGGACCATTGATAGACTATATCAATGCTTCAAAACAAATGAGCTTGCTATTTTTGAAAACAATTGAAATAAAAGGAGCATGATGGCAGTGATATTAAAGTGTGCATATACTAAACGTACTTCACTTATATCAATATTTGAGTTGAGACTTGAAAGGTTGTCTGGTTGGCATCCTTTGGATGACCTACGCACATAAATAGTAACAAAATTTAAAAGAGTAGTTTCCTCTCACCAAAACATGTAATGATTTGGATAAGTAGTCGGTCATAAAAGGAATAACTCATAAATCCTTTCAACTAGGCCTTTTAAAATGAGCATATAAAATCATCAAAATTTAATAGGCATTAATGAGATAGAGAACATTCTACTGAATTTTTTAACTCACCGGATTATAATATTCTATTGTAGATCTCAGGATGAAAGCAATCACATATCATTCTCAATAGATGTTTCTATCAGCTTTTTGTTCGAAAGGTAAATTGATGATGGATGAAAGGAGTGAGTGGGGTCTAAGACTCAACTATATTAGCTTTTAATTTCTTTCAAATACCTTTCCGGTGGTCATTCTGGTTCTATCTGGTACTGGCACTGGCAGATCAGAGTGTTTTTTTTGTTAGTGGTGTGTGTGAAAAGGGTATAAGGTTGGTGTTTGAGGTTTTGAGGCCTTCTTCTACAAGTTATAGAAGATTGGGCACAATATAGATCTGTGAGATAATTTATATTACTACAAAAATAAATATTTTGCGGTATATGAAGAGCTGAATTTTTGCATCTAGAATTCATGGATTGAGCTGAGCGGGCTGCAATATTGTCTAGTATTCTCATAAGGCGAGGGAAAAAGAAAGAGCCATTATCTAGTGAAGGATTTTGGCATCTATTATCTCCAGGTACAACAGGAAGTCCCTGCTTTGATTTACGTAAGCCTCTCAGCAAGTCAATTAGCGTAGTTTATGGAGATGCAAATCAGTGCAAAAATTTCAGTCAATCTAATAAAATAGAAGCATAAGAAGCCTATATAGGTATCGTAGAGAATAATGGCATGAGAAGGCTTGGGAAAGGAAAATAAATCAAGCTCTATCACACGAAATGTCTTTCCTTTATAATTTTTTCAGTGATTTCTATCCCTCTAAGACAACTTCTGACTCAGCCAGCAAAGAGGCCAAAGTTAATTCTCCTTATTCAACTTCTGACTCAGCCAGCAAAGAGGCCAAAGTTAATTCTCCTTATTCAACTTTGAGACATACTTCTCGTACTCCTTGATTTAGGAAGCTTATAAACTTGGACTCGGATTAGCTGAATGGGTGTCTAGATCTAGGATTCAGTTTCAATTATGAAGAAATGTATGAGCTCTTAATACCTTCTGAGCCTTGGAGTTTGGTACCTTGTTAGCCTTGGAGTTATGTTACGAAATTGGCCAACATGACCACCATAAAAAATCGTCTCTTGTGTCCACTCCTGATAACATGGATTCTCAAAACAATGAGGGCTATGAAAAATCTCCTATTTCCAATTAGAAAATCTCCAGACCAGGAGACCATCCCGAACAAGTGAAGGAATGATTGAAAGTTTGGGCTCAAGTTGTGGCATGTACTGTTCATCTCCGCAGTTGATACTCAAAAAAATGAAAGCAAAATATCTATCTGAGGCTTCATTTGTAAGAGCTCATGTCATATTTTGTTGGAGGGTGATGAAGTCTCACGAGTTCTATTTCATTGATATATCTATGTTGATGCTTGAAAACTATATGAACTTTACATTTGCAACAATTTATTCTTCTTCCTCTACGGGGAATCCTCCGTTACTCCCACCCTTTGTGACGATGTCAATAGACTTGTAAATGTGTTTCTATAATTTTTGGGGACAAAAAAAATAACACTTTAAATAAATCAAATATTTAGTGATATGATGCTTATTCCCAAAAAAGTTAATTGGTTTGAATTTTGCACATTCTTCCAACTCAAGAATAACGATAGAATGATTATTTTTTATGTTGTTTAAAAAAGGGCTACAATTCATATTTCAGTTAATTCTTCTTTGGACGTATGCATATGACTTTCATGGACAAACCCCTCAATACCTGTCTAATTCTAATGAGTTGAAGATGTTCAATTTTTTTTGGGGATAGTTGATTTGAAATTTCCTTTTATCCATTTCATCTTGGAAACCCTCTTGAAGCTTCATCATCACTTCCAATATCTCTGTTATATCCTCTAACTTTCCAACCTTATTACATAATTATTTAAAGGGTGTTAGCTCAATTGTCGATTCCACTGTGCTTTAATATGAATTAATCAATGATATTGTTGTTTATTTTTAATAAATGCATTTTATACTGATTTATATTAATGGTGCGATATTTTTTTGGATTCATTTTTTTATAGTCTTTAAAGAGACAAAAGACAAATACAGTATGTCTTTAATCCAAATTGTTGTTTGTGGAGAGACAAAAATGAAGTTTTTCCCTAAAAGACAATAATACTTGTGTTATATATTGTCTTTATAAAAACAATTTTTTGAAGACATTAAATTGAGACACCAGCTTAAAAGACAACCTTTAAGACAATAAACAATTTTTTTTATCTCAACTTGAAACGATTTACCCAAAAATTATCTCAAATATTATCTGCAAACCCACCCCCTTCGTATTGTAATGGGCCTACTGAAAGTAAAATAACAACCATCAATTATTTCAGCAGCTTAAAAGTTGATTCAACGGCTCCCTTCGGTGTGGAGAGTAAATTGAGAAATGGCTAAATGGTTACATGACGTAGATTTCAAGAGAAGAAGAATTTGTGATATATGTAGCAGTTGCAAAACCAAGGATGGTGACTGGTTTCCTTAATGTCATTTTATTCGAATAAATTTTGTTCAGTTTCCTCTGGTCTTTGAGGGATATCAAAATTTATATTTAACGTTGTAAAACAAAATTAGAGAAAGTCTGTATCATTCTAAAAATAAATAAAAACACACCATGCCGTTTACCTCGTGATTATGATCTTGAACATAGTTAAGTTAAGCAACATGCAAGATAACAGGTTCCGGCTGGATGGTACAAGGCCGTTCAACGTTTGCTAAATTGTTGAGGAATAAAAATAAAATTGCTCTTAAAAATAAAGATAATATTGAAAATATTATATATTTAAATTTATGGAGAAATGGTGTTCCAATAAAAAGTTAGAAATTGAAAAAAAAAAAACATTAAGAAAAGGTAATCAAGGTTTATTTTAAAAAATCAAATAAAATCAAATATGTAAATAAGAAAATCAACATTCTGAATATATTTTTAGAAATTTCATATCAAAAATAATTGTTGGAAAATTTCAAAAATATTATGGTAGGATAGAATTTGTATATTTATAACCGTGATAAAATTAAAGATAAAAAACACTTTCAATATAGATAGATTAAATCATTATTTTTACATTGGTGATTTAAATATTAGTGCTGATGTAATCTTCAATCACTTGAACTTATATGTGGTAAGTGTTGATGTACACAGCGTCGTTGACGTAGACAGGTGTAACTCCTCTTACAAACGACGTCCTTCCGAATTAGCATGTCACATGCTCGTTCTCAAAATTAAAATAGGATCCTCTCTCGTGGTATCTCCTGATGCAATAGCACGAAAGATGTAAGAAAATTGATTTTAGCGCCGATGACCTTATATATTCTCATAGCTGAGCGTGGTATTCTCTTCAATTTTAGATTATTTGGTTTTAACTTTTTTTACTCATTTTTTTAATATCAAGATGTTTTAATAAGGTAATTGGATTAATTGAGCTAATTTTTTGAGTTTATTATTTAGTTTTATTGATTTTATATAATTATAATATGATAAATAGTTAAATGTGTTAATAATAAGAACTGAACTAATTAAGTTAACAAATAGACCAGTGGTTTAATAATAAGAATTGAATATATTAGGTTAACTATTTAAGCTCGTCACTACTTTAATGATATTAATTATATATAATTATAATTTTATAAAACTTATTTAAATTTTATATAAATTTTTTAATAAATTTAACGGGAATTTTTTTTAAATACTTTCAACGTAAATTAATATTTATTTTTAAATAGTAATATATAATTAAATTATTTAAAAACTGACTCTATATATGAGATTTTAAAACCTTTTACTAAACTTTCCTAATAAAAATAATGACTTAAGAATTATATATATTTAATAACTTAAAATTACAAAATATTTAATTTTTTATATGAAAATTTGTTCATCACCTCCTAATAAACTAATATGATTCAATAAACCAATTGTGATTGTTAAAATGTAAGTATTATTGTCATCATGTACTTGAGCTTAAATTGTTGGTCATGAGGTGATTTGTCCGCCAAATATAACTTGAAAATTTCAAATCCGTCAACATATTTTGTGTAAATCACTAAAAATCACAATAAAATTACATAAATCTTTAGTAAATCACTAGAACTTACAATAAAATTACAAGAATCATCCAGAGTGTTTCAGATTTGAAATTCCAATCTTAGTCCTAACACCTTACTCTTAGAGTCTCTCTCCACAATTGCATTTCAAGAAGATGCTATTAATACTCTATATATGTGATTCGAATGGGCATTGTATATGTTTGATTTAAATTAGTTTAGAAAACTCATTATTATTAAATCTCCTAGGGATTTTAATCGTCAGCCTCAGCCAGGCAACACCTAACCCCATGGGTGTTAAAAAGATTTCATTTGGTAACTTCCCAACCAACAAAATATTTAATAACGGAGACTCAACTGATTCAACTGACCTTTAAAACTATTTAGAAAACTCATTATATTAATTATTTAAAAAATAATAATTTTATAAAATCTATAAATCATAAATTAATTAATTTAAATAAAATTTAATTGTTATTGATTTTTTAATTCAATTTTCATAAAAACAAAAACAAAAAAAAATTCTAAAACTAATTATAATTTTTCTTTTGCCTCTTTTCCCTCTCATTTAAAACTCCAATCCTCGTGACAAACTCCAGCTGTACTCCAATCCTTCTAACAAAGTGTGTCGGTTAAAGAAATCATTCACAATCTTTAAAATCCATGAAACAACACTCATTTAAAACTCCAATCCTCGTGACAAACTCCAGCTGTACTCCAATCCTTCTAACAAAGTGTGTCGGTTAAAGAAATCATTCACAATCTTTAAAATCCATGAAACAACACTTTAAGGTTTGAATTTAAACAAAAATATAATAATTTTCTCATAAATATAATACTCATTTAATCACCTCTTGTTTCCTTCGCTCTATTCATCTCAGACACTATAACTCCCTTTACTCTGATTTACATATTAGGACAATTTCAAATATCTTTTTAAAGCCATATTAAATAACTTTTCATTTACAAAATTAGCAATACTTTATCGTGTGCGGATAACCATCATTGTTGGGATTCTGAAATCTCTATATTATGTCAAGTTACATAAATTTGGTCACTTTAAATATGCCTAAGTTAAGTTTTTAATATTTAAATTTTATAAATACAATTATTTTTTTCAAAATATTGACATTGAAATTGGTGATTAAAATATTAGAAAATTATTTTGATTTAAATAATTATTTAAATTTATATTGGAAATAAATAATTTTTTTAAAGGTATATTGTATTATATTAAATAAAAATTTATACATATATATGAATAATGACATTAATATAATCATTATAATAATTTGATCCTAATTAAACTTTTTATTTAGTATAATCATAATAATTTAATAATATTTTATTTTTTCAATATTAAAATATGAATATAATATTTTTAAAAAGTTAAATAAATAATACATCAAACAAAATTTACTAAATTTTTTAGATAAACTATGCAGATGTTTTTATTATTATTTGATATTTGTGGACACACTCTATCTATTAGAATAAAAAAATATAGATGAGTGGTAAAATGTTTACTTTAAAAAAATATCACATAATTTATATATGAAAATCCTTACTTTTCAAACAAATTTTACAATTTTTTTTAAATTATAATAAATTAATATATTTATTTATTTACCTTTAAACTTTATAGTAAAATATCATGCCAATTATAATTGAGATAGGAAACGAAATCCAAAAAGCTAATGGTATCCCAAGAATAAAGTTGAATAATATGGAATTTAAATAACTACTATTCTAATGTTATTTAATGATATTTTATGATTAGTTGAATTAGTATTTTGGATGCTGAATGTTCTTTAATTAAAAATTGATAAATAGTTTTATATAATTTATTTCATTAGTTTTAATTTATTTTTCAGTTCTAAGACATTCAAACTATTAAAAAATTATAAGAAATTATTTAGTTACCATTATCTTTTATTTCTCATTAAATAGTCATAAATAAATTATTTATTTAACATAATTAATCTAAAAAAATAATAAATAAAGCAAAATTAAAATAAATAATTAATTAAAATGAAACGTAAAATTTAATTAATTAAACCATATGCAAGGAGGTTATGAGCGAGGTATAAAATACGGTGAATCACACAATTTGCATTATCTGTCGATGCTCGTTGCCATAAATGAATGGGGTAGATTCCACTTGGCGCCAGAATAGTTTAGTTTTGAAGCCAGAAAGTTATTTCCTCCGACCATATGCTAAGAGGTCATAAGTAACGAGGCACGGTTTTTCTTTTTAGCAGAACTTAATGATTGCCTCTCCACGAGATGCAATAATGTTCAATCGTTTTTAACGTAAGAATGGATTCAATGTTCAGTCGTTTTCAACGTAAGAATGGATTCAGTGGTTGGATAACATCACATAACGTTTACAAAGTCAACAAAATGTGGACAGAAAAGAATGCAATAAGTCGCCATAAGAGAGAATACACAAAATATAATGAAACACGTACATAAGGTTTACAAAGTCAACAAAATCTGGACAGAAAAGAATCCAATAACTCGCCCCTTTAGGCCGTGCCATAAGAGGGAATACACAAAATATAATGAAACACGTAATTTGATTTTGTACGTCCAGAATATTAAATGTGCAAATATGCTATTAGAGGGAGCCCGGAAGGATCGTGCCATTTCGAAGGATTTAGCTGTGGACACCTTCTTAGCCTTCTATATGTCCGTTGTTTGTAGTGTCGAATTGGGGCAGCCAAGATTAAGGCCATATTATAGTAAGCTAAGGATAAGCGTGGATATGAGGGTGATAACAGAATTCAATGAGATAAGGAATGCACACCGCCGTCGCTATAATTCTTTGTGGCTAGGAGTACATCGTGTCGTAAATAACAAACAGTCATGAATTAATTTATTTTTAACATTATTGTATTTATTTTTGGGAACCAAACCAGTTGGGTGTAGCTTGTATTTTTTTTTATGGCTATTCGTGGGCATTTGAATATTTTTGTTTCATTGTAATGACTGAAATTATCATGAAAATATCATCATTCTAAAATGAAATTACGTTATTATTATTATTTTTTTTTTATTTCCAATAATTAAATTTATAAAAAGTTTCAAAATTTAGTGAGAATATTTTATTATTATTATAGAAATTTAATTTTAATATAAAAATTAAATAATTTATGTAAAATTTATATTATATTATTACATAATAAATTAGCACAATCATATTTATTTAAATAAATATAATTGATATATACAAAATAAATATATATCAATAAATGACATTCACAACATAAAAATAAATATTATTTATTATTATTATTAATATTATTATTATTTGTATATTTTTCTTATATTATTATTATTATTATTATTATTTAATTGAAAATTAGAAATATATTCATTATTATTCATTTCATAAATAAATAAATAGTCATTAATTAATATAATAACCATTATTTTTATTACAAATTTCTTTATTATTATTATTATTATATAAAATAATTTTAATAATAACTTTACAATGTTTTTTTCACAATTTATTTATATATTTATCATTATTATTCATACACATACTTCTAAAAATATAAAAACTTTTCAAAATAAAAAGTAATTCCTGAGAACTTCTAAAAAATTCAACATAAAAATAAATAAATAAAAACAAAAAGATTTACAACATAAAAAAGAAAAAAATAATAAACAAAAAAAAATTGCAACATATAAAAAAAAAAAAATTAACAAAAATCAATGTAAGTGGGAGGTGGGAGGTCAGACATTGAAGGTCAGAATTTTCTATTTCATAAAACACCACTGACGTTACCAAAATTCCAACTCATGTATTAACAAGGGTCGAGCTACATACCACAAGAGAATGAAAGAGCAACATTCTGCCCCGACCTCCCAACTCCAAACTTCCTTGTTTTCCTCACCTCCCAACTCCTCAATTCCCTTTTAGCTCGACAACTCTCCACATCGAGGTCGCGCTATCCACTGCAATATAGACTATATGAAGATTTTCTTGGCTTCTAACCACTCAACTGGCCACCTGTTTCTGAGGTCAAAGATCGAGGCTTTCTATTTTGTAATCTGCCTCCTCCCACATTTACCCACTTTCACCGGTTTACCCAAGGTAAACATGAGATGAGGATCACTATGAGAAGGCTCAATGTCCTATATGACCTTAAGGAAATGGATTAGATGACTTAAGACTTTACAAACCTCCCTTGGGTGCTACAAGACCTCTAGGAGCTACCTAACCCCTCTAGATGTTGAACGACTAAGTTAACTCTCTTTTCACTGATCTAAATCCTTAGTTACTCCCTTGCTAAGGCCTCCATGTGATTGTAGCCCTCTAGTCGCACTCATAGTCATGCTTCCTGGCAAATGTGGACTTTTCTAGTCAGTTCTATGCATCTAACCCTGAATTCGAAGCCACTTTTTCAGGGCTTGAACTCAGGTCCCTACCGAGAACTCAATGAGACTTCGAGAGATGATAAATAGCATAGGAACAAAGCTTCCAAACCAAAACTTGAACTAGGACTTGACCAGGCCCTTCCCAACTAGGATTGGAATTTTTCCAAACACATGATGAACATGCAACCTACAAGTCATGGATGTATATTTGAACATATGAATTTGAAACTTATAGGATTTTTAACAAGGTAGACTAATTCCCTTTCTCAATACATGTCAAAACACCAATTATTTCATGAATTCATTATTCATTCATTTACTAATAAAAACACGATGAAAGCTATGACTAAGATTTGTGATAAAACCATTCTTACAACCAACATATAACTAGATAATTAACAATGATAGAAGAACCATTAATGCCACGTAATAAAAATTATAATTACTCATCAATGACAAGATAAACTTAACTCCTATTAACTTGAAAATGTGTTGTTTAAAAAAAATGGCTCTTTGAGCCTACAACAGTACAAGAAATGTAAAAACATGGATGTTATTTTCCCACATGGTGCTCATGATAGCAGGTGACTTCTCAAATCACTCGCAATAGTAGATAACGCAGTCTGCCTAGAACCCCGACCATAAGCCTCTGAAAGTGAAGAGGAATTTCATCAAAGGTAGCATACTCTGGGATGCCTCTTAGAAGGCCTACCAAGTTTTTCTCTAACTCGACTAGTGTGTCTGCTCCCTCATCGTAAGGGACATCCTCCACTAGGAGGGCTACCCTTGTCACGATTTTCGACATACTGCATGGCCTCTAAGGACCCGTATCTGTAAAAACATCATACAAAAGGTAAAAAATGTAAAAAAAAATAAAAAAAATTACCTGCATCAGTCCGCTGTGTGCCTGGCGGAATGGGTAGATCTACGTCTCCCCTGAAGTCTATGCATGCATATGCAAAGTCCTCAATAACGATGAGTTGACAATGCAACCTAATGAAAAACGATGTAGGGAAATTCATCTGTTGTCCCCCACCCTATTGGGTCATGATATCACACCACCTCATCAGTCCGAGGCCCCTTGAGGCTGGATCATGGATATATAACTACTGATACTGAAACAATGGTACTCTCTCCAAGAAAAAGGCCACCAAAATCGACCCGTACACAAATTTTTTCAGCCTCCATGTCTTGCAATTTCTTAATTGGCTCTTCATGTTGGCCAATAAACCCTCACACCAGTTAAACATCTTTGGGGTGAGAAAGTCCACCGCATATTGTAATTGGGATTTATTTGCCTCATGAAATGGAGCATTGTGAGGAAGGGATGCACTATGATAGAGGATATCTCTATATTCTCACTCTTAGTATTTCTAGCCTTAGGACAATATCTCTGGATGAGCACACTGGTACTCTCATCCCCTGCGCGAGCTTCAAAGATTTGGATTCTCTCCCCTCTCCTGGACAAGCCTATAATGAAATAGATTTCCATGACATCTAATTCTTGTTCCTGGTCCCTGATGATGAATATATGTTGATCCACATCCCAAAGTTAAATCACATACTGGAGCAGCTCCAGCTGATCTCTCAGCCCTGAAGTCTGAAATAATTTCAGTAATCCACAATTGTGAAATGCATTTATGAAGTTTTTTTTCTTGAAGTGCTTGGTGGTATTCCAGATCATGGCCTCATTCTTTCCATTCGATGACCATCTCTCCTAAAAACACCTATAAAACATGTTCAAATGAAATTTTAGGAGATTTCAACGAAGTAGTTTTTGAAATCATCCATGGAAATGAGTGGATTTCCTGTTTCAAAATATTCCCAGCTGCTAGCACAACTGTCCAAATTATTTTGGCATTGGCATCACGCTGCCCTAATGGGCTAAACATGACCAACACGAGTTCGATATCTCGAACCCGTGCTGACCATCGGTGATTTGCAGGTATGAAATCCTCCTCTCATATCTCTATTTCTAAAACCAAATGCTAAAATAATGTATTTAAAAATGAAGAGGAGGCTTTGGGCTCTTACCTGGCGCTAACAGATCGCTGAATGGTGTCCTGGATTTTCCATAGCACTAATTTGAAGTTGAGAGGGAAAATGGGTAAAATGCACTTCTCCAAATAGAAAGGTGAAAATGAATTTACTTTTTGGCCTATTTATAGATTTTTTCAATATTTTTGTCGTTATTTTATTATTTTTCCTTCATATCAGTGATGTTTGTTGTTTTTGTGTAGTGATGGGATATTTTCATTGTTGGTGATTATTTATAATGCAAAGGGGTTTTATTTCATATCTTTTTGGGGCCTGGTAAACATTTACAAAAATGGAACTCCCCTGAAGTCAACTTCTGGCTCTTTTCTGACTCTCAAAAAATTAAAAGGTTGCCAAGTACTTGTCATTTCAAACCCATTAAAGTGAATGAATTGACATGGCCTTAGTATATTTTTACCCCTTTTTCAGGTTGAGATTTAATATTTATGAAAAAGGAATACCTTGATTGAACATGGTCAAGAGGTTCTCTCGAGTATTGTTTTCTACCTTTTCGGATTCAAGAGACGATTTAGGAAAAGGGACATGACAAATTTTCCATTTTGTTTATTTTCAAACTCCTTAAACATGAACAATCACCGAGTTACCCTTTCGTTGGACTCGTTAAATATTAAACGACGAAAGATTTGTCACCATGACGAGAGCGAGTCCCTCCTTCATAGGGCTCGTTAAACTTAATACGATGGATTCATTTGAAGAACGAACTTACACACTCAGAATATTTTATCCTCCTCATGTTGGCTATAAAAAAACAAAGAGGTACTTGTTAGAAATAACGGGGGAAAATTGAAAGTGAACATCCTCTGTGTATTTTAGGGCAGCTTGTTGTTTTTTAACATGACACTCATCTGCAGTTCCTGTCAGGTAAGGGACATCTTACATTCATCACTTTTCCTCCGCGGTTTTGGGAAATCCATTTGCCTCCCATTTGATCATCATTTTTTTCATCATGACCTCTGATCCCATTTTGAGTCAAATGTTGCCACACTCTGGAGTCATGTCACCAACATGTTCAAGCTTTTTTATAAACATATTTTGCTTATCTGAACTTCTTTGTTATAATCCCAAATCACTCCTATCATCTTGAAATATCTGTTGTTTCATGTCGATGATGCGGGAATCATTACGAACCTTGTTCAATGAATCACTTCTTGTCCACTTCAACTCATTATCCGGGAAGGTGGTCTAGAAACCTCTTTCCAGTACATTGGAGCTTGCATGCCTCAATGGAAATTTCTTCATGTTTGATGATAGGTTCACATCATTGGCCTTTGATCAAATTATTTTGAAAGTGTTCGACTTCAACACATTCATTCGCACTTGTAGATTTTGTTTTTGTACCTTGAGGTCCATCATCATTATTAGTGTTCTCTCTCATGCTTGTTAACAGTTTTCATCATTGACCTAGAATCGGGGGGTTTCTATCATGTTCGACACCAACACATTTTTTCAAATGGCTAGATTCATACATTGGGTTGATTGAGATCACGGTGAATACCCTGGGTCACATCTGATTTTTATCCAAGCTACACGGATTTTTTGAGCATTCATGATTTTATACATGATCCTATTTATATGGATGGTTGGATCCATATCGTGGATCCATTTGTATGATATATTTAGACAGATGGATGTGACCATGCCATGGGTTCATATGTTATTTGATGCTTAGTGCAGAGTCATGTGGTTAGGCATATTCATACCATAGATGTCATATATTGTAAAATGTTTGATTTGGAAAGTTTCCTTGTAGTGATCTTAGTTCTTTGCCTTCGTTCATAAAGAATTTAATCCATCACACCTCGTTGTGCCTTCATGCTTTAAGGGGCGTCTGTTACATAGTGATATGTCAACATGCTCACTTCCCATCCCTGATTTTGAAGTTCCCCGTGATAAACTCTATGCAATGTTTCCACCATGAAGAAATATGCTAAGACATCCCCTGAAGATTCAAAGAACATTGCCTTGGAATATTACTAAAGAAACTTGGTCAAAATCCTAGTTTCCTAGGTCAGCGCATTTCCTAGTTTCATGATCGCGCTGATGTCATATTGACAGTGATGGCTTAGCACTGCTAGTGGCATTATTTCTTGGAAAACCATGTTGATCCCTTTCTCGAAGTGATTCCTAAAATTGAGGAGAAGCTTCGACCTGTAGCAGTTCCAAGGCAGTGATTTGGTTGTTAAACGGTGGTGATAGAGTTGAGCTCTCTGATTTTAGAGCTTTGATCTCATCCATGGGGGATTTATCCCTTAGAAATTGGACCTTATTCCTCCTTTCATGGGCTCCCAACCTCCTCTCCCTTCCTATAAATTCATGCCCCTCATTCCATTAATGTTAGTCCTTGTTGGTCATTGTTGGGCTAGTCTGAACTCTCGTTTCATTTACATTCTTTCATTTTGATCATGCCTAAGTGTTCAGGAGAAGAAATTCTTTAGAGCTTCGGTGAAGGGCTAATATTTTCACTAAGGGGAGGCCTCCAACATCAAGGCATGGGATGTAAGCTCTTCATGTTATATTTATCAATAAAAAACTGTTGTTTTCTTTCTATATTTTTCTAATATTTTATGCAAATATTTTGGTTCTCCTTGATCTGATAGATAGATAATGTTTATGATTATTATCTACGGGATTGCGTTTTTTCTTTCCTCTTGATCATTTGTAGGATTTCGTGTGCCACTTGTAGCAAGGAGCGAGCCTAAAAGGATCATGGATCAAGGTCATCATCAAGGGTTTGAACTTAGCATCAGGAAAAAGGTACTTATATCCCTTTTCTTGTCACACTCTGAATGTTAGTTTAGAAATATTTGCATTTGAAAATATCTCAAGTTGCTAGACCCACTCTAGGGCTAGAGAGATCACCTATGTCTGTAGAGGGAATTTATCTTGACAACAACTATCAAGAGGAAGGTTCGACTTACTCACTGAAAGCTCCTACCCTCAACACCATTCGTAGACCATGTTCATAAATTTTCACCCTAGATCCAGTTGTTTCAACACATCACAACTTTTAGGCCATGTTTCATCAAATTTTCATATTGAACCCATTAACATCATTTAAGCTCATATTTAAAACTAAAACTGATCGCTATACTAAACCAATCAGTGAAAATAACCATTGAACCAATTAATCACTATAAATATCAACCAATGTAGCAAGCAGTCACTTAGATAATCATCAACTCAAATCAAAGGAAACAGTGAGATCATTGTAACCAGAACTTAACCCACAGTATTGCATCAACATACTGAATCAATTGTAGCCCTGATCATCCATATATATATACTACTTCACTTAAGGAAACTCTTCTGTATACGTGCTTTTCTGAACAGAAACCTATGTACAGATCTCAACCTACCAGTTTATAAAAATTGTTAATCAGAATTAAAACACAAATTTTTTCATAGAAATACTAAAGTATTATGTTTGATTACATATATTTTAAACTCCATATAGTTTTTTGCAACAAGGATATTCTTCAACCAATCAAAATTCAATCAATTCAACTTCATAAATTGATACTCAACCCAGATTAAAATGAAGACATCAGAAATATATTAGCATATACTAGATTGATTAGACATATTTTCAGTAGAAACCCTTCCTTTATGTATGTGGTTTTTATCAGGAAAACCCACATGTATACGTGCTTTCACCAAGACAAACCTACATATAGATCTGCGAATTTTGACCTATAATTCTGCAACCCTTATGAACTTCATACAAACCCAGATCATAATATTCAAAGATAAAACACACGTAAAGTCATATATTTTGTCAATACATGGGAATTTAATTCAATGGAATGTCATTTTAGGTCTGATGATCCTAATCCATCATTCTATTTATAGGTGCATAATTATTTTAGATCAACTTATCAACTATAGCCAATAATATGAAAATATTCTTCATACGGAAGTATTCATCAAAACCCTTACACATGCACACTTTAGCACTTTGATCTTCACCTCCTTATATAGTTTGAGTCTTATTCTATACCATGAGCCAAAACCACACTACAGACAGAAATAATCTTTGACGGGATGAAATAACCATTATTACACTCAATATTGTGGGCTAATACTATGGTAAATACCTGCTGTATTTAATAAAATAATTTGCCAATATGTATGCTACTTTGCTTCGTTATCTCTGCATGTGTATGTGACTTGGCCTCATCTAACTTGCGTATTCTTCAAATATTTACTTTCATAAATCTTATGTATCTGACCCACAAAAATGGTTACCATATATTTATTTTGTTACGCGTGCGTTGCCATCAAGGACAACATGTATATCATAATTCCACATAGATTGATAGCTTAGCTGCTATGAAATTACATTTGTTATTTATTTTAACTTATTTTTTTGCACCTTTTTCATGTCTCTCAGTAGTTTTGATTTTAATTTAAAGAAATTTGTATTTCAAAGAATGGATAATAATCTTGCATAAAAATATTTAAATAAGGAAAATAAATTATATGGTTCCAATTATGTGAATCAGAATCTTAAGTTTTAAACTTTATTAGAAGTCTAAGGTGTTTGAATGATAACAAGTGGATATGAGGCGAAGCCAAATGCAGCCGCAGGTGTAACAATCATGTTAATTCAACATTGGGAGAAGCATACGAATAAGTAAAATGTATTGTTAAGGGTTCTTATAAATATAGTATAATTCCTCATATTCAAGATTGAAATACCTCTAATATGACTTTGAATACACAAGGATTTGTATGAGTCAAAAAATGCAAATCATGTCCTCTCCTTGAAAAGTAATATCCTCTTCATTAAGATGGAAGAAAATTAAAATATTACCAACTTTATTTTTGCAATTAAATATTTAAAGGATAATCTAGGATACATTGGACAATCAATATATAGCAATACTCTTGTAGCTATCACTTTCAATGAAATGTTATATGAATAGCAGATGTTCATTATAGGTCTTTGTTTTATGGATAAATCCCTTTTGTGGACAAGAGCGATCTCCCTAGTATCCCAACAGATAACTAGAAAAAACAACTAATTGAATACCTCTTTCCCTAAACTATTAACATTTAGATTATCATAACTTAGAAAAAAGGAGGTTATGCTCCATTAGGGGAATTTTGAGGTCTAAAATGGGCCTCATAACTAAATTATAAAATAATAGTGGAAATAATAAAATAATATTAGATTACATCATCAAATTTTAGAGGTAAAAAAGAAAAAAATATTTTTCAACTCGTATTTTCAACTTATCTCCCTATGGGTTTACTAAAATTTCAAGCAGAAACACTCGTTGGATGAAAATTTTGATTCCTCGTTCAAGGAGTACCCATGTTGCGTACTTTCGATGGACCCTACTACATGGAAAAATAGAAATACATGAAAACACGTGATTGAAATCATGTTTTTTCATGCATTTCTCATTTTTCATGTAGCAACATCCATCAAAGTATGCAACATGGGTTCTCCTTAGATGATGAATTGAATTTTTCATCCAACGAGTACTCTCGCTTGAAATTTGAGTAAAACCTTAGGGATATAAGTTGAAAATATGACTTGAAAAAGTAGTTTTATTATTTTATTATTTTTTAATCTTTATACTTTTTTACTCCAAAAAAGGTGAATCATCCGCCATAGGTGACATCATCATCTTGAATCTTTTTGGTTCTTATAAAGTCTATTTTGGTTGTACATTTTTCTTAGGAGGCCCATTTTAGACCTCAAAATTCCCCTAATGCTACCTTTCAACGAGTTGTTTGATGTAGACATTGCCTTTCATTCCAAAGAAGACTTTCAATGCTGAAAAGAACCTGCAATTACAAACATTCAAAGAATCAAAAGGACATGTAGTATATAATAATCCAAAACACCAATTTAACTTAATGATCAAGGAGATTAAGAATTGTCATTTTTTTAATGAATCTTAAAACAAAACAATGAGAAAAGGAGATCCATATGTATGGTTTTTAAACTCCTCTGGTTGTTGTTACTTGTAGAAAAAAAGATCCATAAGTATTCAATAATTATAAAAAGAAATCTTACAACCTGAGCGTTGATGTTGTACATATTTATCCTGTATGCCTTCACAATTGTTCTCCTTCATTTGACAAGCTTTCCTCTCTATAATGAACAACATATATTTATCTTCAATGAACTCTTATACAATGTACAATATCTAAAGTACACTGTTCCGAAATCTACCCCTACCCCTAAATCTTCAGCTAAATTTATAGGAGATATTGAGGAGGTTTCAGATCCATCAATAGAGGGATGAGATCCTATAATGAAGGGATTATAGTTCCTTTATCCAAGGGGATAAGTTCCATGAGTGGAGGCATATAGCTCGAACTGATGCGACTCAAGAGGATTTTAGCTGGAAGAATATTCACCCAACTATGCTTCTAGAAGTTATGTTTTTGTGTTTACTTTATTTTACAGGGGTGTGCAGGTTTTACCAGTGAACAAAGTGAATATCACCATAGACAATAGAGTAAGTATGAGCACATGTGTAGGAAGTGACCACAAAAGGCACACATGCAATTTTTAAGAGTTTTTAAGAGCTTTTTCCTAGTTTACAAAACTTGGGTCAGGAATATAAATTTTTTGACTTCTAAGGAAGCATGAGTATGGATGGAGATGGATCCATATTGATAGTTAAATTTCATGGTAACAAAATGATGTGTAACAGATTTCCCCCTAAACTATGGAGTCTGAGAAAATATTCCGAGAGAGTGAAGTTCTTTATCATTATAGGGATTGGATTGGAGACGTCGGTTGAAAACCTATAAGAAACATTCAATGCAAATATATAATCATCACTGAGGTAGGCATTTCCATACTCATAAAAAAACAAACTAAATGTTCTGGTATAGCTATGACTTTAGTATTACATCAAAATTAGACACAGTATCGGTGCAGCCATATGCTATGCATAAGTCTATTGTATCATGAATACATAACTTGTCATAGCCTAGATTGTTGAAACTAGATCCATGGTCATGATTTTCGCTTCTCGAACTAGTATGAATATATCCATGTGATTGATTTTTTTGAAGTAGAACATGGTAGAAACCACTTTATTATCAGTAAATAATGAAAACTGTTAACAAGTGTAAGAGGAACCACAAATAATGACAATGGATCTCAAATTACTTCAGTATAATCTATGAAATTTTGATGAATGATTTTCAGTTGAACACTCATAGAATCAATCAATCGAAGGCCAATCATGAAAACCTGTCATCGAAGATGAGAAACCTTCCATTAGGAAATGAAGATCTGAAGGTACTGATAGGATTTCTAGATCAACTTCTTATATAATGAGCTGATGTCGACAATAGGTGATCCATCACAGGAGGGCCTAAGACTTGAAACCATTATGACAAAGTTTGAATAAATATATGCAAGGATTAACTCGGCAATGATCAACACGAATGGAGACAAATTTTTTGCAATGAATAGTGAATTTGAAGTTGAACATTCTCTTCAACACATAATGAAACTGTAAATCACTTGAAATCATTTGACTTAAATATAATACCCAAAATCCGTTGAAGAATTTCAAAAAAGTTTTATTAACTATAAGACAAAATTTTTACCAAACCCAAACACGAGTGTGACAAAGTTTCATGTTCAAGAGTGACATGCTGCTTTTAAAAACAAGTATAAAAGATGGATTCTTTTTCTCACTTTCTCCCCCGCCATTACTGGCACATACCTCTTTATTTTTTTCAATCTTTAGGAGGATAACATTTTCTTGTTTGTAAGCTCATCCTTTTGATGAGT
This sequence comes from Pinus albicaulis, assembly GCA_034641835.2. Lineage (NCBI taxonomy): Eukaryota > Viridiplantae > Streptophyta > Pinopsida > Pinales > Pinaceae > Pinus > Pinus albicaulis. The sequence goes on along the minus strand of CM076572.1, from coordinate 124,774,118 downwards.
CCATCTCAATAATTTTAATGAGCCCTAAGAAGGATTTTTTTAGTCCTATTGTAATTGACAGGTGCTACACTATTTAGTTTTAACGAGTCCATCATAGGATTAACTCGGTGTTTCTCTGTTTTAGGGAGTCACAAGAAAATCATAAGTAACCTCTATAGTGTTATTTTTCATAAGTTTAGTCTCTCAAACCAAAAAAAGGATAAAATTATGTAGGAGTGAACTCTATTGACCATGTTTAGTCAACGTATACATTTTTCATAATTAGTCAAGTTTAGACCGAAAAAGGGGTAAACTTATACTTAGTATACATCTGTTCATATATTTTAACGAGTTTGAATAGTAAAGTGATCAACAATATTTTCATGTTTAGAGAGTCTGAAAAGGGATTAAAAGAGGACTCCATGGTTTCACTTTTTAAAAATTTTTAAGAGCCAGAAATAACGATAAAAGTTTACAATGTCGTTAAAATGATTCGTTTTTAGACACAACCCATTCTTTCCACAAAAACTCAAAAATTATAATAATTTTCTCTCAATCATGGTAAAAATATTCAAAATTTAACTTCTAAAGGTCAAAATAAACAAAACAATAATATTTTATTCATGAAAACCTATAAAAAGTGGGGAGGACAAATCATTTTTAACTTTTTATTTCCATAGTAGTGAAAAGGAGTTTTTTACCATAGATTTTCTTAAGAAAATAGCACGAGAACCCCAAATCATTTCACAAACTGTCGGTTCCAGCTATTTAATCTCTTCATTTTCTTACATTTCATAATCTTAATTTTTTCAATTCAAGTATTTAGTATATTTTTTTTAAGGGAAAATGGTTTTAGAATCTGCCCTCGGGGGTGCACAAGTTTTCTTGGAAGAACCCGCGCACTCCAGTGATATTTTAGTATAAAAAATCTTCGTGACACCATGTTATTTGTACATAAATCGTGCGCAAAAGTGCACTATTTAAGAACAAACATTGTGCAAGCTCCGTGGGGTTTTCAAAAATCGATTTTCTTTCCAAAAATGTTGCTCCAGATTCTCCCACAAGTTTTCTAATGTTCCTAAATTATTGTTTGCAGGAAACTAATCATGCTTGAGTAGAGAGAACGTGAGCATGAATCACAACAAAATGAAGCCAATGATAGTCTAGAAACGCTTGGTGTGTTAAATAATTACATTTTATACAAATTTTTGGCAATACAAGGAATGAAGGCCCAATTGGAACTCATGACCTAGCTGGTCAATGCCTGGGATGTCCAAGAATAGTGTTCCATCATCGAGGATCATAGGTTTGTGATTGAGACAAAGGATATTTATTTCCCCATTTGTTTATCCCGAAGAGGAAAAGAAATTTCCTTATTCAACACATGGCTACGGGGACTTCCTACTGCTCTGTATATGGGGCAATATTGCACGCATGATTCACAATTGAAGGATGGTCGTATCAAAATTAAAACCATCAAATGAATAGACCTTAAATTTATTTATTTTATATTTACTCTATTCTGTGGTTGTGTAGCTCCTCATGTGGCTACCAAAGCATAGATGCATACTATTGTTGAGTCTTTCGAGGGAATAATATTTAAATGGTGTGAAGGAGTGTTTGTCAATATGAAAGGAAAACTTACATGAGAAAGGAATGCGAAGCTAAAGAACTTCGGCTATGGAGCCATCCTCATATCTTTCACCTTGAAAAGAATTACACTCTTGGTACCTCAGGAGTTGTTAGTGGATATGACGGGACGGAGGGAACCACGCATGTTGCGATGGGTTTCACTGATGGCTCGCCATGGTGGTGATGGTGGTCCTATTGTCCAATATACTAAGTTTTTCATATGGTCCAAGAGCCAAATATTCATGATTAAGGATTTTACTTATGCAATGGTTGGTTTTATGGGTGACCCCAGCACATGACTCCCACCAGGAACACAGCGGGATGTGTTAGGTAAAAATTCTCATTTTGAGTTTTTCTGTTATCTAATTTTTATTTGATTTTTTATCATCCAACACTGACAAAAAACATTAAAATGGAGATGTTGGCCCAACAAGACCAGTGGTGCTTCGTCATTTTAATAGACAATAAGCACAACCTATAGCGACAACCCCACAACTGACTGATGTAGCAGAGGCCCTCATAGAGTTGGAACACAACCTAGAGGGGTTTACCATTGACATCCCAGAGACTGGGACGAATTATTTTCCTCTCAGATAACAGAGGCATGTGACTGGGGCTCCCCATCCATTGATGTTATATATGCACAGAGTGGCTTGCGATATACTATGATAACATGATCATCATCATGGATATTTGATGGTAAATTTAGATGCCATTTTTTTTGTATCAATATCTTTATATTAGAAGGTTTTTGAAACCTATGATCATAGATAATGTAATATTTTATGACACAGGACTATTTTTACCTAATGATATTACTACTTTTGGTCTCTGAGTACCTTGTTCAATATGGATTGAATATTGTTTTATTTTACTTTCAATGCTAAAAATGTCTATTTAAAACTTCATTAGCCAATGCAAATCAACTAATGTGTTTAAATTTCTTAAAATGTGTTGATATTCAATGTAATCAAATTGTCTTTCCAAGAGACAAACCCTTAAAAATATTCTTAACAAAAATGGATTTATGATTGCATAAACACTGTTCAAATGTAATACAATGAGTTTTGAATCTAACGTAACAATCAAACGTCAAATTCCAAATGAAATGACATCAAATAATAGCTCAATGAGTGCACTATATTCTACAATATTGTTCTTTGTTTGACAAAGCAAAATCCCATGAATAGAAACTAACTCACCAGTGGGTGAATAAATGACCCAAGCAGTGGAAGATAAGTTATGTTTACTATGGCAAGCACCATCATCAAAGTTGATGCAAGTCTAATGGAATGTCGAAATCTAGAGTATCGAGATCAATCAAGATAAGTAGCAAAATTAATGAAAACTTGGAAACCAAAATTACCAATCTAAGGCACACTTCTCTAATCTAAGGCACACTATTCTAAAATGTAACTAATTTACAAAGAATATATTCACACGAAAAATTATACATAATATCTCTTTAGATAAAGACCATTTATCGGCTTATATAAAGAAACCCCATCATAATAAACTAATGCATAGGCCCCTTTTGCAAGCACATGCTTAACAATGTAAGGAAAATAACTCAATGGATATTTTGAATGAAGGAATTTCACATTCAATGGGTAAAACAGATTATAAACTATAAACAAGTTGAAAAGGAGTAAACCCTGTGGATTTTTTTGCAGACTCGTTAAGGTATGCCCACGGTGCCGAAAAAAACATGGTATGCCAATTCAATTTATAACTTCCTACAATCCATTTAATCATGTTGGTTAAAAATTTGTTAACAGCCTCAACTTGGTCGTTGGCCTATGGCTAATACAGTGTGGAATTATCATGGCGTAGGCCAAGCTGAGTGGAAATTTCAGTCATCATAATGTTTCAAAAGTGGCTACCATGGTATGTAACGATATATTGAGGGACACTGAACCAAGCAATCACATGATTGAATATGAAGATAGTTGCAGTTTCGTTGTCAGCCTTAAATGTAGGCATTACCTTGGCCCATTTGGTAAAGTAATCTACAAGGAGAATACTATACCCATGCCCCCTCGTCCAAGTGAGGGTTACATGTAACGAAATCAATGCCACATTTTTCAAATGGACCAACAACTATGATTGGGTGAAGAGGAACGGGAGGTGGATGCATATTTCGATCAAAAATCTGACAATTGTGGAATTCTCTAACTGTAAGGATACAATATTTGAATAGTCACGGAAAGAAATAGCCAGCGCGCAATATATTTTGGGTTGTGGAAAACCTAGACATGTGTCCACCACATGATCCATAATTGCAGTCATTTAAAACCATTTCGGCTTCTTCATGAGTTATACAAGGTTGAAAAACAAAATTGACACCATGATGATAAAGTGTGTCACCAACAATATTGGATTGTTGATACCGGTATGAAATTCTACGTCGATGAGATCATGAAATTTCTGGCCAAAAGGTTTGGGTTTGAAGATATACAATGATATCTCCATACCAAGGATCTAATGTGTTGATTAGGAACAAAGAATGACTGGGAAGAGGTTCCTCTGCCACAGTTCCCAGTTCAGTGTAGGGAATGTCACACATAAGTTCAACAAAAATGAGTGATTTCTTAGCTTTGTATTTTTTGAACTCCAAATCAAACTCTTGTAGGATAACTATCCATTTAGAGAATTTTCCCTCGAGAAATTGTTTCGTCAAAATATACATCATAGGGTTTTAGTTAGATATCACTGTGGTTTTACATAACAATATGTAATGAAAGAATCTTTAGACAACTTGAATGAATTCCAAGGCTAATTTCTCCACATGTGAATACTTGATCTCTATCGGTGTGAGATTTCGACTTAGGTAATAAACTACATGTTCATTGTTGGAGTCATATTATTGAACTAAAACCATTCCAATGGTGGAATCGGATGCAGCTAAATAAAAAAATTAATCTCGGTGGTAATCAGGTGGATGCAACAATGGTGCATGGGTAAATGCATGATTGAGTTCATAAAAAGATTTATAGGTAAGGTCATCCCAAATAAATGGAACATCATGTTTTAATAACCGAGTGAAACCTTTCGTTAACTCCACATAGTTTGGGATAAAACGATGTTGATCCAGGTGGATATTGGTGGCCACCCTCCTATTCCACTTGGGGCCCTACCATTGTCTCTTTCATTTTTTTTCACAAGTTACTATTTTAGGCATTTTTTTGGGTCCTTAACTTCCGGAGCCATTTTGAGGCCCCAAATGGAGATAGTATGCTAAAGTTATATCCCCGGGAAGTTGAAACACCAATTTACCCAAACGGGGCCCATAGTTTTGGCGCTTCATCTCCTAAGGTTAGGTTTTTGGACGTTTAGAGTTCTCCATTGTTTCTCCATAATAAATAGGCCCTTGATCCTCATTGTAACATAGTTCAGAGGTCTATAGTCACCACATCTCTTCTCAGAGATTCACTACCAACACCCTATATTTTTTATTTCCATCATGTTTGTAAGCATATTTCTATGATTTGATATTAAGGAAATGAAGCCTTATTTCCATTTTTTTTCTATGTTTATGGTTATTTATGTATTCTATTGCGTTCCTGCATAAATCTGGATTAGTGGTATCAGAGTGGTCTGTTTTTTCTCGATCCTTCTTTGCATGTCCCCAAGGAGGTCGGGGTATAAGGAGTTAGGGCTTGATCTGGTGGAACCTTCACAAGATTAGCCTCGTAAACCCCAACAGACGCCCATGGGGGACGAAAATAAAGATGAGGGAGCAAGAGATCCTATCAAAATATTGCTCGAGGAGGCCCTTGAAAAACAGAGGAACACGATGATGGATAACTTTTCTCAGATCCTTCAATGACAGCCCACCAGCGGCACATCTGCATCCAGCAGCCACTCTAGAGGCGCAACTCCCTTTAAGGTAGAAGTAAACTTTTACATTCCCATATTTGAGGGTCAAATAGATGCAGATGACGTAGATAGATGGTTGAAACTATTAGAAGGATATTTCTCGGTTCATGACTTTTCTGACTGGGAGAAGATTATGTTTGCACTCCTCAAAGCTACCCCCCATGTCAAGGACTGGTGGGAAACCTATTGTGAAAAAAAGGATGAGACAGAACCCTCTCTATTCTTAGCTGTACCCACTTGGAAATATTTCCGAGATGCCATTAAGGAATAATACTATCCCGTGGGCAGCTATGAGGAAAAGTATATACAATGGACCACACTACAAAAACAAAGGGATCAAGATGTGCATAAGCTAATGAATATGTTCCATACACTGCGCACAAAGTTGGGTATCAAAGATTCAGAGAAACATTTGTTGCTAAAGTATCGCAATTGTGTGCATAGATAAATTTAGGAGGAAATGGAGTTCCTCGACATCTCCTCACTTGGTACGACATACCAGTATGCTACCAAGATTGAGTAGAAATTGAAACAGAAGAAGCGAGACTTTGGATTTGCGAATCAAAAGAAAGGGAAAGGTTCCCCCAAACTACAGAACAAAGGACAAAGCTAAGGCATGGCAGGCCAAGACAACCTGCTAAAGACACAAGCAAAGAAGAACACCACGAAGCCAAAGAAGGAGATAGGAAAGTGGTGTGAGTTCCATAAGAGCTCCACTCATGACACAAGTGAGTGTCGGGCGAAACAGTCGCTAGTGGCGAAAATGAGGGCTTCTGAATAAGATGCATGCTCCAACTCTGAATCAAAACCTAACAAGGGGAATGACAAATGGAAGCAGATTATTGATGCGGAGTGCAACGCCACTGTTTCCACTATGAAGATCGAGGAGGAACTAAAAGATCCAGAGGAGGCAGAGCGTCTCTTCCACTCCCAGATGTGGGTAAAGGGTTCCTCACTACGGTTCATTGTCGATAATGGGAGCCAAAAGAACTTCATTTCAGCAGATGTCGTGAAGAGGTTGGGCTTGCTGACCACAGGGCACCCACAACCATACACCATCTAGTGGCTTCACCAAGGATGGGATCTCCACGTCAGCCAGCAGTGCCACCTTTCCTATAGCATCAAGTCCTTCACAGATGAGGTATTGTGTGACATTGCTCCTATTGATGTTTCTAATGTATTATTAGGCCAACCATAGCTGTGGAGGAGACATGTTGTGTATGAGACCTAGCCTCGCACTGTTATTTTTTCTTTGGGAGATAAATTGTACAGAATACCAGAGGTACCACTGCCTCCCACTATCTCTTTGGTTATTGTAAAAAAATGTAGTAGGCTCATTTCCCAAACCAGGAAATTTGTTTTCCTGATGATCTGCCCCCAGGGCAAGAAGAAGACTGTGGCCATGACCTCCAGACATGGCTCCTCTGCACGACAACAACAAATGGAGAAGGTTGTGGAGGAGTACGAGGACATATTCACCTCTCCCACAGGGGTGCCTCTACACTATCAGGTCAAGCACCCCATTGACCTGATCCCAGGTGCACCACTACACAATGGACCGATCTATAGGCGCTCTGTTCTAGAGAATGATGAAATCAAGAGGCAGATTCAGGAGATGCTGCAGAAAGGTCACATCCGGCCAAGTTCATCACCTTGTGGGAGCCCGATCATGTTGGTACAGAAGAAGGATAGGACTTGGACACTATGTATTGACTATCGGGCGCTGAACAAGATCACTGTCTAGAATAGGGACCCGATCCCACGGATTAATGACCTTTTGGACCAACTCAAAGGGGAAAAATATTTCAGCATGATCGACTTGAAGTCTAGGTATCACCAAGTACCAATCGAACCCTCTGATGTGTGGAAGACTGCCTTCAAAGCCAAGGAGGGCCTTTTCAAATGGCTCGTCATGCCTTTCGGATTGATAAATGCTCCCGCAATATTCATGAGGTTGATGGATGAAATCTTGCATCCATTCACCAACTCATTTGTAGTGGTATACTTGGATGAGATTATGATATTTAGGCAGACCTGGGAAGAGTACCTCCACCACATCCGAGAAGTCCTCCAAACACCGCGGAAACACAAGTTGTGTGCCAATTTAGAGAAGTGCACTTTCGGCATGACCCAAGCTCAATATCTAGGACACATTATTGATGAAAGGGGGGTGCATGTGGATCCAACCAAGATCCAAGTCATTCAGGACTTGGCTAGCCCTAGCCACCCTAACCGAGCTTCACAGCTTTCTGGGTCTTGCTAATTTCTACCGCAGGTTCGTGTTGGGATTCTCTCATATCACCCAGCCCTTGAGTCAAGTCACCAAGGGAGGAGCGAAAGAAAAATTCTGTTGGTTAGAATCTCAACATAAGGCTTTCGTAGAATTGAAACATCGCCTTTTTTCTGCCCCAGTGCTCACATTACCAGACTTGCAACAACCATTTGAGATCGAGACAAATGCCTCTGACTATGCTATTGGGGCAGTTCTTACTCAACAGGGGCATCCAATGGCATATCACAGTGAGACATTGTCCGACACAGTTTGAAAGTATCCCACTTACGACAAGGAAATGTATTCCATTATGCAGGCTTGTCGACAATGGAAGCATTAAATTTTGGGGTCAAGAAAATAGTGAGAGTACTGCAGAAGTATTTCTACTAGCTGAACCTTCGACAGGATGTCGGGAAGTACATCAGATCCTGCGCTGCTTGCGCCATTGCCAAACCAGCCATCAAGAAGCAAGGGCTCTATACTCTGCTACCTACCCCTAGTCAACCTTGGGAATCCATCTCCATGGATTACATGTCAGGCCTTACTTCTAATAAGCATGGAAATGACTGTGTTTTCATAGTCATCGATAGATTTTCAAAGATGGCCATTATGGCGGCCTACAAGAAGAATATCACAACAGAAGTCACTTCTAAACTCTTCTTTGAATGAGTGTGGGTGTACTTTTGGATCCCACAGTCTATCATATCAGATCACGACAGTAGGTTCCTCAGCACATTTTGGCCCAGCCTCTGGTCAATTTTGGACACCAAGCTCACCAAGTCCACAACTTTCCATCCCCAAACTGATGGCTATATAGAGGCCATCAACACGATGATTGTACACATTCTACACATGTAAAATTCAAAACATCCATGCACATGAGATGAGAGGCTTCCCTATGCACAACACGGTTACAACCGGGCTCTTCATAGCTCAACTAGCCACAACCCCTTTCAAGTGGGCTTGGGATTCCAGCCACTATGTCCCATTGACGTAGCCATGCCATTTGTAGCTACTCAAGAAAATTTAGCTCATGTACAGTCTAAAGCTGACAAACAAAAAAACTTCATCGAGCACATTCAACACATCTTCCAACAGGTTCATGACATATTGGACAAAGCCAATGCTAAGTAAAAGCAATGACATGATCAACATCGGGTGCCACACAACTTCTAGGTCGGTGAAAAAGTGTGGCTACATTTGTAGAAGGAGCGCCTCACTGGACCCCACTGCAAGATTCGCCTGCTCCGATATGGGTCGTACACCATCACCAAGGCTGTAGGGAACAATGTCATCGAGCTTAATATTCCACCATTCCTTGGTCTGTACCCAGTATTCAATGTAGACCGCCTTCATCCCTACTTCCCACATCTATTGGACACCTTTGACATTGCAGAAGAAATCACACCAAAAGAGTTAAAAGAAAACTGCATGGAACGGGCCACCACAGACTGTATCATGGACATGCAAATCAAGAACACTCGCCGACAGAAGATCCAACTGTATCGGGCTGTCAAAGATGGCCAACTCTTGCACCAAGGCAAGTGGTTTACCAAGGACCAATTTCAACGGAAGTTTCCTCATCTCATGGAGGAACTCAACGGAATGGGGACCATTGCTTCCTAAGGGGGGGGGGGGAGGAATGATCTAGGTGGATATTGGTGGCCACCCACCTATTCCACTTGGCGCCCCACCATTGTCTCTTTGTGTTTTTTTCACAACTTATTATTTTAGCAGTTTTTCGGGTACTAAAATTTTGGAGCCGTTTTCAGGCCCCAAACGGAGATAGTATGCCGAAGTTACATCCCCGAGAAGTTGAAACACCAATTTACCCAAACGGGGCCCATATTTTTAATTCTTCATCTCCTAGGGTTAGGTTTTTGGACGTTTAGAGTTCTCCATTGTTTCTCCATAATAAATAGGCCCTCGAGCCTCATTGTAATAGAGTTCAGAGGTCTGTAGTTGCCACATCTCTTCTTAAAGATTCGCTACCAGTACCCTAGATATTTAATTTCCATCATGTTTGTAAGAATATTTTTGTGATTTGATATTAATGAAATGAAGCCTTATTTCCATTGTATTTCTATGTTTATGGTTATTTTTTTATTATGTTGCGTTCCTACATAAATCCGGATCAAACGTAGGAATTTTGTTTTCCCTTGCAAACTCTAGAGTTGGCGAAGAGTGGAAGGATGAGGTAGATTGATAATGGACTCAACCTTAGATGGTTTGACACGAATGACATCTTTAGAAACAATGAAACCAAGTAATCATCTTGATTGTACACAAAAGACACATTTGTGTCGATTCAAACGAATGTTGTAATTCCTATATCGCATAAATATAGCATGTAGATGTGTATGACGATATTTTTTGTGTAAATAATAAGAATGTAAGTCATCCAAGTATCTTTGCAAAATGTTCTTGATATCGTGAAATACATAGCTCTTTGAAAAGTTGCACTAGCGTTTTTTAGTCCAAAAGCTAATTTACAATATGCAGATGTCCCCCATGGACATATAAATTTTTTCTTAGGTTGATCGATAGAGAGTATGTTTATTTGATTTTAACCCAAAAATCCATCCATAAATGAAAATATTTCATTTCCAACATGGTCATAAAAAATTTGGTCGATATAAGGGGTGGAAGAATTGTCTTTAGGACAAGCCTTATTAATATCCATGTAGTTGACACATACTCTTATATTCCCTTGTTTCTTGGTCATCGGAACTGTATTAAGTACCCAATATTTCAAATGAATAGGATAAATAAATCATTCACTAAGTATTTTTTAAACTTTAGCTTTAATAACAACAACTTTTCATGGATTTATTGGACGTAATTTTTTTCTAATAGGTTTAGCATTCAGGTATGTCTCAATTTCGTGAATCATAATCTTAGGATCAATTCTTGGTATTTCTTTGTAATACTACGAAAAAATGTCTTGGAATTCCTGAAATAGGTCTTTGTACATATTTATCTCTTCAATTGAGCATGAAGCACCTATATGAATGCTTTCTGTTACTCCTGGTTTGATTGATATGTCAATGAGAATTGTCGCATAAATATTTCCTAATTTTGGCCTAGAATCTAAATGAAGGATTGACATAGGATTTTTAAGTTCAACATAATAAATTGGAAAGATGGATGAAAATCCATTTTCAACTCTATCAAGGTCTGGTAGAAAAGAGGATCGATGATGAAGATTGTCCCAAGGTAATTCATCCAATGACAACATTTCCCAAATATTTTCATCACTTGAAACCATTTGTTGAAAAGGATCAGAAAAAGGTTTCATGGTTGAGCTTGGTAGAGAAGAAGACTCATTACTGACCACATTCACTTGATCATTATAAGTTGATGAAATGTTAGAAATCGATTGCACCACTACGTATGTTGATTCATATGGACTTAAAGGCATCTCATCGCCATAAAAGTACAATTCAGATTCTAAAGGCACACTCCATGGGTTATCAAATGGAATTGTGCCGATGTAATCATATTGATATTTGAAATATTTCGAGGTACGTTAGGAGGAGGTATATGAAAAGTTCCCATAATATTGGAATCCTTAACTAGTCCTACCCCGACATCTTGATAAGGGATTATTGTTTTTCCAACATGTTGGATACTATCCATAGAGGTAGGGTCAGAAGTGAAGTAAGAAAACTGATAAATTTTAAGAATGTTCCCCTTTGTGAGGGAACATGATTAATGGAAAGTCTAATTAAATGACAACGTTCATATCATAAGAGCAACTTCGACCTAACAGAAGGTTGTAGTCAAGAGCGGCATAAAAAAATTCCACCTCAAGCATAACGGTTTTTCCTTCCACCTCTATATGTAAATCATGGAGTATTCCAAATGGAGGAAAAAATCTTCCATCAAAGGCTTTAATAATGGTAGGTGACTAATTTATCAGTGGAGAACTAAGAGTTTTACAACGGGTTGAATACGTAATGCATGTCGATCGTCCCTCGCTAATCACTGTGCAAAAAACTAGCATATATTTTACTAATATATGAATTTGAAAAGCCATTTGGTGGAGAAGTCTAGTTACCAAGTTCTCAAGATCAAAGACAATACAATTATAATATTTAGGATCAATCACACCAATAGCTGATAATAGTAACTTCCTCTGAGATGGACAAGATTGCAGCACTCAAGGGCCGACATTATTGAATGGGACTTGGCCAGATCTTCAACAATATTGTAATTCTTAGTAGCTACCACATGTGGATTGAAAGCCCATGTTTGAATTACATATTTGGAAGATGGTTTAATTAGTAAATCAGGACTAGGTTTCTTGATGCGTGATGGTTCAGAAATAGGAGGGGTTTATACTAGAGGTTGACTGGATGATTCAGTTTATTTTCCATTTACAGGACTCTTAGATCCATAGTCTTGAGATCACATTGCAGACATGACCTCAGACATTGTTAGGATATCCACTGATGAATTGGAAGAAGATCTGATCATTTTGTTGTCTTCTAATGGAAAAGGATATTTAAGGACAACGAGTGTGGGCAAAACTTTAACAAATTTAGATACCTCAGCCTGATGTGGGCACTTTTTTCTATAGTGATCCTCATCACAAATAAGACATGGATAACGACATTTCCTTTTTTGGTCAAATCGTTCAGTTTTTTCTTCTTTTTCTTTTGAAATATTTTTTTGTTTATTTTTACCCTTCCCTTTTTTCTTATTGCCAGACAATTTATTTTTGGTAGAAGATGAGTCTACAGCATGGATTTTGATAGAATTTTGCACAGAAGTGTCTCCTTTGCGTGAATTAGGTAATTTTATAATTGGAGTAGTAGATTTATATTGTTTCTTGTTACTCTTTGATGCATTAACCATACTGATTACACCATATTCAGCATGAGAACCGGAAGGAGTTGTAGTAAGTTGACTTGGACGATGTAAATAAGGAATTTTTTCAAACAAAGTACTAGACTGTGTGTAAACAACGCCTCCTTTAGCGACATCTTCAGTAATATTAGGGTGTAATTATTTGATGAACCATTCAACCATAATTTGATCTGGGATGGAAACTTTAACTAAGCAGCATCTATGTCACCATTCATGGATGTGATCTAAAATGTATGTAGACGTACTTTTTTAAATTGAAGTGAAAGGTTCCATGCCATTATCATAATGGACTAGTAACTGAAATTGAGTAAGGAAAGCGATTGCTAAGGCATTGAAATTGCTGAAAGTGCCTCATGGTAACGCAATGCACCATTGTTAGGTCCCTATATTATTAGTGTGTCCCCCCTATTGTTATCATTGTACCCTTGTATCCCCCATATTGTTATTATTGTGCCCCATAAAAGCCACTATTATTATCGTTGTGCCCTTACATTATTATTGTTAGGTCAGCTAGGATTATATTGTGACCCCATGGAATCCTATATATAGAAAGGAGGTTTTGTCGTTTGTATCATCAAAGAGTTGTTCATTTATGTAATGTAAAGGAGGTTTCCCACTCGAAGTGGCTTATTTCAAAGGTGTCAACCTCTCCTTTATTCTATTTCGGAAGACGGTTTCACAACATTTAGTATCAAAGCTTTGGATTCTAGGGTTTCACTGCTTCAAACAGGTCATCGTGGAATTTTCGCTATACTATTTTTTGTATGAAGGTTCAAAAGATAAAAAAGAAATATTTGTGAATAAATCCTGAGGAACTTCGTGTAGAAATTTCAGATCTTGGTTTGCAATATTTTCAGATATATTATCTGTGGAAGTTAGGGTTTTTGCGAGCTCCCGAATTTCATCTCAAAGAAGTGACATTAGGAAAATCATCATAACTCTCTCTATGAGCATCGAATTGGAATTCTATAAGAAGTGTCTAAAATTACAGAGACTTTAGTTTTCTTTGTATCAATTTCAGAGCTGAATGAGGAAACAATGACATATGGCACATCGTACAACTTCGCTTTACTAAACCACTCCATAATTAGGTCATTGTGGGAGATTGGTCATAAATTTGCCTTGAAGAATCCAAATCAGGTCAAAACTATGGCATTCGAAAGAAGATTCATAGGGCTACTTAAATACTAAATATAAAATACCTGGGCTTCGAAATTACAGAGACACATCAGTTTCAATATCGAGCTCCTCAAGACCAAGAAAAAGGTGTGCATTTTTTTTTCAAAATGCACAAGTCTTGTTTGTAAAACCAATTTGAAGTGATCCCAAGGGAATATTTAGGTATAAATATCATTATTTGGTTCTAAAATTCCCCCCTAAAAATAATTCAACACCCATTAAGCCCTCAGAAGGCTCTACTATGACTCATGAAGAGGAATAAGTGCAACATGATATATCAAAATTACAAGATAAAGTGAAACAACTTTCTCTCTTGCAAAGGGCAACAAAAAAAGAAATGGAAGTTTTTAAGAAAAACATGGAAGCTAAGATGGATTGTTTGAAGAAAAAAGCAGAAGCTAAGATGGATCTTTTAAAGAATGGCACAGAAGACATGGAAGAAAAAATGAAAGAAAACATGGAAGAGATGAAGAATGATCTAAAAGCATACATGGAAGGTTTGAAGGAAGGTTTGACAAAGTTGATACAAGAAATGATTCCTAATTGCGAAAAGGAAGTATAGGAAACTCATGAAGAGAACAAAATAATTTTTATTCGTGATTTCATAAACTCTAATGTTTGATTGAAGACCCACTATATTCCAAACATCGATATGAGGAAGTTTTATGGAAAGGATCTCGTAACATGGATACTAGAGATGGAACAATATTTTGATCTCCATAATGTGAAAAACACACAAAATGTACACATTGAAACTTTATATTTAGAACAAACTACTTTTGTATGGTATCAATGGCTTTGCTCCCGTAAAAAATTGTCACTTGGTCAATATTTACGAAGAAAAATGATAGCGCATTATGATGATACAAAGAACAACACTTTATGTAGCCAAATGATAAATCTCAATCAAAAGGGTCCAATGGTGGAGCACATTAAGGACTTCCAAACAATGAATATAAAGGTAATGGATATTCCAGAGGAACAAAAAATTGATGTGTTCATAGGAAATTTAAAGGATAACATCCAACATGAGGTTCGCCTTTGGGAACCTTATTCATTGGATAAGGCATTCAGGTTGGAAATAAAAATTGAATGTAAAATTACAGTGACAAGGAAGCCTACCGCTCACATCTAAAACAATGGAAGTGTTGCTACTCCTAGAATTCCAAAACCTAAAAGGTTGACACTACAACAATTGGAAGAAAAAATAGCAAAAGTAATTTGTTATAGTTGTGATAGCAAATACATTTAAGGTCATAAGTGTGTTGAGAAGAAATTATTTTATATAGATTGTGAAGAGGAGGAATAAAATGAGCAAGAAGCTTTAAAAGAATAGGATATACACCAGGAACCAACCCTAGAGAAAGAAGAAATGAGTGAAATTATATCATGTAATGCATTGGTAAGAATTACCACTCCTCAAACTCTAAAGATAGAAGGAGATATCAAGAGAAAAAGGTAATAGTGTTGATTAATTTGGGTAGTACCCATAATTTTATTCACTGTAAGGTACCAAGGAATTGAATTTCTTCCTATACCTAGCACCAGAGTGTCAAGTGATGGTTGCAAATAGGGGAACTATAAATTTCTCTGGAAAATTCCATAATATCAAGCTAACCATGGCGAAGTATTTATTTAATATTCCAGTGCTTTACATTCCAATGGTAGGTGATGATGTTGTACTAGGAGTACAATGGTTACAATCTTTGGGGATGGTAGCTTTTAATTTTCAAGAACTTTTCTTGATTTTTTTTTGGAAGGAAAGGAAATTGAATTACAGGGTATCCCGGGAAATCCAGGAAAGATAATAAGCTCTAATGTCATGAAAAACCTTCTGAAGAAAGAACAATGAGGGGTAATTACAAAATTATTCTCCCTAGAAGTTCCAACATCAAAATCATATATTTATCCAAATCTCCAAAAAGTCTTGGGAAAACATTTCAAGGTATTTGAAACTCCTAGAGGACTCCCACCTATTCATGATCATGATCATGCTATTCATTTCACTCCAGGAATTGTTCCTCTAAGCATCAGGCCTTACAAATATCCTTATGTCCAAAAGAGTGAAATTGAATGTATGATTATTGGAATTTTAGAGGATGGTATAATTCAACCTAGTCAAATTTCTTTCTCTGCTCCAGTAGTATTGGTGCACAATAAGGATGGATCATGGTGCATATGTCTAGATTATAGGGAGCTCAATAAGCTCATTATCAACGATAAATTTCCCATTCTCGTGATTGATTAATTATTGGATGAATTACACGGATCAATTTATTTTACCAAGTTGGATCTTCATTCAGTATATCATCAAATTAGAATGAAGACTGAAGATATTTTGAAAAAAGTAATTTTAAACTCATGAGGTTCATTATGAATTTTTGGTCATGCCTTTTGGCCTTACCAATGCAGCTTCTTCATTTCAAGGGTTGATGAATTCCATTTTCAAAGACTTCCCTAGAAAATTCATGTTAGCATTTTTTGATGATATACTGATCTACATCGGGTATTGGAAGGATCATGTTCAACATGTTGATAAGGTGTTCAAACTACTAGAAGAGAAACAATTATATGAAAAAACTTCCAAATGTTTCTTTGGAGTAAAAGAGGTGGAATATCTGGGTCATATTGTATCTCAGGAGGGCATTAAGGTATATGCTAACAAAATTAAATACATTAAGGAATGGAAAGTCCCCACAACCATAAAGAAGTTGCAAGGATTTCTCTGGTTGACAAGGTATTATTGCAAGTTTTTTAAGAATTATCAGAGAATAGAAGAAACTATAACAACATTATTGAAGAAAGATGCATTTTCATGGACTCCTAAAGAAACTAAGGCCTTTGAACATGTTAAAGAGGAAATGTACCTAGCATCAGTCTTAGCTACGCTAGGATTAACAAAAACCTTTATTGTCGAAAGTGATGCCTCAGGAAATGGAATTGGTGATGTTTTAATGCAAGAAGGAAGACCCATTACTTTCTAAATTGATGCAATCAAAGGAAAGTATTTACAAAAATATATTTATAAGAAGTAAATGTTGGAAATACTACATGCACTAAATAAATGGCGAACTTGCCTGATGGGAAGACACTTTGGAACAAAGAATATCTTTAGAAGAGCAGCAAAAATGGGTTACAAAGATTTTGGGTTATGACTTTGAAATCATCTACAAAAAAGGGAAGCTAAATATTGTTGAATA
Organism: Pinus albicaulis; assembly: GCA_034641835.2. Classification (NCBI taxonomy): domain Eukaryota; kingdom Viridiplantae; phylum Streptophyta; class Pinopsida; order Pinales; family Pinaceae; genus Pinus; species Pinus albicaulis. The sequence goes on along the minus strand of CM076572.1, from coordinate 124,757,105 downwards.
TGCACTCCCAAGAAAGGATGAAGAGGTGGAAGCATCTCTTTCTACCATTTCTATTATCCAACTAGATTGGATAACTAAAGAAAGCGATGAATGGAAGAATGACGAGGAAGTGTGGACAGTCATTCAAAAGTTACAACAAGATCCTAGTACATCAGATACATTCAGTTGGAAAATTGATTCCTTATGGTACAGATATCGGTTATATATTTTTAAGAATTCCCAACTAAAACAAAATATTATTTTGTAATTGCACACCTCTCCCTTAGGAGGAAACTCAAGATTTTTAAAAAATTACCACAGGGTGAAGAAATAATTTTTTTAGGATGACCTTAAATCTGATATTCAAAATTTTGTGGTGGAATGTTTGATTTCCTAGCCAAATAGAGTTGAGACAATTAAGACCCTGGGTTTGCTACAACCTTTATCCATTCCAAGTCAATGTTGGGAGGAGGTTTCAATGGAGTTTATCACAGGTTTACCTAAGTCTGAAGGAAAATGTGTCATCATTTTGGTACTTGATAGACTTAACAATTACGAAGACTTTTTTGCATTATCTCATCCATTTAAATAAAGTACTATTTCTGCTGCATTTATGGAAAAAAAATTCAAAAGCTACATGGAAACCAAAATATTATTGTAAGCGACAGAGATCCCATTTTTACAGGAAATTTTTGGACGAAATTATTTTCTTGTTTGGGTACCCAACTAGCTCATAGCCCATCTTATCATCCTCAATCTGATGGGAAAATTGAGATAGTGAACAATTTTTTAGAAGGAGATATTTGTTGTTTTGTATCTCACAAACAAATTCAATGGGTCAAGTGGTTACCTTTGGTTGAATGGTGGTATAACACTTCCTTTCGTACTACAGCAAAAATGACCCCATTTATGGGACTTTATGGATATCATCCACTGTCCATCACATCATCTTCAAGATAAAATTATAAGGTTCAAGTAGTGTAAGATCACATCGAGCATCAACAACAAGTTCTCCAAATCTTAAAGTATAACCTAAATTTGGCACAAAACCGAATGAAACAATAGGCAGATCAACATCACAGCGAGGGAATTTTTGATGTAGGAGACTGGGTATTTTTACGGCTACAACAATACAAACAAATATCCCTCAATCAAGCTAAGAAGGATAATTAATTATTGCCAAAGTACTATGGTCCTTACAAGGTGTTGAAAAATATCGGTACTATGGCATACAAATTGGAGCTTCCTTCTTCTTCTCGAGTATACCCAGTTTTCCATGTTTCATTCTTAAAGAAGGTTATAGGTGACAAACATCTAGTTCAAACAATATTGAAAGAACTTTATGAGCAAGGAAAAATCATATTCTAACCTGAAGCAATCATGGAAACAAGAACATGACAACTATGAAATCGATCAATTTCATAGTATCTCATCAAGTCGAAGAACTTATCCATTGCATATTCCCCATGCGAGGATGAGAATTTTATACAGAAGCATCTAGAGCTACTCAAGCATTGAGGACAACACTTTTTTGAAGGAGAGGGGTTGTTAGGTCCCTATATTATAAGTGTAGTCCCTTATTGTGGTTACTGTAGCCCCTTTATTTCTATTTTTGTACCCCTGTAGCCCCTATATTATTATTATTTTTCCCCATAAAAGCCACTATTGTTATTGTTGTGCACTTACATTATTATTGTTAGGTCGACTAGGATTATATTGTGACCCCATGGACTCCTATATATAGAAAGTAGGTTTTGTCATTTGTATCGTCTACAAATTGTTCATTTACATAATGTAAAGGATGTTTCCCTCTCAAAGTGGCTTATTCCTAAGGTGTTTATCTCTCTTTTCTTCTATTTTGGGAGTTGGTTTCATAATAACCACTTTGTGGCTAAGCCGATCAAAGTTCTTTGAAAAAGTCTTAAATATATGGAATCATCAACCAAAGAATTTGATGCACACCACATAGGATAATTCATAACATGATTCGAGGGGTATTCTCCTGATTTTCATTCAAACATTGAAATGTCACTCGGAAACTTAGTAGGCATAATTGATCAATACGAAAGATAGCAAATTGGATCATTCGTTAGCCGAGACAAGTTCGGTAAATATAAATTTGAAATGAAAGGTAACTGCCTATTAAGGTATTATAGAGTGAATTGATAACCCGGAGGGAAAATAGCAGTACCTGGTGCAGGATATCCAAGAAAACCTCGAATAGCTTGACCAGTTGGAATCAGTATACCTCCAGGGTATACAGGGGTAGCCCTGCCGAGTTGAGGTTGAGTTTGTATTTGATATGCATAACGAAGGTATGGTTGGCTCTGGAATTTTGGATTTTGTCCCACTTTTCAATATTGTAATTGGCCTTGAAATGGTTGGATTTGAACCAATTTACCTTGAAACAGTTGACCTACCAAGGGTTTTCCTTGAAAATTTTGACCTATAAAAGGTTTCCGTTGAATAGGCTGACCTACAAAGGGTTTTACTTGAAATGTTTGACCTATAAAAGGTTGACTTGTTTGTGTAGTTGTTACAGTAGGTTGTCACATGCAGTCTTGAGGAATTGACTCGACTGGAGGTCCATTTTGATGGGTAGTATTCTAAAGGATAACCTGTGTAATAGTTGGCATTGCCATTTGAATGGTTGTAGCAATAGAGACTTGAGAAATCCTAGGATATGTGTACTTGGTTTTTTAATAGAAGTTTACACAAAATATTCGATAAGAGTACTAGGAGTACTCAGACCAGGTTACTGACTACTTTGCATGGATACCTTTGGGATAATTTGAGCTGCACCTTGAACATTTTTTTGGACTTAGGTGTAAAAAAATTGTCCAAATGGCTAAGCAAGTTGATTATAAGGCACTTGCAATGTAGGTTGCAAACATTGTTTAGTAGAAAAAGGGTTTCACATAGTATTTATCCCTGTGTAAGGAGTTCCCATTGAATACTGTGATGCATAGGGTTGACCATAACCAGTTGAGGCATTGGAACATAAGTTTGATAATTCCAATGAATATGCTTCCCTACAACCGTTGGATATGTTCGAGTAAAAGGTTTTCCTCCCTGAAAATATTATTTCCCTTGAAAAGGTTGCTGCCCTTGAAGAGGATGTTTCCCTTTCAAATGTTGTTTCCCTTGGAGACGTTGTTGCCCTTAAAGAGGTTGTTTCCCTTGAAGAGGTTGTTGCCCTTGAAGAGGATACTACCCTTGAAGAGGTTGTTTCCCCCCAGGCGCTATATAGCCACCTTTTGAGCTAGCTTGATGGATATTTACGAGAAAAATATATACATGTTATGTTGTAAAAGGTTCGGTGGTAGACTCAAAAATACGAGTTGACATAGTAGAAGTTTCATAGAAAGGAGATGCTCCTGAAAAAAGTCCCAGAAAGTGAATGGTACCCAGCAGGAACAAAAGGACCACCATACAAAATTCTTTATGGTGAAGAATAAAACATAGATGAATGAGTAAACATGATTTCAAAAACCATGTTACTATTCCTAAGTAAAGAGTAGAATGGGATTCAACATCGTGGGTAACTGTGACGAAAGTTATGTAAAAAATCAGTGAATTGGTGATACCAAGGATCTGGTCGAAAGGGAATAAAAGGGTATATTTTTTCACTAAACCTCAAATCTAAAGATTATTTACGAGAGGGAAGTGCAATATCTTCTTATTCATCAATGATTTATTCAATGCTAATAATTCGAAGAGGAAGATTCTCAATGATGAGAAGCTTTACTCGAGGTGGAGTCGGGGCTATAAGATCCGAAGGTGACTAAGATGAAGTGGAATCAGACTGAAGCTTAGATATTTTAGGTTCAATGAGCTATGTATCTGACAACTCACCAGTGACAGATTCAACTCTAATTACTTCATAAATTTCTAGTTGATCTTGTTCTATTTCATTTATCTAAGTTTGATTTACTTCGAAATAAAGATGTATTACAATATATGACTCTCCTTGTTCAATACACCCAGTTCCTGATGATTTAACCCTTTAAGCTTTTATTTTCTCCAATTATATAGGTTTATATTCCAAGGATTTCATCGAAATTCTACATGAATGTCTCGATAATTCAGCCAAGGTTAATTCATTTAACACACGAAATAAAAAATTTCAAAAGAACCACACCCAATGCCTCTAAAATTTTTAAAAAAATGAACACGCGCTACAAAATCTAAGAGGAAATCCACACACAAACAATTTGTTTCCACAATAAAATCACTAGTTGGTGATGAAATCCAACCTCAGAGATATTAATCTAGAAAACTAGCGATTTGAATAGTTACCCTGACAACCTGCTTAATGAAAGAGTTTGGTGCAAGTAACTCCACTATACCATCTCGAAGTGAAGATTACCCTCTAGAAAGTCCAAGCGATTCTAGTCAACATCTGCTCTAGGTATAGTGCAACCTTCCCTCCACCGTCACCTTCGGAAAAATCCTAAATATTATGGGCACTAAGGTTACCAATTGAGACAGTTGAACCTAGGGGAACAGTCTATGGCTAGATATACACAAAAGGGTAGAGTATCAAAGCTCAATCCCCTTAAAATCTCCTCAACATGGTAAATACAAAGTTTACTAACAAGTGATCCCATGCTCCTCGACAATGGTTAATCTGAGGTTTACCATTTTTATTACGTGCACATATTCTATCTTCACCAATGAATTAGGTATGATTACTCCATTGGGTCTAACATGACCTCATGCTTGACTCTTTTAAGAAGAGCTTCCCAGAGCACAATTGCAGTAATTGGGGTTTTACCTATGTCAACATGCTACTTGTTTGTTTTATCTACTTTGGAAAGTTAATTACTCCCTATTACAAAGCAGTAGTCCTCATCTAGATTGGTAGAATGAGCCCTAGAAAAATTAAAAATATCTAGATCAATTCTATTAAGTGATGTATTAATTTGGATGTTATTTATGTAGAGGGGTATGGAAATTAAACTCAATGATGCTGTGAGTGACTCAAAAAAATACTCTAAATTCATCAATAATCAAAATGAAATTCTTTATTTCGATGAATTTCTATTTAAGAGAAAGTAGAAGGACTTTTCGACTCAAACAAGTAAAAATTTCCTAAAATATCCTATACTAGTTATTTTTTCATAAAGAAAAAAATTTCATTTTTAAGCATGACCAATACCACTTTGTGATGAAAATATTCATTGATTACAAATCCAAAATATACAATTTTATGAACAAACAATTTTCAAAAGAAAAATCAACTAGAAAAATCTTAAAAAATGTAAAAGCCTCAAAATTAAAGGTCTTAACAAATAATCCTATCTAAGATACCTATGGGTGTCTTTTTATCATTTCTTTCATTTGAAAGAAAAATATATTTTTTTTTCACTTTAACAAGTAGAACCAATTTCATAAAAGACTACTTTTGAGACAAATCATACTTCGGTAATCTAGAAGTTTACCTTTTGCAAATGAGGAAGAAACAATCACTCAAACAAGAAATGTTGAGAAGTCACTTGGTAGCTCTAGAGGGAAATGACAGAAAACCATTGATCTACGAAGTGAATCTATTTTTCCCAAAACATAAATTCATCAAACCAGGGCAAACCCTACCCGAATGTGCAAAAAATATGATCTATCAAAAAGACTCAAAGGTAATTAGGAAGAGTTCAAAACCGGACTTTGAGAGTTGGTATAAAACAGGTTTAACCTTGAGAAAGTTCTTATTTGACTTTGAGGGAGAAAATATTAATTTTTTCAAAAATTCTCAGGGGGTGCGCAGGTTATCAGTACAAACCAGTGTGCATGTGCACTGAATTAAACTTCAAAATTGTACAGGTTTGCGTTTGATTTATCAGAGAAAACAACGTAGGGTAGATAAATTTTTAGAAAACAAACTCAAGCCTTTCTAATTTAGAGAATCGAAAAGGTCATAAAGCCAACCACACTCAGAAAAAGTCAAACTAGAAAATTTTGAATGCTAAACCAAAAAAATCAAGAGAAAACTAAGTCTATTTCCCCAGTGGAGTTGCCAATTTGTTTTCTAGATAAATCCCTCTTGCAGACAAGAGTGATATCCCTAGTATCCCCATAGATAACTAAAAACAAACAAACGTTTGTATACCTCTTTCCCTAAACTATTAGCATTCTAATTATCATAACTTAGAAATGAGGAGCTTATGCTCCTACCATTCAACAAAATGTTTGATGTAGACCTTTCCTTTCGTTCCAAACAAGTCCTTCAATGCTGAAAAGAACCTGCAATCACAAGCATGCAAAGAATCAAAATCACCTGTAGTATATAATAACTCAAAACACCAGTTTAACTTAATGATCAAGGATATTAAGAATTTTCATTGTTTTAATGAATCTAAAAACAACACAATGAGAAAAATATATCCATATGTATTATCAAGAATTATAAAGAGAAATCTTACAACTCAAGCCTTGATGTTGTCCAAATTTCTCTTGTATGCCTCCACAATTGTTCTCTTTGGTTTGACAAGCTTTCCTCTCTAGAATGGCCAACATATATTTATCTTCAATGAACTCTTAAACAATGTACAATATCTGAAGTACAAAGTTCCAAAATCTACCCCTACCCCAAAAGCTTTATATCAATTTATAGGAGAAATTGAGGAGGTTTCAGATCCATCAATAGAGGGACGAGATCCTCTAATGAAGGGATTAGGGTTCCTTTATCCAAGGGGATAAGTTCCATGAGTGGAGGGATATGGCCCGAACTGGAGCAACTAAAGAGGTTTTTCGTTGGAAGAATATTTTCCCGACTATGCTTCTAGAAGTTATTTTTTCGTGTTTAATTTATTTTACGAGGGTGTGCAGGTTTTATGGGAAAAAAGAGTGAAGATATCCATATTTAATAGAGGAAGGATCAGTGCATGTGAAGGAAGTGACCAAAAAAAGTGCATAGGAAACTTTTAAGATTTTCTAGCCATTTTTTCAACCGCTAGTTGGATATGTCCTTATCTATTTAAGCATGTTTCTTGATCAGATTTCTCATCTTGTCCTGATGATGAACCATACTGGCTGAAAAGCGTCAACAAAATTTTCTTACATGTGATTTTCACTGAAAGTTCTTATACGGCCTTTTCCCAATTTACAAAACTTTTTTCAGTAATATAAATGTTTTAACTTCTAAGGAAGCATGAGTATTGACGGTGATTGATCCATATTGATAGTAAAATGTCATGGTGAAAAAATGACATGTAATAGTCTTGTAGCAAGGGAGAGAGCTTCCATTTTTTATGAATTAGAAAGTATATTAATACAAGAGGAAGAAAGGAAGAAAAATATGTGGCCTCATAATTCATATTTGGAATTTATGGAAAATGGAAAAAAAAAATCCAAAGGAAAGCCATGGGATGAAAGTAAAGGAGGAAATCCAACAAAAAATAAGTCAACATTTGGAAAACCTTCTTATACAAAGCCTCAACCAGGTATGGTACCTTTAAAAGGTGATCTTGGAATAAAATTTTATTATTACGGTAAGCAAGGGAATCATTGTAGATATTGTTTTAAAATAAACTATGGTAAATCAAAACATAGAGCTAGAGGGCATAAAGGTCATTTTTATAAAGGAGGAGAAGCTATGAATAAATATTTATGAACCTTATATTATTTATTTCAAACGTTACACTATTTGTGGAGACTATTGTTTCAAATGCATGGTTTGTTAACTCTTGAGCCTCTATTCACTTGTCATGTAATAAAAATTGGTTTCAAAACCTCCATGAAACAAATAATGGTGCAAAGATATATTTTGAGATGATCGTCCACACCAATTTAGCGGGTATGGTGATGTGCTTGTAAAATTACCAAATGGAAGCATTAAGCATATTCATAATGTGATGTGTGTGTGGCATTAAGAAGAATTAAATCTTTATAAATGCCTTAGAAATAGAAAAAATACCTATTAATCTCAATAGAGATGATGGATGGAACTTCAACACATGTTGGATACCTGTCTTATATTCTTAATTGCCTTTTTTTTTCAATTTTTTCTTGCTCTTTGCGCATTAAAGATATATAAATAAATAAATAAATATAAATAATAATTAAATAATTAAATTATCTAAATAAATTAAGAAATATATATATATATATATATATATATATATATATATATATATATATATATGTATGTATGTATGTATGTATGTATGTATGTATGTATTAAATAATTAATTAATAAATTAATTAAATAAATAAATTAAATATTTTAATCTAAAAATATAATGAAACTAGTGTTATTAAATTGTTTAAAAAATATAAATAAATAAATAAAATTGCATAAGTAAAACTATATATATATATATGAAAAACGCACACACACACACATATATATAATTAAATAATTGATTAATAATTAATTAATAAATTAATTAGTCAAATAATTAACTGAATAAATAAATTAAATATTTTAATCCATAAATATAATGAAACTAGCAGTTAAAAAAATAATAAATAATTAAATAAAATAATTAAATAAATTTAAAGTCAAACTAGTCGTTATACTAATGGCTAGTTTACCCATCTCTACATGAATTTAAACTTAATGTCCTGATTTGATCTCTCACCTAGTCCTTATGATGAACCACACTGGTTGGTTCGAAATGCATCGACAATGTTCCATTGCATGTGATTATTACCGAAAGAGATTTTAGAATTTATATGATGGATCATAGAAACTTAGATTCTAAAAAAGTAATAAAATTTTCAGTAAAAATCACATCATCAGAGTTTTATCGATGCATTTCGAACCATCTGGTGTGGTTCATAGTCAGGAGAAGATGAACCAAAATTTGAAGGTAGAGCTTTTGAAATCACACTATTTGTTGAAAGGCGTGCATGATCACTTCAAAGTTGTTTCTACAGATGTGACATGAAAAAGTTATCAAGCATTGGGGTCTAAAAATATGAAAACAAAATCTCTTTGGCACCAAACGTATGGCCCCCTTAATTATAATGCTTTATTGCTTGAAAAATGAGGTTAAATAAAGCTACCATGTTAAAATTAAATAACCACTAGTTTCATTAAATAATTTTTTTTTTAACCACTAGTTTAACATGTTGAATGGAGAAATGCAATGGAGGAATGCAATTCAATAATAAGAAATCATACTTTCTTATTAACTAAATTGCATAAAAATAAAGTACCCATTGGATGAAAATGATGGCTCAAACCCAAATTTAAAGTTGATTGGAGTTTGGATAGATATAAAGATATATTGGTTGCTAAGTATCATTCAAAAAAGGAGGAATTGATTATGATGAAACCTTTGCACCAATATATAAGCTAAATATAATTATATTGTTGATTTACTTAGATACAAAACATAAAGAAACTTCATCACTTGGATGTTAAATATTCCTTTTTGAATGAGGAAGTAAAATAAGAAGTATATCTTACTCAAACATAAGTGTTTGTTAGAAAGAAAAAAGTACATCTATTTTTTAAACAAAGTAAAGAATTATATGGATGTAAAGAGGCACCAAGATCATGTTATGAAAATATTGATTCTTTCTTTCTTCAAAGGGGTTTTATGAAAATTCAAATTGATCTTAATAATTATATCAAAACAAATCATAAAATGCATGTTGTTTTGATTTCCTTGTATGTTTATGATCTTATAATAATAGGAAATTCTTATAAATTGATTGATGAAGTTAAATGGCATGTGTCATAGGTGTTTTAAATGAAATACCTTAATGAATTGCATTATTTCTTAGGTACTGAGGTATGAGAGAAGATGTACAAAATACAGTTACACAAAATAAATATATTATATATTTGCTGAAATTATTTAAAATGTGTCAGTGTAAAGAAGCGTTGGTACCTTTAAACTAAAATGTCGAATTCTATAGTAATGATGGCTCAAGAGATGTGGATGGCACAATATATTGTCAATTATTGGAATTTTAGACTATCTCAAAATATCCATGCCATGTATTACATATTCTATTATAATGTTTAGTCAATTCATGTCCAAGCCTCTTGAAAGCCATTAGAAATTAGTTAAGGGAGTCCCCTGGTACGTTAAGGGGGCTGTTGATTATGGTATTAAATATACTAATTATTTTGATCTTGAGTTTTCAAGTTAGTATGATTCATATTGGGCTGGGAATCTTGATGACAGAAGATTGACTTCAGGATATGCATTTAGCATTGGATCAAGGATCATTTCATGGGGAAACAAGAAATAACCAATTGTTTATTTATCATCAGCTAAAGATGAATATAAGTTTTTTCTAGTGCTACATTTGAAGCAATTTGTGTGCGGAGAATTCTCAAAGGTATTGGAGAAGAAGAGAAAATGCATACAATAATCAAGTGTGATAATAATTCTGTGTACCATGCAATATTAAAATATATTGACACTCAGTATGATTTTTTCAGGGAAGAAATGTAGTCTAAAGATGTTACTTTAATTTATTGTAATAGCAGTGGTAATGTGATTGACATCTCCACAAATACTCTTGGAATGTAAAGGTATGTGTTATTTAGAACTATGTTAGGTTTTTTATAAAACAAATCTCTCCATTAAGTCATAAACTTATAATTAATGGAGAAATGTAGTATTTTCTAGATTATTTCATTATTAGCTAGTTGTTGTGTTACATTAAGATTATGGTGTACTATTTAGGTTTTAGATCCTATTTTTTAGGAATCAATTCAGACTTTTCAACTAATTATAGTGATATATAATTATATTGATATATATGTATGTGTGTTTTGGTTTAATAAAACAAGTTGTGTGAGCAGGAGTATTAGGTTGAGCTAGTCTAACCTAAGAGTTGCACATTTCTTCCATACTTTGTCCTTCATTAACTCTATTTGGTACTTGGTTCTAGGTACTCCATTTATTTTAAAAGATCATATTTACAGATATGTATGGACGGAGATAGTGTGATAATGGGTTTAAGGATCGTCTTCTCTAATGCAATGGAAAACATGCTCAAGGCATGTCATGAAAACATATGTTTCTTGACCGACAATGATGGGTTTGTTTTCAATGCCATGGTATATTGCTACTAGTGAATGTGAAGCATAAAGAACAATTCAGAAGCTTTTCATGTGATACATTTCCATACCATACCACCAATTCTTTTAGTGAAGCTGAACTCTTTCATATGACACATTATCATATCACATCCATACAGTTTGATGAAGTGTCATATTTTATTTATAAAATAATAGCAAGTAGTTTATATTTCACATATATTTTATATTTTAATTTATGAAATGTGAAGTTCACAATTTTTAAATAAATAGATTTAAAAATTTTGATTCTTCCGTAACTTTTAAATTATAATAAATAATTAATATTTTATAATAAATGTATAAATAATAAAAACTATCTCCCTCAAATTTCCAATCTTAACCGTTTTATAAAACCAAATCCTTAAAATCTAAGCATCTTAACTATAATTTACCATTTATTCAACTATTTTTCAAATAAATAAAACGTCACATTATTATAAATTAAATTTTGTATTAAAAAGTACTTAATATATATATACAATGTGATTTATCAATAAACTGGATATCATGTATGTGAATATTGAGAAATAGATTAAATGTATTTAATCTTTTAATTTCACATTTTATGGTACATTTTTAATATCTCTTTTAAATTTATTTTCGATATTTTATTTAACTTTTTTTTTCATATATATATAGAACGTAATTTAACTAACAATTTTTTTTTTTTTTTGGAATTAAGAATCATAAATTTAAGTTATTCAATTTGCAAAGTTTAAGTGCTTTTAAATTTTTTAGGATGCTTAATTTATTTATGCATTAAAAAATACATTTTAAACAAGTGTTTCTAGTCAATTTAGTCATTTCCACTCGAGTTAAACATTATGTTAGGAGAGAAATTGCATAAAAACATATAATGTATATTAGTCAATGTGATGTAGGTGCATAGATGGAGCACAAAGTTCAATAAGAACTAGAACATAGCTTGAAAATATGATGGTATGGTCACATGATGATGTTAAGATATATTTTAAATGTTTTGTAGACATTTTCATTAGGATGTGAGTTTGTTTTTAGAATAAGTTGGAGGAAATTTTTCCTTATGTAAATGTAGTTTAAGTTTCCTTATTTTGTGGGAATGGGAAATGAGCCATCACTTGTGACTCTTAGTTAACCATGTTAGCTTTCTTTATAAGGAAATGAGTGTTTGAGAAGTGTGTCCAACAATGGAGAGGAAAAACTCCAGCACTAGGAGAAGAGGCATATGAAGAGGGGCCTCAGTTACACATGTCAACATTCTGTATCTTACTAGTTTACTGTATGGTCCAAAATCTTAAATGTGTTGAAATGTATCATGGTTGTATGCCTTGATGTTGAATCTGAAGGTGTTGATAAATGTCATGGTTGTACGATTTTTTATCAAATCGATATTCTTAGGTTTAAATGTATTTTGGGGTTGAATATGTATTTACCTGTGCGTACTAAGTTGTAGCTTCACATGATTATCGTAGTGGTTGTTGAAGTGTTGAGAATGTGTGATTGCGAGTTTGTGGGTGAGTATAACCACTACTAGTATATGGTACTATAATATGATAGCTAGTGAGCATTCTAAGATGTCGTATTCCTATCTGTAAGTATTCCCTGTCATATAGTTGGTTATGTGTGTGTTGAATGCATTGAATAAAGACAACTCTATGAAGACCGTAAGTTGTGTTGGGTGTGGGTGTTTTATACTAGTTTTTGAAATCTATGTGTGTATGTGTGGTATGCATGTGTATAATGGGCCATACCCCCTTGTGCGTTATTCATTATATTGATTAAATTTATCTGTTGCTAAATGGGAAGAGTCTTCATGTGGGTAGAAGACAGAGTACCTTGTTTTTTCAGTATGTTGTCCAAAACGTTGTAGATTTGGCAAGTGTGAGTTAGAATTGGAAATCCCCATGAAGAAGGACATATGGAGTCACATGTAGTGTGAAAAAGAAACTAAAGGATTTGTAGATTCAATTGGAAGAAATGTTGAGTCATTTCAACTTCCTCGAATATAAAAAGACATAATTCTCGAAGCAATGGAAAACTATTTTCCAACACCTACAACAAGCATTTTCATGGTTGTGTGTGAGTTTTTGAAAGCATGTTTTCGACAACATGATGTGCCATTCATAACTTGGATCTTGTGTGAGTGAGTTGAGGTAAGAAAAAATATTTGAAGATGGAGAGACGAATTTCCAGTGTGAATATGTGAATTTGAATCCATATTCTCTCTTTAAATGCATATTTTAAATAAAATTTCTAAATGTATAGAATTGGATTCTACAACAAGAAGCTTTTCTTGTGGGTTGGAGTATTGTGGGTTATGGGAAGTCAGGGAAACCCGACCTATCCCCCATTAAGTGGTAACATATCTCAACTATGTTTTTGGAGAATGTCAGAGCCACATAATGCTTTTAGGTTTAAAACTCTTGGAGAAATATATAAGAAGGTCTTGGAGGAAGTAAATTTTATAGTAGATTGAGCTAAATTGAGGTTTGTTAATTGTGAGGTGTTATGCATACATAGTGGAGATTTTCTACCTTAAAGTAGAACTAATTTCTCTTTGTTGATGTACTCAGAATAGTAGAGATTGGATTTTAGTACAATTGGAAGTGAAATGAAGTGATGATGGAGATGCTTGAGTTTTTGAAGACAACTTGACAATGAAAGGAGGTTGAAGAGAAAATGAACCTTACAATAGTAAGTGAGGTGATTTTACGAGAGTGAAGAGTTGATATGCTCTTTAGAAAAAATAGGTGCATTGGTTGGAGAGGAATTGGTTCATCAAGTAGTGCAAGATGATGTCTTGTTATAGATCTTATAAAATTGAATTTGATGTTCTAGCCATTAAAATTATGGTGTTCGTAGGATTGAATTGGTAGAAGTTGTTATAGCAAGTAATCTATGTCAAAGGATATGGAGAAGGAAAGGATCTTAGATGAAAAATTGTGGTAGAACTCGACATTAAAAATAAGAAGAGTAAGTTGTTGAAGATGTAGGATTTGAGGACTTTAAATGTGAAGGAAAAATATTTCTCAAGAATAGGTTGTAGTATAGAGAACCTAGAGAAGAGAAGATACGGGGAGGATCAATTGGTATGGGTAATAAGTAGCAGACTTGTTATAGAGATAAGAAGGGCTAGTTTTATCTCACTAGCAGACAAGGATAACTCACAAGAGGAATATAAGAAGATGACTTCCATTAGTCATAGAATTCCCATTTAGGGGAAAGTCACGACTAGAGGAAGAAAATTTCAAAGCAGTTGGACTCAAAGGAATGGGTGTTGAAGGACTTGAGAAGGAGATGGTTGAGAGAAGAACTCAATCATGTGAAACAGTTGCTACAATAAATTCAATATGACCAAAGTTATGATAATTAATAATGGTGTTGAATACGAAGGTCTGCAATAGCAAAGGGATGACACTAGTAAGAATAATTCTGCAACAACAATTGTGTGTTCATTGAAGATTGAGTAAGGATGTAATGTTATTTTTTTTCAGTCAATTATGGATTGAGTGTTGATTACAAGTATAAGAGATGAATGTTTTAGTTAATGATGATGACAAGGATCCTTGTAGTAGAAAGTGACGAAGAATATTAAAGTTCTCGGAGAAAGAAGGTGAGTCCACTACATGTAGAAGCTAGAAGAGTGGAGATTTCTCAGATGAATATTCTAGAGGAAGGAGTTAGTAGAAATACCAGGAGAATTATAGGCTTGGAAGAGCTTGGTATGGTATTTAAAAATAGGTTGATAGCATCATCCTATTGTAGTGGCTTGTGCGCAGCTCATAATGAGCAAGAAGATTCTCATGGAAAGCGGAGATATTTGACTATTGAAATTCATAATAAAGGTTTAGAGAGAAGCCATAGTATATCATGTCACGAAGAAATTTATAGAGAAGTAGATGAAATGAAATTACAACTAGAGATAATGAGAGGACTGCTAGAGAAGGATGAGGAAGACCAAGGTTATAGACGGGCCCTTTGGAAGAGAGTGAAATGGAATTTTTGTAGGTAAATATGAGATAAAGATAAATTCTCAGTTGGAGGACATATTAGTGGAGTTGAGTTGCATCCACGGAAGAACAACATTAGTGGAGTTGTGATGAAGTAGATGAATATTTGATGAGTAGCTTAGAGATAAAAAAATTACAGCCATACACTGAGTTAGGCAATGAAATTGAAAAAAAGGAAAGAGTAAGGTATTGTTGGCAAGCTTGAACAATTCGACAATAAGTGAATTTGATAGTTCGCAGCAAAAATAGTAAAAGAAGGTACAAGTTGGTTAAATATTTGGTCAAATTTTAATTTTCACTATGTAGGTGACAGTAGAGGAAGGCAAGAAGATTTTCAACAACCTAGAGTAAGGAGTGCTCACAATGTTTCAAAGAAGAGAACTAGGAATATTAAAAAATCCCAAACTTGGGAGAAAGTTTTGTGAGGTATCATGTAGCAAGGTGGAAACTTGTTACTGTAGAGGCATTTTACAGCTCATGAGTTAAATTTATTCAAGAATACCAGATGCATATGACAAGAAGGTCATATATTTTCATACCTTGGGAGTCAGATGTAGGTGCATAGATGGAGTACACAGTTTGATGAAGACTATACCAAATATTTCCAATGTGACGGGATGGTCACAAGATGATGCTAGGAGAGATTTTAAATGTTTTGTAGATATTTTCATTAGGGTCTGAGTTTTTTTATAGAATAAGTTGGAGGATATATTTCCTAATCTAAATGTATCTTGAATTTCCTTATTTTTTTATAAGGGGAAAAAAACCATCACTTGTGACTCTTAGTTACCAATGTTAGCTTTGTTTATAAGTAATTGAGTGTTTGAGAAGTGTGTGTATCAAAGTGTGCAATAGTGGAGAGGAGAAGCTTCAATGCTAGGAGAAGAGGCAGAGGAAGAGGGGCCTAAGATGCACATGCCCACATTTTTTATCTGGTCAGTTTACTATATGGTGAAGTTGATTAACGATTAATATGTTTATGTGCTTATGTGTTGATAATTTCTCTATATGTCTATTATTAAGGAAGTCTTTTTTTTGCACTAGCTCAAAATCCTAAATGTGTTGAAATGTATCATGGTTGTATTCCTTGATGTTGAATCTCAATGTGTTCAGAAATGTCATGGTTGTATGCTTTTATATCAAATCGACATGATTTTGTTTAAAGGTATTTTGGGTTGAATATTTTTTTAACTGTGCATATGAAGATGTAGCTTCACATGGCTGTTGTAGTGGTTGTCGAAGTTTCTAGAATGTGTGATTGCGAGTATGTGGGGGAGTATAGAAACTAATGGTATATGGTAGTTCTCTATCAGATCTTGTGATAATTCTAAGATGTTGTATGCATGTCTCGAATTATTCCATGCATTGTAGTTGGTTATGTGTGTGATGAATGCGTTGAAGATTTCCAACTATGTGAAGACCATAAGTTGTGTTGTGTGTGGGTGGTTTGTACTAGTTTGTACAATGTATAATTGGATGTGTGTTAAGCTTATGTATGATGGTTGAGACCCCCTTGTGGGTTATCCATTCTATTCATTAAAACTACCTATTGCTAAATGAAAATATTTTTCATGTCCATAGGATACATAGTACCCTGTTTTGTTAGTATGTTGTCCAAAACACTACTAATTTGGTAAGTGTGAGTTTGAATTGTAACTCCCCATGAAGAAGGGAATATGAGGTCATGTGTAGTGTTAAGGGGCTACTCAAGACCATGTAGATTCAATTGGGAACAAGGTCAAATTGTTTCTTCTTCTAGGAATAAAAAGGGGCAGAATTGCAGAAGCGATGGAAAAATATTTTCCAATGCCCACAGGAGCGCTGGAAAAATATTTTGCAGCACCTACAACAAGAATTTTTAGGGCTACATGTGAGTTTTTGAAAGCTTGTTTTGGCTAGCATGATGTGACATTGAGAAGGTGAATCCCATGTGAGTGAGTTTAGGTAAGAAAAAGGATTAGAATGAGGAGAGAAGAATATATAATGGGAATATGTGAAGCTAAGTCCATCTTATTTGTTTGACCACATATTTTGAATAATTTTTTTGAATTTTCATAATCGGATTCCACAACACAAAGTTGTTCTTGTGGTTTGCAGTATCGCAGGTTATGGGCATTCAATGAAGCCTGACCTATCCCCATAAAAATTTCCACTAAATTAATAGTGGTTAATATACAAATGATATGTTATATTCTTTCTTTGGAATGGAATAATAAATTAAAATGCTAAATGAATAAATTAATTGTTTTCTTTGACACATGGACTTGCATAAATTTTGGTGGTAGTAACCACTAGTAAGTCTAATTTTACTCCTACATAAGTGTTGAGGAAAACATAAATAATGGTGAGAATTAACTACTCTTAAATATATTTATTTACATGTTATTCCTATCCATTTTTTATACAAAATTGTTCCTTAAATTATGATGGAAACGAATTTATGGTAAATATAATATTTACTTCATTAAAATCATAAGAATAAAAAATCACTACACAAATATATAAAATAATGCAAGAATATTGCAACCATATGGAGAAATTATTGTATAAAATATATAGAGGTAGTTCTCCACATAGCATAGGGTCTATCTATTAGAATTTTTGGAGGTTTTTCCATTATAATGAGTTTTTGGAAGTGAAATGTCCACAATCCAAATGACCCAAGGATTTTGTAGGGTGTTGAATGCATATATGCAGTGAAAAACCTAATGTAAACAACAAAATCAAGGTTCGACTAAAAAAAAAATTCTAACCAAAAACTTCAAAAGGTCTAATAGTTACACAATTCCAAATAATATTTCGCTCTCAACCATAAATGAAATATTTTGATGTCCCTATTTAAAAAGTGTTGTTGAATGTAAGGTAATACCCCACATTAATTGTATATAAGCCAAATTGAAAAAAAAAATTGGCATTTGTGCTATTTCTGCTATCGGAAACCCAATCTTAGATATTAGTATACATAACTTCCAAATTTGCAACAATAAGTATAATAAATCATAATATTAACTCCTTATACTAAGGAGAAAATAAACAACTATGTATAGTAGGGAGAAAATAAACAACTATATAAATCTCAAAAAGAAAAAAAATAACAAAAAAAATTAAAATAATAAAGTATAAAAATTGAGATTGGATATGTATGTAGCATTAGGATGTGAGTTATGTGGAATCATATTATTTTGAAAGAGAAATTTATTAGTGGTAGTGGCAAGAATTTGCAAATTAATCCAAGACCATTGAAAGGGAAATTCAAAGCCCATTTGTAACCCAAACTCATTTGCATCAATTGCTATCAATTAGAGTTTACTCGTATAATTACAAATAGAACATGTATAAGTAAAATATACTTGTTTTGTTCTGTTCGCCCAATAAAAGAAACTATACATAAATAACCCTATAGAACACCTCACATGCATTAGTTCTACTGATTTACGATCGCCGTTCCATATTTGGTTGTCAATAATGAATGAAATCAAATAATTTTTCGCACTAGGCTTAAGGTGTGTTGCAATATTCATCACAGGATATTGGCATGAACGAGAAAAAAAAAATTAAAAGAACACAAATTTTAAATATTCCTCTCAATGCTCGATATAAAACATGCATGCTCGTTATAAAACATGCATGCTCCATAGAAAAAGAAATCATTCTATAATTAATTATGGCATTGAAGGCACCATAAATAAATAAATATGGCATTGTTGAACAAAGAAAGAGAAGGGAGAGATGGATTAAATGGATTAGAGTACCGAATGACTTAAGCAAATATTTTAATATTTATTGTATTTAGTACCTACAAGAATGGAAAAGCTTTAATTTTCTTTCTACATTTTGTTTACACTTGCATCAGGAAGAACAAACTGGTAGAGCAAGAGGCGGAGCAACTAGTGGGTTCGAATCACACGATACCTACAGTTGTAGCTGATCAATAGGAGTAAGTTACATGCCACATCAAACTTTCAATTAAGCTTTTTCATATCCCACGACTGACATGCATGAAGGATAATTATTCTGATCGTTATGAGAACCAGGCTTGAGGCCCATAACTGATTAGTTATAAGTATTTAGTTGACTTATTGTAAAGAAAAAACCATGATTCATTGATTCACGGTTACTTAACAAAAGTATTAAAAGTTAAGAAGTTGAGATTAAATTCCGAGCACTGACATGAGCGATGATAGTAAGTGTTAACACATTTTGAAAAATCATGCTGAAAATAAATTTTTAAGTTCCAATTCGAAAAACATTATTTAATGGTACGTATTAATTGTAAAATTTTCTAAAAAAATTTCGATAAAAATAGTGAGACCTGAATTAATTGCAGGTGTTTCAAAAAGAATATTGTAAAAAATTAGTGAAACGTGTATTATTTCTAATCACTTTTATAAATCATTGCAAAAAATCAGTGAGGTAGTTATTTATATGGTGACTTCTTAGAGTTAATAGCGTTTATTGATGAAACTGTAATAGATAACTTTACTCTTAAAATAAGACATCAATTTTTTTTTTTTTTTTTCCAGTCAAAAGGTTTACCAATTATTATTTTTAATTATTATAAAAATATATATTATTTATTTGAAAAAGTTTAACATTAAATTTTGCTATTTTTAAATTAGTAAGCCCAAATTGTAATTTTTTAGGTAACATGATTTTATATTAACATCTTATAGAGATACATTAGTTGGAAGTTAAAAATATTATATTTCTATTTTCGGTATGAGAAAGTTATATATATATATATATATATATATATATATATATATATATATATATATATATATTTTCTTATTTTCTAAATGTTTTTTAAGTGTATCGTTCAAAATGAAATAGTTATGTAATTCCTTCTATGTTGGTTGTGGAGCTAATATATGGTGTGTGTATATAGACTAGATTCATTTCAACCTTATATTTATGAAATCTTCAAAAAAATCAAATCAAATTTATAATAGTGCAAACTTTATATATATAGCGTTGAGAAAAATCAAATTTATACTAGTGTAAATATTACAACTCTAAAAATTTGATCTCTCAACGCTAAATAATATAAAATTAAGATAGTTTTAAATTATTGATATCCATCCAAATCAAAATTAAAGTATTCATCATCATTTAATTTTCAACTAAAATCATTTGAGGGTATTCATACCAAGGGAAGAGCAACCTTTCGTTAAGACAAGTCCGAGATACAAAAGGAGCTGAACAACCTATATGTTGAGAATCAATGAGCTCAAATGGTGATGTGTTAGGATGTTTTATAGGTGCAAAGTGTTCATGCAATTATAAAAAGGGTTTATGTAGAGGGAGCTCAATGTTTTTATGTTTGATATAGTATGTTTAACATAATTTAAAGGTGTAAAGTGTTGTGTACTTATAAGAAGGTGTTTATATATTCATTAAATATATGTGTTTATATACTCACTAAATATAGTAAATTTTTTAATCATATTTAAATTAATTTCATATGTGTGTATTTTAAAATAGGGTTTATATTATTTTAATTTACATAATAGAGATTTAACTTTTATGGAATATATTAGAATATTACTCGTAGTAGCCATATATTAAAGGTTGAGATTTATTTTAAATGTAGTTAGGTTGTTAATGCCTTTTAATTAAATTGAATAAATTAAAAAAATTGTTTGTAATATGTCTCATATGAATGTAATTTATGGTTTTCTGGGGTATGTAGTATTAGAAAGTCATGGTATTGACCCATTGGATTATAACAAATCCTATTTACATATTAAGAATCTTCACCATCCTATAATAACATATCTTATTTACATATTAATAATCTCCATAATAATGTGGGGTGAATCTTCATAGTTAATAATCTAGTTTGTGATAGTTGCATTTAATGTTAACGAGTTAAATAACATTTTATTATTTGTTTTAAGAAAAGACTGAGACACTTAATGTTTTTGCTGGAAAAGTTATTTTCTTTATTGCTAATTGTGAAAGATAAAATTAGTTATGGAAAGTGATTCCATAAAAAGTAAAAAGACTAATGGTAAATGTTTTCCAAGAACTGAAAAGGCGGTTGGACAGTTACCTATTCCTCTAGGGATAAGAGACTCATCCCAGTGAGGAATGGGGGTTATGTTCATGGAATAAGGAGAGAGTGGAGTTTTTCCGGAGGTGGTAGTGAACATTGGAAATCACTCAGCAATCCTGATAAATTTCTGGTACTGATTGGACTTGGAGTCTTGAGGTCACAACAGAAATTCCATTGTCAACCCATACCTTTCAGGAGTGGAGCACCGGGGCAAGAGGAGGACGTAATCGCCTCTCTTGAAGGTTGGGAAGACTAGAACAATGAATTGTAAAATCAGATAAGTTATCTGTGCAATTTCAGTGATTTACATATAGTAATTATTGAAAATATGCACAACTGTTTGTCTATCAAAGACAAAAACAATAATATGATAGTCATATGTTGGAAAGGATGAGATTTATTATTCTTATCATTATTATCAGTATTTCATTATGAGTTTAAGCAAGTTATTTCATGTTCTGTAACTATATATGGAACTTATAAGGTATTTTGAAGTTCGGTATTATGGAGATGAAAAAGAAAGAAAAGCCATAAGACTGACTGATTATTATTGGTGTAAAGTTTATTTCGTAGTTACTATGTAATAAGTATGCATAGTGGAAACCAGATTAAACATTGGTATCATTAACATAGATTATTTACTTCTGCAATAATAAACAATAGGGAAACCCTCACCGCAGCATTCAATGTGGTGTTGCAGATAAATATAAAAGCAAGTAAATAGTAGCAACAGTAAAATTTTGAGACAAGTAGTAAACTAAAATAGACAAGAGGTTAAATTTCAGTTCTGGGTACGAGGCCGAAGCCTCAACCCTGAATGCATTGTTCATCGAAAACAAGAATACACGGACAGAGTTATACAGTGGTCTCGTCACGAATATCAACTTAACATAAATCCGGTTATGATAAATCGAAATAACAAAGAGTACATAACCAAGTACAGGAATCAAATAATTTCATTTCTTTTCCAAAAGTAGTTAAGAAATTCACAAAGGAAAATATACCATATATCAGAATTTTCTTTTACATACTGGAAAATTACGCAAAGTAACTTGGAAAATATACGGTCGGCCTAAGGCTCACACCTTACAGTAATCAAGAAGACAATACTTTATTCTATTGAAAATGGAAATATGTAAACGTATAAACAAGAAACTATTAATTTGTTTTTAGGTGTCCCAAGAAATGCACATAGCCAAATTCAACAAAGAATTAGAGAGCAATAAGACAAGCAGTGAAACAATTAACCCTATTATTAATTTAAAAGGGCCTTCTTTGTGGAACCGAGAAGTGAGATATTATAAAAAACACACAAATTCCAAAGAGAAATAATCACTTATCTATTGCTTGACCAATTAATACAAGTGCATAGGACTGAAATCTTGAACGGACATTAATATAGCAAAAGCCTCAAATTCATTTTATCCTATACAGCTCAAAAGAGTTCCAACCGTATATAAAAATTCGGGAAAAGACCGCATGGAAATAGAGATGAACTTGAACTTCTTAGCTCAACTAACTCTCAGTACAAAGTCTCACGGTAAAACAATGAATTCTACTCTCTGAATCCAAACAATAACTAACTTATAAACAGAATGAATACTTGAAAACTTCTGAAGTTCATTGTTGCACAACAGTGTGCTAACCCTCATGAGAAGAATGCAGACCCAAGAAGGTCATTGTGGAATACCTAGAGTGTACCAAGGAAATTTAGTCGAGGCCTTGTTACAGGAGAAGCGATAAGATTACTTCGACAAGGAACTTACTTGCAAAACCTAGAAAAAAAAGATAAAATGTGAGTAAGGGTAGCTGAGTTTAACATTAGTAAACAGTAAAATAAAGGCTAGTAAGGAATGAGGATGAGATAAACATATTTCTTACCTATGGCTATAACATCTCCCATATTTGTTGCACCACTGTGTTGGCAGAGGGTAAGGTTAAACCCAAACTCATATTCAAGAAAAGCCATGACCGAAGGTTTCAAGCCGCGAATCCTTGACAAAGCCAACCATAATGCAAACGATAGAGAAAAATGACAATGAAGAGACAAGTATGAGGGTTAACCTAGTCACTTCCCGCCATCAAGCATCCACCGTTGATTTGAGAAGTAATCGGATGGAGATCGTGAGGGCGGGTGGCATGTACATGGATCACATAACAACACAACTCACGTAGCATTAAGCAGCTAGGCTGTAACAAGTTATGCATACAAAAAACCATAAATAACATAGTACATGTGTTATTTAGCGTGGACAGAAGTCATCGATCGAAATCAAAAGGAGGAACCATAGAATTAAACTAAAAACCAAAATTATTATAAATACATGAAATCTGAACTATGATGGGACTAGTATTTCATAAATATATCAATAATTCCTATGTAGGTTATATGACTATTTCACATTTAGGAGCAAGATTAAATGCACACAACAAGTTTTGTGTTAATGTGTAATGTGATAATATTGTGGGGCAGGTAATTTGTTTTTTTTATGGTAGTATTGATGAGTGTTACAAGTGGTATCAGAGCAGCATTCATATGCTGGGACCCTACGGGATCAACTAATGATCTAAGTTGTGTGTATATTTATGCACATAAGATAAGCATAAAGGGAAACATCATGAGAAGGGGATCAATGCAACATCTTTCCTAGAACACCGGGGAACCCCAAACATGACCATAAGTAAGCTCTGAGATGTGGGTTTAGCTGAGCGTGGATCAACGCCAGCAAACTAGTAGACTTCTCGAGGAACAACAGCACCAAACTAGCATACTGTTGAATATAGTACAGAAACTGCATGAAGAAATGGTGCGGGTTCGAAGTGATAACGAGTGCTTGATGCAAGAGCAAGAAAAGATACTCAAGAGCCTGCCAAACAAGAAGAACCAAGGAATGGAACAACCCAGTGCTGATAGAGACATGCAAGAAGGTAATGAGAGACAAAGAAGGCACCACATCACTGACAGAGTGGAAATAAGCCCTTCCTAGCGAAGCAACAAGAACAAAAACTATAACGAAGCAGATTATGGCAATTTTTCGGATCAACAAGAAGGTATGAAGCAAAAAGTGGAACTTCAGGGGGAGTTTCAAAAAATAAAGCCACCAACATTTGATGGTGAAGCTGAGGAAGTGGCAGAGGCATGGTTGTAAATATGAACAAATATTTTCAAGTGTATGAGTACAGCAGCAACCTAAAAGCTAGATTGGCCATATATCAGCTAAGGGAAAAATCCATCCTGTGGTGGGAAGAAGTAAGGAATATTCGTAACATTGAGGACCAAGACATTACCTGGGAATCGTTCCAGCAATACTTTAAATATAATTATTTAATAGAACATTTCTACAATGATAAATCTAAAGAATTTCATGACTTGAACATGGGACAGATGACCATGGACAAGTATATTACCAAGCTCACCTCTCCATTAATGTATGTTCCATACCTTAGAGATGAAAAGGCTAAGGTTCAAATATTTCTGAGTAGTTTGCCAACTCATATGAAGGAGCGCATTGAGTTCGTAAATCCTAGAACCATGTATGAAGCCATTCGTAAGGTAAAAATGTGTTATCAACAATGCAATGCAAAAGGGGAAGTTGGAAAAAGTTGGCAGCCATGAAAAGGATAGAAAAGTAGCTCAAACTTCTAAGTTGCTAAAAATAATAATTTTAAGAATTCTGCATGAAGTTCTGTAAGCAAGTAGTTTGGTAGGAATCATCAAAGAATGCAATGGCTAGTGGAAGAGAGGCCTACAAAGGAATCTATCAAAACTGAGTAAGGGAAAGTGACCAAACCACCTCTAGAGTGTTGGGGGTGTGGCGAGGCACATTATTATAAAAACTTCCCATAGTGAGCGTGAACTGAAACAGTTGCAAATTTGCAGGAGGCTTCTACAGTAGGCGATGTGGCTCGAAACATACCTTTTATCAACACGGCATTGGAGGATCGACAGGTAGATTATCAACCAAAAATGATAGAGTTGAAAGGTAAATTACTGTCTCAATCTGTTTCTATTTTGGTATAATCATGTGCAAGTCTAAGTTATGTTAATCCCAAAATATTGGAAGTACGTAAGTTAAAAGGTCATAAATTCGAAATTCCTTGGCTGGTACAGCTAGCCATAGGAGCAAAAAGAAAGGTAACTGCCAAAATTCCAAACTGCACTTTGGAAATTTCAGAACAACAGTTAAATGTGGACCTGAACATGTTATCATTAGGGTCCTATGATGTTTTTTTGGGCATGGATTGGCTAGAAAATCATTGGACCTTAGTGGACTGCAAAGAAAATATCATTTATTACATAATGCAATATGGAACACGCAAGGATATTCAGTGAATCAAGAAACCCCTGCAGCTATGTCCTATTACAGCATCCCAAATGATTAAATTTATGAGGAAGGAATTTTAGATTTATGCTATCCAGGTGGGATATGCTAATTCCAAGGAGAAGTCTCCTATGATGGGGAACATACCAGTAGTAAAATATTTCATGAATGTCTTTCTGGAAGACATACCCGAATTACCACCAAGAAGAGATATCAATTTTACCATTGAGTTAATGCCAGGATCATCATCTGTGTCAAGGGTTCCTTACAGAATGAGTGTTCCAGAATTAACTCAATTAAGAATGTATTTACAAGAACTGTTGTACAAAGGTTATATTCATCCAACTGTGTCCCCTTGGGGAGTACCAGTGCTGTTTGTTAAGAATAAGAACTAAACCATGTGAACGTGCATGGATTATAGACAACTCAACAAGTTAACAGTAAAAAATAAATATATTTTACCAAGGATTTATGATATGTTTGATCAGGTGAAGGGGGCCACAGTATTCTCAAAAGTAGATTTAAGATCTAGATATCACCAGATCCGAATCAAGGATGAAGATATTTTCAAGACTGCTTTCCGTACTAGGTACGGGCATTATGAATTTGGGGTATTACCCTTCAGGTTAACCAATGCACCAATGACATTTATGATGTTAATGCATGGTATATTCCATCCTTTCCTGGATAACTTTGTACTTATATTAATTAATAATATTTTAATTTATTCTAAGAACCAGGAGGAACATATAATACATCCAAGGATTGTGCTAGAAATGTTAAGAAAACACCAGATGTATGCTAAGTTCAACAAATGTGATTTCTTCAAAAAAAAAATCAAATAATTAGGCCGTGTTATTTCTGTAGAAGGGATTGTTATTGATCCAAAGAAAATCGAGAAAATCATGGAATGGCGGGTACCCTAGAATGTGGAGGATATTCGATCCTTTATGCAATTGGCTATGTACTTAAGAAGATTTATTGAAGGATTCTCTAGAATTGCTTTTCCAATCACCTCCTTGCAGAGGGAAATAAAAGTCTTTAAGTGGACTGTTGAGTGCCAAAACATTTTTTACAATTTGAAACAACTATTGACCATCGCACCAACATTGAGAGTAGTTGACCCCAATAAAGAATTTGAAGTTTGTACAGATGCTAGTAAAGAGGGTGTTGGGGCAATTCTATCATAGGAAGGAAAGGTAGTGGCTTATGAGTCAAGAAATTTGAAGGAACATAAACAAATATATTCAGCCAATGATCTAGAGTTAACAGTAGTAGTGCATGCACTCTGGGTATGGAGACACTACTTGTTGGGTAACAAATTTGTACTAAAAACATATCATAGTAGCCTGACCAGCTATTTCAAGTAGGATGATTTAAACTCCCGACAGGCAAGATGGAATGCATTCTTAATTGAGTTTGATATGGACATCCAACACGTGAAAGGTAACGAAAATCGAGTGGATGATGCCTTAAGTAGAAAGTTGCATTGTGTTTATGAGCTTTACTATAATCAGCTTGAATGTAAATTCTTGGATCAAGTAAAATAGGAACCACAGAAGGACCCTGAATATCAATTCCTATGGCAGCAAATAGAAGAAACCAGAAAGAAAGGAAATACTTCTAAATATGGAGTTAATAAAGAACAAATGCTAACCATTAGAGGAAAGGTTTCCTTTCTAAATATGGAGTTAATAAAGAACAAATTCTAACCATTAGAGGAAAGTTGTATGTACCAAACTGTGTGGACCTAAAGGAGCTAATCATGAATGAATACCATCAAATTAATTATGCGGGACACCCAAGATACCAGAAAATGTTAAATGCTATTATAAAAGTATATTTCTGGCCTCGTATGCATAAAAATATTGCTGAGTATTTAAATAAATGTTGGGAGTGTCAACAGGTCAAGGTGGAGCATCGACATTTCGTAGGATTGTTGCAGCCCATACTGGTACCTGAATGGAAGTGGAAGGTCATATCCCTACACTTCATTACGAGTTTACCATGGTCAAAAAGGCACAATGACTCCATCATGGTTGTGATTTATTGATTGATTAAGTCTGTACATTTTATACTTGTACAGTCTACTTACAAGACTGTACAGATATCATATGTTTTTATCAGAGAAATATTCAGGCTGCACGACATTCCGAAGACTGTTATCTCGGACAGGGATCTAAAGTTTACTTCAGCATTTTGGAAAAAAATGTTCACAGGTCTGGGGAACCAAATAAACTTTAGAACTTCTTATCATACCGAGATATATGGTCAAACAGAGCGAGTAAACCAAGTTTTGGAAGACATGTTGCACATGTTTGTGATGCAGCAACAAACCAAATGGGAGGAATACTTACATGTGGTTGAATTTTCTTATAAAAATGGTTATCAAGAGTCCCTTAAGATGAGTCCTTTCGAAGCTCTATATGGGAGGTAGTGTCACACACCCAGAAATTGGAGCAGCCCTGAAACGAAAGTAATGCTGGGACCAGAAATGCTGATTGAAATGGAGGCAGAAGTAAAGAATATTAGAAAAAATTTGAAAGTTGCACAAGATCGGTAGAAGATCCTTGTAGATAAGAAGAGGACCTATCGAGAATTTGAAGTGGGTGATCATGTGTATGTGAGGATTAAACCCAAGAAGAGTACCTTGCGGTGGGCCTCTTTTGACAAGTTGGATCCCAGGTTCGGTAGACCCTTCCAAATCCTGGAAAGGGTAGGACCTGTGGCTTATCAGCTGGCTTTACCTAGCCACATCCAGGTACACAATGTGTTTCATGTGTCCCTGTTAAAGTGAAATGTGCATGACCTAAAGCACATAATTCATTGGCCTAAAGCACATAATTCATTGGAAGAATATATAGGTAGTATAGAATTAAAAATCCTAACTTGAAGTATGATTTCTTTATGAAAATTTGACGAGGAAATTTGTTGTTTAGAGGTAGAGCCGAATGACGAGTTTCTCGTTGAGCCTCAACGCATACTCGACAGGAGAGAAATTATGATCCGGAAGCGAGTCATCTCCCACGTTAAAGTGTAGTGGAAGTACTTCAGCCCAGATGAGGCTACCTGGGAGAAGGAAGGATTTGTGCGCGAGGCTTAGCTATAGCCATTTTCTGAGTTGGAGTGAAACACCGATGACGATGTTACTTCCAGGGGGGAAGTTGTGACAACTGCATTTAACGTTAACTAGTTGTTAACTAGATAAATGACTTTTTATTATTTGTTTTAAGAAAAGGCTGATACACTTAATGTTTTTGCTGGAAAATTTATATTATTTATTGTTAATTGTGAAAAATAAAATTAGTTATGGAAAGTGATTCCATAAAAAGTGAAAAGGTTGATGGTAAATGTTTTCCAATAACTGAAAAGGTGGTTGGACAATTTGGATAGTTACCTGTTCCTATAGGGATAAGAGACTCATCCCAATGAGGAATGGGGGTTCTGGTTATGGACTAAGGAGAGAGTGGAGATTTTCTTGAGCTAGTAGTGACCAGTAAAAATCACTCAACAATCATGATAAATTTCTGGTACTGACTGAACTAGGAGTCTTGAGGTCACAGCAGAAATTCCACTGTCAACCCGTACCTTTTAGGAGTGGAGCATAGGGGAAAGAAGAGGACGTAATCACCTCTATTGAAGGTTGGGAGGACCACAACAACAAATTGTAAAATTAGATAAGTTACCTATGAAATTTCAGTGATTTAAGTATAGTAATAGTGTTATCGAAAATATGCACACGTGTTTGTCTATCACAGACAAAAACAGTAATATGATAGTCATATGTTGGAAAGGATGAGATTTATTATTATTATCATTAGTATCAGTATTTCATTATGATTTGAAGCAATTTATTTCATGTTCTGTAACTGTATATGGAACTTATAAGGTATTTTGAAGTTCGGTATTATGGAAATGAAAAAGAAAGAAAATCCATAACGCCGACTAAGTATTATCTGTGTAAAGTTTATTGCGCAGTTACTATGTAATAAGTATGCATAGTGGAAACCAAGTTAAACACTGGTATCGTTAACAAATATTATTTACTTCTGCAATAACAAACAATAGGGAAACCCTCACTATAGAATTCAATGTGGTGTTGTAGATAAAAATAAAAGCAAGTAAATAGTAGGAACAGTAAATTTTTGAGACAAGTAGTCAACTAAAACTGGTTGGTCTATAAACCAAAGGATATGTAAACATGCTGCTGACATTAAACATAGAAGATCCCACACCTCCGCCTTAGCTGAGCATGCAGAAAAGACTACCCATCATATCTGCATCAAAGAGGCGAGGGTCATAGCTAGGATTGACCATTTCCATCATCGTAAGTTAAGAGAGACCTTAGAAATTGAAAAGAGGCATATAAATATCAAAAGAGATGATGGCTGGAATATAAGTAGGTGATGGATCCATGCTCTATATTCTTAGTGGTCTAGTGTTTTTGTTTATTTTATTTTATTTTACTTTTTATTTTTGATTTATTTATTTTTTTAATTTAATTATATATATATATATATAATTTTATTCTAATTAATTAGTTTATTATTATTTCTTAAAAAGAAAGTAAATTAATATTAATAATTAAATAAATATAATATAATAGAATAGGTAATAAAGAATCTAATAATAATAATAACTAAACAATTAGATTAAATTAAATAAAAAGATCTATATATTTTATTAAAAAAATAAATAATTTACTAATTAAATAAAACTAGCCATTATTAATCTATTTGGAAAAAATAAAAAAAAATAAAAGTCAAACTAGTTGTTATCCTAATGGTTAGTTTAGCCTTTTCTGCATCTATTTAAACTCAACATCTAGATCTAATCTCACCTAGTCCTAATGATGAACCACATTGGTTGGTTCGAAATGTGTCGACAAAGTTCATTTGAATGTGATTATTACAGAAAGAATTCTATACAATTTTAAGAGGTAAATTGTCAGTTCTGGGTACGAGGTGGATGCCTCAACCCTGAACGCATTGTTCACCCAAAATGAGAATACACGGACAGATTTATAAGGTGGTCTGGTCACCAAGATTAACTTAACATAAATCCGGTTGTGATAAATTGAAATAACAAAGAGTAAATAACCAAGTACAGGAATCAATTAATTTCTTTTCTTTTCCAAAAATAGTTAAGCAATTCACGAAGGAAACGATACCATCTATCAAATTTTTCTGTTACATACTATAAAATTATGCAAAGTAACTTAGAAAATATACGGTCGGACTTAGGCTCAGACCTTACAGTAATCAAGAAGACAGTAATTTATTCTATTGAAAACAGAAATATGTAAATGTATAAACAAGCAGCTGTTAATTTGTTTGGAGGTATCCCAAGAAATGCACATAGCCAAATTCGACAAAGCATTGGAAAGTAGTAAGACAAGCAGTGAAAATAGTTAACCCTATTAATAATTTAAAAGAGCCTTCTCTGTGGAACCGAGAAGCAAGATATTATAAAGAACATGAAAATTCCAAAGAGAAATAATCACTTACCTATTGCTTGACCAATTAATATGAGTGCATGAGACTTAAATCTTGAATGAACATTAATATAGAAAAAGCCTCAAATTTATTTTATCTTATACAGTTCAATGGAGTTCCAACCGAATACAAACTCGGGAAAAGACCGTATGGAAACAGAGACAAACTTGAACTTTTTACCTCAACTAACTCTCAGTACAAAGTCTCACAGTAAAACAATGAATTCTACTCTTGAGAGCCAAATAATAACTAACTTATAAACAGAATTAATACTTGAAAACTTCTGAAGTTCAATGTTACACAATAGTGTACTAACCTCGACGATAAGAATGCATACCAAAGAATGTTGTTGCGGAATACCTGGAGTAGACCAAGGGAAATTTAGCGGAGACTTTCTTATAGGAGAAGCGACAAGATTACTTCGGTAAGGAAATTACCTGAAAAAACTAGAAAAAATGATAAAATGTGAGTAAGGGTAGCCAGGTTTGACATTAGTAAACAATCAAATAAAGACTAGTAAGGAATGGGGATGAGATAAACATTTTTATTATCTGTGGATAGAACATCTACCAGATATGTCACACCACTGTGTTGGCGGAGGGTAAGGTTAAACCCAAACTCGCAATCGAGAAAATCCATGGACGAAGGTTTCAAGCTGAGAATCCTTGACAGAGCCAACCATAACGCAAACAATGGAGAAAAATGACAACGAAGAGACAAGTATGAGGGTTAACCTAGTCACTTCCCACCATCAAGCATCCACCGTTGATTTGAGAAGTAATCGGATAGATATTGTGAGGGCGGTTGACCTATACATGGATCCCATAACAACACAATTGGTGTAGCATTAATTAGCTAGGTTTTAATAAGTTATGCGTACAAACAGTCATAAAAAACACAGTACATGTGTTATTTACTGTGGACAGAAGTCATCGACCAGAATCGAAAGGAGCAACCGTAGAATTAAACTCAAAACCCAAACTATTATAAATACACAAAATCCAAACTATGATGGGACTGGTATTTCATAACTATATCAATAGTTCCTATGTAGGTTATATGGCTATTTCACATTTAAGAGCAAGATTAAATGCACGAAAGAAGTTTGGTATAAATGTGTAAGGTGATAATATTGTGAGGTAGGTAAAAAAAATTTGTATGGTAGTATTGATGAGTGTTACATAGTTACATACTATTCTAAATGTATATATTTTTACCTTATAATTTAATTATTTTATAAATAATAATAATAATAATAACAAAAATTTAATAAATTTATAATTTAGTTAATTTTTAAATTTTGATAATGTAAAATGTATTGAGAAGTATTTTTCTATTTAATTTATATGATTACCCTCTAATTAAAAATATTTATATATTTTTTTGTTCGTTTGTCAAGTTGTCTATGATCCTCCAACCTTGACTTGCCCTTGAGAAACAGTGACCCAGGGGCATCTAATTTTTCAAAGTCACCCAAATACCGCACACGTACTAGGCAACACTAGCCCTCAACTAACTAGAACTAGATTTTAAAGCATGTCTCCTTCACATAGCATAGGCACAACCATCCCCCTAAAGTTTGATCCTGGGTCCCCTTGCTGCAGAGGTCCATCCTCAATAATTGTGGTTGTAAAACTTGACCAAAATATTTATGTATTAGATTAAATAGAATTTTAATATTTTTGAAATTATAATAGTAATTATTACTAAAGTAAATATATATATATGATAGATATTAGATGTTGTGATACATATTGTAAATAATAATGTGTTTAGAATTAATCACCAAATCCTAATGATGTGAATAATTTGAAATAGATTATTATTTAAAAATATATGAAGCCACTAAATGATTATGAAATCATATGTATTTTTTTATGTCAAATTTTTCATTTAATAATATTTCTTATTTATTTCTTATTATTTTAAATATATGAAATATATTTTTCCTATTCATCATATTTATCATTATAATTAATTTTTTACATATATTTTAGAATTAAAATAATAATTAAGAAATATTTAGTTTTTATTTTAAATTAAGTTTATCTTATTATATATAACAATAATTGTGATTGAGAGTATAAACTTCTTTGATCCATAACTGTTATATCAAAACTCTTCTGGATAATCACATTATTATTCGAAGAGTTATTATCCGAAGAGCGAACACTGTTAGAACTACTAGGTGTAGTTCAACTTCAGAAGAATGATGATTTAGTTGATCCAAATCCTTCAATATAAATATTACAGATGTGCAACTGTTATTAGCAAAAATATCATGAGAATTGAACCAAAATGAACTTTAAGACAATGAAATAATATTCAAACTAGTCAATATAATTAGAAATAAATATTTAAAATAATTAAATAGTAACAGATATAGAAATTAATAATAAAATTAGTAAAAATAATAAAAATGAAGTTAAATAAATGGAAACGGTAACAAAAAAAAAACCCAAAAATAATTTATCAATATTTTAATAAATTAAAAATTATATAATAACAAAATTAGAATTAGAACAAGGGTCAAAATGAAAAACAAAGAAAACACCCATGCTAAGAGAATAGATATGGAATCCAACAACTAAGAATTTTCCATCTGTCGTCCATATTTAGAGTATAGGATCTTCTCTTTATTTCAATAGCTTCCCTAAATTTTTGGTGATGGAAATTCTCAACCTAGTGATGACCCTGGAGTCCTCAACACAAATGTGGTCTTTAGTCTTCCCAGCATGCTCGGAAAGAGAAAAGGAGTGAGTCCTACAATTCCTAATAGAAATAATGTGCTGCTATATCCTCTTATTTATAGAGCGATCAGCTTATCCGATGTAGGGAATCCCACATGAACATGGGATAAAATAGAGACATTTCATGCTTTTGGCATCCAATGGGTCCTTAACCGATCTGAGGGAACCAAGAATGGTGTTCAAAGGTCCAAAGGTGGAAGAGATCAATTTTTTCCTTAAAATATGTGTAATTTTTGCTGTAGTACCATGTATAAATGGCATTTCAACATTACCAACTAATTCAATAGGATCTTTTTTTGTTTTAGGACCTCTACTTGCATTTAAGAAAGCCTTGAGACCTTGGTGCTTACTATAGCCATTCATCTCAATGAATCCAAGGATATGGGATTTTTCATTCTCCAAGTGCTCATCATTAGAGACCCTAAGATCTCTAGTGGCCAATGTATTGAGCACACCAACCTTTTGAGCTAGAAAATTATGAGAATTAGCATGGAGATACTGCTCCGTGTGGGATTTCTTTCAAAATACTTCGTCAGAAAAAGAGACATTATCCTTCCTAGATATTAGATCATTAATAAAAGGAAGGATAACATCAATATCAGTTTCCATAGTGAACTTAATAGAATGAGACTGATAATTCAGGTGTTGTGAAAACACTCTAACATTTGAAGACCATGAGACCAGTTTATGAAAGTGTTATCAACAAACCGATTCCAAATCTTTGGCTTCAATGAAGTGGAAGCCAAGGATTTGGAATCCAAATATTCCATAAAAATGTTGACCCCAACCATAGACAATGGAGAACCCATGGAAACACCACAAGTATGCTCATAGAATTCACCTTCAAATCTAAAGAAAGTCGAAGTAAGAAAAATATCTACCAATTTGGCAGTGTTTGGATTAGTGATGCAAATGATCACTTCAACCGCCTCATTGATAGGGATATTGGCATAAAGAAAGAACACATAAAGAATAACAAGAGTGTCACTGGGATTGTTAGCGTAAAATAACAAGGATCATATTTCAAATTATTCAACTCATTGATAAAGGAGGAGGAATATTTAACACAAGAATCAAAATGACCAATAAGAGGCTTAAGCCTATGATATAAATACTTTTCTAAGAGATAATTGGGCACACCAATTTTATTAACAATGGGTTTGAGGTGGATAGCCTCTTTATGAATCTTAGGAAGCCCATAAATCCTAGTAGCAATAAGGTTTCTCTCAATAAGCTTTTGGATAGTTGACCCCACAATGGTACTAGATTTAGTAGTAGCTACCACAATCTTAGAAACCTTATTAATGAAATTTTTCAAAAGCTTCCTATAATAGACACTGTTACAGGTATGGTCAAGCATATTCTTTCTATAATCATCTTTATCCATGATTACAATAGTGCCGCCTTTATCAACTTTTAGAAGAACAATATCAATGTTATGATTAACAGATTTAAGAGATTTAAACTCATATTTACTAATATTTCTTCTATGAGGTATAGCATTCTTTAAAAAAACCACACAATCTTGCCTAATCACTTCCTTCAAATTATGAGACAAATATTTAATACAAAATTCAATGTTACAAATAATCTCTTCCATAGGTATTTTTCTCAGAGCCATGGAAAAATTGAGACATTTTTCCAAGAGAGAAAAGATCATTGAATCAAATGAAAACATAGACAAATTAATAACCCTATTACTAGTGGAAGAGGGAAAATTATTATTATTATTGTTTTGTTGTTGTTGTTGTTAATATTATTATTATCACAAACAATTAATTTTATATTAGAACCAGCACCATTATCTATAGAGGGGAGCGAGTATGGGATTTCTGAATGGAAGGATGAAAAGTAACAAGGGGAATGGTAACCCTAGTTGGACGATGGTGAACAAGAATTAACCTCGTTACAAACATTCTCATTCACCATAAACAACTAAATTTTTTGTAATGAGGTTAATTCTCTTTCACCATCATCCAACTCTCATTCCCTTTCCCCCTCTTCTTTTCATCCTTCCATTCGGTGATCCCTTACTCGCTCCCCTCCATAGATGATGGTGTTGGTTCTAATCTAGATTTGGTTGTTTGTAATAATAATAATAATAACAAAAATTCTCTTTTTCACTCTTATATTAGTAATAGGGTTATTAATTTGTCTACATTTTTGTTTGATTCGTTGGTTTTTTCTCCCTTGGAAAAAGGTGTCAACTTTTCCATGCCTCCAAGAAAAATCCCTATCAAAGAGATTATTTTTAACATTGAATTTTTTTATTAAGGATTTATTTGATAATTTTAAGGAATTCATCATGCAAGACTGTGTGTTTTTTCTTAAGAAATCTAGACCTCCTAGAAGCAATATTAGTAAATATAAGTTTAAATCTCTTAAATCCCTTAATTATAACATTAATATTGTTGTTATAAAATATAATAAAGGTGGAGTTTTTATAATCATGGATAAATATGATTATAAAAGGAAGATTCTTGACCATATTTGTAACAACGAAAGTTATAGGAAGCCTTCAAAAAACCCCATTAATAAGGTTTCTAAGATTGTGGTAGCTACTATTAAACCTAGTAGCATTTTGGGGTTGATTAGTCATAAGATTATTGGGAGTAACCCTATCGCTCCTATGGTTTATGGGATTCCTAAGATTCATAAAGAAGGTGTACCCCTCAAACCCATTGTTAATACAATTGGTGGGCCTATTTATCTCTTAGCGAAGTATTTAGCTTGTAGGCTTAAACCTCTTGTTGTTCATTATGATTCTTTTGTGAAAGATTCCTCCTCCTTTTTCAATGAGTTCAAGATTATAAAATATGATACTAATGACACTCTTATTATTTTTTATGTTGTCTCACTTTACATCAATATCCCTATCAATGAGGCAGTTGAAGTCATCAATCACAACGATGATCCAGACACTGCAAAATTGATAGAGATTTGTCTTACTTCGAATTTCTTTAGCTTTGATGGTGAATTCTATGAGCAGACCTATGGTGTTGCCATGGGATCTTCGCTATCTCCAGCTGTGGCCAACCTTTCTGATGGAATATTTTAAATCAAAGTACTTGTATTTCGCTCCTTTAAAGCCTAAGATTTGGAAGCGGTTTGTTGATGACACTTTCAGAAATTGATCTCATGGTCATCAAATGCTAGAGTGTTTTCATCACCACCTGAATGATCAGTCTCACTCTATTAAGTTCACTATGGAAACTGATATTGATAGTAGCCTTCCTTTCCTTGATGTTCTAATATCTAAGAAGGATGATGCCTCTTTTTCTCATCATTTTATAGATTACAAGGTTGGTGTGCTCAACACATTGGCCATTATAGCTCTTAGGGTCTCTAATGATGATCACTTTGAGGATGAAAAATCTCATCTCCTTCGAGCCTTTGAGATGAATGGTTATAGTAAGCACCAAGGTCTTAAGGCTTTCTTAAGAGTAAGCAAAGGTCCTAAACCAAAAAAATATCTTGTTGAATTAGTTGGTAGTGTTCAACTACCATTTATACATGGTACTAGTGAAAAAATTACTCTGAATTTAAAGAAACATTTGATATCTTCCACCTTTAGACCTTTTAACACCATTCATGGTTCACTCAGATCGGTTAAGGACTCATTGGACCCCAAAAGAATGAAAGGTGTTTATTTGATCCCATGTTCCAATGAGATTTCCTACATCGGAGAAACTCGTTTCTCTATAAATAAGAGGATACAAGAGGACGCTTTTGATATTAGGCATTGTAGGACTTGGTTCTTTGCCCTTTCCAAGCATGCTGAGAAGATTAAACACCACATTTGTGTTGAGGAGTCTATGGTCATCGCTAGGGTTATGCATTTCCATGACCGCAGATCTAGGGAAGTTATTGAAATGGAGAAAAGTGTTTAGAATATGCACAACAGAGAACTAAATAATTCAGATAGAGCATAAATGGAGACAATGAATTTAACGTGGTTCACCCAACCGTTTTTGGGCTACATCCACCAAACAGAGGTATCGTTTTTCTTCTTATTCAATCAGGAGATTACATCAACAGATTTCTCACTCAAGCTCTTCCTCTTCCTCATATTTTTGCCTCTACGGGCTTACAATTTATAGATGTAGAGTAAAAACTGAATATTAAATTCAACTCCATCCTATCACAAGAAAATAGGATTTATATCTTATCTTTAGGATTTTATGCCTTCATATTTGCAACAAACCCTATTGTTGGCATTAGCCGTGAGATTTTAGCCAATTTAATTATACAAAATCTCAACAATCTACACCTTGACAACAATTAACCTGATACCTTGTTCCTATTATTATTTTCAATTTTTTTGCAAGCCAAGAGAAGCCAGACACCATCGTAGCTTCTCTAATAAAACTAGTTTCGTGAACATGTCTGCACAATTTTCCTTTGTATGCACCGTTTCAAGAGAGACACCTCGTTCAGTGATAACATGTCTTACAAAATCGTACTTTATAGGTATATGCTTTGATTTACTATTATAGGCTGGATTTTTAGCCAAATTAATTTCACTTTGACTATCTCAAAATAACTTTATGTTGCCTTGCAACCTACCAAACTCACCAAACAAACCTTTCAACCAAACCGCTTCTTTGCAAGCATGTGAAGCAGCTATGTATTCTGCTTCTGTAGTGGATAAAGAAACAATGTTTTGTACCTTTGACATCCAACTAATAGCTCCACCTGCAAGAGTAAAGACATATCCTGAAGTTGACCTTCTCTTATCCAAATCACCTGCAAAATTGTAATCAACATATCCGCAAACAAATTCACTACATTTGTTATAAGTGATACAATAATCGCTTATGCCTCTCAAATACTGAAGCACCCATTTCACTGCTGCCCAGTGTTCTTTCCCTAGATTTTCCATATACCTAATGACAACCCCAACTGCATGTGAAATATCTGGTCATGTACAAACCATCGCAGACATCAAACTTCCTACTGCATTAGCATATGGTATTCGAGACATATATTCCTTTTCTTCATTTGTATTAGGACATAAACTTGAAGAAAGCTTGAAATGGGAAGCTAAAGGGACTGAAACTGGCTTCACATTGTTCATACCAAACCTTAAGAGTGTTTTCTCAATATACTTATGTTGTGATAACCACAGCTTACCATTGCTCCTGTCTCTAAAAATTTCCATGCCCAAAATTTGTCTTGTTGCTCCTAGATCTTTCATATCAAATGTCCTAGCCATCTGAGCGTTTAACGTATTGATCTTACTTATGCTTTTTCTTGCTAAAAGCATATCGTCAACATATAATACTAAGATAATGAATATGTCATTACTTAATTTCTTAAAGTAAACACAATGATAATATTTACTTCTTATATAATTTTGGCTCAACATGAAAGAATCAAATCTCTTATACTATTGTCTTGGCGACTGCCTCAGACCGTACAATGATTTCTTGAGCCTGCAGAAAAATTTATTGTTGCGATTTTGAACAAACCCTTCAAGTTGTTCCATATAAATCTGTTTATCTAAATCTCCATGTAAGAATGCATTCTTAACATCCAGTTGTTCTAATTCTAAATCAAGTAAAGAAACTAATGCTAACACAATCCGAATTGAAACAATTTTAACAACTGGTGAAAATATCTCATGAAAGTCAATTCCTGCTTTCTCAGAAAAACCTTTCGCAACCAGCCTTGCTTTGTACCTATCTTCTTTATCATCAACACCCCTTTTCAATTTATAAACCCATTTAAATCCTGCATTTTTTCTATCACTAGGAAGTTCTACCAGGTCCCATGTGGCATTCTTGTATAATGCCTTCATCTCATCCTTCATAGCTTCTTTCCACTTATCACCGTTAGAACCTTCTACAGCTTCCTGATAGCATAAAGGTTCATCATCATTAGCGGTTAAAGAAACTGAAGTAACATAATCATCATACCTTCTAGGAGGAAATCTGATTCTTTTGGACCTTCTTAAAGATGTTTTTGGTTCTTCCACAATTTGCTAAATGTTATTATCTGTAGGAACTTCTTCACGATCTTCATCTGAAACTTGTTCATTTTTACTATCTTCAGTATTTGAACTAGTTTCAAACTGAATATGTTAAAACTTAGGTACATTTTCCTGTTTCAATTGAGTATCTACATCTGGATTATCGAGTGAAGATTCATTGAATTTAACATCTCTTTTAATGATGATCTTCTGAGTAGTAGGATCCCACAACCTGTATCCCTTAATCCCATCACCATATCCAACAAAGATATATCTTTTTAATTTAGGATCTAATTTAGAACATTGATGTTTCAGAATTAGAGCATATGCAACACAACCAAAAACGTTCAGTTTA
The DNA here is from genome assembly GCA_034641835.2 of Pinus albicaulis. Classification (NCBI taxonomy): domain Eukaryota; kingdom Viridiplantae; phylum Streptophyta; class Pinopsida; order Pinales; family Pinaceae; genus Pinus; species Pinus albicaulis. Next base: position 124,717,142 of record CM076572.1, on the reverse strand, counting down.
GAATAATCACAAGGATGACCCTTCCATACCTCTTGAGGAATTTTACATCCTATTGCAGTTGATGGTGATCGATTTACCAAATAACAAGTCGTAGTTACTGCTTCTGTCCATAATTCCTTCTGCAAATTGGTGTTACTTAGCATACTTCTTTCTCTTTCTAAGAGATTCATGTTCATGTGTTCAACAATTCCACTTTGCTGAGGAGTATATGCAGCAGTTCTATGTCTTACGATCCCAACTTCCTTGCAATAATTATCAAATTAATTTGAAGTAAATTCACCACCATTGTCATTAAACATTTAATGGTTCTTCTAGTGATATTTTCTACTAATTCTCTAAACTGCTTGAAAACTGTGAATACATCATACTTTACTTTTAACATGTAGACCCATACTTTCGTAGAGAAATTATCTATAAAATATACAAAATATGATGATCCTCGATATGAAGTTGTAGGAGATGGACCCCAAACATCAGAATGGATATAATCAAGGATTCCATTTCTAGTATGTTTTCCAGTTTTAAATTTTTGCTTACATTGTTTCCCATAAATACAATGTTTGCAGAAATCTAACTTAAAATGTTTTAAACTAGGAAGTAACATACGATCAGATAAGATTTTTAATCCTCTTTCGCTCATATGGCCCAACCGTTGATGCCATAGCCAAATAAAATCACTGTCGTTTTCAGATACAGTTGAAGCATGATCTGACTCTGTACTTCCTTCTAACTGAAAAATATTTCCAACCTTCTTTGCTTTCATTAATAATAAGATTCCTTTTTAAATTTTCATTACTCCACCTTGAATAAAAGTTTTATATCCATTTGTGTCTAACACTCCTAGAGAAATAAGACTTTTCCTGAGTTCAGGCACATGTCTTACATCAGTGAATATTTTTATTGTCCCATCAAACATTTTAATATGGATGCTCCCAATTCCCACAACCTTACATGAGACATAATTTTCCATGTAAACTACTCCATCATTCATTGAATTATAAGATTTAAACCATTGTTTATGAATGCACATGTGATTGGACGCACCAGAATCTAACAACCAATGTTGATCATGATTTGAAAAATTAACTAATAAAACTTCATCACTTATACCTGAAGCAGATACCGAACCTGTATATGTCGTGTTTGCTTCTTTATTTTCTGTTGAAGAGTCTCCTCTAGGTGTTTGCTGTCTCTTCCAACAATCCTTCTTCAAATGTCTCGATTTTCCACAAAACCAGCATTTTAGCTTACTATTCTTGCCTTTCGAATTTGTTTGAGAGTTGTTTTGCTGACTTTGGCATCTTTTTTTAGATCGGCCTCTAACCATAATTGCTACTGATGTAGAGGTTTCTAAATTTGACCTTTTTCTAGTTTCTTTAGATAGCATAGCTCCAACAACATCATCAAAATCAAGGGTTTCTGATGAACTAAGCTTATAGAAGTAACAAAATGATCCCATGACTCAGGAAAAGAACATAATACAGTTATAGCTTTATGTTTGGAATCAAATTTTTCATCTATGCTATCTAACTGCACCAAGAGAGTATTAAAGGTATTCAAATTATCGGTTATTGTTGTACCTTCCTTCATGCGCAAGCTGTACAACTTTGTTTTCAGAAGAATCCTATTTGTTAAGGATTTATTCATGTACATTTTTTCTACGTTTTTCCATAGACCAACAACTGTTTTCTTTGAGACGATGTTAAATAAAACGTCATCCTCCAAACACAATCATATGGTGCTTAGTGCTCTTTCATCGATCTCACTCCATTCGTCATCTGTCATGGCAAAAGGTTGTTTGGATTTTCCCAGAAGTGCCTTCACCATGCCTTGTTGCACAAGTAAATCGTGCATCTTGACTTTCCAGATTTCGAAGTTATTCCTCCTATTAAACTTCTCGATCTAAAATCGAGGATTTTGATTTTTTGCCATATTTAATTTAACTTCTTCTCTATGGATCCTTAATTTCCCTCTTAATCAAATTAACAATTTGATAAAATTTCCATTTTCAAACATGCAATTATTAATAATTGGATAGCTTTTCCAGGCTTCTTAAACAATAATTATTTCACCAAATTATGCAGCCACAAACTATAAATTGCAAATACCATTTGCAAATACCACCAAATTTCTGAACAAATCCAAACAGCAAACAAATTGCTCACCTAGAGATCTAAATTCCACATGAAAATAAAAATGCAGGAATTTTGGTTTAATTTGCTATTTACCTCAATTTACACTTCGGGCACCATACAAAAAACCAGAGATTTGCACCAGCTCTACAAAAAAATTTGCAAAGATTTCCACTTAATACCACTTCGATTTGCACTTAATAGCTCCACTTCACGCAGAGATTTGCACCAGCTCACAGCGCTCCTCTCCACACAGCATATACTCAACAAACATGCAACGTATACAAAGCTCTGATACCAATTGTTCAGAATATGCACAACAGAGAACTAAATAATTCAGACACAACATAAATGGAGACAATGAATTTAGCGTGGTTCACCCAACCATTTTTGGGCTACATCCACCAAACAGAGGTATCAGTTTTCTTCTTATTCAATCAGGAGATTACATCAACAAATTTCTCACTCAAGCTCATCCTCTTCCTCATATTTTTGCCTCTACAAGCTTACAATTTATATATGTAGAGTAAAAAATGAATATTAAATTCAATTCCATCCTATCACAAGAAAATAGGATTTATATCTTATCTTTAGGATTTGATGTCTTCAGATTTGCAACAAACCCTATTGTTGGCATTAGCCGTGAGATTTTAGCCAATTTAATTATGCAAAATCTCAACAAAAAGATCCAATACTGTGAATAGAAATGACAGATGAAAACTTAGCACTTGATGGATTCCATCTCTATTCTCTTAGCATGGTTCTTTTTCTGGAGTCTTGACTTTTTGGTCTCTTTTTTTTTGGTTCTATATATTGTTCTTTTAATTATTATTATTCTTATTATGTTGTAGGTTTTTTGTTGGTTGTTGTTTTCTCTTGTGTTATTATTATTGCCCTCATTATTGGTGATTATTAGTTTTATGGATGTTTTCTTGTTTTTCTATTTTGACAGTGGTTATAATTCTAATTTTGCTATTATATATTTTTTACTTTATTAAAATATCTGTTATGATTTCCATTTATTTAATTTAATTTTTATTATTATTACTAATTTTATTATTACTTTCTATGTTTGTTACTATTAAATTATTTTAAATATTTATTTCTAATTATATTGACTAGTTTTAATATTATTGTATTGTCTTAACATCTACAACATTTATATTGAAGGATTTGGATCAGCTCAAGCATCATTTTTTGATGGTGAATTATACAGAGTAGTTCGAAATGAATAATAATGTGATTATCCGGAAGAATTTTGATATAATAGTTGTGTTATTAGGCATGTCTATTTTGGAATAGGATTTATCAAATATTAATTTAATTATCAATAATTATTAGGTGGATACTAAATATTTAAACTCCATAAAATATTCTAAAATGTTTTTATTAATATATACAAATCAAAGGTAGATATTTATTTTCAAATAAATTATGTCTTTTTCCTATTTAATTAAATTCATTAATTAAAAAAAAAATTCGTATAAATAAGCTTCATATAAAATTATCTATGATTTCTTTTTAACACATTAGTCTATATTATTGTAACAAAATTTATCTACTATTGACTGAATCTAGATGACTAAGAATATTCTTACCTTTATTTTTTAATATATATATGTTTAAATTATATAATAATTCATTTTATCATTAAAAAAAAATAATAATTCAGTAAATTTTGATAAATTTTTAATTTTAGTAAATTTACAACTAAGTGCATGCTTAATGTTAATTATGAATTCATATCTATTAAAAGTTATTGGCAATTTAATTTATATAATAATATCCATATATAATCACCAACAATTTAATCAATAAATTTCTTTTACCAATTAAATTTGATTTGTATTGTTCACCTAAATTTATTTTACTTTTTAATTGTATTTTTTAAATAAATTAATTTCAGATTTTAAAGATATTCTTTAGCATTATTTTTCTTTCCATAAATAAAATTAAATAATTTTTTTAACTATTTAAATTATAATAATTTAATAAATAAAAATCAATTCTATTTACCAAAAAGTTAAACTCAATTGATTTCTTATTAAAAATGTTTTTATATATAAATAGATTAGATAGTATTTATTACACATCTCATTACTATAAGAGTAAAGGAATTATCATAAAAAGAAAATAATTTTTAAGTTGTAAACTGTATTTATTTGAAAACAATTTTTTTAGCTATTATTTTCTCTCTGAACTATTAGATTAAATGTTAGACCATTAAAATGTTTTAGGTTATTAGATCTAGATCTTCTTCATTGACACTCTCCTAACTATCTAACTAACTCACTAAATCTTATGTATCTGCCATCTAACTATGAAATAAGATATGATCTAAAAATATCTGTCATTCCACCCAAAACTAAAATTTCATTTCATGAGCAAGGTCTAGGCAAAGGCATGAGTACAGGGTTTATGGTTCCAATTCGTAATCCATATCAAGCCACACTAGTTTCTCACGGAGTCAAACCAGACGCATAGCCAGATGCATGTCCAGATTCGCCAGTGATCTACATGTATTAGTTTATCCAGCTTATGGAGTAGCATATCCGACAGTTGAGTAAGCTTATCCAGTGGCAAGAAATTGAAGACCCCCCTTTCTGTTGATTCTTAAGTTGTTGAAAAAGCCGTCGATCCAAAATTTTGTAAACAGGTGAAGAACCAAATTTAATTAAGTGATTTTCTGACCCAGTCAAACCACACACATAGCCAGATCCACGTCCAGATTCTCTTGAGTATGGTCGGGATGCATTAGTTTATCCAACATATCCAGTAGCATATCCGACATGGGAGTAAGCGTATCAAGTAGTAGCAAATTGAAGAATGGCCTTTCTTGTGATTATTAAGTCGTTGAAGAAGCTGACGATCCAGAATTTTCTAAAACAGGTGAGAAACCAAATTTAATTAAGGCGTGATTTACCTGGAGTGTTTTCCTTTTTCTACATTGCTCTTTGAAATGTAGTCTAGAGAAGTAAAACTAAAGCATAATTTACATAAGAGCACTACTATTTCTATATGTTTCTTTCAATGAAATTCTTGAATTAACTTAATGATAATGTATTTCACAGAAAATGAAAACCTGGAGTTTTTCTATATATTTATTTAAAATAAGATTTATAATGTGTCTTATCGATTTAATTTTGACACAAATGTGATTAAGTTAATTTAAAGAACTAAATATTTAGATTATTTAAATATTCTTTATCTCTAACTGAATCATCAATTTAAAGTTCAACGAAATTACAATGTGTTTTATGAATTTAGTTTTGACCCAAATGTTTTAATTTAAAGAACAAAAAATTTAAATTATTTAAATATTCTTTATCCCTAACTCGCTCATCAATTTAATGTTCTGCAAGCGAAATTACAAGATCTGAAGAACATTATTCACAAGTCTGCTGCCAAGATGCGCAAAATACCTAGCCAATGGAAAAGCCTGCTCAAATATTACAGCAATCTGAGTGAGTTTTCAAGATGTATTTTACAAGAGAATAAACTTTCAAATTTCTTGAAAATGTAGATTGTATAATTAAATTTAATCAAAATGTAATTTTAAATAAGATTAAGATTTTTAAACGTTTCTTAAATTTTTTTTTTTAATAAATTGAAATAAAATGTAATTTATATAGAAAAATTTTAAAATATTTGATTGAAAAAAACTAGTGAAGAACCAAATTTATTAAGGGAGAACTTACATTTTTCTACATCAGTTCTTTGAAATGCAATGGAGAAAAACGAAGTGGCTGAATACCAAACAAAATCAGCATTCAACTCCACCATCCCCACCCTCGCAACCCATACTCTTTTTCTTTTTCGTTTTGCATGACAGTAGCAAAAACTGTAATAATAAGAAGACTGCAAGGATGAGTTGGTGACCTGCATGCGAAGAGATCTCACGCGAATGAACAGAATTGTGATGCAAACGCAAGATCTGTGTTTCAATGCCGTGGAGGTTGTGGTGAATTAGCTGCTGACATGGAGGCACGGTGTACATTTCTTGTTTCTCTTGGCCAAGTTCGAAACCACGTTTCATACCTTCCCTATGCACCTTTTTGCTTTTTTAATAAAAATATATATTGAATTATCAAGTAAGTCTCGGTTGATTTTCTATGTTGAAACAGTTCGGGTTTGGACTAGAAAACCAGCTTAAGGAAGATCCCGTTGTGGTTCATGTTGTAAAATTTCAGTGGTAATTCACAAATTCACATTTTCCACGGCATTGGAATTTGAGAAGTATGTCCATAGACTTCGGTCTTGAATGGAGTTGAAGTTTTTATAAGTTAATTATTTAGGTTTATACTTTTTAGTGATTAGGTTTTATGTTTTAACAATTAGGTAGATTTATTTAAGTTTTATTATTTTAAGATTATAATAATATTAGGTTTTATGTGGTTGTGTTGGATTTTATAATTTTAATATATAATCTTATATTTGAATGTATTATTAGGTTTATAGAAAATGTTTTTAGCCTAACAATGTTAGATTTATAGAAAATGATTTCAATTTAACAATATGCTTAATAGTGTTAATATATAAGCCTTTGCCAGATTTTTTAATTTAGTTGTACATGTGCTTGATATATGATCTTTATATATCAACCATATTTACTAATGTTTGTTATGCTCGTATTTATGATTCTTAAAAATATCTACTATTAATTTTTGGCAAAATCAACCAAAAAAATGGCATACCCTCTTATAGTAATATAGAATATTATATTTATAATGTTATAGTTCATAGAAAGTATATTTTATTTCACAATATGATTAATATTTTTAATATATATTCCCTTATTGTGTATGTTAAACACATTTAGTAATGTGGTTGTGCATTTGGTTGATGTATTCCTATATGTGGATATCAATAACATTTGCTAATATTGTGCTAGTATATATGATTCTTAAAAATCTCTACTAAATTTTGGAAAAAAATGTCCATGAAAGAATTCATACCCTTTTATCAAATATGTTTTGTGATAAATTGTACAAAATACGAAAACAACCTTTTCTCTAGTCAAATGAGAAAATAAATATGTATTCTAAAAGAATTAATAATATTTCTTATTCCTTTATTAAAAAAATAAAAATACCACCAACATATTTAAACATAATACAATTATTAAGTGTTGAACCTTTAGTTAAACTGAGGGGGGGAGGGGGGGTGAATCAGTTTAACACATTCCTGATCTTTTAGAACTTTTCATTAAACTTAATTACACCTTCATTTCACATCCTATTTAATGTGTGAGTAATCTTAAAATGTAAGCAGCAAGTGTTAGTATAATATAGCAGTAGACTTAATATGAAGCTGACAAATATTTATGAGATTATACATATAGGCTCAATACAAAATAAATATCATGCACGGAGACACCGGATATAAGTAGGAAGCCATAAAGGGAGAAAACCACATCTTATTATTGTTGTGATGCAAGAGCAAGCTCCGAAAGCTAAACACTCTCTGCCAATCTTCATTTGTTTTTGCGAGCTGCTTCTGAGAGGCTCCAGAAGCCCTCTATTATAGCTTCCACAACTTGCAAGGAAGCACCAACTCCCTTCAATTTTCTGCAGGCACCAACCTACAGAAGGCTTCAACCTCAGTCAGCTACAACTGACAGCTACCAAGCTGCAACTTGATAGGGAAGCTCCAACTTCCTCATTTTATCAAACTGAATGTTTACTGATTTACCTCAGATATCAGCTCTGTTCTGTAGCTTCTCTTTCTTCTCTTCTTTTCTTGGTCTTCTCTTCTATACTCTGCCTTATCTATATTTGCTCTCTCTTGCTCTCTCTATCTTGAGCTTATCAAATTGATATTATATATAGAAATTCTCACATGACTGTTTGTATTTCACAAGGAATTTGAAGTGAACAGTCATGACTCTTTGGCTTCTGTCTTCTTATTCCTTTTTCAACTCAATTTTAGAATTACTACAATATGTACAAGTTTCATGCTACAATGGGATTTTGTCTTTTCCTTAGGATACTTGCCTTTGCATCACCAAAAATAAAAAATAATTACATCATTTACATTCACATTCTAAATTACATATTTCAATATCACTCAGCTCCTCTTCTGAACTTTGGCTTACTGGATTTTGCCTTTTTCTACTGCTGTTAAGAAACTGTTCTGCATCATCTTTGTTTATTGTCATCTGTACATTTCACTTGTTTACTGCACTTTAGAATATTTTCCAGATTCCTGTGCTTGAACACCTGTCAAATTTGTTCCTGTGTGTCTCAGCATGCTCTTGATATAACTTAATCATATCATATACTTCCTCTTTCTCCTTGAAGTATATATGGTTTGAATCATAGTTGTATCAATTCGCATCAAACGGAGCTCCATTCCCTTTAAGTTCCGCAGGGGTAGCAAACTCGAGCAGGTATGCATATATTTTGTATACGAATTATACTCACCAGTATTGTTAATAAGGGAAAAATTAACATAATATTACTAACAACAATCCATAAATTATTATATGTATTAGGCCCCGTTCACATATTTCATATTTCATATCGCGCCAATTAACCATATACAACTTGTTGGAATGTAATTCCAACTGCCCGAACGAAAGATCAATTCGCAGGTGGTAGCACGGTGAACAGACGCAGGTTAAACAGCACACAGGTTGATCGGAGATCGACGGAGTGCGGGGGGTTGAAGAGCGCGGAGGTTAACATGGAGGGTACCCCTCGTAGTTGACTGGCCGATCACACGTTGACCGCCGATCAATGGCTATGATGAACTGCGGGGCCTCACCCCATTTGATGTGTACGGAGAAATGGAAGCCCCCAGAAACACCACTTTGTGGTGGCTCCACCATGCATCACCGCCAGCGTGCCACCAATTCACTGGATTTGGACCCCAAGGAGAAGTTGAGCTTACTGTAGTATGGCTCTATCAGTGTTTCCCTTTGTTTACGTCCGCATGGCTCTTTTATTTTCTTTGATAAATAAATACATTCAGTGGCTTTTATAATTCCCGGCTTATATATATATTTACCTTCGAACCTTTATAATCAAAGTTTATAATCCGTCGAAACTTTATATTAAACCTGGCGCTTTTTAAATATTAACCTTGGTTAACTCTTTTAACATATTCCATCAACCCTTATATTAAGTCTATAATACGTCGAAACATAAATAAACCAGTTCATTATACATATAACTCCGTCGGGCCCCACAGTTCAATCAAACGACCAATCGAATACACGTATAATACTTGGCTATCCTCCGCGCACCTCTATTAAACTTCGGGCAGGTCCGACACGTGATCGTCGTCTGATGTCGAGCCTTCAAACCAACGGTCTACACCCATTTCGCTCGGCGTCTTTGTACGATATATAACACGCGATGGCGCATGTTAGACGGTAGTATTTGAACAGTGGCCTGGCCATGTGTCACGAAGTCTATGGAATCGCTGCGATTTCTGTAAAACCACCTTACGTTAGAAAGGTGGTGCGGAATTGAGAAATCCGCCTCCGTGAACCCGCTCGTGGTTTCAGTCCCCTCATGGTTCCTCCAGTCAAGGTTTTGGTTCTCCCTGTGCTCCAGATTCCATTCTTCGTTGCGCTCAGGTTCCGTCCACACCGTTCCATAATCCATAATTTCAATTATATATATGTGATTCGACTCCGCTCCATTCAATTATATATATATATATATATATATATATATATATATATTGTCGACTATGGTTCCGTTATTTATTTATATATATATATATATATATATGTTGTCGAATATGGTTCCGTCTTCTTCATACTGCGCATTTCAACACAGTCCTGCCATATATATAACACGTAGTTCTCTATTCTTGGAATAACAGCAGTGATAATGCCTCTGTCTTCGTATTTGCTTCCTCTGCATCTGTTCCTGTCTCTGCTACCTCCTTTGCCATCAATGACAACATTTCCAACAGTCTCCCCCTTTGGCATTGATGGAAATACATTTTCTCTATTTGCGTGTTCTTTCTCCTGTTGTTTTCTCTTCCTGTTTGCCTGCTCTTCCTCCCCCTTTGTCATCAGTGGCAAAGGGTTTCTTTTTGCTTTTCCTCTTTCTGAGTTATGTTTAGGCTTTCTTCTGTTAACTGTGTCCCACGCTGCTCCATAGTGATGTATAAGACTTGTTGAGAGAACACTTTGAGGATTATCAATTTTGAATGTACACTGTAAATTGATATAGTTCTTTCACATGTATAGAGTTAAGAGTGATAATAATGATACTTCATAGACTTTCGATGCTTGATTAATGCAGATAACTCTAGGATAATAACTTGGTGTTCTTTTGCCTTAATCCTTCAATCCTTAGGACCTGATTCATGCTTTCTTTGCTGGCTGTTCTTCCCCTGAAATGATATTTTTGTTTTGTTCTCCCCTAGAAATTGTTCTTTCTCTTTATATCAAAGAGTAGCATCTGCAAATACTACCCCTAGTTTATCTCTCAAATATTGAAATGGTTCTCTAGCAAGAGGTTTGGTAAATATATCTGTTGTCTGTTCTTTTTTTGGTACATATTCCAGCTTTACTATCTTCTGAGCTATTTGTTCTCAGAGGAAATGATACTTGATTGGAATATGTTTAGTTTTTGAGTGAAGTACAGGATTTTTAGATATACTTATAGCACTTGTATTATCACATTTGATTGAGATAGGTTCATCAATGCTTACCTTCATGTCTTGAAGAGTTTGCTTCATCCACATGACTTGTGTACAACATGCTGCTGCTGCTATATATTCTGCTTCAACTGTTGACAGGGAGATAGATGTTTGTTTCTTGCTTAACCATGCCACCAGACTTTCTCCTAGATAGAATGCACCTCTAGTTGTACTCTTTCTATCATCCACACAGCTGGCCCAATCTGCATCTGTGTATGCTGATAAAGTGAAGTTTTTGGTTTTAGGATACCAAAGTCCATATTGTGTTGTTCCTTGTAGATATCTTAATATTCTTTTTACTGCCAGAAGATGGTTTTTTTTAGGTGATGCTTGATATCTTGCTACTAGTCCTACTGATAGCATGATGTCTGGTCTTGATGCTGTCAAATATAGCAGGCTTCCTATTATGGATCTGTAAAGTTTTTGTTCTACATCTGCAGTCCCATCATCAGCACATAGCTTGCAGCCTATGGTCATGCGTGTTGACACAGGTTTGCATTCCTCAATTTTGAACTTTTTCAGCATTTCCTTTAAGTATTTTTCTTGTGAGATGAATGTACCTGTGCTCCTTTGCTGAATTTAAAGTCCTAAATAGAAACTAAGCTCTCCAATCATGGACATTTCAAACTCTGATTTCATCTCTTCTGCAAATCCTTTTGCTAGCTCATCTCTGTTGCTTCCAAACATAATGTCATCAACATATACAAAAATAATTAGGAGTTCATTTTCATGGGCTTTTATGTATAGATTGTTGTCTACTCCACCTCTTTTAAAACCCTGTTTTTGCAAATATTTATCCATTCTTGATGCAACCACGAGAACTGTTTCGGTCCATATAGGAACGCTTCTTCGATGCACGCCACATAGTCTTGTTTGTCACATCGGTGAGAAGCCTTTTGGTTGTTCCATGTACACTTCTTCTTCTAGATCTCCATTAAGAAAAGCAGACTTTACATCCGCTGATGCTCTGTGGAAATCTTGTGTATACAAATCGGGGGCTGTCCCAAATGCTTCCGTGGATACGGGGGCAAATTTTCTTCATAATCAAGTCCTTCCAATTTGTGAGTATCCTTTAACGATTGTTGCTGGCTTTATTCACGATTACTTGTCCTAACTCATTCATTTTGTTTTGAATACCCATTTGAACCAATGATATTCTTTTCGGTTGTCTAGAACTAGTTCCTAGGTATTGTTCTTCTCAATTTGGTCCAATTCTTCATTCATTGCTTTTACCCAATACTTGTCCTTGTTGGCTTCTTCAAACTTCTTTGGCTCTATTTGTGATAACATTGCTATGTATACTTCTTCTGTCTGTTTAGTTAGCTGTCTTCTTGTTTGCACTCCTACACTCTTCTCTCCTATGATTTGTTCTTCTGGATGGTTCTTTTGAGTGTATCTTGAGGGGGTTTTTGAGTTCAATCCAACATCTTCTGATGTTTTTCTTGTTTCATCATCATCATGGTCCTCTTCTTCATGATTTTCTAATGGAATGTAATAGTTTGTATCTCTTGTATTGTTTGGAAGTTCTTCATCAAATCTCACATCAATACTTTCAACTATTTTCCGAAGAGTCTTGTTATAGCACCTGTACCCTTTACTTTTGAAAGCATATCCTAGAAAAATCCCTTCATCTGCTCTTGCATCAAATTTCCCAAGGTTTTCATCATTATTCTTTATGTAACATTTGCTTCCAAATATTCTGAAATGTTTGATTGAAGCAGACTTTCGATGCCATAGTTCATAGGGAGTCTTGTCACTGCTTGGCCTTAAGTGAGCTTTATTAAGGATATGTCTTTGCTCTTGCCCAACAAGCCTAGAATGTTTGAGGGAAACGGTGCTTTCTTGTCATGGCTGCGGCAATTTGTTGAGCAGTGCTGTAACTGCTACTCCATTCTGCTGAGGTGTCCCTGCAATAGTAAATTGTTTTTTTATGCCATGTTCATTGCATAGGTCAGCAAAGTCATAATCTGTAAATTCTCCTCCTCTATCTGATCTGATACATTTTAGCTTGCATCTAGTTTGATTTTCTGCTAATGCTTTGAATATATTAAACTTTTCCAGTGCTTCTGATTTGTTCTTGAGAAAAGCAACCCATGTCATTCTAGAGAAATCATCTATTATCAACATGAAGTAGGATTCTCCACTTGGTGTCTTAGTTCTTGCAGGTCCACACAGATCCATGTGCACAAGCTGGAGTGGTCTTCTTGTTGATAACTCCTCTTTGGCCTTTACAAAAATAATCTCTCTGTCAACCTTTTATTTTCCTTTACTTGATTCTCCTTCGTAGCCTATTCCAGTCTTTATCATAGGGGATCTTTGAGCAAACAAAATTTCATTCAAATTAATAGAGCTTGTTGTTTGGGAAGAGTTTATAACCACTTTCCTTTGAGTATTTTCTAATCTGTTTCTGAGACATACTATTTCTTCTTCTAACTTTTCTTGTTCTTGAGTTTTTTCTTGATTTTCTTAAGTAACATGTCCTCTATCTTCTTGGCTTCTTCAAGCTCTACTTTTAGCTTCTTAAGGACTTCTGAATTATGTTCTTCTCGTACATATTTGAGGAGAATGTCCTTTTGTTTTCTGCATTTCAGTTTGAGTCTATCAATCTCTTCTAGAGCACTTCTTAGCTCCCCCTCAAGATCTACTTCTCCTTCTTCTTCTTCTTCTAGCAAGAGTCCTTCAAGATCTTCAATGGCCATTAGAAAAAATTCATAGGTTCCCTCTTCTCCTGAGGATTCATCTGAGTCTTCAGATGTACTGCTGTCTTGTTGAGCATAAAAGGATTTTCTGCTGAATTTCTTTCCTTTCTGCCAGTTCTTTGATGTGTTTTTCTCTGATTCTTGAGCTTGATTTCTTACTTTCTTATGAGGACACTTAGCAGCATAGTGTCCCACTCTTCCATAGTTAAAGCATTTGAAGGGGCGTTTACCTTTGTATTTACCTGAGCCTCTATCCAATTTCTTGACAAACTTTGCCTCTTCTTCATCCGAGCAAGAGCATATGTCTCCCTCTTCTCCTTTCTTCTTTTCTATTTTAAAGGCCGCTTCCCTCGTACTTGGCTTTTTCTGTGGGAGCCTCATTTCATAGGCTGTTAGATTTCCAAGTAGCTGGTTCATGGTCAAGGTCTCCCAGTCAGCTATTTCTTCTATTGCAGACACTTTTGGATTAAACCTGGATGGAAGAGATCTTAGAATCTTTTGCACAATTATACTTTCTGGCATTTTTTCTCCAAGAGCTTTCATATTGTTAATAATTTCTGCAGCTTTTAGGAAGAAACTGGCAATTTCTTCATCATCATTCATTTTTAAGTTTTCAAACTGGGCTCTATATACTTGAAGTTTGGTAGTTTTTACTTTCTGGTCTCCCTCATGTATGTTCTCAAGAGTATCCCATATTTTTTTGGCAGTGTCTTTGTGCATTACTTTAATAAAATCTGCTTCACATAATCCATTCAGGATGGCATTCATGGCTTTTGCATTAGCCACAAAATCTTGTTTTGAGTCTTTTTCTGTGTCAGTTGCCTTCAGGGCATATCCTAATTCCACAGTAGCCCATACTTCTATTCCTAGAGACATTATGTATGTCCTCATTCTGATTTTCCAGAAGGCATAATTTTCACCAGTGAAGAAAGGGGCTTTATTGGTTGAGCATCCTTCTTTACTAGCCATCTTGGGAACCTAGGATCTCCTTTCAGTTGTTAGACTTGTACAAAGGAACCTGCTTTGATACCAACTGTTGAACCTTTAATTAAACTGAGAGGGGGGGGGGGGGTGAATCAGTTTAACACATTCCTGATCTTTTAGAACTTTTCATTAAACTTAATTACACCTTCATTTCACATCCTATTTAATGTGTGAGTAATCTTAAAATGTAAGCAGCAAGTGTTAGTATAATATAGCAGTAGACTTAATATGAGAGCAACATATATTAAGCAGATGATACATATCAGCTCAATACATAAATATCATGCACAGAGACACCAGATATAAGTGGAAACCCATAAAGGGAGAAAACCACATCTTATTATTGTTGTGATGCAATGGCAAGCTCCAACTCCCTTTCACCACTGTTTTTCTGTAGGCACCAACCTACAAGAGGCTCCAACCTCTATTCTGCAAGCTACAACTTGCAAGGAAGCACCAAATCCCTTCAATTTTCTGCAAGCACCAACCTATAGGAGGCTTCAACCTCAGTCAGCTACAACTGACAGCTATCAAGCTGCAACTTGATAGGGAAGCTCCAACTTCCTCAATTTATCAAACTGAATGTTTGCTGATTTACCTCAGATTTCAACTCTGTTCTGTAGCTTCTCTTTCTACTATTATTTTCTTGGTCTTCTCTTCTATACTCTTCCTTCTCTATATTTTCTCTCTCTCTCGCTCTCCCTCTCTTGAGCTTATAAAACTGATATTATATATAGAAATTCTCACATGACTGTTTGTATTTCACAAGGAATTTGAAGTGAACAGTCATGACTCTTTGGCTTCTGTCTTCTTATTCCTTTTTCAACTCAATTTTAGAATTACTACAATATGTACAAGTTTCATGCTATAGTGAGATTTTGTCTTTTCCTTAGGATACTTGCCTTTGCATCACAAACAATAAAAAATATTTACATCATTTACATTCATATTCTAAATTACATATTTCAATATCACTCAGCTCCTCTTTTGAACTTTGGCTTACGCGATTTTGTCTTTTTCTACTGCTATTAAGAAACTGTTCTGCATCATCTTTGTTTACTGTCATCTGTACATTTCACCTGTTTACTACACTTTAGAATATTTTCTAGATTCCTGTCCTTGAATACCTGTCAAATTTGTTCCTGTGTGTCTCAGCATGCTCTTGATATAGCTTAATCATATCATATACTTCCTCTTTCTCCTTGAAGTATATATGTTTTGAATCATAGTTGTATCAATTTGCATCAAACGGAGATCCATTCCCTTTAAGTTCCGCAGGGGTAGCAAACTCGAGCAGGTATGCATATAATACCGCCTCCAGAATTATAGACTTCTGGTATTGTTATTAAGCCCAAGGAATTAACTTTACCGTCACCATATAATATTATAACCTGACAATCCATCTCCGTGTATATGTATTAGGCCCCATTCACATATTTCATATTTCATATCGCGCCAATTAACCATATACAACTTGTTGGAATGTAATTCCAGCTGCCCGAATGAGAGATCAATTTGCAGGTGGCAACACGGTGAACAGGCGCAGGTTAAACAACACACAGGTTGATTGGAGATCGACGGAGTGCGGGGGGTTGAAGAGCGTTGAGGTTAACATGGAGGGTACTCCCCGTAGTTGACTGGCCGATCACACGTTGACCGCCAAACAACGACTATGATGAACTGCGGGGCCTCACCCCATTTGATGTGTATGGAGAAATGGAAGCCCCCGTAAACACCACTTTGTGGTGGCTCCACCATGCATCACCGCCAGCGCGCCACCAATTCACTGGATTTGGACCCCAAGGAGAAGTTGAGCTTACTGTAGTATGGCTCTATCAATGTTTCCCTTTGTTTACTTCTGCACGGCTCTTTTATTTTCTTTGATAAATAAATACATTCAGTGGCTTTTATAATTCCTGGCTTATATATATATTTACCTCCAAACCTTTATAATCAAAGTTTATAATCCGTCGAAACTTTATATTAAACCCGGCGCTTTTTAAATATTAACCTTGGTTAACTCTTTTAACATATTCCATAAACCCTTATATTAAGTCTATGATACGTCGAAACATAAATAAACCAGTTCATTATACATATAACTCCGTCGGGCCCCACAGTTCAATCAAACGACCAATCGAATACACGTATAATACTTCTCTATCCTCCGCGCACCTCTATTAAACTTCGGGCAAGTCTGACACGTGATCGTCGTCCGATGTCGAGCCTTCAAATCAACGGTCTACACCCATTTCACTCGGCGTCTTCGTACGATGTATAATGCGCGATGGCCCACGTTAGATGGCGGTATTTGAACAGTGGCCTAGCCACGTGTCACGAAGTCTATGGAATCGCTGTGATTTCTGTAAAACCACCTTACGGTCGAAAGGTGGTGCGGAATTGGGAAATTCACCTCTGTGAACCCGCTCGTGGTTTCAGTCCCCTCACGGTTCCTCCGGTCAAGGTTCCGGTTCTCCCTGTGCTCCAGATTCCGTTCTTCATTGCGCTCAGGTTCCGTCCACACCGTTCCGTAATCCACAATTTCAATTATATATATGTGATTCGACTCTGCTCCATTCAATTATATATATATATATATATATCTATATATATATATATATATATATATATATATATATATATATATATATATATGTTGTCGAATATGGTTTCGTGTTCTTCATACTGCGGATTTCAACACAGTCCTGCCATATATATAACGAATAGTTCTTTATTCTTGGAATAACAGCAGTGATAACGCCTCTGTCTTCGTATTTTATTCCTCTGCATCTGTTCCTGTCTCTGCATCTATTCCTGTCTCTGCTACCTCCTTTGCCATCAATGACAACATTTCCAACATTAAGTTATTTCATGAGAATTTCCATAAGAATTTTTTTTGCTGTAATATGAAATTACCAAGGTAATATTTTCCAACGTTTTATTGGAAAATATAAACATATATTTTAAAATAATTGATAATATTTCTTATTATTTTATTAAAAAAAAATACCACCAATATATTTAGACATTAAGTTATATCATAAGAATTTTCATAAGAATTTTGTTTGTTCTAATATGAAATGACTAAGGTAATATTTTCCAACTTTTCATAATATTTTTATAAAGCTTTCTATTTTTTCCTTACTTTGAAACTTCCTATTTCTTAATATTGTTTTATTTTTAAGCCTATATTAAAATTAATGTTCAAACTTTTCAATTCTTTGAATTTTTGGATGGCTACGATTGGATAAAATTTGGATATACTTAATCTTAGTTACAATCATACATACTAAATTAAAAATCTCCATGTGGCACATTTGTAGTATTCCCTTGACATTCCTTCATGGTTAAATAATATATTAGCACTTCCATCGGGAAGATTGTTTAGTGGTGTTATCCAATACCCGTCATCGGTTATCTTGATATAAGTTAAAGATAATTAATTCACTTGTTTTATCAATTTTAACCAAAGATAATTCATGTTTTGAGAGAAATTACCAAACTAAGTTATGAGCTAGTTTTGAATGCACTACTAGTTTGATGTTGTGCATTTAGGTGGGCAAATATAAACCAAAACCGATACTTTTAACTATCCATGTGGGATGAAGCTCCATATGTGAATCATTAATGAAGAGGAATCACAAGCTCAAGAGGAGTTTCCAATGTTGGTTGTGTGGATCGCTAGAAAATCTTGAGAACTTATTTAAAATATTGTTATATTGTATGTGCTTTCTCTCAAGAAAACAAAATTGGAGTTTGTTGATCTAGTCATGTATTTGGACACCAAAATATGGTAGAGTCATAGTCACATTATGCCTTTTTCTATTAATTAAAATATTAAACCTCATAAGTGATGCAGAAGCATCTAGTTCAGGGTGAACGAAAATAACAATATTTTGTCTCACAGGTTTATAGGTCATTGTACCTGAGTTGGTTTTAATTATTTTTCTTTAAAGTTATAGCATATAGGACTTAAGAACAGAGATTATGTTTTTGCACTTTAACTCCTTTTTAGTTACTATTTTTACTTAAGTCAAAATTCTGGTGAACGGAAATGGACAGTTACCAAATGTAACTACTTGAAACTGTTAACAGTTTCAAGAAAAAGAAAACAATTGTTCATCAAGTATTATAAAAAGAACACGATAATATGTTTGGAGGGTTGATCTTCCATCATAGCAGAAAAGAGGAAGCAAAAAAAAAACATTCAGGAGATTTTTTCCTAAAAAAAACCATCTGAGAATTATCTGCGGTCAAATACTATTTTTTTTCTCTGTTTGTTGTTCATTCCATATTACATTGTAAATTGAACACATGCACGAATATAACAAAAGCTGGCAGAATTAATTTGTTTATACAGGCATTGGAGCGATTACAGAATTTGACAAATTGAGGCATTCATCTAACAGGAGAGTTCTACAAATTAGGAAATACACTGACATTCACTCACCAGTAGGCACACAAACATTCACAGGTATTCACCATTTTTACAACAACAGATTTTAAATTCTCAATGTTTATAAAATCAATCATGTTCTGTTTTTGAGTCTCAAAAGACTATAAAAAATATATTACATATCAAATTTAGGGATCGGGTTCGAAACCCTACACAGACAACATTCTATTAACTGTGAATGTCTAAATAGTGAACCAATGGAAAAAAAGCAACAGAAACGAAGTGAAAATTAATCGTGTAACTGCATATAGACCCTATTCTATTTTCCAAAAAGGAGACATATATAGCAGACCGAAAATGGTGAGTTTCACAACAGTACAGTAAAGCATGGGAGCCAAGACCCACTGAAAAAATAAATTCCAAAACCACCAGAGGTGAATAAAGGGAAAGACCCTACCCATTTGGGGTTAATAACTGAGAAGGCGAAGAACCACGGTTGGAGAACTGTAACCACCTACAAGGAGAACAAAAATTCAAGAGTTAAGTCTTGGCATGAATTAAACAGAGTATCTCAATCAAAAGAAAAGAAACAAAGAGGGTTTGTAGAACTTAGCTTACCCAAAAGAGAAATGTTGAATGGGGGAAGAGTTTCGGTCGCCAGCCGATAAGGGATCTGCTCACAAGGAGCAACGACCTTTAGTAACTCACAAATAAAGATGAGAAATTAAAACAGGGATGGACAACTTACCATCGTGAAGCCGATGAACGGAGGTGGACGCTGAAACCCTTGACGACTTTGACCTGAAAGTGCAGAAAATAGTCAATTAAACAACAAATAATTTTGAGAGTGAAGGTTAAGTAAATGTCAGAATCAAACGCATACAAAAAGGTATAAATAATAAATAACACCCATAGACCGCCATGTTGCAGAAGCCCTACTGAATACCATGAAGAACCAGGAAAAACCCTTGCCCACGGAGACAAAGCGTGAAGAGCTAACACAACTGCCATATCGACGGAGACCATAGAGTAGTATAGAGCCACAATGGAGGGCTATGGAAAGCAGTCACAAGGGCAGATAGAGCCGAACCATTACCTCACATAGAAGCCCTCACAGACACTGAACAACAATGAAAAGAATACCAGCTGAACAGTGTTAGGGTTAGTGATAGCGCAGGAGAACAGTTCTCAAGGATGGGATAGATGTCCATTTCATTCCATTTCACAAGGATGAGTTGTAATTAAAACACAACTATTACGAAATCAATAAAATCTGGACATTATCTTATGATATAATCAACAGTCGAATTATTAATGGAGTGCAGGTTTTAGGGAGGGCTAGGCCACATCAATTTTTGGTATCAGAGCGGGTTTTGTGTTAGAAGAAATGGAAGTTGGTCGGTGAGTTTGTGGGAGAGCTATTTGAAGAGTAGTAGATGAAGGATCGTGAGAAGAGATTCGAATATTGAATGCCCATTTGGCAGCATTAGAAGCAGGAAGAAGAAGAGATCCTGAGGGAGGAGATGATAGTGATGAGGAAGATGTAGAGACAATAGATGGATCAGATGAAGAAGGACCTGAACTCATAATGTTGAGGTCAGTTTTACTATCAAATAGTAAGCCAAAGCATGAGCTTTCAACTTATGATGGAATTTTATTAGCAGAGGTACTGCTAGATTGGCTCAGTGAGATAAATAAGTATTTTGACTATGAGGAGATCAGTGAAGAGAAAAGAGTTAAATTCGGTACCACTAGGTTGAAAGGACACGTGTCCTTCTTGTGGGATAGTGTCCAAGCAGAGAGGAAGAGGTTGAAAAAGCAACCTATAAAAAAACGGACCAGGATGGAGGCTAAATTGAAGGGTAAATTCTTACCTAAAGACTACCAGATTTCTATGTACAGGCAGGTACAGAATTTAAAACGAAAGGGGATGAGTGTAAAAGAATACACTGAAGAATTATATCAGGTAAGCCTGAGAGATGGTTACATAGAAGACACCCCTGAAAAGATAGCGAGGTTTGTGAATGGACTAAGGTGGGAAATATTAGATGAGATAATTATTATTTCACCTAGAACCATAGATGAGGCTTATCAGAGTGCCTTAAAGGCAGAGGAGAAAATAAACAGGAAACAGAATGCCAGAAGAGGAGGAGGATCTGGCAGAGGGAAAGGACGAGCCTATGGCAGAGGTAGAGCTGCCAATCCCAGTGATGAAAGCAGTAGTTCAAAAACTCCAGGAATAGCAGAAAAGGACAATAACACTAGGGGAGGAATGTCATACCAGCATGGAAGAGGTAATGGCAGAGGTAGAGGAACTGCCATCCAGTGTTACAAGTGCCACAAGTGGGGGCACAAGTCTTTTGAATGTCTTGAGGGTGATCAGACAGGAGGAAGAGGAACATATGTTGCTCAGATGGAAGAAGCAGAGGCACCACCCCAAGAGGTAGAGAATGTACCGGAAACAGGGGAAGCCTTAGTTTTGAATAAGTATTGCTGAAACCAACAAAAGAGATAGCTGATCTGACTCAAAGAAAAGAATTATTCCTGACAATATGCAAATCACATGGAAAATGTTGCAGACTAATTATCGACAGTGGAAGCATAGATAATATAGTGGCCACAAAGATGGTGGAGAAATTTCGGTTGAAGAGATTGAAACACCCCATTCCTTACAAGGTTTCGTGGTTACAGAAGGGACATCAACTGTTAGTTGATGAGCAATGTGAAGTTGAGTTTCGCATTGGAAAATACAAGGGTAAAGTTGTTTGTGATATTATTCCTATGGATGTGTGTCACATACTATTAGGGAGACCATGGCAGTATGACAGAAAATTAGTGCATGATGGAAAGAAAAACTATTACAAGTTTGTTAAGGATGGGATTAAGCATATGCTTGTACGTATCAAGGAGGAAGAGATAGCAGAAACCGGCCGAGTCAAAATGTTGCTGGTGGGAGGAAAGGAATTTTTAAAGAAGATCGAGGAAAACCAAATCAAATATGATGTTGTAAGAAGGCCAAAGACAGTGTTGTTACACACTAAGATTATATATTTACCTAAAGAAATCCAAGACATGTTGCAAGAATTCAGTGACATTATAGTAGATGATTTACCAGATGAATTACCTCCCAAAAAAAGTGCCAGTCATCATATAGACTTTATACGTGGAGCTAGTCTACCAAACAAGGCACCATATTGAATGAGTCCTAAGGAAAATGAGGAAATCAAGAAGCAAGTATAGGAATTGCTGCATAAAGGGTTGATAAGGGAAAGTTTGAGCCCCTGTGCAGTTCCAACAGTTTTAGCTCCTAAGAAAGGCAGAGAGTGATGAATGTGTATAGATTCAAGAGCCATTAATAAAATTACTATTAGATATAGATTCCCATTTCCACGAATGGATGACATGATGGACTGCTTAAGTGGAGCATTGTATTTCTCAAAGATCGATCTGAAGAGAGGGTACCACTAGATTCGAATTAGAGAGGGGGATGAATGGAAAGCGTCTTTCAAAACAAATGAAGGACTGCATGAGTGGCTGGTGATGCCATTCGGATTAAGCAATGCCCCTAGTACTTTTATGCGTTTGATGAACGAAATGCTGAAGGAGTTCATCGGGAAGTTTGTAATTGTATATCTGGATGATATACTGATTTTCAATAAAACTAGAGAAGAGCATTTCCGACATGTACGGAGTGTGTTGGAAAATTTGCAGTAGGAAAAGCTCCTGATAAATTTGAATAAATGTTCTTTTTTTTAGAATGAGTTAGTTTATTTGGGATTTTTGATTGTATAGAATGAACAGAAGATGGACCCAGAAAACATTGTAGCTATTGTTAGCTGACCATCTCCAAAGAACCTATTTGAGGTTCGCAGTTTTCATGGATTGGCAAGTTTTTATCATAAATTCATAAGAAGTTTTAGTGAGATCTGCGCACCTAGGTTGGACACCATCAAAAAGGCAAAACAACCTTTCTGTTGTACTGAAGTGGTAGAGAGAAGTTTTTAGATTTTGAAAAAGAAGATCACTGAAAGACCAATTTTTAGGTTGCATGATTTTTAAAAACTATTCCAAGTTCGTTGTGATGCTAGTGGTACAACCATTGGGGAAGTACTCAGCTAGGAAGACAAATCGGTCGCTTATTTCAATGAAAAATTGAATGAAAGCAAGTAAAATTACTCATCCTATAATAAATAATTTTATGTTGTAGTCCAAGCATTGAAGCATTGGAGACACTATTTATTAGGTAATGACTTTGTTTTATTTTCTGGTAATTCTGCATTACAGTATATTATGCAACAGCACAACTAAACCACAAGCATGCAAAGTGGGTTGAGTACTTGCAGTGCTTCACCTTTGTATTGAAGCATATTAGTGGACACACCAATAAGGTAGCAGATGCACTGAGCAGAAGAGATTTACTCTTACAGGAAAGTACAATACAAGTACTGGGATTTGAACATCTGAAAGACTTGTATCAAACAGATGCATATTTCAAGGAGGCCTATGAAGCCTGCCAAAATCCTTTGTTAAGAAATAATAGTCCATGGCTGGAATATAACTTACAGGAGAAACTATCGTTTAAAGGAGGACAGTTATGTATTCCTGACTGTTCAATGAGGGAGAACATAATTCGGGAAAAGCACAGTGGAGGTCTTGCCGGACATTTCGGCATTGATAAGACTCTGGATTAGATTAGTCATTTTTATTACTGGCCGAAGATACGAAGGGAGGTGCAGCGGATTTTAACCAGATGTAAGGTGTGCCAATTAGCGAAAGGACAAAGTCAAAATGCGCGACGCTACACACCACTACCTATTCTGAGTAGACCATGGAATTCAATTAGCTTCGACTTTGTCTTAGGTTTACCCAAAACGCAACGGGGTTACGATTTTGTGATGGTGGTAGTGGATCGATTTTCAAAAATGGCACATTTCATTCCTTGTAAAAAAACTAGTGATGCCACTCATGTAGCACACTTGTTTTTCACGGAGATTGTCAGACTACACAGGTTGCCTAAGTCAATCGTTTCTGACAGGGACGTGATGGGAAGATAGAGGTAGTAAAAATAAGCTTGGGAAACCTATTACGAAGTCTTATTAGAGAAAATTCATGAATGTGGGATCGTGTACTTGCCTAGGCAGAATTCGCTTATAACGATTCGCCAAATTGGAGCATAGGATATAGCCATTTTCATATATTGTATGGCATGCATCCTTGCGACGTGCATGAGTTACAAGATCTGGGATAGTTGGAAAAAAGGAGTGCTGACGGGGAAAATTTTGCCAAAGCAATGAATGATCTACATGAACAAGTAAAATCCAAGTTGCAGGACAGTAGTCAGAAGTATAAACAGTAAGTAGATCTAAAACGACGGGAGCTATAGTTTCAGGTGGGTGATGATGTTCTCGTGCATTTACGCAGAGAAAGGTTCCCTAAGGGTGAATACAAAAAGTTGAAGTTTAAAAAAAATTGGCCCTTGCAAAATTCTGTGTAAATTTTCTGCAAATGCCTATGAATTATAGTTACCCCCAGGCATAGGCATATCACCCATCTTCAACGTAGCAGATATGTTTCCATACACTGCTAGTCCTGAAGAGGACAGTTTCGCACAGCCAGAGCGGGACACCCAGACACATACAGGAAGTGAATCTTGGATGAGGCAAATTCCTTTGCCTCAGCCCCTTGAGATCAGGAGAATTCTCGACACATAGGTGGCCAAGAAGACTCGAAGAAAAGAGTACCTCCAGTACCTTGTCAGGTGGAAGAACCATCCCATTGAGGAGCTCATGGAACGGAGCCCAGATATAGCGTGTAGGGTATTCAGTGGAGGAGCTCATGGAACGGAGCCATGAATTTTTGTCAGCTCGGGAGCGTGATGTAGGAGCATCTAGTTTTGGGTGAATGAAAATAATAGTATTTTGTCTCAAAGGTTTATAGGTCATTGTACCTGAGTTGGTTTTAATTATTTTTCTTCAAAGTTTGAGCATATAGGACTTAAGAACAGAGATTATGTTTTTGCACTTTAACACCTTTTTAGTTACTATTTTTACTTAAGTCAAAATTTTGGTGAATGGAAATGGACAGTTACCAAATGTAACTATTTGAAACTATTAACAGTTTTAAGAAAAAAGAAAAAAAAACAACTATTCAACAAGTATTATAAAAATTACACGATAATATGTTTGGAGGGTTGATCTTCCATCATAGCAGAAAAGAGGAAGAAAAAAAAAAAAAACATTCAGGATATTTTTTCCTAAAAAAAATCCATCTGAGAATTATCTGCGGTCAAATACTATTTTTTCTTTCTCTGTTTGTTATTTGTTCCATCTTACATTGTAAACTAAACACATGCAAAAATATAGCAAAAGCTAGTAGAATTAATTTGTTTATACAAGCATTGGAGTGATTACAGAAATTGAGAAATTGAGGCATTCATCTAACAGGAGAGTTCTACAAATTAGGAAATACACCAACATTCACTCACCAGCAGGCGCACAAACCTTCACGGGTATTCACCACTTTTACAACAACATATTTTAAATTCTCAATGTTTATAAAATCAATCATGTTTTGTTTACGAGTCTCAAAAGACTATAAAAAATATATTACATATCAAATTTAGGGACCGAGTTCGAAACCCTACACAGACAACATTCTATTAATTGTGAATGTCTAGATAGCGAACCAACAGAAAAATAAGCAACAGAACCGAAGTGAAAATTAATCATGTAACTGCATATAGACCCTAGTCTATTTTCCAAGAAGGAGACATATATATCAGACCAAAAATGGTGAAGTTTACAGCAGTACAACGAAGCATGGCAACCAAGACCCACTAACGAAACAAATTCCAAAACCACCAGAGGTGAATAAAGGGAAATACCCTACCCATTTGGGGTCAATAACTGAGAAGGCGAAGAACCACGGTTGGAGAATTGTAACCACCTGCAAGGAGAACAAAAATTCGAGAGCTAAGTCTTGGCATGAATTAAACAAAGTATCTCAATCAGAAGAAAAGAAATAGAGAGGTTTTGCAGAACTCAACTTACCCAAAAGAGAAACGTTGAATGGAGGAGGAGTTTCGGTCGCCGGCTGACAAGGGATCTACTCACAAGGAGTAACGACCTTTAGTAACTTAGAAAGAAAGCCGAGAAATTAAAACACAGATGGACGACTTACCATCGTGAAGCCGATGAACAGAGGCGGATGCTAAAACCCTTGATTACTTCGACCTGAAAGTGCAGAAAACAGTCAGTTAAACAACAAATCATTTTGAGAGCGAAGGTTAAGTAAATTCCCGAATGAAACACATAAAGAAAGGTATAAATAAGAAACAACACCCATAAACCACCATGTTGCAGAAGCCCCGTTGAAGACCATGAAGAACGAGGAAGAACCTTTTCCCACAGAGATAGAGCGAGAAGAGCTACCAAACTGCCATATCGAGGGAGACCACAAAGTAGTATAGAGCCACAGTGGAGGGCTATGGAAAATAGTCACAAGGACAGACAGAGCCGAACCATTACCTCACAGAGAAGCCCTCGCAGATAGCGAACAACAATGAAAAGAATACCAGCTGAACAGTGTTAGGGTTAGTGATAACGCGGGAGAACAGTTTTCGAGGACGGGATAGATGTCCATTTCATTCCCTTTCATAAGGACTAGTTGTAATTAAAACACAACTATTACAAAATCAATAAAATCTGGATCTTATCTTATGATATAATCAACAAGTCGAATTATTAATTAATCGCAGGTTTTGAGGCTTGGGCCCCATCAATAAGGAATGTTTTTATGTTCCGTATAAATATTTATAGATGTAGGACTATGCTTTATGCACTCATATATTAAAATAAATGAAATATCAAACTATAATAATTTTGAACATGCAACTAGTGGTGGAAAAAGTGTTATATATATATATATATATATATATATATATATATATTCCAAAACATTCATCCATTAATACAACATGATGGGACACAAGTGAACAAAATTCAATATAAATATATAAAAGAGTATGGCTCACATTTTTTAGAGCTAAAAAATTTATTTTAATGATTTAAATATTTTGGAGAGGGGGGATAAATCCAGTGAGGAAAAATAAAATTTGAGATTGAAACATATCAGAGGCATGTCACCCCAAATATTTGTTTGAAACATAATAGTTTTAGGCTTTTTAAAATTGGATAATAATAATAATAATATTGATGTTGGTATTTTAGGCTTTTTAAAGTGCAGTGCAATGTTTAGGAAATAGGATTCTTTTGTTTGGAATAGATAGGCAATGGGATGAATTCATGCGAAAATTCATTCAATGGCTCCATGGCTAAACAGTTTGATGCAAATCACATGAACAGATAATAGATACTATGTTGGATCAATTCCATAATCTGAATTTTCTTCAATTGTTTCAAAATTTAGTCGCGAACATAGTGGAAGTATAGATGTGTAGAATTTGAATATGGTCCAAGACAGGTGATTTGAACTAGAGATGTTTAGCATAACATAAAATACATATGATTCGAAGTTTCAATAAGGTAGAAGACATGAACTATATTCGAATGATCTAGCCTACTTCTTCTAGAAAGCCAATCCTTGAATCCTTTTTTTCTTTCTGTTTGTCTGCTGGAACACTGCCCAATGGTCCATCTCCATAACTTTGGTGATTAACCCGTCAATTCCAAGAAG
This sequence comes from Pinus albicaulis, assembly GCA_034641835.2. Taxonomy (NCBI): domain Eukaryota; kingdom Viridiplantae; phylum Streptophyta; class Pinopsida; order Pinales; family Pinaceae; genus Pinus; species Pinus albicaulis. Next base: position 124,689,576 of record CM076572.1, on the reverse strand, counting down.
AAACTTTGGTGATTCCATCCTTCAATTCCAAGAAGAATGAAATGGGGTAAAAAAATAAAAAAGTAACCTGGTACATGCAGCTGAGGAAGTGAAGAAATAGAAGTAATAAGTTTGGTACAAGTCAAAATTTACAAGTAATAAGTTTGGTACAAGTCGTTGAGCAAGTAAAAAACTAGAAGTAATAACAAAAACTAGAAGTAATAAGTTTAGTCGCTCGTGTTCTCCAAGATATAATGCTATTCACATTTTCCACAACATTGGAATTTGAGAAAATTTGAGAAGTATGCCTCTGGACTTCTGTCTTGAAAGAAGTAGTTATCACAAAAAGGAATCCAAATCTTTGCAAAATGTGAAGCATCCAAGAGACTGATCCTCCATAATTGGAAACATAACAAGACAAATTTCCCACATGATAAATCTTTGCAAAATGTGAAGCATCCAAGAGACTGATCCTTCATAATAGGAAACATAACAAGGCAATTTTCCCACATGATAATCTAGAGCCAAAGCAGACAATACTGTGTTTATAACAGTGAGTGGAGGTTCTTTGATAGGATCAGTGGAGGCAGTGCCTACTTATCATCAATATCTTTCAAACCTCCATGACCTACTTCCATGGAAGCAAAATTTGAAGAAATTGTTGATCACTCTTATCATCAATATCTTTCAAACCTCCACAACCTGATTCCATGGAAAGAAAAATTTGGCTTTCATTTCTTCATGATGACTCCTTCTCTGTAACATATTCTTTCTGCTAGGCTACTCATTCCTCTACAACATATTCTTTCTTCTAGACTACTCTTTCTTATATTATCCCCTTAGGATCATAACTACTATTTTTGTTATTCTATTCAATCACTTATAAACATTATAATATAAATAATAAATTAAATGAAGATATTTATATGTGAAAATATTTAAATTATATTAAATAATATAATATAAAGAAAAATTAAATAAAAATATTTATATAAGAAAAATCATTAAATTTTATCATATCATAAAGATCATAATTTAAAGAATAAATCAAATTGAGAAATATAACTAAATTTCGGAATCCTTGAGTCGTTTGCATTTTATCATTAACTAACTCCTGTCCTTCCATTTTCTAAATTATAGGAATGTATTATCCAAAGCACATTGCATCTCATTCACTCATTTTCAAATATTTTAGCTCCTTTAAAATATGAGAATTTCTCACTTATATCATTAATAAATTAGAAAATTTGATATATTTATTGTTAATAAGTCATCGTGCTTGATTTATATAGTGTTTATTTTGATAAATTGTTTTATAATAAAATTATAACTAAATATGTGATTTATTTTCTTTAAAAATAATAATAATTTTAAATTCAATTGTTAGTTAATAATAAAGTTAATTATTATTTATATAATAAAAAAATTATTTTCAAATGAAAGTTGCTTTTCTCATATATGAAATTTTTAAACAAACGTTGGACGAGGTGTTAAATCGATTCGCTTTCGATTTGAGCCTTTTAAATTAATCTTATGAAGTTCTAAATCTAATGGCCTACATGTCCTTATGCTATCCTTATCTTAGAAAATATTTATACTTCAGAATTTCAATTAAATCGAAAATATAAAAGCCAAGAGACTTATTAAAATCTTATGTTTTACCATTCATGTCTCGATCATGACCAATAGATATAACCTATGTCATTCATGAGACTATATTTCTCGGGCTCTGCACCACGTCTATCATCCAACGATTGTGACATGTTCACATGAAACTTTGTTGAAATGCTTTCAAATTTATTGGAAGTTCGCCCAAATTTATAGGAAATCGCAAGCAACATACCAGGAATATATAACAGTATTATAATTCACAATTCAAATGATTTTTCTTTTTTAAATGTCGATAGACATTTTATTGTCAGGTTTTTTTTGGTGATACTGTTGAAATTCATTGTTCTCAATAGGTGTTGAATCTCAACCATGTCACTCAATTTCCAATTCGCAGCTATTTGGATTTTCTCTTTTACATCATTTTATTGTGAGATTCTTGTTGGTGATGCTCGTCCTCAATCTGGACAGTGTCACCGAGCTGTCGAATCACTCATTGACCAATTCTCTCACTCGATCTCACCATTTCTTTCTGCAGTCCATGGGAACACTAAGGCCGTTGGCATTGTCATTTCTATAGTTGTGACAAGCGTCATGGTAGTCATTATTTCTTTTTTCTCAGCTGCCGACCCCAAGATCATAGCTACCCGTTGCTATGGCCTTTCTCACCACCTTTATCGGATTCCGCTTCGGGCAAGCAATTTGGGAAGCATTGCGAAGAATGGACAACATTGCAAAATTCTTGCACAGACCTTCGATGTTGTTCCTAACCTTAAACGACTTCTTCCACCTAGGGCACAAGAGGGTATTGTTTACACTGTCTGAAAACTGTCTGAAAAAATGTGTGGGAGGGTATTGTTTACACTGTCTGAAAAGAAACATTTCTTACCAAAGTTGTGTCTGTCCGCACTGAAGCATCATCAGAACCCTATCCTCTTCTTTATGTCATCTGAGAAATATAACAACACAGGGGCTTCATCATTGCCCGAGATACGGTATCAAATATCAACGTTGGGATAATAACACAAATAATGAATAAAAAATGATCGCCAAAAAGCACTGGGGTTCGAATAATAATCAATCAGCTTCAACCATCCACCAGATCCTCCACGCATTGCACCGCATCCATCTGCCGACCTACAAAATCTATTACTAAATAACAATGATAGTTCCTCAAAAGGACAGATGCTCAGATAATAATAACAATTACAATAATAATCCAATATATGTTCTTTTAGATCATGGTTTATCCAAAACAGTTGATTTCAGTGGATTCAGAAATATTACGAGGCTTCCAAGTTTTCATTTGATTTCCTAAATCAAAGCATACCTCAAAAATGATTGTTAGATGGATCCTTGAAGGAAGATCTTATCCAGGTTTCAAAATATGTTAGAGATTCGATTTGAAAATATTTTCTCTCCTTATGCTTTCACCGATACAGTTGTGGAGGCTAGACACCAATGTTTTTCGTCAGCAAATCTCATGACACACCTTTGACTCGTCAGAAAATCTCTCGTTACGCTCTTGTATCTCCATAGGAATTGGGTCGTCTTTGTGTTGAAATATTAAAGTCACCTACCGTGCCTTGGGCAGGAAGAACAAAGAACAAAGGACAAAGGCAGCAGCGGCAGCAACAGAGATTGAGTGCGCAGCACTCGGAATTGAAGAATGTTGGTGAATCCGTAAGGATGAATTTAATTCTTGATGGGCCACAGCCACAATTGCAGATGAAATTAATTTGGTAATGGGCGGAGCCGTTCTTCACAGAGGAAGGACGAAGATTTTGTAGATCTTTTCTACAGAGGATCCGACTGAATTAAAGAACAGTCGTTTCGGCCTTAAAGGCCTCAACAACCAGAATGAACAGAAACAGGCGGAAGTTTTTTTTAATTTTGAATTGGCGGGCAAGTGGTCCCCACCACTTATATGCAAATCGGAATCGGAATCGGAAAGATAAGTTGAAGCAGTGTCTTGTTGATATGGAAGAAGTTCCGCAGGCGGAACGTTTAATATATATTGAAACTTACACAAATCACCCCCACAGAAGCGGAGGCCCGTGGGTCCACAGGATCACGTGGCAAGAATTTATTGGGTCGATCAATCGCAATCGAAAGATTGAATGGGACACAAACTTGTGTTGCCAAGTCTTTTCCCGATCACCGATTGCCGATTGCCGATCAATCGCAAGCGGAAGATCGGAGGTCATGTTCCAATCGCAATCGAAAGTTTGGGGGAATCACATACTGTGTTGACAATCCGTTGGCCGATTGTCGATTGCCGACTGCGTAGTGGTCCCCACTCGTACGTCCGGCATTTCACATTTTATAGTTTCGCAAAGGTTTTTCCATTGTACATTTGGTTTTATTTTGATTTAAGTTTTTTTTGTAATATGCGCGTCATATAAAAGCAAAGGCCCGCGAAGTTGATTGAGGGTAATAGTAATTGTAAATTGCATTCGCACAGCAGCGCGGAGTGAAAATACACTGCAGTGTGTTGAATGTAGAAGACAGAGTATTGTAAAAGAGGAAGAGACAGAGATTGTTCTCTGTGCACTGCGTCTGTAGCAGTCATACATATTTGGTGAATCCCTCACTGTTGAGGAAGAATGTGTATTAGTTTTGAAAAGGAATAGAAATTTGTTTTAAAGTATTGAAAACTCTGTCTCCTGTCAATTTTTTTTACTTCTCTGTGTTTAGGAGGAGAACTTATTCTCTCCACTTGGAATTCTCAAAATTCCATCATGGTATCAGAGCTAATCTAGGCTCTTTGAAGATTTCAAAGAAGCTGAAGAAGAAGACCTGTTGCAGCGTTTCTCTCCAGCAGCGTGAAAAGCTCAACAGAAGTCAGAAGTCAGGTATCTCCCAAAGATAATAGTGTTGTTGCTTTGTATTTAAAAGAAGTTTGTTCTTTCAAGAAGGAAAGACAGTTTGTTAAAACTTAGAGTTCAGTTTAAGAAACAATGGTTGGACCAAGCACTGGCATGAATCTTGGAAGTGTTCAGCTTCCACAGTTTAATGGAAAGAACTATGATTATTGGGCCATTACCATGAGAGCCCTGTTTGTCTCACAAGACTTGTGGGAACTAGTAGAAGATGGTTTCATAGAACCAGCTGATGAGCAGGCTTTTAATGCCTTAACTCAAGCGGAGAAAGATGTATTGAAGAATAATAGGAAGAAGGATGCCAAAGCTCTCTTCTGTTTGTATCAAGCTATAAATGAGAGTGTGTTTCCAAGGATAACAGCAGCTAAGAAATCCAAGGAGGCATGGGAAACTCTGAAAGTAGCCTATCAAGGTATGGAGAAAGTTAAAACAGCAAAACTTCAATTGCTGAGAAGAGATTTTGAAACTCTTTGCATGAAAGAGTCAGACAGTGTTGACACATTTTTCATACATGTGATTGGGATTGTAAATCAGATAAGATCCCATGGAGAAACTCTTGAAGATAGAAGGATTGTGGAAATTTTTTTGAGATGCTTACCCTCAAAGTTTGATGTTATCATTACCACCATAGAAGAGACCAAAGATCTCTCACAGTTCACAGTGGATGAACTTCGTGCCTCACTGATAACTCATGAACAAAGATTGAGCAGAGATGAACACTCATCTCTTGAGCACACCTTCAAGACTCAGATGCCTTCAGGAAGAGGAAGAGGTCAAGGTAAAGGAAGAGGAAGAGGCAGAAGCCAGAATAGAGGTGGAAGGAACAGCCCTTCACATTCACATGGAAGGAGCAACAGTCAAAGCCAGAGCCATGGCCAATGCAACAGCCAGCAAGGTGGACATCAACACCAACATGCTCAAGGACAAAGGTATGAGAAATCCAATGTCCAGTGTCATTATTGCAAGAAATATGGGCACTATGCCAATGAATGTAGAAAGAAGCAAAATGACATGAAGAATAGGCAGAATGCTAATGTAGCAAAAGAGGAAAAGAACCCAAGTAATGTGTTGTTAGCTTGCAATGTAGCACAAGATAAAAATGATGATGTTTGGTTCTTAGATTCTGGATGTAGTAATCACATGACTGGAAACAGAGCAATTTTTGCCAATCTTGATGAAGAAGTCAAATCTGAAGTGACCACAGGAACTGATGCTAAAATCTCTGTCAAAGGGAAAGGCAGAGTAAGTATTCGTGCAAGGAATGGGGAGCAGAAATATGTCCCTGATGTATATTATGTTCCAGGTCTGAAGTGTAATCTTTTGAGCGTTGGGAAGCTCATAAACAAAGGTTACAATGTTATATTCAAAGATGATGTGTGCACCATAAAAGATATTCCTCCAAGTAAGAAAATTATTGCTGAAATTCAAATGACCAGCAATAGGATGTTTCCGCTCAAGCTCAATACTGACTTGAAAGGAAAAAGAAAGAACGTAGCAGCTGTAACTCAAGAAGCCTTCCAGAAGGAAGAGAAGGATGAAAATTGGTTATGGCATTTGAGATTTGGACATCTAAATTTCGGAGGATTAAATTTGCTGCACAGAAAAGGAATGGTAAGAGGTTTACCACTGATAGAGAAGCCTGACAGCCTATGTGAAGGCTGCATCTTGGGAAAGCAACACAGAGAAAATTTTCCTTCAGGGAAAAGCATAAGGGCGAAAGCACCTTTGGAAATAATCCACTCATATTTATGTGGGCCGATGCAAACAGCATCCGTTTCGGGCAGCAATTACATGCTGACTTTCATTGATGATTTCACACGAAAAGTGTGGGTTTATTTCTTAAAATATAAGAGTGAAGTCTTTCAGAAATTTCGTCAATTTAAAGCTCTTGTAGAAAAACAGAGCGGACTGCACATTAAAGTCCTCAGAACTGACAGAGGAGGTGAATACATATCAAAGGAATTTCTGCGTTTTTGCAGAGAGAACGGCATACACAAGCAGTTTACCACCAGGTATACGCCGCAACAGAACGGAGTTGCTGAAAGGAAGAATCGAACCATAATGGAGATGGTGAGAAGTATGCTAAAGGCAAAACACTTGGCGAATGAGTATTGGGCAGAAGCAGCAAACTGTGCTGTATATATTTTGAATAGATGCCCTACAAAAGCGGTGATGAACAAAGTTCCAGAAGAAGCGTGGAGTGGCAGAAAACAGGGAGTCACCCACATGAGAGTTTTTGGATGTGTAGCATATGCACACATTCCAGACAAATTGAGAAAGAAGTTGGATAGTGAGGGGGAGAAGTGCATTTTCCTTGGATATTGTGAAGATTCCAAAGGATACAGATTGTATAACCCATCCACAAAGGAGTTTGTAATAAGCAGAGATGTACAATTCATTGAGGAGGAAGCGTGGGATGGAAGCATTGAGAAAACAGTAAATGTCAAAAACTGTTTGTCTCATGATGAAGATGACGTAGATGTGGTTGAGATTAATAACCCATCTATCGCACAACCTCCAGCAGCGCAAGGCCAGCAAGGAACGCCTCAAGCGGCAGCAAGAACACCCTTGAGAAGTGGGAGTGCATCACCAAGCATACCACGTGGAGCAGAATCGAGTGCTTCATCAAGCACGGCTACACCAAATGAAAGAGGAACAAGGTTCAGAAGCCTCAGAGAAATCTATGAGCAAGGAGAAGCAAACGAAGGTATGAATTCCTTATTTGCTTTGTATTGTCAAGTTGATGATCCTATTCATTTTGAAGATGCAATTAAAGATAGAAAATGGATAGAAGCTATGGATGATGAAATAAATTCCATAGAGAAGAACAAAACATGGGAGTTGGTTGATCTCCCAGAAGGCAAAGAAGCCATTGATGTTAAATGGGTCTATAAGACCAAAAGCAATGCTGAAGGAAAGATAGAAAGACACAAGGCTAGACTTGTTGTCAAAGGGTATAAGCAAAAGCATGGAATTGATTATGAAGAAACTTTTGCACCAGTTGCAAGAATGGAGACGATAAGAGCAGTGATGTCCATAGCAGCACAAAACAAATGGAAAGTATATCAAATGGATGTAAAATCCGAATTTTTAAATGGAATTTTAATGGAAGAGGTATATGTAGAACAACCTATCGGATATGAGAAGAAAGGCCAAGAGCATAAGGTCTGTAGATTGAAGAAAGCTCTTTATGGGCTGAAACAAGCACCAAGAGCATGGTACAGCAGAATAGATTCTTATCTATTGGAGAATGGATTTGAAAAGTGTGAGGGAGAACCCACCCTCTACATCAAAGAAAAGGAAGGTAAGTTATTGATTGTTGTATTATATGTTGATGATTTAATTTTTACAGGTAATGATGATTACCTTGTTGAAAATTTTAAAACAGTCATGAAAGATGAATTTGAAATGACTGACATGGGTTTGTTAAGATACTTCTTGGGAATAGAAGTGGAGCAAAGTGAGAAAGGGATTTTTATTTCTCAAGCAAAATATGTGAATCAAGTTTTAGAAAGATTCAACATGCAGGAGTGCAAAGCTGCAATTACTCCCACAATAATGGGATTGAAGTTAAGTAGGAATGACAGCAGCAAGGATTTCGATCCAAGTTTGTACAAAAGCATAGTTGGCAGCCTCATGTATTTGACTGCAACTAGGCCGGATATTATGCATGATGTTAGCTTAATTTCCAGATTTATGGAGAAGCCAAAAGAAGCACATTGGCAAGCAGCAAAGAGAATTCTGAGGTATGTGAAAGGAACAAATGGATTTGGTATTTTATATACTACTTCAGAAAATTCAGAATTGATTGGATATACTGACAGTGATTGGGCTGGAAGTGTAGATGATCGGAAGAGCACTTCCGGTTATATTTTTTATATGGGTTCAGGAGCCATTTCATGGGCTTCTAAGAAACAACCTATTGTAGCATTATCTACAGCAGAGGCAGAATATGTGGCAGCTACAGCAGCAGCGTGTCAAGCAATTTGGATGAGAAGAATGTTGAGAAGTCTATGTCAAGAACAGGTAAAGGGCACTGTGATTTATTGTGACAATAGCTCAGCTATTGCATTGTCAAAGAATTCTGTGTTTCATAAAAGAACAAAGCACATAGACACACAGTATCATTATATCAGAGAATTGGTGAATAATGGTGAAGTTGTTTTACAGCATTGTAAAACAGAGGAGCAATATGCAGATATTTTAACTAAACCATTGGGACAGAAGACCTTTGAATTTCTAAGAAAATGCCTGGGTATGATGAATAACCCAGCAGCTGACTTTAAGGGGGAGTGTTGAAATATTAAAGTCACCTGCCGTGCCTTGGGCAGGAAGAACAAAGAACAAAGGACAAAGGCAAGAATGTTAAAGAATAGAGATTGAGTAATTGAAGACTTTCGAATTGAAGACAGTTGGTGAATCTCGTAAGGATGAATTTAATTTGATGGCCGCAAAATGACAATTGCAGATGAAATTAATTTGGTAATGGCTGTCGCTTCTTCACAGAGGAAGGACGAAGATTTTGTAGATCTTTTCTACAGAGGAGCCGACTCAATTAAAACCAAGCCGCCTTCTAAAGGCCTCAACAAACTTAATGAAATCGTGAACAGCGGAAGCTTTTTAATTTTACCGCGCAAGTGGTCCTCACCACTTATATGCAAATGTCTAAGAAGGAATCGAATCGGAAAGATAGAAGAATAAGTTGAAGCAGTTGGTTCTGTTGATAGAAGAAGTTCAGCAGCGAACGCTTAATATATATTGAAACTTACACAAATCACCCCAATGTTAGCCGAGGTCTGCGGGGTCCACAGATCACGTGGCAAGCACTTATTGGGTCGATCAATCGCAATCGAAAGATTGAATGGGACACAAACTTATGTTGCCAAGTCTTTTCCCGATCACCGATTGCCGATTGCCGATCAATCGCAAGCGGAAGATCGGAGGTCATGTTCCAATCGCAATCGAAAGTTTGGGCGAATCACATACTATGTTGACAATCCGTTGGCCGATTGTCGATTGCCGACTGCGTAGTGGTCCTCACTCGTACGTCCGGCATTTCACATTTTATAGTTTCGCAAAGGTTTTTCCATTGTACATTTGGTTTTATTTTGATTTAAGTTTTTTTTTGTAATATGCGCGTCATATAAAAGCAAAGGCCCGCGAAGTTGATTGAGAAGAAATAGTATTTGTAATTTGCATTTGCATAGCAGCGCGGAGTGAAAATACACAGTAGTGTGTTGAATGTAGAAGACAGAGTATTGTCTTTTGAGAGATAGAGAGCATTGTTTCGAAGATCTGTGCACTGCGTCTGTAGCAGTCACCTTTGTTGTTATCCCTCTCTTTAGAGGAAGAATCTGTATCAGTTTTGAAAGCAATAGAAGTTTGTTTTAAACTCTGTCTCCTGTCAAATTTTTTTTTAATCTCTCTGTGTTGAGAAGTGGAGCTTATTCTCTCCACTGTTTGCTTGGAATTCCCAAAATTTCAACATGGTATCGGAGCAGTTCTAGGCTCTTTGAAGATTTCAAAGAAGCTGAAGAAGAAGACCTGTTGTAGCGTTTCTCTCCAGCAGCGTGAAAAAGCTCAACAGCAGTCAAGGTCAGGTATTTCTCAAAGATAAAAGAGCAGTTGTTTATTGCTTAAAGAAGTTTGTTCTTCCAGTAAAGAAAAGATAGTTTGTTTAAAGTCTGAGTTCAGTTTAAGAGGCAATGGCTGGACCAAGCACTGGTATGAATCTTGGAAGTGTTCAGCTTCCACAGTTTAATGGAAAGAACTATGATTATTGGGCCATTACCATGAGAGCCCTGTTTGTCTCACAAGACTTGTGGGAACTAGTAGAAGATGGTTTCAGAGAACCAGCTGATGAGCAGGCTTTTAATGCCTTAACTCAAGCAGAGAAAGATGTATTGAAGAACAATAGAAAGAAGGATGCCAAAGCCCTCTTCTATTTGTATCAAGTTGTAAATGAGAGTGTGTTTCCAAGGATAGCAGCAGCCAAGAAATCCAAGGAGGCATGGGAAACTCTGAAAGTAGCCTATCAAGGTATGGAGAAAGTTAAAACAACAAAACTTCAGTTGCTGAGAAGAGATTTTGAAACTCTTTGCATGAAAGAGTCAGACAGTGTTGATACATTCTTTACACATGTGATTGGGATTGTAAATCAGATAAGATCCCATGGAGAAACTCTTGAAGATAGAAGGATTGTGGAGAAACTTTTGAGATGTTTACCCTCAAAGTTTGATGTTATTGTTACCACCATAGAGGAGACCAAAGATCTCTCACAGTTCACAGTGGATGAACTTCATGCCTCACTGATAACTCATGAACAAAGATTGAGCAGAGATGAACACTCATCTCTTGAACACGCCTTCAAGACCCAAATGGCTTCAGGAAGAGGAAGAGGTCAAAGAAAAGGAAGAGGAAGAGGCAGAAGCCAGAATAGAGGTGGAAGAGACAGCTCTTCACATTCACATTGAAGGAGCAACAGTCAAGGCCAGAACCATGGCCAATGTAACAGCCAGCAAGGTGGAAACCAACACCAACATGCTCAAGGACAAAGGTATGACAAATCCAATGTCCAGTGTCATTATTGCAAGAAATATGGGCATTATGCCAATGAATGTAGAAAGAAGCAAAATGACATGAAGAATAGGCAGAATGCTAATGTAGCAAAAGAGGAAAAGAACCCAAGTAATGTGCTGTTAGCTTGTAATGTAGCACAAGATAAAAATGATGATGTTTGGTTCTTAGATTCTGGTTGTAGTAATCACATGACTGGCAACAGAGCAATGTTTGTCAATCTTGATGAAGAAGTCAAATCTGAAGTGACCACAGGGACTGATACTAAGATCTCTGTCAAAGGGAAAGGCAGAGTAAGTATTCGAGCAAGGAATGGGGAGCAAAAATTTGTTCCTGATGTGTATTATGTTCCAGGTCTGAAATGTAATCTTTTGAGCGTTGGGCAGCTCATAAACAAAGGTTACAATGTTATATTCAAAGATGATGTGTGCACCATAAAAGATATTCCTCCAAGTAAGAAAATTATTGCTGAAATACAAATGACCAGCAATAGAATGTTTCCGCTCAAGCTCAATATTGACTTGAAGCAAAAAGGAAAGAATGTAGCAGCTGTAACTCAAGAAGCCTTCCAGAAGGAAGAGAAAGATGAAAATTGGTTATGGCATCTGAGATTTGGACATCTCAATTTCGGAGGATTAAATTTGCTGCACAGAAAAGGAATGGTAAGAGGTTTGCCATTGATTGAGAAGCCTGACAGCCTATGTGAAGGCTGCATCTTGGGAAAGCAACACAGAGAAAATTTTCCTTCAGGGAAAAGCATAAGGGTGAAAGCACCTTTGGAGATAATCCACTCAGATTTATGTGGGCCGATGCAAACAGCATCTGTTTCGGGCAGCAATTACATGCTGACTTTCATTGATGATTTCACACGAAAAGTGTGGGTCTATTTTCTAAAATATAAAAGCGAAGTCTTTCAGAAATTTTTCCAGTTTAAAGCTCTCGTAGAGAAACAAAGCGGATTGTATATTAAATTCCTCAGAACTGACAGAGGAGGAGAATACATATCAAAATAATTTCTGCGTTTTTGCAGAGAGAACGGCATACACAAGCAGTTTACCACCAGGTACACGCCGCAACAGAATGGAGTTGCTGAAAGGAAGAATCGAGCCATAATGGAGATGGTGAGAAGTATGCTAAAGGCAAAGCACTTGCCGAATGAGTATTGGGCAGAAGCAGCAAACCGTGCTGTATACATTTTGAATAGATGCCCCACAAAAGCAGTGATGAACAAAGTTCCAAAAGAAGCGTGGAGTGGCAGAAAATAGGGAGTCACCCACATGAGAGTTTTTGGGTGTGTAGCATATGCACACATTCCAGACAAATTGAGAAAGAAGTTGGATAGTAAGGGGGAGAAGTGCATTTTCCTTGGATACTGTGAAGATTCCAAAGGATACAGATTGTATAACCCATCCACAAAGAAGTTTGTAATAAGCAGAGATGTACAATTCATTGAAGAGGAAGCGTGGGATGGAAGCATTGAGAAAACAGTAAATGTCAAAAACTGTTTGTCTCATGATGAAGATGACGTAGATGTGGTTGAGATTAATAACCCATCTATCGCACAACCTCCAGCAGCGCAAGGCCAGCAAGGGACGCCTCAAGCGGCAGCAAGAACACCCTTGAGAAGTGGGAGTGCATCACCAAGCACACCACGTGGAGCAGAATCGAGTGCTTCATCAAGCACGGCTACACCAAATGAAAGAGGAACAAGGTTCAGAAGCCTCAGAGAAATCTATGAGCAAGGAGAAGCAAACGAAGGTATGAATTCCTTATTTTCTTTGTATTGTCAAGTTGATGATCCTATTCATTTTGAAGATGCAATTAAAGATAGAAAATGGATAGAAGCTATGGACGATGAAATAAATTCCATAGAGAAGAACAAAACATGGGAGTTGGTTGATCTCCCAGAAGGCAAAGAAGCCATTGGTGTTAAATGGGTCTATAAGACCAAAAGCAATGCTGAAGGAAAGATAGAAAGACACAAGGCTAGACTTGTTGTCAAAGGGTATAAGCAAAAGCATGGGATTGATTATGAAGAAACTTTTGCACCAGTTGCAAGAATGGAGACCATAAGAGCAGTGTTGTCCATAGCAGCACAAAACAAATGGAAAGTATATCAAATGGATGTAAAATCCGCATTTTTAAATGGAATTTTAATGGAAGAAGTATATGTAGAACAGCCTCTCGGATATGAGAAGAAAGGCCAAGAGCATAAGGTCTGTAGATTGAAGAAAGCTCTTTATGGGCTGAAACAAGCACCAAGAGCATGGTACAGCAGAATAGATTCTTATCTATTGGAGAATGGATTTGAAAAGTGTGAGGGAGAACCCACCCTCTACGTCAAAGAAAAGGATGGTAAGTTATTGATTGTTGTATTATATGTTGATGATTTAATTTTTACAGGTAATGATGATTACCTTGTTGAAAATTTTAAAACAGTCATGAAAGATGAATTTGAAATGACTGACATGGGTTTGTTAAGATACTTCCTGGGAATAGAAGTGGAGCAAAGTGAGAAAGGGATTTTTATTTCTCAAGCAAAATATGTGAATCAAGTTTTAGAAATATTCAACATGCAGGAGTGCAAAGCTGCAATTACTCCCACAATAATGGGATTGAAGTTAAGTAGGAATGACAGCAGCAAGGATTTCGATCCAAGTTTGTACAAAAGCATAGTTGGCAGCCTCATGTATTTGACTGCAACTAGGCCGGATATTATGCATGCTGTTAGCTTAATTTCCAGATTTATGGAGAAGCCAAAAGAAGCACATTGGCAAGCAGCAAAGAGAATTCTGAGGTATGTGAAAGGTACAAAAGGATTTGGTATTTTATATACTACTTCAGAAAATTCAGAATTAGTTGGATACACTGACAGTGATTGGGTTGGAAGTGTAGATGATCGGAAGAGCACTTCCGGTTATGTTTTTCATATGGGTTCAGGAGCCATTTCATGGGCTTCTAAGAAACAACCTATTGTAGCATTATCTACAGCAGAGGCAGAATATGTGGCAGCTACAGCAGCAGCGTGTCAAGCAATTTGGATGAGAAGAATGTTGAGAAGTCTATGTCAAGAACAGGTAAAGAGCACTGTGATTTATTGTGACAATAGCTCAGCTATTGCATTGTCAAAGAATTATGTGTTTCATAAAAGGACAAAGCACATAGACACAAAGTATCATTATATTAGAGAATTGGTGAACAATGGTGAAGTTGTTTTACAACATTGTAAAACAGAGGAGCAATATGCAGATATTTTAACTAAACCATTGGGACAAAAGACATTTGAGTTTTTAAGAGAACGCCTGGGTATGATGAATAACCCAGCAGCTGACTTTAAGGGGGAGTGTTGAAATATTAAAGTCACCTGCCGTGCCTTGGGCAGGAAGAACAAAGAACAAAGGACAAAGGCAGCAGCGGCAGCAACAGAGATTGAGTGCGCAGCACTCGGAATTGAAGAATGTTGGTGAATCCGTAAGGATGAATTTAATTCTTGATGGGCCACAGCCACAATTGCAGATGAAATTAATTTGGTAATGGGCGGAGCCGTTCTTCACAGAGGAAGGACGAAGATTTTGTAGATCTTTTCTACAGAGGATCCGACTGAATTAAAGAACAGTCGTTTCGGCCTTAAAGGCCTCAACAACCAGAATGAACAGAAACAGGCGGAAGTTTTTTTTAATTTTGAATTGGCGGGCAAGTGGTCCCCACCACTTATATGCAAATCGGAATCGGAATCGGAAAGATAAGTTGAAGCAGTGTCTTGTTGATATGGAAGAAGTTCCGCAGGCGGAACGTTTAATATATATTGAAACTTACACAAATCACCCCCACAGCAGCGGAGGCCCGTGGGTCCACAGGATCACGTGGCAAGAATTTATTGGGTCGATCAATCGCAATCGAAAGATTGAATGGGACACAAACTTGTGTTGCCAAGTCTTTTCCCGATCACCGATTGCCGATTGCCGATCAATCGCAAGCGGAAGATCGGAGGTCATGTTCCAATCGCAATCAAAAGTTTGGGCGAATCACATACTATGTTGACAATCCGTTGGCCGATTGTCGATTGCCGACTGCGTAGTGGTCCTCACTCGTACGTCCGGCATTTCACATTTTATAGTTTCGCAAAGGTTTTTCCATTGTACATTTGGTTTTATTTTGATTTAAGTTTTTTTTTTGTAATATGCGCGTCATATAAAAGCAAAGGCCCGCGAAGTTGATTGAGAAGAAATAGTATTTGTAATTTGCATTCGCATAGCAGCGCGGAGTGAAAATACACAGTAGTGTGATGAATGTAGAAGACAGAGTATTGTCTTTTGAGAGATAGAGAGCATTGTTTCGAAGATCTGTGCACTGCGTCTGTAGCAGTCACCTTTGTTGTTATCCCTCTCTTTAGAGGAAGAATCTGTATCAGTTTTGAAAGCAATAGAAGTTTGTTTTAAACTCTGTCTCCTGTCAAATTTTTTTTTAATCTCTCTGTGTTGAGAAGTGGAGCTTATTCTCTCCACTGTTTGCTTGGAATTCCCAAAATTTCAACACTTTGAAAGCCACTCTGTAAAACATCATCCAACCTTCATCTCTAGAGAGGGGTTTTATTTCAATGGACGCTTTTGTGCCCATTTCTCCAATCAGGTCCTTCCTCCGGTAAAGAATAGGACTTTACTGTGTTTTTCCATCCCCAGATGCCACGCCTACTTTGTGCATATCGAGCTGACTCCACAAGCAATCGAATGCCAAAAGAAAGTTCTTCTCCTTCATATATGCACACAGCTTCATCTTCCTCTCATCAAAATTGCCTGCGAGGCTTATAGTTTTTTTTAATTCCAATCGCACACTTCAAGTCAAAATGGTACAATCGATAGGAATTGTGACCCAAATCCACTTATTGAAGACATTACTGATCTTCTTCTAAGTTTCATAGAGAATTTTTAGGAGAGACATTTTGGCAGCACTTGGCATGCCAAAAATGCCAATCAAGTGAACTTGGTTTCCTTCGTAAAGCCAACTCTCCACGTGGCTTGAGAATATATAATCTTCGAACCCACAAACCAAGGGAACCAATGGGAAGCTATGACTTGAAGTAGTTCATCCTCTTTGTACAAGGGTTTTGGTGAAAGAAACTACAGAGAAGTCATTGATATTGACAAATCGTTTTGAAAGCCGTGATACAGCGTATCAAACATTATGTTCCATTCTCTTATTTCTTTAGAGAGTCTGATGGGACTCTGTACGACACCAATTGCCACCAGGGAGCTCTCAGTTGACGTGTGAAGATAATGTTAATATCTCTCCAGAGGGTGGTGGTTTCTTGTAGAAGGCTCTCCATGCGTCTGAAGTCAGTTTGCAGAATCAGACGGCTACCCTCCTCCTTCATTACATCGTTCAACAATTCCATGACCAAATCGACGACCATGTGACTCTTTATGAAAAGGGAATTAAAAATTTATTTCTAGTTTCTTACTTCTTTAGAGAGTTTCCTGGGATTGCGAAGGACAGTGACAAGATAGTTTTGCAACGATCCCGACCGATAGAGTAGGCATTTTTCCTCTGTAAGAGAATTTTTCAGCAATTGCAGCCAAATGTTCATGATCTCTTGGGGCTCTTTCTGTTGATGTCGAAAGAGGATACTATCTTGTAGGAGGACTTCCATACGCCCCGATTCAATTTGCATAATCTGATGGATATACTCCTTGTTAATAACATGAGCCATCAGCTGGACTATTGGGTTTATTATGTCATTTCCTGCTACGCTGGTGAAAATTTACTGTACATGCCTGTCTTATTATTGTTAGAAATCTCCGCATGGAGAAGCAATGAAGACGAAGAAACCCTGCTACAGGATAAATTTGATTCATGTCCATTTTAACCCGATAAAAACACCATTTTTTTATAAGAACGTTGAACCTTGAAAGTGACGTTTTTTTCTAATTAAGAATTGCATCTCAACAAAGATTGCTTCCTAAGACGACTTACATGGAACTGCAGGGGATATCGGGTTGTTAGCTTGTATCGCAAACTCCAGGCACCCATTGCGCCCATGTTATTAATCATTTCACCCGCCATACCACATACACATCCATTTACTCCATTACACCACACATGTAAGACGAGGATACCCAGTTGTAGTCGTCATGTCATCCGGGTTTTCAATATGGATGGAAAGTGTAACTCAATTAGGTGATTATGGTTTTGATAAGGAAACAAACAAATAGGTGGAGAAAAATTGAACAAAATATTTTTCTTCTCAATGTCGTGATGGCACATTTGTCAATATTCTCATAGTTTCCCTTACTACAAATTCTATTGAAAATATTAAAGTCACTTGTGTACTTTGTGCAAGTAGAAACAGAGTATAACAGAGGCGGCAACAACAGAAGGTCGAGTGTACACTTTTGTGTATTCAAGAGGAATGAAGAAAACCGTAAGGATGGAATTTAATGTTTATGGGTAGCAGCCACCATTGCAGAGGAGAATTTATGTTTGTATGGGCATAGCCGTGTTTGCAGAAGAAATGAAGATTTTCGTGGTTCAAAACCACGCAACAACAGAGTTTTATTAAAGACAGTCTTTTCGGGATTTTAAGCCCTCAACAACCAAACATGAATAGTTTCTTTTTGTTTAAACGTGCCAAGATCTTTTTAAGTTTTGAATGGGCCACGTCATTTGTGGTCCCCACCAGACATTTCTATGTCGCAATCGCAAATCGCAGCAGCAGAGTGTTTAAGTGTCTTGTTGATATGAAGAAGGTCAGATGCGATGCGATGTGGTCCCACCACAATCGCAATCACATATCACAAATGAACAATGCATTTTTCTGCCTCCAAAATGTGTTATCGCTGATTGAAAGTTTGTGATGCGATGTGGTCCCACCACAATCGCATTCACCAACCGCATCATCCGCCATATGTTGTGTTCCATTGAAAGTTTGCGACTCGATTATCGCAATCACACATCGCAAATCTCATATCGCCATCCACCCAGACCGCAGGGTCATTATAATATTTGCGATGTGATTGTCGCGATCGCAATTGCAACATCCAAAATATGTTTTCTGCTTATGTTTTCATTGCGATGCGATGCGCCGATGCGATGTGGTATCACTACAATCGCTCATCGTGCCATCGCACATCGCAAATCGCAATCACAACATCGCAATTTTGTTTGTTCAATTGTTCTGCCGATCATCGATCGCCGATAGTGATGTGCGCTCCACTCGTATATCGCGCAAAAGAAATTTTAGTTTAAATTTTATGTTCATGTAGTGTATTTTTATTATAATTTTGTTTTATGTTTTTATTACACCGCGCCATATATAAAGTGAAAAATCCCGTAGGCTCATTGTATAACATCGTATTATTATATTGTTGTGTAACCTGCAGGTAGAGAAAAACACAGTGAAGCATAACAAAGCATTGTTTTGTACATTTTAAGACACAGAGAGAGAAGTTTTGTGAGCACTGTGTTTGTAGCAGTCAAGCATTTTTGTAATCCCGCTTTAGTAGAAGAAGAAAGTTGTAATAGCTTTTGTTTGTTAATGAAAAAGAAAAATTTTATTTTGCAATCTTTGTCCAGTTATTCTCTGTGTTAGAGGGAGAGTATTATTCTCCTAGTTATTGTTCTGGAATTATCAGAAATTCCAACATGGTATCGGATCTTATCCAGGCTCTTTGAAGGCGTCAAAGAAGCTGAAGGAAGAAGAAGATTTGTTGCAGCAGTTCTCCAGTAGCATGAATGCTCAACAGAAGTTAAAGTCCAGGGATTTCTAAAAAAAATAGAGTTTTGTTTTGTTTAAAAGAGCAGCCCTTAGAGACAGAGTTTTTTCTTTTAAAGAAGGAAAGACAGTTTGTTTGAAAAACATAGTCAAGTTTAGTTCAGAGTTTAGTTAGTAAGCAATGGCTAGACCAAGCACTAGTATGAGTATTGGAAATACTTAGCTTCCACAATTTAATTGGAAGAACTCTAATTATTGGGCCATTACCATGAGAGCCCTGCTTGCCTCACAGGATTTATGGGAATTTATAGAAGAAGGTTTTGATGAACTAGTTGATGAGTAGGCCTTTAATGCCTTAAGACAGGCAGAGAAAGATTTATTGAAGAGAAATAGGAAGAAAGACTTTAAAGCCATCTTCTATCTCTATAAAGAAGTACATGACAGTGTGTTTCCAAGGATAGCAGCAGCTAAGAAATCCAAGGATGCATGGGATAGTCTTAAGATAGCCTATCAAGGTATGGAGAAAGTGAAGACATCAAAACTACAATTGCTGAGGAGAGATTTTGAAACTCTCTGTATGAAAGAGTCTAATAACATAGACTCATTCTTCACACATGTGATTGGAATGGTCATACAGAGAAGGTCCCATGGAGAAACACTTGAGGAAAGAAGGATTGTAGAGAAACTATTGAGGAGTCTACCCTCAAGGTTTGTTGTTATAGTTACCACCATAGAAGAGACTAAGGATCTCTCAAAGTTCACGGTAGATAAACTTCATGCATCGCTGATGACTCATGAACAGAGATTGGAAAAATTAGTAAAACCATCTCTAGAGAATGCCTTTAAGACCCAGATGCCTTTTGGAAGAGGAAGAGGAAGAGGTAGAAGCCAAAACAGAGGTGGAAGGAACAACCCTTCACATTCACATGGAAGGAGCAACAATCAAAATCAAAGCCACGACTAGTGCAATAGCCAATAAGGTGGACACTAACATGCTCATGGAAAAAGGTATGACAAATCCAATGTCCAATGTCATTATTGCAAGAAATATGGGCACTATGCCAATGAATGTAAGAAAAAACAAAATGACATGAACAATAGGCAGAATGCTAATGTAGCAAGAGAAGAGAAGAACCTAAAGAATCTATTGTTAACATGTAATGTAGCACAAGATAAACAAGATGAAGTATGGTTCTTAGATTTAGGCTGTAGTAATCACATGACTGGAGACATAGCAATGTTTGCCAATCTTGATGAAGAAGTTAAATCAGAAAGTAACCACAGGAACTGATACTAAAATATCTATAAAAGGAAAAGGTAGAGTTAGTATCCGTGGAAGAAATGGTGAGTAGAAGTTTGTGCCGGACATGTACTATGTTCCTAGTTTGAAGTGTAATATTTTGAGCTTTGGGAAGCTGATAAACAAAGGTTACAATGTATTATTTAAGAATGATGTGTGCACAATAATGGATATACCTCCAAGCAAGAAGATTATTGATGAAATACAAATGACCAACAATAGAATGTTTCCACTCAAGCTCAATACCGACTTGGAAGGAAAAGGAAAGAATGTAGCAGCTGTAACTCAAGAGGTCTTTCAAAAGGAAGTGAAAGATGAGAACTAGTTATGGCACTTGAGATTTGGACATCTCAATTTCATAGGATTAAATTTGTTGCACAGAAAATAAATGGTAAGAGGACTATCATTGATTGAAAAACCGGACAACCTATCTGAATGCTGCATCTTGGGAAAACAACACATAGAAAACTTTCCATCAGGAAAGAGCATAAGGGCAAAAGAACCCTTAGAAATCATTCATTCAGATTTTTGTGGGCTGATGCAAATGACATCAGTTTCAGGCAGCAATTACATGCTGACCTTCATTGATGATTTCACAATGAAAGTATAGGTTTATTTCCTGAAATATAAAAGTGAAGTCTTTAAAAAAAATTCCATTTTAAACCTCTTGTAGAGAAACAGAGTGGCCAACATATCAAAGTTCTTAGAACTGACAGAGGAGGTAAGTATATCTCAAAATAAGTTCTGCATTTCTGCAGAGAGAATGCAATACACAAATAGTTTACTACAAGGTACACACTGCAGCAAAATGGAGTTGCTGAAAGGAAGATTTGAACCATAATGGAAATGGTGAGACATTAGGGGAATTTTGAGGTCTAAAATGAGCCTCCTAAAGAAAATGTACAATCAAAATTCACTTTATGAAAACCAATCACATTTTAGGAGATGACATCATCCCTAATGGTTGAGGTGGCATTATTTGAGTTAAAGATACTTACTTGTCACATTCTCAATGGTGGATAAAAACTCATGGTTAACCATGGTAGTGCTCTAAGTACTTTTAAAGTCAAAGTAAAGTACTCATAATACATGTCATTTCACACTTTTTGAATAAAAATTATATTATTTTCATTTCATATTTCTTGGAAGAAAAAATGCATATACCTATACATTTATTATATTATATTATAGTTATATAGTGTATTAATTACATGTTATTATACAATTTCAATAATATAAATTTTAATTGATAGCATATAATATAATTAAGAATTTATAAATTTATATTTATATTTTATTTTAAGTTATTTAAGTACAAAGAACAAATGCATTAGTTGTTTAATGATAATGGCTTTTTGTTGAAAATCTCATTCTTATTTATAGTCACATCAAATAAAAAAAAAATTATTAATTTTTATTTTGGTACAACTTTTGAATTGAATTTAACTATGGTTACATTGATTATAGTGCAAAAAGTGAATTGAAAATTCATAAATATTATTTTATTGATTTAGCTATTATTTTATTATTTCTTTAGGAGGCCCATTTTAGACCTCAAAATTTCCCTAATTAGTATGCTAAAGGCAAAACATTTTCTAAACGAGTATTGGGAAGAAGCAGCAAATTGTGTTGTGTATATTTTAAATAGATGCCCAACAATAGCCGTAATGAGCAGAGTTCCGGAAGAAGTGTGGAGTGGCAAAAAATAGGGACTCACCCACATTATAGTTTTTGGATGTGTGGCATATCCACGCATTCCAGATCAGTTGAGGAAGAAGTTGGATAGTAAGGGGGAGAAGTGTATCTTCCTTGGATATTGTGAATATTCCAAAGTATATAGATTGTATAACCCATCCACAAATAAATTCGCGAGAAGCAGAGATGTGCAGTTCATTGAAGAAGAAGCATGTGATGGAAGCATTAAGAAAACAATCAATATTAAAAGTTGTTTGTCTCATGATGAAGATGAGGAAGATGTGACTGAAAATAATACCTCATCAGTAGCACAACCTCCACCAACACAAGGACAGCAAGGGACACCTCAAGCAGGAGTAAGAACACCCTTAAGAGAAAATGAGAGTGCTTCTCCAAGCACACCACATGGAGCAGATTTGAGTGCTTCTTCAAGCACAAATACACCAAATGAAAGAGGAACCAGATTCAGAAATTTAAATGAGATTTATGAGCAGGAAGTGGAAAATGAAGGTATGAACTCTTTGTTTTCTTTAT
Organism: Pinus albicaulis; assembly: GCA_034641835.2. NCBI lineage: Eukaryota > Viridiplantae > Streptophyta > Pinopsida > Pinales > Pinaceae > Pinus > Pinus albicaulis. The sequence continues at coordinate 124,667,294 of CM076572.1, read as the reverse complement.
ATTGTCATGTTGATGATCCTATTCATTTTGAAGATGACATAAAAGATAGAAAATAGATAGAAGTTATGGATGATGAAATTAATGCCATAGAGAAGAATAAAACATGGGAGTTGGTTGATCTCCCAGAAGGTAAAGAAGTTATTGGGGTAAAATGGGTCTACAAGACCAAAAGAAATGCTGAAGGTAAGATAGAAATACACAAGGCCAGACTTGTTGTCAAGGGATATAAATAGCAGCATGGAAGAGACTATGAAGAAACTTTTGCACCAGTTGCAAGAATGGAAACAGTGAGAGCAGTGTTGTCCATAGCAGCACAAAACAAATGGAAAGTATACCAAATGGATGTAAAATCAACATTTTTAAATGGAGTGTTAATGGAAGAGGTTTATGTGGAACAACCTCTAGGCTATGAGAAAAAGGGCCAGGAGCACCAAGTGTGCAGATTGAAGAAAGCTCTTTATGGGTTGAAGCAAGCACCAAGAGCATGGTACAGTGGGATAGATTCCTATCTACTGGAAAATGGGTTTGAAAAATGTGAAGGTGAACCTACATTATACATAAAAAGAAAGGATGGTAAGATGCTCATTATTGTGTTATATGTTGATGATGTGATATTCACATGTAATGATGATTACCTCATTGAAAATTTTAAAATAGTCATGAAAGATGAATTTGAAATGACTGACATGGGATTGTTGAGATACTTCTTAGGAATAGAAGTAGAAAAAAATGAAAATGAGATTTTTATCTTACAACAAAAATATGTTAATGAAGTTTTAGAAATATTTAATATGCTGGAGTGCAAAGGAGTAATTACTCCCATAGTAATGGGATTGAAGTTGAGCAAAGATGACAACAACAAAGATTTTGATCCAAGTTTGTATAAAAGCATAGTTGGCAGCCTCATGTATTTGACTGCAACTAAGCCAAATATTATGCATGCTCTTAGTTTGATTTCCAGATTTATGGAGATGCCAAAAGAAGCACATTGGCAAGCAGCGAAGAGAATTCTAAGGTATGTGAAAGGAACCAAAAGGTATGGGATTTTATATACTACTTCAGAAAATTCAGAATTAATTGGTTACACTGACAGTGATTGGGATGGAAGTGTAGGTGATCGGAAAAGCACATCCGGTTATGTTTTTCATATGGTTTCAGGAGTCATTTCATGGGCTTCTAAGAAATAGCCTATTGTAGCATTATCTACAAGAGCGGCAGAGTATGTGGCAGCTACAGTAGTAGCGTGTCAAGAAGTTTAGATGAGAAGAATGTTGAGGAATTTGTGTCAAGAACATGTAAAGGGGATAGTGATTATGACAATAGCTTAGCTATTACATTATCAAAGAATTATGTGTTTCATAAGAGAACAAATCACATAGATGCCAAGTTTCACTATATCAGAGAAATGGTGAACAATGGAGAAATTTTTGTACAACACTGCAGAACAGAGGAGCAGTTTGCAAATATTTTGACAAAGCCATTGAGGCAAAAGAGTTTTGAATATTTAAGAAAATGCTTGGGTATGACTGATAACCCAGCAACTGACTTTAAGGGGGAGTGTTGAAAATGTTAAAGTCACCTGCGTACCCTATGCAGGTAGAAACATAGTATAATAGGGGCAACAACAGAAGAAGGTTGAGTGTACACTTCTATGCATTCAAGAGGAATGGAGAAAACCGTAAGGATGGAATTTAATGTTTATGGGCAGCAGCCACTATTGCAGAGGAGAAATTATGTTTGTATGGACGTAGCCGTGTTTGCAGAAGAAATGAAGACTTTCATGGTTCAAAACCATGAAACAGTAGAGTTTTATTAAAGACATTCTTTTCAGACTGTTAAGCCCTCAACAACCAAATATGAAGAGTTTTTTTTTTTGTTTAAACGTGCCAAGTCATTTTTAAGTTTTGAATGGGCCATGTCATCTGTGGTCCCCACTAGACATTTCTATGTCGCAATCGCAAATCACAACAGCAGAGTGTTTAAGTGTCTTGTTGATATGAAGAAGTTCTGAAGCGATGTGATGTGGTCCCACCATAATCGCAATCACACATCGCAAAGGAACGATGCATTTTTCTGCCTTCGAAATGTGTTATCACCAATTGAAAGTTTGCGATGCGATATGGTCCAACCACAATCGTATATCGCAATCACATTCATCAATCGCATCATCCGCCATATGTTGTGTTCCATTGAAAGTTTGCGATGCGATTATCATAATCGCATATCACAAATCTCATATCGCCATCCGCCCAGACCGCGGGGTCATTGTAATATTTGTGATGCGATTGTTGCAATCGCAATCGCAACATTCAAAATATGTTTTCCACTTATGTTTTCATTGTGATGCGATGTGGTCCCACCACAACTTCTCATCGCGCCATCGCACATCGCTAATTACAAAACGCAATCGCAACATCCCAAATTTGTTTGTTCAACCGTTTCACCGATCGTTGATCGCCGATTGCGATGTGGGCTCCACTCGTATATCGCGTCAAAGAAATTTTAGGTTTAAGTTTATGCTCCGGGAGTGTATTTTTATTATAATTTTGTTTTATCTTTTTATTACATTGCACCATATAAAAGGTGAAAAAGCCCGCAGGTTGATTGTATAACATCGTATTATTGTACTGTTGTGTTGTATCGCTGTGTAAGCCCACAGGTAGAGAAAAACACAGTGCAACATAACAAAGAACTGTTTTGTGCGTTTTGAGAGACAGAGAGAGAAGTTGTGTGAGCATTGCATCTGTTGCAGTCAAGCATTTTTGTAATCCCACTTTGGTGGAAGAAGAAAGTTGTAATAGTTTTTGTTTGTTAATGAAATAGAAAAAATTTATTTTGCAATCTCTGTCCAGTTATTCTCTGTGTTAAAAGGAGAATATTATTCTCCCAGTTATTATTCTAGAATTATCAGAAATTCCAACAAATTCAAATCATAGACATATGGAATTACAACATGAATTGAAAACACTTAGTCTCCATTTGAAAGAAATAATGCATTGGAATTTTCAAAACACGATCGCTGAATTGTTTAAAAGAAATGCAAGGGCATGCAAATCGTTAAAAAAATATGCAACGGCATGCGAATCCATAACGATTCCTTTAATTTTCCTTAATTTTAAATGGTGAAGTCGAGGAATGCTCAAGTATGTCCATTGTACTTTTATGTGTATTTTTCTGTTTTGAAAATATATCAAAAATATTAAGCCAATATAATACTAAGGAAACTTAATTTTGATTATGTTTTGCTAATTTAATTTTATCACATTGATCTCTATTTTGTCACTTTGATGTTAATATAATTATAAAAAATTATATCATTATTAAAAATTAAATTAAATTAAATTGATATCATTTTACTCTTTTATATATATATAAATAAATAAATAAAGTGGCTTCATTATTTAGTTTTACTCATATATTATGTCTGTGTGGAGTGACTTGCATGTCAAAATATAATAAGGTTACATATCCTAATTATAGGCTGGAATGTAACACCGTCCAAAACATGAGAATGGTTTATACTTGGTGAGACTAGTGTCTCGTAGGCTTTATTGTTTATGGTTCAACAAATATATAGTGGAAAATTTTGTCACATTACACTGTGGATTTAATATTGTAAGTTGAGTTTGATATTTACATACATGTCATATTGTATATGGAAGTTTATTGGTTTTTCATTGTTTCAGCGTTGAAGACTACACTCCGTCACGTCTTGATGAAACTCTTACGATACTTTTTCAAATTATTTTGTTAAAAAGGCTTCACTCCGTTGGGTTAATTATTTTATATTATTTTTTCAAAAATATTAAATAAAATAAGTTAGATATATATATATTTTTAAATTGTTCAAGAATTGTTTTTAATTTCATGGTTGGCTTATGATTATGAGAAAAAGTCTGAAGAAATAGATAGAAGTTCAAAAATGAAATGAAAAAACAAACAAAGATATAAAAAGAGAAATAATCAATTAAATAAATTATATTTATGTATAAAATATTTAGGTATGTAATTGAGTAGTTATCAAGATGAAAATTTTTAAGTTTAAAGAGTTTGTTTTCATACCTTGTTGGTTGGTTTTTTGTTTCAACACTTTTAAGGAGCAAAATATGGAAATTATAGTGACTCGGTAGAAAGTAAGAAATTTCATCAAGGAGCCTAGACCTTTTGGTAGAGCAAGCTCAAAAGCCTCAATAATGAGCCCTAATTGGACCATAGAAAGTAAGAAATGACATCAATGAGAGGAGATTCATTGGGAGAGCAAGCTCAATAACCTCAACAATATAATGATGAGGTCATTATTGTTATTTTTTAAAACTTGGAAGGACCAACCTTGCTTACTCATTTTGTAATGCTCTCTTTGTCTTTTTTGGACAATCCTTCTTATTATAATTCAAATAGTTATTTTCCTGTAAAGGATTGGTGTATATCTGCAAACAACAAAATGAGAAAGAACATTGTTTTGTAGTAGAAAATAAAATGTACATGGAAGGTTTGATGAAAGCTAAAGCTTAAACAAAAAATTAGAATTTTTATCGATCCATGTGAGGGGCCTACCCAAAGTGATTAAACCCAATTTTTGGGTTTTGTAACTTTATCCTTCTTCTAGATTACTATATAATTTAGTATAACCACTTTACAAATCTCAAGTATTAAAAATACAAAGAATATCTGATCTCTAATACCATGTGTGAAGATTGTTGCCATGACATTTCTACTAGTATATGCCTATAATTTAAATTCATTTGTATTAGAATATAATTATAGTTTCATTTTTAACAGAAAATACCTTTTCAATTTTATAACTAAACATCATAATTTAAACTTGTGCACATACCTTGTTTAATTTAATTATGAATTAGATGATAGAAATTTGATATATTGCATATTTTATAATGCACTTTTATCTATTTATAAAATTCTACTGTAGCAATATTTTAACATCTTGATCCCTCATGCATTCTACATCTATTTCTTTGTTTCTTAGATTACTACCTTTACATCACTCTACATTCATCTATACTTATTTCTTCATGTCTATGCACCCTTTTAAGTGGTGATTATTGGAAGAGCAAACAATAATCCATGACAAGGGATGATATTGGCCGCATATAGAATTTACCCTAACACCGCTTCCAAGTGCCACTCTTCCCTGCCATCCCTTGTCCCCCGACGTTTATATAGCTCAATGATGCCGATGCGCTGGACGACCATTTCTCACGGACAGAGTTGTAGTTATGAGGTGAATTCTGGTGCAATTGCGTATGCTGTTAATGTATGAAATGTGGTGTGTGAATTCATTCCACCTCCCCACCAATCTATCGTTGGGTCAAACACATTTTAACCCACCGAAACTCCTTCTCCGACATTGGAACGCAACATTGAAAAAAATCCGTGAGTTCCGATTCGCAGTAAAATGCTTGATGTTCAGGTTCTCGTTAGAGGTTTGAATTTTGTCTTGTGGTTTTGGCTTTAATTTTTTAATAAATCGTACTTCAAAGTTTATATATATATATATATATATTACTTAATTTGAATATTCACTAATTACTCATTTTTTTTCAAAAAAAATTGAGTTCATGTAATCAATTGAGTTTATATAATCAATTGTTTTTATTGGATTCACAAATTATAGAATTTATTAATAACAAAATTTATTTAATGAGTTTTATTTAATAAGTTAAATAATTAATAGTAATTAAACTTAATTAATATGTTTAATAATTTAATAATTAATAAATTTAAGTTTAATTAGTATCATCATATTAATAAATATAGTTGAAAGCTTATACCAATAATATGCACAACCATATTAAATATTCATGTTAAAATTAAAATTCAATATTAATATTAAAATTAATAAAATTTAATATTGATTAAAATTGACAAAAATAGATTAAAATTAATAGTAATTATAAAATTTGTAAAAAATTGCTTTGGGTAATAATCACATATGATCATGTAGTGTCAACTCGTTTCGAACCAACTAGTGTGACTTATCTTCACGACAAGAAATGCGTCGACACTTCATGATCATATGTGATTATTACTGGAATGAGTTTTTTACAAATTATGGATCACAAAAGCCAAATTCCAAAAACAATAAAATTTATTATTTGCTATTAAATATTGATATGAAAGTTAATCTTCATATTACCAAACCAAAAAAATTAATAAATCCAAAAGACTTTTCATAATATAAACTTAAAAGATTAATATTATAAACTAAAAGTATTATTAATATTCATATACAAATTCCCCGGATGCGGGTGCTAGTGGAGATGGGGGGATTGACGGGACGCATGGCGCAAGGACGGGAGGCCACCTGCCTACCCTCTTGAATCCTTAGCGCCCACCTGATCTCATTTATTACCCGCTCTTTATCTTAATGGTTCGGATATGGAGTCGATTCACTTCAATGCACCAGGTTCTCGAGGCAGCCTCGAATGCTGCAATCGCGTTATACATTCGACCTCCAGGCTTGGTCATTCAATGCACAGGCTGGAAGGTTGCAGTCTTGGTTTGTTATTTATCATGGAGCCGTCCGCCCCTTCGCCATTGTTATCGAGTTGCAATCCTGCTCTGGACAAAGCAATTGTCCGCACCTTCACCGGGTTGCGCTGTCGCAACACTTGCTGCTTGGTGCTTGCGGATAATTCCCACATATCTATTACAGGTTCTTGTGTTTCTGCCACTGAAGTTCTTGGCTCTCCTCCTGCGCGGAATTCCACCAGTTCTCACTTGCTCACTAGCTCCTATTCTGCCGCAATCATGCCCAGAGTCAGACAGAGGATGCGGAGCCGTAGGGGCTCCTCGCGGGCTGCCAGAAGGCACTCGCCTTCCCTCACCTCCTCTCCGTCTAATTCCTTTGCGACTTCGGACAGCTTGCCCCGTCTCCTTCATGGGCGTCTGCTTCGTTCAGGACGTCGTCTGGACTCGCCCTCTGGCGATGCTCTACCAGCTCAGTCTCATACTGCACTCTTTTCCTTTGACTGTGCTCTCGACAAACCCCGGGTCACCGTCGCCATCTCGGTCGTCTTCCTGGAGGAACCAACGCCTGAGCCTCCGCCTGATGCGCATGCTCCGAACGACAGCGCTAATAGGGACGAGAAGCAACAGGATACGAGGGGTTTGCCCTCTGAGAACAAGATTTCTTTGTAGGTCGATGCTGGGGTTGTTCTGGGCCATGTCGTTGCGCCTCCGCCGGTTGTCCACTCCTCCGCCGCTTGCTCCCACGCACATGGTATTCCGGAAGACTTCAGCTGCAAAATTGAAGAAATTGAGCCGGATGAGTAACTATGCCCTCCCCTCCTGTCTTTTTGTCAGTTCTCTGCCCTCTCTGAGGGTTTGCTTGGTCGACTTGTTAGTTCTTTTTGCATTTTTCCAATCTCAGACACTACAGTGGTCCAGTTCAGTCAGAGTCAAGGTCCTGCAGCAGATATGCAATGTAATTATGTTCAGTGTCCAGTCAAAAACATATCAGTTCGATCCCCTGCGTGGGATTTTTTCAGATTATGGCTCCCATGGCTAGTTTCCCTCTCGTTGGGCAGCCCAATATCAGTCTCGGTCAGTTAAAATGCCTCCCGGTAGGCTATGTTTTGGCTTCGGCCAGGTGTACATTATTCTCCTTTAATTAATAGATTACTCTAACTTAGAAAAAAAAAATATTCATATACAAATTAATATTGATAAGCATATCAAGCACATAAATAATTAAAGGTGAATATTCCCTTGATTTTTAAATACTTTGGATTTTTAGTATTATTAATATATCCAAAGAATTTTTTAATAATATAAACAGAAAGGATTAATATTATAAACTAAAACTATTATTAATATTCATAAACACATTAATATTGATAAGCATATTAAGCACATAAATAATTAAAGGTGAATCATCCCTTGGTTTTTAAATACCTTGGATTTTTAGTATTAATCCGTTAAAGTTATTTTTCCTACGACTTTATAATATTAATCTCTTGAGTTTATTAATTTAAGGTTTCATATTCCTAGAGTATAATATTGTTAAAGTTTAAATTGAATATTAAAATTAATAGTAAAAATTATATTTAAAGTTTAATACTAATAATGATAACTAATAATAGTTTGATATTTTGTGGTTGTACTTATAGCACAACCACATTAATAAATGTGGTTGATATATATAGGCACAAATGAATATATATTTAATATTAATATTAATAGTGATATTAATAAATATATAAATATAATACTACAATAGTAATAATTAAATTATAAATATGATTATCATTACAAATCAAAGGAAATAATAAACCCAAGAGATTAATAATAAAGATTCAAGGGATTATAAACCCAAGGAAATAATATTAAAGCCAACGGAATAATATAAAACCCTAGAAATATGAACCCTTAGATTAATAAATCAAAGGTATTGATATTAGAAACCCGAGGGAATAATACTAAACCCTAGGAATATTGGATCATGGATGACCATCATTGACCATCATTGACCATCATTGACCATGATTGATTTCAGACTACAAAGTTGACATGGTTGACCATGATTGATATTATAAAACCCACGGGAATAATAAACCCAAGGGATTATTACTAATACCCCAAGGAATTATGAAGTCAAGGGAATAATATTAAACCCGGGGGATTAACATTATAATTACAAAGAATATAAACCCTAAAATAAACATGGTTGGCCATGGCAGATTTCCATATTGAGACAATCCTTGTCATATTGTGACATTGGACCATGGTTGACCATGTATGACCATGATTGATTTTCATATCGAGACAAATATTTGTTACATAAACCCTAGATATATAAACCCTAAGATAAATATTATAAACCTTTAAATAAACACGGTTGACCATGGTTTCTTTTCATAATGAGATAATCTTTGTTACAAGGTGACATTGGACCATTGTTGACCATGATTGATTTATAAAATGGGTTGACCATGGTTGCCACAAATGACCAAGATTGACCATTGTTGATTTTCATAGTGAGACAATCTTTTTCACATTGTGACGTTAGACCATGGTTGACCATAATTGACCATGGCTAACCACGTTTCATTTTGTAAAACATAGTTGACCATGTTTGATCATAGTTGATCATGATTGACCATGATTGATAATGGTTGATGATGATTGATATTATAAACTCAAGGCAATAATAAACCCTATGGATCCAAGTGACTAATAAACCCGAGGGATTAATACTAAAAACCCAAGCGATTATGAACCTATGGGAATAATATCAAACCCAAGGGATTAATATTAGAAGCCCAAGGTATATAAACCCTAACATAAATATTACAAACCCTAAAGTAAACATGGTTGGCCATGGTAGATTTTCACATTCACACAATTCTTATCACAATGCAAAGTTGGACCATATTTTACCATGATTGACCATGATTGATTTTATACAACATCGTTGACCATGGATGACCATGGTTGATTTTCATATTGATACAATCCTTGTCCCATTGTGACATAAGACCATGGTTAACCATTATTGATTTTTATTTCGAGACAATCTTTGTCACAATACGTTTGTGGACCATGGTTGATTTTACATATTGAGACAATCTTTGTCACAATTTGACATTAGACCATAATTAACCAAGATTCATTTTATAAAATAAGATCCACAATGATTACCTATACTTGATTACAATTGGTCATGGTTGACATTGATTAATCATAATTTTCGATATTCGATATTATAAACTCAATGAAATAATAAACTTTAAAATTTTCTAAAAACAAAGTTCTCTATATTTTTATTTATTGACTTTCACTCTTCTTTTTTTTTGACTTGCGGACCCAACACCATTTATGGGCTGATGACTTCACACTTTCATCATTCTACTCCAATGCCTTTAGTTCACGAGGGAAATAACGGTGCAAGTATGGTGTAGTCCAGCAAAGTTTATTTTTATTTTTAAGCCGATAAGCGTCTCGTCTGGAAAATCTTGAAAATGGTTAGGCTAATATATGTCTACACTTTTCACCCACACTTGACTTCTATATTAAGCAGATTGCATGAAAAACAAACAATTATTTTACTTGATAAACCTCATCCACTGGTATTATCATTCGCTAGTCTATTGTCGATTTTTACGCCGATAAGTGCGTTGTTACGCATTTTCGTTTACACTTTTCATCCAGACTTGACATCTGTCTTCAACAGATTGCAAAAAAAAAAGAAATTATTTTACTCTGATAAAGCTCATCCACTGGTATTATCATTCGCTCGTCTATTATCTAATTTTACGCCGATAACTGTGTTGCTAGCAAGGTATTGTTACGCCGCCATTTCGAAAGAATGTTGTACAACCCCACATCAAAACAAAACGATCCCAAGAAACCTGTAAAAACTAAAAGATTCAGATAAGAAAATATTTACTCACCTCCAAGGACGAAATCAGGATATCTATCCTTCATGAAGATACAAATCCAATCAACCCTCAACTTCCTGGCCAAGGATAAAAATGTACTCTGCTGTTATACACGGAGAAGATCCACTAATACTATATGTAGGGTTTAGTCCACTTGGACGTTGATAAGTCTACGATCAATAATATTCAAAACTTCTCTATTCCAATTGGTCATCTTCTTCACCCACCCTGTGATGTTCATATCCTCTCCAAATTCGTCTAGGATTAATAATATTCATAACTTCTCTATTTCAATTGGTCATCTTCTTCCCCCACCCTATGATGTTCATATCCTCTTCAAATTCGTTTTCACCTACTGCTTTTTTTCCCGTGATCAGGTTAAGAAGAACCACTCCAAAGTTGTATACATCAGTCTTCTCGGCCACTTTTAGTGTATGCATACTCTGTAAACTCAACATCCAATATTTAATGGTATGCTAGAGCAACGGCAAGTGGAAAAATTACAGTAAAATTAGCAATACGCATACTGTTAAGTACTTTTGACTTCTATAAAGTTGCTTTTATCTATAACGCATCATTGCTCTGACTCTATTTTATATTAGGAAACTTTTATTATAATGCAATGACGCTCTTCTCTGCGTACTGTGTTTGCAATGAACAATAATAGTTCATGAACTTGAATAATAGACCATAGAATTCCGGAAAGTTAGCAACTCAGTTAAACATTCTAGCGACTTCCCTACTAAAATTGGCAATCGAGGACCTCAAACTTAAAGCTGAAAAACCTATTTACCTGGAACTATGTAGCCAATTATCCCTAAAAAAGAAACATATATTTGGACGTACTTGATTGATGCAAGAGCTTGGCTACGCCGAAATATGCAACACGAGCTTGAAAGTTGGAGTCTAAAGGAATATTACCAGACTTCAAGTCGCGATGAAGGATAGCCAACCGACAAGCATGGTTAAGATATCTCAACCCCTGCCCAACTTTCACTACAATCTGCAATTTTGTATCTGGTATTCCAATCCAGATGCGTGGAATTGTTTCCATGAAACGACCTACCCGGACTTCTATTCAACATGTATTCATACACGAGAAGATTACTGTGATGGTTGGAGAAAAACAGAAACAATCTAACAACATCTTGATGGTGGATTCTGCCTAGAGATTTCATCTCTGTATAGAAGACATGGGCATTTGAAGTGCCTATTAGCATACGTTTTTTCACTGAAACTAATTTCCCATTGGGCATGATTCCTTTATACACAACATGCTGTCATCCTCCCCTCTAGTAGGTTGCCTTGGATTTCAGAAAACCTATGAATGAGCTAAGTAAGTTTTCTTTTAGTAAGGCATAAAAATTGATATTCTTAGTTTTATATCTAATTGTGACTTATATTAAAGGAAACAATTTGAAGCAATAAGGACTCGGGAGAGACTGCAATCATCATTAGTCCCAACCTTTATTTGGGGTTACATTTCTATAAAATTTGTGTTGGGCCTTGCAAAAACTATAATAAAATGAGTTCTGATAGTGCTAGTTGACTACTATTTTAAGAACGCTTACTTTTATGCTTTAGAAAACCCCATTTACACCCTCCATAATGTCCGAAGTCTTTATACATCATATTTTAAATTATAGAGAATTCTCACTTCCATTATGTTGGACCATAGTTAGATATTCACAACAAATTCCAAGAAAAGATTTTTAATGTACACGGTACCTATTAAAAAATGAAAATATCACCCCCAAAATTATTTTCACACTGAGGTATCCAACAAATTGATGAAAAACTAATTATGGGTTTTTCCATATGCTTGTTTTCAATAGATTGAGAGAACTAATGGGTTAGATGGATAACCGTCGCTGAATTGTCATGAAATAAAAAATATCATGGTGCAATAAAAAAAATATCATATGAAGCTCTACATGGGTAAAAATATCCTTTAATCACTTCCTATTTATCAAACAAGTTCAAGATTTAGGAAGTATATTCCATACTTAGGTGCCAAAACCCACTATTTACATATTTAAAGATAATAGTGTTTGGATCATAATAAAATGAGGAAACAAGGTAATGAAAATCATGCGGGGAGTTTTCTTTTTTAAAACTGGATGATGTTTTCCTTCGTCATGAACATTATAGTTACTCCCCTCTCAAATACAAGGGATCCCAAAGGGCTAACACCCAAATTCTATGGGCGTTATTAAATACTCTTGTGCATTGGGTTAATTTCTATTGATTGATTCTCCTAATCAACTTCAAGATTCAGCTAGTCTTCTATGTGTCTTATATAAATAATATTATATGGACAAATTATCAAATTTAAACCAGTCTTCTAAAACTATAAAACTATATGAGGATTGTTGCATTTGGTTACAATTAGAAGAAATATTGGAAATAACATAACACTAATTGTTTCATTGTACATTTCATCAATGGAAGGATACACTATTATATGATATCATCTAGGAGTCAACAATAAATTTATAGGGATATATACACTTCCAATGTTGAGGACAACATTGTTGATGAAAGACGAGAGCATGTTCTCATCAAAGACTAACCACCCTTCTTGAGGATTTTCAAGATTTTAATTTTTTTCACAAACAATTAGATGGATGGTGGAAATTTCACTTCTATAGGATAATTTTCATCATTCTATAATCTAGAGTGTTGAGATTTATCTCAAATACTAATATTAAGCTAATATTATAGGTTCCTATTGTTCAAAAAATTGAACTGGAATTTGAAATTTATAAAAGATGTATCCCTTCCTCTTCATTCCTTGGTCCCTTCCTTTCATTGTTTTTCCCTCTGATTCATTCTATTCTATCATTTCATTTGGCCAAACTTGGTTGGTGTATCAAGTCTTTAGTCCATCCATTCAAACACTCTATTAAATCTTGAATTATAGTCAGAGAACTTTCGAACAAAATCATAATGCATAAGAAACAATCTTATTTTCACTTGTAAATATCAATCCTGAAATTTCACAAGGAGAAACAACATAATTAAAAATTATTTTTTTTCCTTACCCCCATTTAATTAAAAATATAGAATAGGTAGCTTAGCTTTGGTGACATCGATCTTAATGTCCTAGATATTAAGGAAACATGATTCTCTCTATGAATGAGTGTAAAGACAACATAGATTTTGAGGGACAACATATGAATCTCCAAAAGAATATGCCCCTATGCTATTTTTAGGAATACATATATGGATTTTTCAATTCAATTATTCATTATAATTTGGTGACAATATTAATGCCTACTATCAACCTTTTACCTTATATTTAAAGTTTACAATACAATACTGACTTATTGGGTTTCTTGGCTCGGTTAGGTTGTTGATATATTTTTTCAAAAAACTATCTCTTAGTTTAGAATTTGTTGGATCTCATAAGAACTATATATGTGATGCATTTTTTTAAATGTAATAGATGAATAATTTTTTAGTATCATAGTTGTCCTAGTCCGAATCCCTCACGGGAGGGCCCAAGGGCATTTGTAAGTAGCCTATTGTGTAATTATTTCATGTCTCCTTATTAGTCATTGAATATTTTGTTTTATTTGTTTTTCCATCGATGCAGGTGTATGTTCGAAGAAAATCATCTGGAGAGAGCTATTATTAAGATGCACTGGATAGACCAGTGGAAAAGGCTCTTTAGTGCATTGGAAGTCATGTGAGTGTGACTTTGATATGTGGATGTAGGAAAACTTCATATCAAAGATCTATTAATATATATTTCTAGATCTATTGTGCAAGATGTATCGATATGTGTAGGTGGATCAAAATAGATGCTTTGACTCTGGAAGATCATCCAACCTAAGAAAGGGGTTCATTTTGGTTATGTTATGGTCCTATGTTAATAATTTATCACCTTCATGTTGTTATTGGTATGATAATGGTTATTGAAGGAAATTTTTTCGCTAGAGATATCATATTGAGTTGTTTTTTGTTGAGTTAAACATTGCCAGCACTAGAGCTAGCTCGAGTCAACATAAATAGATACAATTTTCTGCTTTTGTAACCCTCTTCCCACATATACCCATGTAACGGGCCAACTGGGGTAAACATGTGATCAAGGGCTACTAATATGTGATTAAGCCTCCTAGATGACCTTAAGAAAGTGGAACTGATAGAAACACCAAAAAAAACCCTATGCTGCACCATTGACACCTCCAGGGGGGTGACCCAACCTCTAAGGGCCCTGTTCCCTGAGGGTGATTGATTTTCTGCCCCCTTGAGGATGAGCTGCGAGATTATAAGGGTAAGGGAGTGGCTATAAACCCTAGATCTGTGGGCTAGCCTTGTCAAGCTAGTGGCTCAGCCCCAAATAACAAATTCATGTGCTCAACTTTGGGATTTATGTGCTCAACTTTGGGATTTGTGCCACATTTTTAGCCCATGAGCCCAGGTCACCACCCAAAACTTCCTATAACTTTAGGAGAAGGTACATACCATTAAAACAAACATATGGAATAAATCACATCAACCAGAACTCATTTGACCCCACCTAACGATGACATGCATTTCATCAAAGATGTCACAAACATAGAGTCTACAAGTATGAACAACACATTTAAAGAAAAAGTTCTATTTCTTATTTGAGAATGGTTAAGAAGAATTTCTCCCCTACATCGTAATATATCATAAAATCAATTTCACCATAGATACATGGGTATTAATTTATAGTAAAATCCATGAATAGAGCCATACATCATCAGTGATTGAATAGACACTCATAACGAATATAATAAAAATGGAAATACCAGGGATACAATAGCAATTAAATCCATACATAAACTAGTATATTTTGATACTGAGTATTGGAGGAATGAGCTCTTCATTACTAAATGTAAAAACCAACAAGAGACTAGACTTCCATGTTCCTCCTTACCATAGATTGGTTGAGCCAAGCCTCACTTCAACCAATCAACCGCATGCCAAATGCCAAGCGTGAATGTGTAACCTTATCAAACACATCGATCAACACCGAAAGAAGGCTCCAGAGACCAAACCGTCTCAACCCAAAACTAGTGATTCCACCACACGATCGGACATCACTAACCGTCATGGATTAGTCTCTATGAAAGATGCTTCGAGAATAAACTAAGTGATCAAGGGTATGAGAGAGAGAGAGAGAGAGAGAGAGAGAGAGAGAGAGAGAGAGAGAGAGAGAGAGAGAATTATGAGAAATCCTAAACTGAGCTAACCAAGCCTTTCCGACTGATCCTCATAATCATTTTCATTAATGAGGCCTCCAATTACTTTGTTTTCCATTATTTTCCTTTAATTTTCTCCTCACATGCAACATGTGACCTTTCACCTTCCTTTTCTCCTAATTTCCTTTATTTTCATAAATAAAATGCCAATTAATGCATCATTCCTTTCCAAATCCTTTTCATTTTCCTTTGCCAATTTTCTTAGCCACAATAACTGAAATGAACACCCACTAGGATGTTTTCCCCACCATTCAACTTGGAATATGTGTCCCATCACCGTAGTCTTATATATATATATATATATATTTGATGTGTTTTTACCAAGGATGTTACCAAACCCTCCTACTTCCAAGAACACCGTTCTTGGTGTTCAATGCCAACTACAAACCAAAGAACCTCTAAAATCAAAAGATACTGCCTATGGAGCTTTATAACATAGATTGTTGTAGTATTTACAATGAATAACCTGCTAAAACATGATAATCATAGCATTTACTATATATTTATAAGACAACTCATTATGAAATTTACAATAAAAAATACATATACTTATGCACACTTTCTTCAACCAATGAATAACCACACTATTTGTGGACCTTTATAAACTAGTTGGATACAATATTGACAATAATATACAGATATGTACATATAAAAATTTTATCAACCAACAAATATAAGGATATGATACCTCTATCCAAAGCAATGGAATCCAGAGGATCACCCCTCCACCCTCAAAGTAGTACTAGGATTCTCCTCCTTCCCATGAAGTAGAGAATCCACTATTAAAGTAAAATCTACATCCAATGTCCAATGCTACAATCCTGCACCACTTATCCACTCAGTGAATAGTTACCACCTCATTATTCCAGGGCACACTAGCAATGTGCATTTGTTTCCATCTGACAATGCTAATGACCAAAAAAAATCCATCCCGACCTTCCCTTCTCTGCTACACAATCCCTCTGGAAATCCGGTCACCCCTTCCATGCACTCACTCCCCTTGCAAGTTTCGGTGACACCCCCATCACGGGCATTCCATCCCTCCGAAAGGCTTTCTCACATCAAAAGATATAGAAAAAAAGGCATATACCTACCTCAAAACCATCATAATGGTCATAACATGCTCATGGAAATCAATGGAAACTATTGGGTAATAGTGTCCCACAATGGCCCTACTCTTGAAATTATTTACCAACATACTATTGCATATTCCAATTTCTTTTTTTGTTGCTTCTACTACTTGTAATGATTTTCAACCACCCAACCAAGAATTTCCATACTTCAAGTACGAAGGAAATAAATTCCATTAGATTCAAAATAAATTGAAATAACTTCAAATAATACTTGATTGGTAGCTCCTCAATAAGGTACACTTGCAATCCTGTTAACTTCTTCTCATAATAAGTCAAATTGGTTGTTTGATCAAATCATCATGTATAAACATATCACATATTTTTAGCTCAAAACACAACCATCATATGTTAAAATCATGATTTACATGCAATCATCATAAACCATAATCATAAATCACATGTAACCATCATAAGTGAGAATCACATATCACATCCATAATATAACTGAAGTAAAAGCATGCATAATGTAACTGAAGTAAAATATCGATCCTTATCCTTCATCAGTCCTTACGTTTTCTTTTGTTCTTTCTATACACACACCAGATCAATTACCACACCCAACAAGCACCCAGTTCCTTCCCTCCAATCACGTACACATACACATAGTGTACATCACAACACATACATCCACAAAAGACGAACAACACCACAAAATTCATACCTCCACATCAAGAACATAACATAACACATACACCTACACTTTGGTGTACAATACAACACAGACACCTACGTCTACACCAATGTACAACATATACATATATAGAGTACCACACAATGATTACACATGTCACAATACCATGACTACACCATGCACATACATAGCACCACATGCCCGCAACACAACATGTACGACATGCACATAATACCACATGTCTACTAGTACCATATGCACAGCATGTACACAGTACCACCTGTACACACACTATCTACACAATGTGTGCACTGCATCACATGTTCACGACACCACCTGCACATGTACACAACGCCAAATTTACAATGCACCACATGTACAATGTGTACACAATACCTCATGTACACAACACTACAGATACAAAATGTACACGACACCATATGTACACAACACCACATGTACAACATGTTCACGACACCGCCTACACACAACACCAGATGTACAACCTGTATACAACACCAAATGCACATAGCACCATATGTACATCACACACACAAAATCATATGTAAATAGTAGTTCATATTCAACATGCACATAGCACTGCATGTACATTAGACACACAAAACCATATGTACATAGCACCACACATACACAACACCGCATATCCAACATGTACATAGCACCACCAATACATGCCATTACATATGAAACATCACATATACAACATGCATACAACATCATATGTACACAATAATACATATGAAACATTACACATCACAATAGGTACAATATTTGAATATTCAACATGCAAAAAGTATACACAACAATATCACTACACATCAATAGACCACACAATGAACCTAGAAGCAACCTTGCTTCTAGTGTCTTTCCAATATCCAAGCTTATCCTAGGATGTCACAGATCACACTCATTTCACTTTGTAGATGTACCCCTCAGTATTTCCCACCATAACATAGACATAGGCATAGTACAAGCATAATAATATAAAACCACACCCACATGATACTAACCTTGTATATATGTCAACCCTGCTCTTCCACTTGATTCGTCATAGCTAGGAACTTCCACATGCCATTCATCAACACAAGAAATCATTCCTCAACAAGGTCGAACCTTAAAAACCATGTCATATAGCGAAACACATACATACATACATATATATATATATATATATATATATATATATATATAATCACTAACATAAAACAACCGTGATCTTGTCAGACAATGCCATACATATAAACACATATACATATAAACCATCAACACAAAACCATCAAGATCCATGACTACCCTGTCAATCAACATCATACATACATACATACATATATATATGTATATAAACATCATCATAATTATGATCACACCATGATTTCCAGATATAATAAGGTCTAGGTTGATAGAAATTCCTTTATTCCTGCACAACATGCACCACATTGAGGAGAATAGTTCCCAACACAGGGAAGGCATTTGTTACCTTATGCTCATTTACTCTACCTTTATCATTATTGTTCCAACCAATCCAACCAATTGTCATATTATTACCCTTCACTTCTTACTATTAGGGAAATTTTGAGGTCTACAATCGGCCTCCTAAGGAAATTATAAAATAATAGTGGAAATAATAAAACAATATTTAATGACATCATCAAATTTTAGAGGGAAAAATGAAAAAACTATTTTTTCAACTCATATTTTCAACTTATCTCCGAAATTTTTTACTCAAATTTCGAGCGGGAGTACTTGTTCGATGAAAATTTTAATTCCTCATCCAAGGAGTACCCATGTTGCATAATTTCAATGGGTCTTGCTACATGAAAAATGAGAAATACATGAAAAACCTGATTATAATCACGTGTTTTTATGTATTTCTCAGTTTTCATGTAGAATGGTCCATCAAAAGTATGAAACATGGGTACTCCTTGGATGACAAATTAAATTTTTCATCCAACGAGTACTCCCACTGAAAATTTGAGTCAAAACTTTGGGAGATAATTTGAAAATATGAGTTGAAAAAGTAGTTTTATTATTTTATTATTTTTTAATCTTTTTACCCTTTTACTTCAAAAATGGTAAATCATCCCCTATGGTTTACACCATCATATTGAATCTTATTGGTTCTTATAAATTTTATTTTTGTTGTAAATTTTTCTTAGGAGACCCATTTTAGACATCAAAATTTCCCTAATGCATGCATTGACTTCCATTAACTTCCATATTTCCCAACCAAATTCCCAAGACCTTCAAAACATAAATGACAAGGACAATAACAAGAAACAACAAGAAGAAAACCATGAGAACCAAAAGCAATATGAAGCCGCAACAATGTGGGATGGCTATGCACTAGAATAAATAAATACTACAAATCAATTGAAACCAAATCACAAAAGACTAAAAGAAAAAGAATTTACAACAAACAACATGACTCAATCCCCATGGTTCCCAATACTTTCAAGGAAATATTAGCCCGAGCCTTCTTCAATATTTCATGGAAGTCTCTTTTTCCATACAATTCCCTGCATCATACTACCATAACCACACAATTGTCAACGCAAAAATAAATATACCAATATACTTGTCATCTTACATTGTTGTGCCAAGCACACTAACCTACAACTAAACACACATGTCATCCATATGTATCAACATCAAGACAACACATCTAACTATTTGAAATCAAATTTTAACAACACTAATAACCATGTCATAATCCATCGGTCAACTCACATTCATCGATCATAATACCTAATGCTACAACATCACCTACATACACTCGAGTACATATAATTCATCCCAGCACATGTGTTTTAGTAAAACCATCCTAAAACTAGACCATTTATTCATAAAATCTTACATACACATATACTCATATCATGAATTAATCAACATTCAAGAAACTTTCAAACATACCATGCTAAATAAATCAACTAGGTGATGTAATAGACACCAAATCACTCAAACACCAAATAGATGACATAATCAAACAATTAAGCATCAAGTAAATGACATAAGAAAACTAAAATCTTGATGTATATTAGGGGAGGCTATCTTGTCTTCACAACCAATCTATATTAGCACAATATAACTTCATGACACATTAACCCAACCTAAATAAGGTCATGATATCCATAATAGTAACTAGCTAATAGGTTCACATCATAGACTCATAAACAAATTTCGTTCATGCATAGAAATCACATATGCACAATTACTCTATATTACTGCAACACACGATCATAATTAGGTAAAATAATACCAAAATATCTTAACCCTAACCAACTAGATAGGCCAATCCAAATAAAAATGATACATATAACACCAATATCTTAATGGGATAGTCATAATCATCAAGTTACTATAATATAACAACAACACGTTATATATCATTCTCATCAACCACATATAACATAATCATAAATTTATCTCATCATAAAAAATACAATAGAAATTAATATAACCACATGTTACTATCACTCATAACTATCTCACACATGTGCATATAACCACAATGATCTACTAGCATCTACCATGCATGATGAACACATGCATGTAGATATAACTAAAATTATTAACTAACTTCTATCATGTACGTAATCATAAAAATAATAAAATGACAAACATATATATATTTAACCCTACTGCATATAGCAATCCATGGATCAAATATCGACATTCAAAGCATACAACATGTATGACGATTTTCTCTTGCCTTGAGGTCCAATGTTGCAACTTCACTTTGATTATATGCATCTCCTACTCTATCTCATCCAACACATTAGCATCATAACATACTAATATCATGATGATGGCCTAATTTCATACAATGAACTTATGCACAACAACCTCAACCAAACTAATGCAAATATGAGCATATGCACCCGCTTGACATATATAACCAATAATTAATGACCAATGCATGTTCATCATATGACACGTCACAAGAAAACATACACGGATAACACCGAAGAATGACCAATATGTAAGCCAAGCATAAGCAAGCCATGCATGTACAATATTTAGCAACATGTACACAAGAGTGCACGAACAACACAAATGAAATAATAACACATAAGCAGCCATACACTCATGACAACATGTTGACAACAACATCATCAACACTATCATGGTGACACCACTACCACCATGTCCAACACAACACGGATGAAAAAAAAAACATATATACGACAAGAATACTAAACACATATGCAGCCAACATAAATTCATGACCAACACACTTCCCATCGAGTCCAAGGGTTGAACCATGCTCTAATACCAACATGTAACACTCTCTTCCCACATCTACCCAAGTAACTAGCCAAGCAAGGTAGACATTTGATGTGAGGATAGTAGTATGAGATTCAACCTCCTAGATGAGCATAAGTGGAACTAATAGAAACACCAAAAACATACCCTACACAACATCAATAACACCCGCAACGGGTTAACCCAACCTCCCAAAGACCTGTTCCCTAAGTGGGGATTGGTTGTATGCCACCTTGAGGTTGAGCCATGTGATTATAAGGGCAAGAGAGTAGCTATATACCCTAGCTACATGGGATAGCCTTGTCAATATAGCGTCTAAGATCCAAACAAAAAAATTTACGTGCTCAACTCCGAGATTTGTGCCACATTTTCAGCCCTTGAGCCGAGGTCACTTCCTAGAACTATTAGGAAAAATACTGAGAGGGGAGGGGCGAATTAGTATTTTGAGCTGACTGAAAAAACTTTTATCAGAGATCTTATTTTAATAATTTACTTAGATTATTGCATCATTCATTCATAAGCAGTAAGCATGTGTAGTAATAACAGAATTAGCCATCACACATAAGCAACACACATGAACACCAGTATTTAAGGTGGAAACCCAATTTGGGAGAAAACCACCGCTGCTATCGTCTTTGTCTTCAATATTTATTATAAAGAAAACTTCTTACAATTTTTGTGCTGGTGCAGACTTATACCAGTACGTAGGCACCCACCTGCAGAAGGCTACAAACTTCTCTCATTCTCCAGTCACTACTGGAAGGGAGCTCCAACCCCCTGACTTTGACACCAGCTTGTACTAGCAGAAAGCTTCCACTTTCATGCTAAAGAAATCAACCCTCAGATCCACCAAATTTCTTCAATTTCTTCATAAGACTTGTGTCAGGTCTTCATGATTTCTTTGCATATCTTCCTGGAGATTCATCATTTCTAGATCTAGAGATCTTGAACCTTCATTGACTCCATAGGTGCATTATGGATTCAACTTTTTCAGAAAACAGAGTTCAATCATGCAGATATCTCTTAAAGGGATTTATTCATTAATAACCCCTTAACATGCACACCTCATACTATAATCCTCTTCTCCTTATATATTTTTATCCTTTATTAATACCATGAGTCAAAACCACCCAACCACTGATGGTATTCCTGGACGTGATCAATTAGCTAATCCAGTGGGGTCTACTCAAGCCCCAAACAATTTCTCATTGATCTATTTTCTTGGTTTTGGAAATTAGATAATTAATCTAAGGCTTATTAATATCTCAAATTGAGATATTAATCCAACTTTCTTCTTTAGTAAAGACCTTCCTAAGGCATAAAAAAATTCTCTTTTAATATCCACCCACGTATTAAAAATAATCCAAATTGGAACCCCAACCTACGTTCTTCCATATACACTAATGCATATTCATAACACGACTCGACCCAAAGGTAATTTTTTATCTCCGCCGTATAATATTATAGCCAAGGTTAATAAACATTTGACTTTGGGCCCCACGTATATGATCAATAGTCCAATCAAATTCCCGTGCTGTAATTTGGTTGGCCTTCACGCATCTTCTTCATACAACCGTCGTCTGATGGCTTCCCTCCAGATCAACGGTGCTCATTGATATCACGCAGCCTCCTTGATCAATCATTAACGTGCGATGGCACGCAGTGATGGTGGTTTTGGAACCTCGCCTGACGCCACGTGTCGACTATTCTATGGAATCGCTCCCGATTCTCAAATACCACTTTCGCTGCAAAGGTGGTGCGATAAAACCCACTTCCAGCCTTAAACCGCGTTTACTATTCATTCGCAAGGTTCTGCCCCTCTACTTCAGGTTCCATCTACGTACTTTCGTCAATTTTTTTCTTCGTGTTATTAGATCATATACCCACAATACTATTTTACAGCTCTGATGAGATCCTTACGAATTGTTCAACCCGGTTCTCTGCGTGCATTCGATCCACCATTCGGAACATAGAGAAACACCTTACTCCATAATACAGAGGGTTATCATGCGTTGTTTTATTGTCTACCAGTCGGGATACATAATTGACCGTATTGACATTGGTACCACTAACTGTATACAGAGCACCATCAAACCCAACACCGGGTTTCTTAATAATCACAGTCATTATCTGCATCCTTCGTCAGAGAGTTTCCATCAAGGACAATCATAGGATGCCAGAAACATATTGCCAACAATCTCCCCCTTTGGACTTGATGGCAACCATGACCAGAAATACATTCAGCAATATTCTCCCCCTTTGACATCAAGGGCAAAGGATAGATCACGATCCTTTGTACCAACAATACCATGCTCCCCCTGAGATCATGATGCATCTTCAATCATAATATTTAATGAAAGAATAGAAATGACTTATACACTCCAGATCACAGATTCTCAAGAATGAGATTAGACTACAACAAATAATTAGAATGCCAACAATGCATCCTTGCCATATGACCAATGCTCCCCCTTAGCCTGTGCATCCTAAACACTTTCAACAGGAGCGTATCCAATTTAATCTTATGAATTTAAGCATATCTAACCTTCTACATGGCAGAGACTACTCCTAGTTTCTGTCTGACATATTCGAACGCTTCCCTAGGTAAAGGTTTGGTAAATATATCAGCAACTTGTTCTTTGGAGGGAACATACTCCAACTTCACCTTTTGTTCAAGAACTTGTTCATGTAAGAATTGATACTTGATGGGAATGTGCTTGGTCTTGGAATGCATAACAGGATTCTTTGAGATGTTGATGGCACTTGTATTATCACACATAATGGAAAGAGGAAGTGAACATTTGATTTGAATGTCTTGTAAGGTTTGCATCATCCAAAGAAGTTGAGTGCAACATGATGCGGCAACCACATATTCTGCTTCTGTTGTAGATAAAGCAATAGAGCTTTTCTTCTTGCTGAACCAAGATACTAACCGGGGCCCCATATAGAATGCACCACCACTCGTGATTTTCTGATCATCAACATTTATAGCCCAAACTGCATCAGTGTAAGCATTAAGAGTAAGATCATCATTCTTTGGATACCATAGTCCAAAGTCTTGAGTTCCTTGTAGATATTTAAATATTATTTTCACAGCCTGAAGATGAGACTACTTTGGATTAGCTTGGAATCGTCCAACAATCCCAACTGCATGCATAATGTCTGGTCTTGTCCCAGTGAGATAAAGTAGACTTCCTATCATAGATCTGCATTCTTCTTGATTCACCGTGGGGGAATCATCATTAGAACTACGATTACATCCAGTTATCATTGGTGTACTTACAGGTTTGAAATCTTCCATGCTATACTTCTTCCAGATTTGCTTAATATATTTTGCTTGTGATAATAATATGCCATCTGTTGCTTGTTGCACTTGCAAGCCAAGAAAGAATGTTAGTTCCCCAAGTAAAGACATTTTAAATTCTTGCTGCATATCTGAAGAAAATTTTTGACTCATAGACTCTTCATTACTTCCAAAAATGATATCATCAACATATACAACCACAATCAATAGTTTATTATTTTCAGTTTTTGTGTGTAAGTTGCTATCAGCAGACCCCTTAGAAAATCCTTGTTGATGAAGATATTTGTCAAGATGATAGAACCATGCCCTTGGAGCTTGTTTGAGACCATATAGAGCCTTTTTAAGTCTACAAACAAGTTTTTCATTATTTCCCAAAATGAATCCTTCTAGTTGTTCTATATAAACTTCTTCTTCTAGATCACCATTGAGAAAAGCATATTTAACATCCATTTGATAAAATTTGATTTGCTGGAAGCTTGAAAAAGAAAGAAACATTCTTATGGCTTCAAGTCTAGCTACAGGGGAAAAAGTCTCTTCAAAGTCTATACCTTCTTGTTGAGCATACCCCTTGCAAACAAGTCTAGCTTTATTTCTTATAACATCCCCATTTTCATTTAACTTATATTTGAATATCCATTTAATTCCAATGACATTTTTGTCATGAGGTCTTGGTACTAATTCCCAAGTGTGATTCTTTTCAATTTGATCAAGCTCTTCATTCATGGCTTGAATCCAACATTCATCTTTGCTGGCTTGATTGACATTTTGTGGTTCAATAGTGGATAGAAATGCTAGGTAACTAGAAGATCCCACAAGAGTCCTTCTTGTTTGTACACTTGATCCCTTTTCTCCCAAAATTTGAGATTCTGGATGATTATTTTGAACATATATGGATGGAGCTTTTTGAGATAAATCTTCTTCGGGTTCTTCATTGGGTTCACTATCTATATCATTCCTATTTGATGTAGAAGGATATATGTCCATCATCTTCATCTATTTTTTTTCTTCTTCTTTTGGAGCTGTAGGAGACTCATCAATAACAACATCTATACATTCAACAATCTTCCGAAGTCTTTTATTGTAACATTTATATGCCCTACTCCTAGAGGAGTAACCAAGAAATATTCCTTCATTTTCTCTGGGTTCAAACTTGCCAAGTTTTTCATCATTATTTTTGATAAAGCACTTGCTCCCAAAAACTTTAAAGTGCTTCACAGTGGGAGGATTGCCATACCATAGTTCATATGGAGTTTTATCACTATTTACATGAACATGTGCCTTGTTAAGAATATTTACCGCTGTATGTGTTTCTTCTCCCCAAAATGTGTCAGGTGTTCCGGAATCATCAAGCATAGCTCTAGCCATTTGTTGAACTGTTCTATTCATTCTTTCTGCTATGCCATTTTGTTGTGGAGTGCCACCTACAGAAAACTGTCTTTTTATGCCATGTTGTTCAAAAAATTCAAGGAATTCATCTGAAGTATATTCTCCTCCTCGATTAGATCTAAGACACTTGATTTTAGATCTAATTCATTTTCAACCAGTGCTTTGAAGATTTGAAATTTCTCAAATGCTTCATCTTTGTGTTTAATCAACCCAATCCAACACATTCTAGAGAAATCATCAATAAATAAGATATAGTATTGTTCACCACGTGGTGAATTTTTCTTCACAGGTCCACATATGTCAGTATGAATGAGTTCAATAGGCTTACTTGATGAGCCTTCCTTGGCATTAAATTGCACTCTGGTTTGCTTACCGAATTGGCAAGATTTGCATATTATACTTTCAGGTGGTGTAATATTGGGAAGATCACGAACAACTTTAAGTCTTCTTGATTTGTTGATTTGAGAGAAGCTCAGATGCCCCAACCTTCTATACCATAGCCAATTTTCTGAAGATTTACTCATGTAACATTGTTCTTTGCAGTTCTTTAATACATAAAAATTGCTTGGAGTTCTGTTTCCTTTTATAATTGTTTTACATGTATCAAGAACACGTACCACACATTCTTTTGAACTAAAGACAACTTTAGTTCCTTGATCACACATTTGACTTACACTTAACAGGTTATGCTTTAATCCATCCACATACACGACATTATTAGCTTTCACCTTTTCTTTTAGAAAAACAGATTCTTTTCCCTTAATGACAGCAGGAGTATCATTTCCAAATGTAACATTCTTTTCCTTTTCTAGAGCATTATATGCAAGAAGTTTGTCTTTGTCACCTATCATGTGTTTTGAGCATCCACTATCAATGTACCATTGATTTTCTTCTCCTTTTGCAAATCAAGCTATGCCACAATTTTCAACCTGTAATTCCTTCTTTTTCCATACTTTGGTGCTTGAAGGAAGATGCTCTTTTGGTTGGACTTTGCTCTTGCATTCAGATTCTTCATGGCCAAAGTTATTGCAATAAGCACATTCAGCTTCATTTTGAAGAGGAGAAAAGTTTTTATATGTATTCTTCTTTGTTCCACTATCAATCCTTTTCTTTCTTGCTTCTCTTGTCATGATGGTTTTATATGCAACACATTGAACAACGTTATGACAAAAATTGTGACATGAGAAACATTTTCCATTGAACAAGAAATTTCTGCGATCATGAAAACTTCTACTTGAATTTACCTATTGATTGGTGTTTCTTTGAAAGGTACTCCTATTAGTGTTCTTTGAATTGATATGGTCATGCTTTATCTGTAAAGATTATTTATTCCCTTGCTAAGGGGTAGAATGTTGTGTATTGGCTGTAGCTGCTTTTAGATAATTTGGTGCTGGAGCCTGAGAAGATTCTCCGATATATCCAAGACCTATCTTTAGAAGAGGAGAACGTTGTATCTTGATAATCTCATCTAAGGTTTCAGATCCTTTAGCAAATCTAAGATTCAAAGTCTTTACTTTCTCAATTTCTTTTCTTAGACTTACTATTTCACATTCTAATTTCTCATTATGTTTCTCCTTTTCTTGAAGCTGGTTTTTCAGAGTCTCTATGGTTACTTTACTTTCTTCTAAGCAAATTTTGAGTTGATTGATTTCATCAAGAAAATCATTGTCCTCTAAAGCATCCATAAAAGTATCCTTTTATTCTCTAGACTCCTTTTAAAATGCCATGAGAAGTCTAATATATTGTTCACATTCTTCCTCACTGTCTGATAACCCATCACTATCTTCATGAGTAGAGTAACTTTTTCTAGTGATAAACCGATTCTTATTCCTTCTTGCTACTTCCTTTCCTTTTTCATGTGTTTCTTTGTGAGGAAACTTAGCAGCATAATGACCAAATCTTCCACAAGTAAAACATTTGAAAGGAAGCTTACCTCTGAACCGTCCTGTACCAAGTTGGAGTTTCTTTATAAAATTTACCTCATCTTCTTCTGAGATATACCCTGATCCTTCTGTCTCTTATACTTGTTTCCCTTTTGTAGAAGCTCTAAAGACAGCTTCTTTGACTTCATATGGTCCTCCTCTTCTCATTTCATATGCAGTTAGTATGCTATGAAGTTGCACCACTGTAAGATTTTAAAGATCCTACTTTTCTTCAAGAGCAGAGACTTTTGACTCAAATTTTGTCGTTAGTGATCTTAAAAATTTCTCAACCAAAGTGGATTCGGTTATTTTTTCTCCCAGATTTCTCATACAATTTACAATATCATCAAGTCGTAAAAATAAATTAGCAATGCTCTCCTCATTATGCATTTTTAGGTTCTCATATTGAATTCTGAGAGTTTGGAGTTTAGCACTTTTTACCTTTGCATCACCTTCATAGCTTAGAATGATTTTTTCCCATATTGCCTTTGTTGTATTAAGCTACATGACTTTGACAAATTCTGATTCAGTTAGACTTCCCAATAGAGCATTAATCGCCTTTGCATTTGTTTCATAATTCTTTCTTTCCATTGGATCTGTTGGTACTATGGCTGGATATTGATATCCTACTTCAATAATAGCCCATACGTCTGTACCCAAAGACTAAAGATAGGATCTCATCCTTGTTTTCCAGAAGATCAAATTATTTCCGTTGAAGAGTGGAGGCCTGATAGATGCTATTCCATCTTGATTGCTCATCTTGATCAATCTTCTTTCTAGTGGCTAAGCTTTTCAGAAGGACCTGCTCCGATACCAATTGTTAGGAAAAATACTGAGAGGGGAGCGGTGAATCAGTATTTTGATCTGACTAAAAAACCTTTTATCATAGATCTTAATTTAATACTTTACTTAGATTATTGCATCATTCATTCATAAGCAGTAAGCATGTGTAGTAATAACAGAATTGGCCATCACACATAAGCAACACACATGAACACCAGTATTTAGGATGGAAACCCAATTTGGGAGAAAACCACCGCTACTGTCGTATCTGTCTTCAATATTTATTATAAAGAAAACTTCTTACAATTTTTTTGCTAGTGCAGACTTATACCAGCACGCAGGCACCCACCTGTAGAAGGCTACAACCTTCTCTCGTTCTCCAGTCAGTACTGGAAGGGAGCTCCAACCCCCTGACTTTGACACTAGCTTGTACTAGCAGAAAGCTTCCACTTTCATGCTGAAGAAATCAACCCTCAGATCCACCAAATTTCTTCAATTTCTTCATCAGACTTGCGTCAGGTCTTCATGATTTCTTTGTAGATATTCTTGGAGATTCATCATTTCTAGATCTAGAGATATTGAACATTCATCGACTCCATAGGTGCATTATGGATTTTTCTTTTTCAGAAAACAGAGTTTAATCATGAAGATATCTCTTAAAGGGATTTATTCATTAATAACCCCTTAACATGCACACCTCATACTAGAATCCTCTTCTCCTTATATAGTTTTATCCTTTATTAATACCATGAGTCAAAACCACCCAACCACTGATGGTATTCGTAGACGAGATCAATTAGCTAATCTAGTGGGGTCTACTCAAGCCCCAAACAATTTCTCATTGATCTATTTTCTTGGTTTTGGCAATTAGATAACTAATCTAAGGCTTATTAATATCTCAAATTGAGATATTAATCCAACTTTATTCTTTAGTAAAGACCTTCCTAAGGCATACAGAAATTCTCTTTTAATATCAACCCACGTATTAAAAATAATCCAAATTGGAACCCCAAACTACGTTCTTCCATATACACTAATGCATATTCATAACACGACTCGACCCAAAGGTAATTTTTTATCTTCGCCGTATAATATTATAGCCAAGGTTAATAAAAATTTGACTCCGGGCCCCACGTATATGATCAATAGTCCAATCAAATTCTCGTGCCGTACTTTGGTTAGCCTTCGCGCATCTTCTTCATATGACCACCGTCTGATGGCTTCCCTCTAGATCAACGACGCTCATTGATATTGCGTGGCCTCCTTGATCGATCGTTAACGTGTGATGGTGCGCAGTGATGGCGGTTTTGGAACTTCGCCTGATGCCACGTGTCGACTATTCTATGGAATCGCTCCTGATTCTCAAATACCACTTTCGCTGCAAAGGTGGTGCGATAAAAACTACTTCCAGCCTTAAACCGTGTTTACTGTTCATTTGCAATGTTCCACCCCTCTACTCCAGGTTCCGTCTGCGTACTTTCATCAATTCGTTTCTTCACGTTATTAGATCATATACCCACAATACTGTTATACAGCTCCAATGAGATCCTTATGAACTGTTCGACCCGATTCTCTACGTGCATTCGATCCACCATTCGGAACATAGAGAAACACCTTACTCCACAATACAGAGGGTTATCACGTGTTGGTTTATTGTCTACCAGTCAGTATACATAGTCGACTGTATTGACATTGGTACCGCTAACTGTATACAGAGCACCATTAAACCCAACACCGGGTTTCTTAACAATCACAGTCATTATCTGCATCCTTTGTCAGAGAGTTGCCATCAAGGACAATCATAGGATGCCAGAAACATATTGCCAACAAGAACTTCCTGTAACTTTAGGTTAGGGTAAATAACATTAAAAAAAACATATTTAAATAATCACATCAACTGGAACTCATCTTACCCCACCCAAGCATGATAGGAATTTTTTGATACATGTCACAAACATAACATTTAGAGGTAGGAAGAGAAAATTTAAACAAAGGGGTCTCTTTATTATCTGAGAATGGCCAAGAATCATTGCTCCCCTACATAATAAGCTATCATACAATCAATTTTACCATAGATACATGAGATATTCATTTACAAGAAAAAACATGAATAAATCCATACATCATCACTGGTCGAACACATGCTCATAACTAGCATAATAACAACAGAAATACCATGGATACAATAGCAATGAAATCCATACATGAACTAGTATATTTGCATACTGAATACCAGAGGAATGAGCTCTTCATTACTGAATCCAGTAACCAACCATATATGTAGCCTCCACGTTCCACTCGATCATGTATTGGTTGAGCCAAGCCTCATTTCATCCAATGACCCTCGTGCCATATTCCAAGCATAAATTTGGGACTTTATCACACACATCAATCAATAGCAAACCAGGGCTCCAAATACCAAACCATATCAACCCCAAACCATTGATTCCACCTCTCTATTGGACATCACTAACCGTCCTGGATTAGTCTATATCAAAGTTGCTTCAATAATACACTAAGTGCTCAAGAATATGAGAGAGAGAGAGAGAGAGAGTGTGTGTAATGATAAATCAAAAACCAAATTTACAAAGCCTTTATCACTAATCCTTAGAAGCCTTTTCTTTTAATGAGGCCTCTAATTTCTCCATTTTCCATTATTATCCTTAGATTTCTTCCTCACATGCAACCTGTGACCTTTAACCTTCCTTTTATCCTAATTTTTCTTTATTGTCATAAATACAATACCAATTAATGCCTCATTCCTTTCCAAAGCCTTTCCTTTGCCAATTTCCTTAGCCATAATAACTAAAATGAACACCCACTAGCATGTTTTTCCCACCATTAAGCTTGGAATACATGTCCCATCATCATGGTCTCATATATAGTTTTGCAGATATTTTTATGAGGGT
The DNA here is from genome assembly GCA_034641835.2 of Pinus albicaulis. Lineage (NCBI taxonomy): Eukaryota > Viridiplantae > Streptophyta > Pinopsida > Pinales > Pinaceae > Pinus > Pinus albicaulis. Next base: position 124,635,308 of record CM076572.1, on the reverse strand, counting down.
TGTTACAACTTATTTGTCTTAGTATTGTGTTTTACATGGAATGAAATCAAACAAAAAAAAATAGTGTCATATTTCAGTTGTCTTTCCATGGAGCATGCATTGAATGAAACAATCGATGATATCAAGAAGAATTTTCACTTCCATTTTGCATGTGGGGTTGCTATAATATGCACAATAAATGTGCAATCATTGCGGACATAGAATCATTGAGAAATTATAGTACACTTTCTAAGAGTCAAATATAGGGAGACTTCTAGAGTTATTTCATTCATTATGGTGGAATTGTTGGTATTGTAAACTGAAGGTTCCTTTCCCAGGCCTCCTACAACTACATGAAATTTTTTTTTTTACATGTTCTATAGCTTCCATCATCAATTAGACTCCAAAATCTCTTCTGCTTTGTGGATCAATGAGAAGATGTAAAATATGCAAGCAATGAATTAGATGTAATCCCCCCCACCCCGCCCATTACACCACAATATTCTTCTTGACCCCAATGGAAATGAATGCAACAAATAAATTGGAAATAATTGAATTAGTAGATAAACATACGAACACAATTTATTAAGGGTGTTATAATACTCTCTGGACAAATTTATTTAGATGTAGGTTGTATATTTGGTTTTTGCATGTTCATTTTCATAAATTGGAGGAGTTATCAGTCGTGATATTTAAATATATTATTTTTAATAGATTGATTTTTTTCTCATTATATTTTATAGTGCATAACCAATCATTAAAAAATCGATAATAATTCAAATTATTGGTTCTTGGTGCTCGAAAACCCTTGAACACATCACTAGTTTGATAGTGTTTAGATACTATTACAGCTTGTTCTTCTTGGTACTTGGAAAGCCTTGAAAAATGAATATTGGTTATAGTATGAGATCCCTATGTCTTAAACAAGTCAAGCTACATGATCAACTTCTAAATACGTTCAATATCTATACTGCCTTACTAGAAATTGAGAGATAGTGGAAAATTAAATATCAGATAAATGGTGGTACCTTTCTTACAAAATCCCCAATGAGTTGAGTATCTTAATACTTTTGATAATACAAGTACGTCGGTTATTGTTAGAGGCAGTTCTTTCTTGAACGGGTCCACTAGTAAGCTCCAAGTTGTAGTGAAGGTAGAGAACAATCTGAGAGACTCTAGAGTGGGTATAAGTGTTGGTGATCAAGACCATACCTCACTATCAAAAACATATTTGTGTTGTAATTTTTTATTCTTGTATTTAATTTTTTAAGGTTAATTTTTTAATGTGAGCATGTAGGGAGGGACTTATAATTAATTCTAATAATAGAATACTCACATTTTGGGTTTGTTGGTTAGATTGAGTTGTTGAGATATTTTCTCAACAAACAATATCTTAGCTTAGAATTTGATGGTTCTCATAAGCACTATATGTATTATGTATTTTTGTTTTCACAATGTACTTGATGAATAATTTGTTTTTGTCCAATTATGGTTTATTTCTAAATCAATGTAAATAATATTCTTCTTAGGACCAAATCTTTGTTTGGCATATTCAATATTCCTCTATTGTTAATTCTGGACAACTAGGTCCAAACTCCATGTTGTGATGATCAAATGAAGATACCAATATTTTTATTGGGTTACTCTTTCAGATAGGTGCAAGATTGATCTAAATATCATCTTGATACGATGAGAAGAAAATTTATTTTGAATTTATTCAAAATATGTGCAGGTCAGCCTTAAGGTTTGGAGGCCCAGAAGATGTGTCACAGACCCTCATGGATGGATATAAATAAGGTCAAAATTGGAGGACATTTCACTCATCTCATCCTCACACATTTCTCTCTCCTCATCTGATTGGTTCGATTACCTTAGTGGCTCTTCTCTCTCCACACGTGGGAAATCTGGCAACAACACTTTTCTAATTTCAGTCTAGGGTTTATGCAACAATATTTCACCAGCATTGACTTTCGTCAACACAAGGTCAAATTGACCTGAAACTCTCTCAAAATTTTGATTTTCCAAATCCGCATTTTTTGGCACTATTTCTGAGGCAAGACATTGACTTTGAATTTTCTGCATTGACCTAACTGCTATTGCTATTTGCGTTGATCGTTGACTAACATCGTTGAATTTTTTTGACTTCTGGGGTTGATTGTATTCGTTGTCCTAGATGATTGTGTGACATTGATGGTTGGCTAACCATATTGAGAATTTGTTGGTTGAAGCATCATGTTGACCGATGTAACGCACCAGTAAAATTATATATTTCTCACTTGTCTTTTGTTGATCTACTGGTATGTTCTATCAACATTTTACTTTATTGTTTATGTGATTAATGCCTGATATTGAAGAGAAAGTAAAGTTGTATCAAGCATATAACATCTACATAAATTTGCATGGTATCAGAGCTAAGGTGAAGAGAAAGCACTAATTTGTAGCAATCACCAAAGAAGAGGATGGGTTTCTCAAACTACAATGGCTTTAAGGCTAATGAAAAATTGACGAGGAAGGATGACTTCCATGCTTGGAATATGGCATTGGATCTTAACATGGAAGACGAAGATGTCATGGACTATGTGTAGGGTAAAATCCAAGAGCCTCCATCCACTGCAACTATTGCTTCCAAAACAATGTATAAGAAGGGGGAGATCAAAGAAAAGCTGATGATCAGGGACTCAATTCACAAGAGTCTGGTTACTTACATATCTAAGATGGGCACATCCAAAGAGATGTATGATAAGTTGGTCCACATGTTCAAGGCCAACAATGCAAATAAATTCCTATTCTTCAAGAATCAATTGAAGAATCTGAAGAAAGGTAGGGATGAGTTTGTTCAATCATATTTTCTGAAGCTAACTGAGATCAGGAACTATTTGTTGGCTATTGGGGAGACAATAGTTGATCGAGAGATGGTACTCACCACACTTGGAGGTCTCTCATTCGAATGGAATGTATTCAACACTACCATTCTCAATAACAGTGTGATACCTGACTTTGACGAAGTACTATCGAGATGCGTACAAGAAGAGACAAGAATGAAGGAGTATGAAAACGAAGGAAATTTTTCCTTTGTTGTTCGTTATAAGAAGAAGAGCTTTGGTGGTAAGGAGTAGGGGCCCAAGGAAAGAAGGCCAAGTGTTACACTTATCATAGGCCAGGTCGCTATGCTAGAGAATGCCCTTTCAAGAACTATTATCCCGATGGTGATGACAACAACAACAACCGAAGGAATGGAAATCAAATGAACAACAGGTTCAAGGGAAAGCGGAAGGCTCCCTCTGGCGGAAACGATCAACCTTTCAAAAGGTCGAGAAACTCCAGGTATGAGGAATCAAATGTTGTTGATAAAGAAATGAATCCATTCTTGTATCTGCCCTCTCTACTACATCTCCACCCAACACTATGGATGTCTAGTTGATAGATAGTGGTGCCTCAAGGCACATCATTCGGTTCAAGGAAGCACTCTTTGATATCATTGAGAAGGATACTAATCTGAAAATTATCCTTGGAGATAATGCCACATATCTCGTGAAAGGGATAGGGACTGTGACCCTCCACTTGTCTCAAGTTCAAGTCCTTCGCTTCTAGGTTGTACTCTATGTACCTAATTTGAAGAAGAACCTTGTGTCTATATCGGCCATGGAAGACAAAGGTTTCAATGTGGCATTCATTTATGGAAAGGTGCACATGTGGAATAAGAACTTCAAGGAAGCTATCACGGTTGGGTTTAGAGTTGATACACTCTACCAGGTTGGAGGAAGTCCACTCGGAGTGATGACATGTGATACTATCCGACAGACTGAACTGTGGCACCAGAGGTTTGGACACCTTCATTACAAGGCCCTTCCTGAAGCAAGGAAGGTGGTGACAGGGATGCCAGAGTTCTCAAATAATAATGAAGGTTTATGTCAGGGTTGTGTCGAGGGAAATCATATAAGGGTAAATTTCCCCTCAAGTGCCACAAAGACATCTGATGTCTTGCAATTGGTACATTTTGATCTATTTGGTATGCTGCCCGTGACATCCTTGGGAGGATGTTATTATTATATGACGTTCATAGATGACTTCTCTCACAAAACCTGGATATACTTCTTGAAATATAAGGATGAGGCTTTCATGTGGTTCCATGCCTTCAAATGCTTGGTGGAAATTTGACAGGGAATAAAATCAAGATATTGAGGACCGATAATGGCACTGAATATGAGATGAACAAGTTCAATAAAATTTGCAGAGAAGCTGGCATCAAGAGGGAGACCAAAACTATCTATACTCTTGAGAAGAATGGTGTTGCTGAATGAAAGAATAGGACCATTATAGAAGCTGCCTGCGCCATGCTATGTGACCAGGGTCTACCGAAGTTTCTATGGGAAGAAGCTATGAACACTGTTGTTTACATACAAAACCGATGCCCACATTTTGCATTGGACTCCAAAACTCCCAAACAGGTTTTCTCTGGTAAGAAACATGACATCTCACATTTTAGAGTTTTTGGATGTCATATTTATTTTCATGTGCCGAAAGAGAAGAGAAGCAAGATGGATGCTTCTGGGAAGAAGGAAATCTTTGTGGACTACAATGAAACTTTGAATGCCTATAGATTCTATGTGCCTAGTCAAAGGGAAGTAGAGATATGCATGATGTCACCTTTGGCGAAGATGCTTCCCTAAGGAAAGTAGTCAATCTTCCGAGATCTAAGGAATATCATGAAGCAACACCTAGAAATGAAGCAGAACCAAAATATGAGACGATGCCCAATGATGAAGGATTGATGGACCTAATTGATCCACCTCCTTCACTAGGGAAGAGACCATCGTGGCTCAGGGTCACTCTCGAGGATGCCAAGGGATATATGACCATAAGGGGGACATTCCATGAAATCAAGAAGCCGAGTATATACCAAGGGTATCTAGCAACCATGAGTAGTATTATACAATCTGAACCTGGATTTTTTGAGGAAGTCGTAAAGCATCAAGTCTGGAAGGATGCTATGCAAGAAGAGTATGAGTCCATAATGAAGAATGATGTTTGGGATGTGGTTCCAATACCAGAGAACAAAGCAGTTTTCACCTCGAAATGGCTCTACAAGATCAAGCATGGATATGATGGAAGTGCTAAAAAGTTCAAGGCAAGATTCATTGCCCATGGCTTCTCTCAAAATGAAGGCATATACTATGATGAAATATTTTCACCTATGACCCAATATACCAACATCCAATTGATCATAGCCCTTACTGCTATGCAAGGATGGAGTCTTCATCAGATGGATGTAAAGACCTCATTTCTACATGGTGCAATAAAGGAAGAAGTGTATGTGGAGCAACCTTTGGGGTTCGATGTCTAGGATCAGGACACCCATGACTATAGGTTGAATAAAGCTCTTTATGGGCTGAAGCAAGCACCCAAATCTTGGTATGATGGGATAGATAGCTACCCGATGAAGCTGGGCTTCACCCATAGTAATGCTGATCTGAACCTTCACTTTAAGGTTGATAGAGAGAAACCTCTCATTCTGGTGGTGTATGTGGAATACCTCTTTCTGCAGGTGCTAACCCTCTCATTCATTAGTGCAAGAGGGAGCTCTCTACTAAGTTTGAGATGAAGGACCTAAGACTGATGCATTACATCCTAGGCCTGGAGGTCTGGCAGAGACCCAGCGAGATTTTCCTTTCTCAAGGAAAATACATCGTGAAGCTTATGGAAAGATTTGGTATGGTGGAATGTAAGTCTGTGTCGACACCGATGGTGCTCAACTTTAAGAAGTTGAGTGGCAGCTCTATTGGGCCTGTGCTAGAAAATCCTACTGAGTATCGTCAACTCATAAGGGCCCTGATGTTCTTAGTGAACACCCGTCCAAACATATGTTTTGTAGTGAACACTTTGAGTCAACATATGGTTAAGCCTCATCACTTTCACTAGGTTGGTGCCAAGAATATTTTGAGATATCTTCGGGGCACTATAAACCATGGGATGAGATACACTATCAGGAGCGTGACACTCCTTGGATATATTTATGCCGATTGGGATGGTAGTGTGGTGGATCATAAGAGCACATTAGGATGATACTTCACACTTGGTTCTGCTTCGATATCATGAATGAGAAGGAAGAAAAAGTCAGTGGCTTTGACCACTGTGGAGGCCGAATACATTGCAACGAGTATCGCCTGATGTAAAGTAGTCTGGTTGTGAAATTTCTTCAGTGAGTTGTTCAAGAATGTGCTAGATACCACCATGATACTATGTGATAACGAGAGTGGGATTTAGTTGTCAAAGAATCCCATGTTCCATGATCGATCCAAGAATATTGACATCAGGTACCACTTTATCTGGGATATGGTACAACAAGGCATTGTAATGCTCAATCATATAGGAAATGATGAGCAGGTCATGGATATTCTCACAAATTCCCTGGGGAAGGTCAAGTCCCTAAAATTTTGTGAGAATATTGGTATTGTTGAACGACCCTATTCTGAGTTTCCTGTTGGACAATGAGCTATGGGATCTCTGGGGGGCTTTGGGGATAGCTTCTCGGAGCTATAAGCACACACGGGGCTAGGCTTGCCGAACCTTGTGGTGCTTCTACCCCACCATTATGATTTTTGAGTTGGTTCACCTCTTGTTATCTGTGTCTCGTATGCATCCTACCCATTGAGTTCAGGGATCATGGGAAGTACCTCTCATTTGGCTAATGAGGTGGGAAAAGATAGAGACTAGTAGAAAATACTAATGGATGCATCAGAGATTTCCATACTCTCTATCTAGGATGGCACGGTCCAACCACTTGATCTAGGATCAGGTCGAGTGAGGTTTCAGACCTCCTACTAACTTCGGGTCAGATAAATAAACTTCAAGTTGGTATGAGACTATTTGTGAGTCCTATAGAGGTTTTGTACCTTTGGGTTGAATCTATCAACGGGGAATGATGTCATTGTGAGTGACCCACTTCTGTTCTGAAATAGATAAGCTAGTAAAGCAACTTACGGTAGGATGACGCATGATTTTTGGATTGCACAGGTGGATGGAGTTCTCCCTAGTTGAGAGGGAGTGTTAATTTTGCACAACTAGGTCCAAAATCCATGTTATGATGCTCAAATGAAGATACCAATATTTTTATTGGGTTCCTCTTTTAGAGAGGTGCAATATCAATCTAAATATCATCTTGAGCTAATGAGAAAAACATTTATTTGGAATTTATTCAAAATATGTGTAGGTCGGCCTTAAGGTTTGAAGCCCCAGAAGAAACACACCCTCACTGATGGATATAAATAAGGTCAACGTTGGAGGAAATTTAACTCATCTCATCCTCACACATTTCTCTCTTCTCATCTAATTGGTTCGATGACCTTGGTGGCTCTTCTCTCTCCACACATGGGAAATCTGGCAGCAACACTTTTATGATTTCGGTCTAGGGTTTCTGTAGCAATCTTTGACCAGCATTGACTTTGGTCAACGCAAGGTCAAATCGACCTGAAACTCTGCCAAAAATTCGATTTTCCAAATCTGCATTTTTTGGCACTATTCCCGAGGCAAGACGTTGACTTTGAATTTTCTACGTTGACCTAGCTGCTGCTACTATTTGTGTTGATCATTGAATGATAGCGTTGATTTTATTGACTATTGGGGTTGACTATATAGGTTGTCCTAGAGGTTTGTGTGACACTGTTGGTTGGTTGACCGTATTACGACTTTGCTATTTGAAGCATCCTGTTGACCATCGTAACACACCAACACAATTATATATTTTTGTCTTATCTTCTGTCGATCTACTGGTATGTTCTATCAACATTTTACTTTTTTTTGTGTGATTATTGTCTGATATTGAAGAGAATTTAAAGTTTCATCAAGCGTAGAACATATACATCAGTTTACATCTATGAAGTAATCTCTATATAGTGTATGTTTGTATAATTACTCATGGGTTGGAAATAATAACTATTTATATCTTGTTGATTATATTGACTTGGAGGTGGGGTTGTTTATTTTTATCTAGTATTTTTTATGTCATTTTGATGATAGGTTTTATATTATGAGGAAATTGGTAGAAACATTGTAGGGATTTGATATCCACCAGGTGTCTTCCTCTACATCTTAGAGACTTCTATCTAGTTTCAGTTGTGCTAGGGTTTAGTCATTCCCACTGTTATTCTAGTAGAGGATTGCGTTGAATGAGAAAACTCAAAATTATTGGGGTTGTGGGTGCTCATGGTGGTTTTTAGGGTACCATATTGATCTTTGTATGAGGTACTCATAACCTATGGCATAGTCTATTGTCTATTCAAGCATGATGCTTGTGTCACTCACTTATGTTGTACCCAAACCTTCACCTTGATATGGATAAAGAAACTTAGACGAATACTAATCCCACTCCAATGATCCCACTTTTGTTAAGGGTTTGTGTTGTATATTTTTTTTTGTATATGTGTGTAAACAACTAGAAAGAGGCATTTCCTGCATTAAGTTTGTATATTTTGTTGTGGAAATCACCAAAAACAAACCCTTATTAAAGGTTTGTGTTGAATATATGTTCTGTAGTTGTGTTCCGACAACTGAAAAAATGTGTTTCTTGTATTAATTTGTAGAGTATATGTTACATTTCCCATTATCCTTCAAAATTTTGGTTTCAAGAGAGTGATTAGTCCATGTTCTTGTGGAATAAGCTAGGATTCATATGGATGCAAACTATTGTGTGTTTTAAGCCTCTTGGAAATCACGTTCATGGTGTAATGCTTCTCTGGGGTGAATTTTGAATCGATTAATTTAGGGATTTAATAGCATGATTGGAGAATATTATTTGGTGTATTTTTAAATGCATCATGTCAACTTTCCCCACATATTTCAACATGTATGGAGAGCCCAACGTTGCTAAGGGATATTTTCCAGGCTTCTCTATACATGTTGTTGTGTATATAAGTAGGTACTTCATCTACAAGTGGATTGACAACACTCTTCTTCACTCTTGATTCCACGGAATAGACCAAATAAGTGTATATGGTAATTATGGTGGAGAATTTCAGGCATCAGCTTTAGTTTTGAGGGCTGAGGATGGTGCAGAGAGGCCCTTATTATTTCTGGTAATGGGTTCACTTGGAATCTATAAAAAAATGTTCTAAGGAACATCATACTCATGGAATGGGACATGAAGGTGTCCTCTTGCCCATGGGACTAGTAGAATATAATATTTGTTCATAATAGAGGAGTTGTTATTGAAAAGAGCGCTCAATGGGAAAATGAAAGAGGATGTAGTGGGGATATTGTGATGGATGATGGTTCAGTCCATAATGTGTCTTTGTATTCTCCTAGTTGTGGCACTAGATACACTTCTGGGTATGGTTCATCTTCAATAAGATTGGTTTTTATGGATTTCTATCTCAAGGTTGAACCATACTCTGTAAAATTAATATGCGATCCATGGATTTCAAGGATATGGAGGACAATAATGTCGATTTATTCGACTTGATAGGCGAAGTGGTACCTACAATAAATGAGTTATAAAGGGAAAATTCATGTCAAAATATGGAATATGTGGAGCTTAATTTTGGTATTCATTGTTGTGGCACCAAGGAACATCAAGATCCGCAAATGTGTTCCAAATATTATAAATTTAAGGCTAGGACAGGTCATGCATAGGACAAGGTTATCAAAAACATAGAGAAAAATAGTTATGTGGTAGAAATACCAGCTTCTACACGCTCTAGTGAATCTTATATAGGTTTGAATCTTGGAAAGAGGACTTGTTTTGAAAATATATCTGGAGGGGGTCGAATAAGAGCAACACCATGATAGTCATTTTCCTTCATCCCTTGGCTACTAAGGTAAGAAAATCTCACATTCAATCTTCATGTTTCCAATTTCAAGGTTGCAACGTAGATCTTACGAGGTGAGATACTCACATCTACAACGAACATAACATTGAGGCTCGGATACCCTCAAACGAAGGACAATAAATTAAAGAAGATACTAGAGGAAGATTTATATGGTTTTCTCTTTCTAACATCCCAAAAAATATTTTGTTGTACAAAGTGAGGGATGTAGAAGATAATGATATTGATATTTTATGTTACTGTAAAAAATATTTATTTTTTAACATGTTTTATTTATGTGTATGATGTCAACCAAACTAAACATAACTTTACAAAATATTTTTTTTATTTTTGTTTTAGTTGTGTTGATTGTTGCAGGAAAAATATAGTGTGAGAATATGCAAAGGTATTTGTTGAGAGTCATGAAGGACTTTATGGTGTATGTCAAGTGCTATGAAAAACTAAGGAATATGATCATCAATTCATCTGTTAATATAATTAGCACTTTTTTTCTCGTGAAATATTAAAAGAAAAAAACATGAAAAGGTTTCAAAATCTCTATTTTCATATGTTTTCAAGTATGCATCAATTAAAAAGAACATAGATGATAGTTCTTTAGATGTTGAAAGGTTCTACATTCTGTAATTATCTCTATGTTTTTATGTTGAAATATTTACACATAAATTACAATAGAATTTGAGTAATACTACACTTATTTCCATCATGTTAAATAATTTGGAAGGTCATAGAAAAAATTGCTAAAAAAATTAATATGGTTTTAAATTATACACAGCATAAAATGTGATAACCCTTTTTAGTTGCATTATTTCACATGCCATATATAATGATCCCCTGTAGTTCTCCACTCCGCCATACAAATAGAACAATGAGGAACCTGATTATCACTTGTAAGAGGTAGATGACTTATGGAATATTTCCTCTTATCTCCATTCATTTGACAACTAATGACCTCATTAATGATTTGTTGATAATGTTCCTATATGGACTATTCAAGATGTAAACTAGTTATTATGAGATTATTGGTAGTGCCACTATATATATTAATCATGTTCCACATGTCATCATCTTCATCTTAGAATTTTGTATCTAGTTTCCTTCATGCTGGAATTTGGTTGTTCTCATTGTTTTTATAATAAAGGATTGCATAAAGTTAGTAGACTAAGCATTATTATGGTTGTGGCTGCTCATGGCGACTACTCAGGATACCATCATGATAACTATACAAAGTAATCATGACCTATGGCACAATATGTCATCTATTCAAGCATGTTTCTTGTGCCACTCATTGACGCTATGGACCCATCTCATCACCTTGATATAGATAATTAAACTCCGAAAAATGCTACTCCAGATCGCACAAGTGAATTGATGTTAAGAATTTGTGCTGAATATATGACCTGTATATGTGTGAAGAGTACTAGAAATATGAAATTCCTACATTAAGTTTGTATATCTTGCTAAGAAAATCACCACAAACCCACTATTGTTAAGGGTCTATGTTGAATATGTGTTTTGTAGTTGTTTGCATATGAACATAAAACTTATTTTCCTATATTAAATTTGTATAGTATATATCACATTTCACATTCATCTTCGAGGGTGTGGTTTCAAGAGAGTGATTAGCCTAGGGTCTTATGGAATAAGCTAGGATTTAGATGGATGCAAAAGTTTGTTTGTTTTAAGCATATTGGAAATGCACATCCATGGTGTATTCCTTGTCTAGCGTGACTTATGAATATATTAAGCTAGGGATTTAATTTCATTATTGTATAATTTTAGTGGGCATATTTTTGAATTCAACATAATTACTTTCACCACATGTTGTAGCAACTATGGAGAGTCCACCATTGTTAGGGGCCTTTTTCCTAGCTCATATGTACATGTTGGTGTGTATATAAGCAAGTAATTCATCTACAAGTGGATCAAAAACACTCTTTTTCATTATTGAATCCATGGAATCGATGAAATTAGTGTATATGGTAATAATTGTAGATAATGTTAGGGATATGTTTAATTTTGAAGGTTGAGGATGATGTAGAGAGGTCCTTACTATTTATAGTAATGGTTACACTTAGACTCTAAAAGAAATTTCTTCATGGAAAAAAGTACTCATGGACTCAGAAATGAAGGAATATTCCTCCCCATGGGATTGAGAGAATATAGTGTTTTTCCCTAATAGAGGAATTGACGTTGAAAAAAGGTCTCAATGGGAAAATTGAAGAGGACGCGGTCGCAAAACTAATATGGATGATAATTCAATCCATAATGGGCCTATGTATTATCTCACTTGTGCCTCTGGATCAAATTTTATGTATGGGTCATTTTCAAAAAGCTTAGTTTCAGTGGATTTCTCTCCCAATGTTGTGCCATATCTCTGTAAAATCAAGACGGGGTTCATGGAGTCTAGTGATATGGAGGACAATAATGCTGATTTCTTAGACATGAGAAGCCGAGTAGTACTTAGAATAGATGAGCCAGAAAAAGGAAATTACTCTGAAAATATGAAGGATGTGGAGCTTAATGGTGGTAAGCATTACTATGGAACCAAGGAACATCAATAGCGAGAGAGTTGTTACAAATATTCTAAATTCAAGGCTAGGATTGGTAATGTAAAGGAAAGTGATATCGAAAAAAATGAGAAAAATGGTCTATAGTAATAATCCTAGTTTCAATATGATTTAGAGAATCTCGTATAATTTTGAATCTTGGAAATATGACTTATTTTGAAGATATATCTTGAGGGGGTCAATTAAGAGCAACACCTATAACAATTTTGACTATTCCCTTGGCTACTCTAGTAGAAATACCCCACATTCCATTTGCAAGTTGTCTAGTTGAAGGCTACAACACAGATCCTATGAGTTCAAAGGCTCACATCTACAAAGAAAATAACGATGAAGCCGAGAGACACTGAAAGGAAGGTTAAAAAATCAAAGCTAGATACTAGAGGATGATTTATATGGTTTTCTCCCTATAAAATCCTAAAAGTTATTTAGATGTACAGAGTGAGGGATGGATATGCCAGGGATTATGATATTTTTTCTTAATCTAAAGAAGATTTAGATTTTAACATGTTTTTTTTATCTGTAGGATGTCAACCAAACTTGACAAAAATTTACAAAAGAGTGTTTTTTTTTTGTTGTTGGACACAAAACATAGTGTAAAAATATGTAGAGGTATTCATTGGGATTTGTTAAGTACTATATGATCTATGTTAGGTTCTACGAGAACCTAGGGAGTGTAATCATCTATTCAATTATGAATAAAAATTATGTTTTTTTTCCCTGTAATATTAAACGAGAAAAGCATGAAAATGGTGCACAGTCTCTCTTTTCATACATTTTTAGCTATGCATAAATTACAAAGAACACAAATGATAGTTCCCTAAAATTTTAAATTTTCTACCTCTTGTAACTCTCCCTATGTTTTTAAGTTGAAATATTTACACATAAATTACAAGAGACATTCAATAATACTAAAACTATTTCATTCATATTAAATACTTTGGTAGGTTAGAGGAAGCAATGTTGAACTCCGAAAATGGTTTTAGTTTTTACACAACATAAAACATAATAACCATTTTCAGTTGCATTATTGAACATACCATATATGATGATCCCCTTCATTTGTCCACTCCTCTATACAAATAGAATAATGCCACACCTGAGTATGACGTGTAATAAGTAGATTCCTTATGGAATTTGTCCTCTTATCTCCCTTTATATGTGAGTAGTTCCCTCGTTATTTATTTGTTTATAATATTCCTCTATCGACTATTTAGCATCTTAAATAGTTACAACATAAAATAATCAGGTTTTAATAGAGCTTTTACTTTCCATTGTTGCCTGAACTCTTCAACCTTGTTTTGTGCTCCAACCATGGGATCTTCTCATTCTTTCAATCCAAGAATATATATTGAAGTTGAATGGATTTAAGTTTCTTCTTTTTCAACTTCCCGCTTGACCAATATTTTAAAATCCCTCTATTTTTTCTCAAACTTCCTAACTCTGTTTTGTAGAGATTTTATGTTTTACTGCAAAGAACAAAGAGTCTTCTCTTTATGTTTTATTCCGAATGTATTATGCAGTTTCACCAGCTTAAAATCCCTATCCCTTTCTATAAATTCACTTAAAACATCATTATTTTAATTCTCTACTATTATCTTTTCTTCATTCAATTTTTCCAAGGCATTTACTACTTTATGTACAATGTCATCCTTTTCTTGTATCTTCTTTACCAATTTTCCCTTCTCATAGTCCATTTTTTGTAAATAAATTTTCACAATATTTGGCTTCCTAATATATTTTATATTACCATCACCTTGTCTATTCAATTATTTCATACCATTCATGTCATTTTCATTATGTAAATTATCATTGAATATTGGGGACTCCCTAGATGATTTCTCGTGATAAGCTTTAAAAGTTCCCAAGTTAGCAGTAATTGAAACTCAATGTGAAAATTAGATTCTATTTTTTGTGACACAAGCTTGCTTCACAGTGTTAATAATACCACGACATTGAACATTAAACATGTAAAAAAGAGAATTGGAAGTTTCGGTCATAACACTCGGAAACATTTTCCAATTATTTTGTAATTTCAAGTCAATATGGTGGAAAAGGGGTTGCAAACAAAGGAGTAAGTTTACCTTCTTCAAATTGAAATTGTTTCCAACGATATCCTTTCTTGAGGACAAATACGTTATTCTTTACATATTTAGGAATATGTTACACTAATTCCAAATGTATCAAATAAGTCAATAGAAAATTATCCAATTTCCAATGAGAAGCCTACACATGATATCTGTAGAAAATGGGGAAAATCACATTTCCATTTTTATTTCTAAGCATGGCCACATGTCTAGTATCAATTAGAAGCATATTTTTCCTACCATAGTTTCTAATATTTGAAGAATCCTTTCTAAGAATGATATGGATATATACATTATTTTACATATATGGATTATGGTCCATTCATGTGAAACAAACCTCCTTACCATTGGTTCACGATTTGGAGGGGCTACTGATGATGTTGCATGATACATCAAGGGTGCACATGACAAGGTAATCATATCAAAATTGTTTGAGTACAGGTGCAAATGAATGTTTTTAGAGAACTTAATGTGGGTATAAAAATAATATCGGTCATATTATTCTTATTTTGGTTCCAATCAAATGTACATGTTTAGTGGTTATTACATATTAAAAATGAATGTAAAATTTGAGAAGGATCATCTCTAAGAGTGGTATGCATACAAACATTTTCTATAAATTCTAGTACATTATTGTCAAACAAGCCTCCTCACCATTGGTCCATTATTTGGAGGGGTTGTTAATGGTGTTTAGGATACTCCAAGGATTCACATGTTAGAGTAATCATATGTAAATTGTTTTATTAATGATGAAAGTGATTATTTTTTGGGAACATAATGTGGGTATAAAAATAATATTGACCTTATTGTCCCACTATTACTCGTTTTTCATAAATTTCTCAAATAGAGAATAAATGATTATGATTTGTGCCCTTCAGTGCTTATTTCCATATGAATTTATGAAGGGATTAGTGAATAAATCTACTCCCATTGCAAGGACTGGTCACAGGTTCCTACCATCTAGAGGCTATAAAGATAACTCTTTTTTCATCTTGAATACAACCATTTCTCTTTATTTAATATAAATCAAGAAGTTGTCTTCTTTGATAAAGGATCAAGAGAGAACCCAACCATGAAAAGAGAGTAGAGATTCTGAAGGAATATACATGTACACAATTTCCTGATGTTAAGTACATGGACTACCTCGTGTGAGTGGATACCTAAACTCTTTCAAATGCAAGCAATTTGGTTCTGAATGTTGATGGTGCAATAAGGTCACTTTTCCTTGACCTCCTTATTGTTAGGGAAATTCTTATTTATCAATAGATTGATGATATTGTGGAGAATGGTTATCTAAATGTACACTTTCACTTTCACAGTACATTTTTTGATTAGGTCAGTTGTTGATTCTCACCTTTAAATTCTATGTCTTTGTTACCTTTTGAGGCTGTAAATTGTGACATGCATTGTTCTAATTCATTGTTTCCTTTTGAAACTAAAATATTTGTTTTATAAGGAACTTATCTCAGAAAAGGTCACATAACTCCTCTTTTTCAAATTCGGTCATGCATATTTCTCGTGTTTGTACAAAATATGAAATAGTTTTCATGGAATTACTGCAGCATTAACATTTGCTGCAGGGAATTTGATGTAATTTAGTATTATTATTGAATTGAATGATGCTTTAAAATGGACATATTAAATCAAAATATATATGTTTACTTCATTGATGCATAATAAAATTTGTGCAGGAATTTTGTTGAGGCATGTGTTTGTAGTTTTTGTTTATCCATAAGGATCTATTTCAACATATAAGTTTCATTTATTCTCTAATTCAATATTGATGAATGTCACTTTTCATAGTCAAAATTGTGGTTAGATGTCAAGCCAAGTAGTAATTTAGTCCTTCCTGTGACTAGAGTTACAAGTTGGAAATCAATTTTGCTTATAAATTTAAATTATTTGTATGTTTGTAGTGTCAATATTTCTCTTTCATTACATTTCTAGTCTACACCAAGCCATAAATACATTTCAACTAATTTATAAGCATGAAATAATATGTATGTAATCGATAAATTAAAATTATTGTTTTAAAGGTTGTAATAACAAAATATATCTATAGTGGTTTGGAGAAGATGTTTGAATAAGAGTTTTTAAGCTTTTATGATCCCGAAAAGGCATCAAATTAAGAAAGAGGTGTAAAGAAAAAGGTGTATTGATTGGTGATCGTGTGGATTTGATTTTAGAGGGGCACTAATAATTATTTTTGGATGTCATAAGTCAAAATAAGTAATATTTGTATTTTTATTTCAAATTATTAGACTTAAATTCTAAACTGTTGGCTATAAACTTAATGTGATATGAATTTCATAGCTTTGTGATCGAAGGGTGAAGTTGGGACATGCTTTATTTTTTTATCAAGAAGATATAAATATATTAATGATGCTTGAAAATGGACATATTAAATTGAAATATATATGTTTACTTCATTGATGTATAATAAAATTTGCAGAGGAATTTTGTTGAGGCATGTGTTTGTAGTTGTTGTTTATCCACAAGGATCTACTTCAATGTATAAGTTTCATGTATTCTCTAATTCAATATTGATGAATGTAACTTTTCATAGTCCAAATTGTGGTTAGATGTCGATCCAAGTAGTAATTCAGTCCTTCCTATGACTAGAGTTACAAGTTGGAAATCACTCTTGCTTATAAATTTAAATTATTTGTATGTTTGTAGTGTCAATATTTATCTTTTATTACTTTTAGTCTACACCAAGCCATAAATACATTTCA
The DNA here is from genome assembly GCA_034641835.2 of Pinus albicaulis. Classification (NCBI taxonomy): domain Eukaryota; kingdom Viridiplantae; phylum Streptophyta; class Pinopsida; order Pinales; family Pinaceae; genus Pinus; species Pinus albicaulis. The sequence continues at coordinate 124,618,122 of CM076572.1, read as the reverse complement.
ACTAATTTATAAGCATGAAATAATCTGTATGTAATCCATAAATTAAACTTATTATTTTAAAGGTTGCAATAAAAAAATATATCTATAGTGGTTTGGAGAAGACATTTGAATAAAAGGTTTTAAGCTTTTATGATCTTGAAAAGGCATCAAATTAAGAAAGAGGTGTAAAGAAAAAGGTTTATTGATTGGTGAGCGCGTTGATTTGATTTGAGAGGGGCACTAATAATTATTTTTGGATGTCATAAATCAAAATAAGTAATATTTTTATCTTTATTTCAAATTATTACACTTAAAATCTAAGCTGTTGGTTATAAACTTAATGTGATGTGAATTTCATAGCTTTGTGATCAAAGGGTGAAGTTGGGACATGCTTTATTTTTTTATCAAGAAGATATAAACATACCAAATTTGATAATCATCATATTTTAGTTCTATCTGAAAATATCACTATTGTAATAAAAGTGTTTTTAATGTCAATGTTAGGACATATAATAGTATGGAATTATATGTAGGGTCATGATGGCATCCTATCTCAGGGACTCAATTTACATATGAAGTGATATATATTTATTTTCCAAAAGTGGAAGTTTGAAAAAACCTCTTTATGATAGAGAATAATTACATAACTCACATTCAAAAGAGAACGCACTAGTGCATATGCTTTACAATGATCCATAACTACCCTGTAACAACATTAAATGTCACATGGGATGATTTAAAAATTGGTGAATATGAAACACATTTTAGATATAATGACTTATAAGCCACCTTACTTAGCATTTAAAGCTATGATGCATGTTCTAACGAAAATTTTCAATTCAAAATTCTGGTCCACAGACATATTTTGTTATTGATGGTTCTACATCAAGGATTACAAGAGGAAGGTAATTGCAACTACTCAAATAATTTATTGACTAGCTAAATAGATAGGTCATGTGTACTTTTCTTGTGAAATGGAATTTTAATGGAAGAAAATTAAAAAAGGTCATATAATGGAGCTTTGATAAAAGAATGAAACATTTTCATGTTGGGTTAATATTGCTTCCTTAAATTATGGTAGTTATCCATAGGTGTCACAAAAAGAAATTGGATTTGAGAAGCCCTATTGCTGGTCATTATTTCAGCATTATTCCATTCAATATATAAATCATAACAAGAAGTGATTATACAATTCAAGAAGTTGGAGATGTTGTCTTAGATAATATCCAAACTTACACAAAATGTGAAATGAAGGTAGATGAAATTGAATCCACAAAAAAATCCAAATTATTGAAGACAAAAGAGCATAATGTATAAGAATATACAAAAAAAAATAATAAGAATGAATTTGAATCTTAAATAGTCAGAAAGGATATTTACATGCTAGAAATTAAGAAACTCTCTTCAAGTGAAGTAACAATGGAATCGCTGAAGGTTTTCAAATCCAAATTGGGCACCAATATGCTCCTTTTCTAGTCTACATGATATTCTAGATCCTTTTATATCTACTTTTGATCGAATAAAAAAGTGGCAATCGTACCTTGAAATTATCTAAGTGTACTAGATGCATAAACAATTTAGACTTTGAATCCAAGTAGGATACATGTGTATTTTTGGTCTTCTTTATGTATACAAAGTATTTGTTGTAGGATGATTGGGATATCTATAAATATAATATTTTTTTATTAATCCCCCTATAAAACATGGACCTATAGATATTTAGAATAGAAGAAGAGGTGTGGTAGTAAAGTCAATGAATCTTTGTTTCAATTATAAAAAATTCCCAAAATATTTTGCATGGGGTATCATTCACAAGTGATGCAAATCTTAGAAAGCAATATCCAAAGAAGTCTTATTATCCATTTGAAAATGAGGAATAATTTCTGGTAGCTCCATGATGAGGATGCGTCACTTAGAGGATTTATTCATGTCTTGTGAAACACTTTTTTAAGGGTTGTCCACTTTCTATTTTGAAGTGGAATTGGAACCATATTTGGAGTCCTATCACCTATTGTTTCTAGTAGCTACTAATTGAAGTAAAATATGTTGATTTGCAATGTTGAAAGAGCCTACATGAAATTTTCTCATGCATATTTTGAATAAAAAAAATCACTACAATAATAAGAGTGTGGAAGCATCACAATTGATAGTAAAACCATCTAGAATTATGGAACGAAAAGACCCAACAATATGCTCCAAAGAAATTCAAATTTATTAGTGTACATGATGGTAACGAGAAGAATCCTTGGAGTTTAGAGAATTTCCTTGAAATCTAGCCAATGGAGTAAGTGAAAGAATGTTATGATGTGTTTATTACAACAAGCCATGACACATGGTAAATTTGGTATGATACCCACCACTTTATGCTCTTGTAATGAACTTTTGCATGCCCTCCATCGCTTACACTACACTTCCCTAGTATGGAATCTCTTCACCCATATGACCATTTCTTTATGAAAAAAGGAATGTTGGAGAAATAACTGGACTTGCTTAATGAGATGGAGGCCAAGCATTGTGTGAACAATGTTTTCTTACAATATGATTAATTGGTGTTTTTGTACACCATGGAAAGTAGAATGAAAAATGAAATTGATAACACAAATGATTGGTAAGTACTACCATCAAAATTCCATCACATATCATATCCTATTGAAATGTTCTTTCCAATAAGGAATGTTGGAGAGGTTGGATTCCATGTGGCAATGAATGGTCAAGAGTTGGTAGGAAACAATGAAAATTGATGAAGGCTTTATATATCTATGACCCCTCATGAACTACTGAAATGGAAAGAATGAAAAATGCCTAGCCTTTGCTGGTAATAACAACTAATTGATCAAAATTCATTGTCTTTTGCGTTGATTAGGCAACACCTCGTGGATGATGTGACATTTCCATCTAATTTCTAGAACAATTGTGTTTGATATTTTGAACCGCATGCCATCCTACTCTAAATTTGATTATTCTTCTTAATTTACTGCACTTTTGCGTTAATCTCATCGCTGCAGGCTAATTTTAGAGAGAATTAAGATATTCTCAAAACATTTTGAGGATTTGATCCATCCATTATTGGTAGACTAGCTTAGAAACTATGAGAAATATATTCATCGAAATGGCTTCTCATGGATCCATGTGATTAATTTTTTAATTAGTGGTGTAATAAGCTATAAAATTTCAAGCTACATCCTCAATTTCCTTAGTATTTGTTGTTATGAATCCATTCTCTCGTTATCAATTTCTCATTGTAAGGTCTATACTATTTCTCTTCATGTGACATACCTTATTTTCCATCCAAAAATTTTTCCTATGTTTATTTGGTTGATAATATATTTATTATTCTCATTTGATTACATATTTAGATTATATATGACTGGGGTATACCACCCCCTTGGTTTCTTTTACATGAATAGTGTGATTTTCTTAACATATAATAACTTACAAGGCTCCCTTACTGATGCAACGTGGAAGCATAATTCAAAAAAAAAACCCAAATAAAAAAGCTCTAGTTATGAGTCAAAGGCTCAATGAAATTGGTGTAGACCTTTTAGAATAACTTAAAACCTTTTAATGCGCCTGAAACACTTTCCACTGTAGCAAGACCGCTTCCATGATCCAATGGTTGTGATTTATTCGCACAATCACAATCGCATTATCCCCTTCACTAGGCTCTTTATCCTTCAATGTTGCGATGCGATTAGTCATTCGTATCCGATGAAATATGGATTGATGATGTAAGGCTTTCGGCGATGCAATATGAAAATATGCAAGGCTTTCGGCAATGCGATATGGATCTGCGGACCCGATAACGATAAAAATCCACTCTATAATTTCTTGAAGTCCTGATCTTTGTTAAAAAAAATGATTTAACCTGATACTCAATGTATTCTGGTTATTTTTTTTCTACATAATCAGAAATATGAAATATGCCACCAATTATCCTTTAATGTAATAATTTCCTTAAACAGAAATGAAATATACAGGCCATCATCAAAAAATTCGAAGAAAACACACGTTCCAGACCTCCACGGGTCGATTAAGGAATGATATGCACACAATCTATTTCAATTTAAATAAACAATACAGAGTCTCAGCCTTAGACTAGATTACACAGGAAAAGACCTCTATCTCTAAACACATGCAATTCCAAAAACACTCTCTTAGCACTCGCTCCACTCCTGCCTCTCCAAAAATCCTTTTCTCATTACGTTCTTCCTATCTTTTATTCACTCGAATATCTCTCTAAAAATAAACAACAAATTATCTATTTCTTAGCTCTCTCTCATACCTATGCAAACAACTCTATCTCAAAATCTAAATAAATATAATCTCTAACTTATTACATAAATTAATTATAATAATCGTTGAGAGATCCAACACTCTCAGTAAAATCGGTTTTGACCCATCAGTCAACGAATTTCAACCTATATAGCCATAACATGAGAACAAATTTTCACATTGTTGGCTAAGTCCGATGCTCCTGCATCAGACTCCCGGGGAAGAAATGTCATGTCCTTCAAACTTTCAAGACTTACTCCATACTTTTGTAGTTCTGCTGCTGTTAACCAACTGGAATCTTCCACTGGCTGCTGCTTCCATTTGACTAGGTACTGGAAATATGTCTTCCCTCTGGTTTTCTTGGATACTCTTTGATCCAAGATAACTTCAAATTCCTTCTTGATTTCTTTTGGTACATGTTCCTCCCATTTCACGGATCGAACTTCATCACCTGTATCTTCTTTCTACAACTCTCTCTCTTCCTCTTTGAATGAATATAAGTTTGCAACATTAAAAATGGGGGATATTCCAATCCCTTCTGGCAACTCGATCTGATATGCATTAGCTGAAAATTTCCTTATAATTTTACAAGGTCCAATTTTTTTCATTTTTATTTTTTTGTAATTTTTTGTAGGAAATCTCTCTTTCCTCAAATGCACCATAACTAAGTCTCCCACTTGAAACTATTTCTCTCTCCTTTTCAGGTCTGCACTCTACTTTTATTTACTACTGTTCTCCTGTAATTTACCTTTTACTTCTTCCTGTAATCTATGCATTTGTTCCACAAAATCTTCAGCACTTGCACTCCTGGTTTCCTGTTTTCCCAAATCTCTAAGTTCATACACTCCTCTCGGATGCATTCCAAAGAATATCTAAAATGGACTCATTCCAGTGCTTCAGTTTGGTGTATCATTGTAAGTGAACTCAGCTTGAGCTAATGCCAAATCCCACTATTTGGGATTCTGATATACAAAAATCCTTAATATATTCCCCAAGCCCCTGTTCACTACTTCAGTTTGTGCATCTATTTGAGGATAGTATGTTGAACTAAGACGAATATTAGTTACTAGTTTCTTGCAAAGTGTCCTCCAAAAATTCCCTACAAACTTGGTATCACGATCAAATACAATGCTTACAGGTAAACCATGCAATCTTACAATTTATGAAAAAAATAAATTAGCTATGTGTGTTGCATCACTAGTTTTCCTACATGCAACAAAATGTGCCATTTTGGAAAATCTATCTACTACAACATAAATGGAATCATTCCCTATCTGGGTTTCTAGTAATCCCAAAACAAAATCCATGCTAATTGCATCGGATGGTCAGTCTGGTATTGGTAATGGCTGATACAGTCCTGTATTGTGACTCCTTCCTTTGGCATGCTGACATATCCTGCATTTCTCAACCAAATTTTTAACATCAGTTTGCATTTTGGGCCAGAAATAAAATGCATTCACGTGAGTGAAGGTTTTATCTTGTCCAAAATGACCAGATAACCCTCCACTATGCTTTTCCTTAATTATGTTCTCCCTCATGGAACATTGGGAATACATAGTTTGTTACTTTTGAATAATAAGCCTCCTTGAATGAGGTAGTCCATCCATTGAATTCTATTATGGCTCACTAGATTTTAGACTGTTGTGTAGATATCTCTAAAATATTCATCATCCTTTTACATTTCTACCATTTCCTGAAAACCTACAACACCCACTTTAAACTCTTGCATAATAAAACATACCCTGCTCAATGCATCTGCTACTTTATTAGACTTACCACTCTTATGCTTTATTACAAAAGTAAAACTTTGCAGAAATTCTACCCACTTAGCATGCTTCTGATTCAACTTAGGCTAGTTAGTGATAAACTATAAGGCATGGTTTTCTAAATATAGAATGAGTTCTTTCGGAAACAGGTAATGCCTCCATTTTTTTAATGCCTGCACAATAGCATAAAAATCCTTGTCATAAGAAGAATATTTCTTCTTTGCATCATTCATTTTCTCACTGAAATATGCTATTTTCCTTTGCTCCTGACTTAGAACTACACCAGCTGCTAACCCACTTGCATTTTGTTCTACTTGAAAAAAATTCTCAAAATTAGGCAATGCTAAAATTGGCTCCTCCGTTATCTTCTTCTTCAGCAATTTAAAGTTTCTATCGGCTACTTCTATCCATTGAAATGGCTGATTTATCTCCTTGATAGTCTCAAGAATTGGTGCAAAAACTTGACTAAAAACTCTTATAAACTTTATGTAAAAACTTGCAAGCCCATGGAAGCTTCTTACCTCAAATGTAGTTCTGGGAGTAGGCCAATTCCAGATTACTTGTACCTTCTCCGAATCCATCTTCAAACCTTCTTTGGAAACTAGAAATCCTAAGTACACAATCTCCTCCTTCATAAAACTACACTTCTTCAAATTGATTAGTAGTTTCTCCTTCTGTAGAGTTCTCAGGACCAACTTAAGATGTTCTGAATGTTCTTCCTTACTTTTTCTAAAAATCAAAATATCATCAAGGTAAACTATGACAAATTTACCTGCATACTCCTTCAAGACATCATTCATTAGCCTCATGAACGTGCTGGATGCATTAGTGAGCACAAAAGGCATCACTAACCACTCATATAGTCCACTATTTGTTTTGAAGGCAGTCTTCCATTAATCGCCTTCTCGAATCCTTATCTGATGATACCCGCTCTTCAAATATATTTTAGTAAAGTATCTGGATCCACTTAAATAGTCCATTAAATCATCCATTCTAGGCAAAGGAAATATGTACCTGATTTTTATCTTGTTGATAGCTCTGGATTCTGTGCACATGTGCCATTCTCCTTCCTTCTTCAGACTGAGCATTGTCGGTACAACACACCGGCTAAGACTTTCTCTGATTAGTCCTTTGTCCATCAATTCCTATATTTGCCTTGAAACCTCTGTCTTTTATTGAGGAGTTAGTCTATATGTAGCTTTATTGGGTAGACTTTCCCCTGGTATTAAGTCGATAGGGTTACTAACACTTCTAACCAGTGGTAATACACTTAGCAATTCATCCACAATGATATCCATAAAATTATCTAACACAGATTTAATTTCTTCAGGAAAATCATTTAAATTTGTTGAAGTCAAGATTACCTTGGGTCTCCCTATGATAGCGAATTGAAATTCCTCGCTTTTGTCAATCTCTTGTAGCAATTCTTTACGACTTATCAACATGATATTATTTTCAAGCAACATTTATTAGCATCATTCTTCAATGGCAACAGCGTGTGGTTGTTTCCATCCTTCTCTATGGTATAGGTGTTTCTCCTTCCATCATGAGCCGCTTTCTGATCAAACTTCCATGGTCTCCCCATTAATATATGACATACATCCATAGGCATAACGTCGCATAAAATCACATCTTTATATGTACCTATTTGTATTTCAACATTGCACTATTATGTCACAAAGATTTGATGGCCCTTCTACAACCAAAGACACGTTGTAGGGTGCAGGATGTACTGTCTTTGTTAACCTAAGCTTATCCACCATCTCTGTGGACACAAGATTGTCCGTGCTTCCACTGTCTATTATTACATATAGCAATTACCTTTTGATTTACAAGTGGTTCTGAACAATTTCTTCCACTGTGCAGGTTCTCCAGTCCCATTCTCTGCTCAAAGCAAAGTTCTCCTCAACAACAGTGATTCACATTCTTCAGGGGGTTCTTCTTTGTCCATATGTTGCGGTGGTTCTGGTTTTGCCTCAGCCACATTTGCATTCCTCTGACTCACTGATTTATTATGAGGACAAATCCATGATATATGTCCCCACTCTCCACATGTATAACACCGAACATCTCTTCCTCACCGTCTTCCTCTAGGAATGAATCTTCCTTTGCTATATTCTCTTCTTTGTGGTGCACTGCTAATTGAGCTTCTTATTTCATGTTGATGCTGTGATCTTCTGGATCTGGTAGTTCCTCTACCTCTGGCTGAGATTTTTCCTCCGTTTCTATGACTTTACTTCCTCGATATCTTCTCTTCTGCCTTCAAAATCGCTTGATAGGCATCCTTAATAGTTTTTAAACTTAAAAAGTTAATCTCATCTTGTATCTCATACCTTAATCCATTTATATATCTAGCTATCTTTTCTAGATCATCTTCAACATGGCCAAATCTAATAATTAGCTTATAAAACTCTTTAGTATATTCCCTAACTGTCATCAGTTTTTTTTTAAGTTCTGCAATTGTCTAAATAGATTTAATTGGTAATCCTTCGACAAAAACTTACCTTTAAACTTACTTACCATTCTTTCCCATTTCTTAATTTTGATCTTCTATTTTCACTCCTTGGATAGCTGCAATTCGTCCCAATATCAGGCTACATGGCCTTTCAATCTCGTGGTTGTAAACTTCACTTTATTCTTGTCATCGACTTCTTCATAGTCGAAGTACTTATCCAACGAGCTTACCCAGTCCGTCAGCGCCTCCACATTAGGGATTCCGTCATAGAAGGGCACTTCTATCTTGAGTAGAGTGCTAGCTTTGACTAACATCTTCATAACTTTAGTTGCTTCATTTTATTTCTCCACTTCTTCGTCTATGAACTCTTCCTCAGCTACACTAGCAACTCCACCTTTTGTCGCTCTTCGTTGCGTAGTTTCCATGGTAGTCATTCTTGTGCGCAATTGACGGATCTCATCTAGAAAATCTATGTTTGTTATAGGTCTCCCTTGACCTATCCCAGCTCCTCTTCTGGGAGGAATTCTATCTACGATGCTCAAAAACAATGTAACAAGCTCTGATACCAAAAATTGACGCAACGTGGAAGCAGAATTAAAAAAAAAAAACCCAATAAAAAAAACTCCAGTTACGAGTCAAAGGCTCAACGGAATCGGTGTAGACCTTTCAAAATAATTTACAACCTTTTAACGCGCCTGAAACACTTTCCACTGTATCGAGACAGCTTTCGCGATCCAACGGTTGTGATTTAATCGCACAATCGCAATCGCTCTATCCCCTTCACCAGGCTCCTTATCCTTCAATGCTGCGATGCGATCAGTCGTTTGGATCCGATGCGATATGGATCGCGATGCGATATGGATCCGTGATGTAAGGCTTTTAGCGATGCGATATGAAAATATGCAAGGCTTTTGTCAATGTGATATGGATCTACGGACCCAATAACGATAAAGCTCCACTATATAATTTCTTGAAGTCCTGATCTATGTTAAAAAATGATTTAACTCGATACTCAATGTATTTTGGTTATTTGTTTTCTGTGGAATCAGAAAGATGCAATACGCCACCAATTATCCTTTAGTGTAGCAATTTCCTTAAACAGAAATGAAATATACAAGCCAGCATCAAAACATTCGAAGAAAACACATGTTCGAGACCTCCACGGGTCGATTAAGGAATGCTACGCATTCAATCTATTTCAATTTAAATAACCAATACAGAGTCGCGGCCTTAGACCAGATTATGCAAGAAAATACCTCTGTCTCTAAACACATGCAATTCCAAAAACACTCTCTGAGCACTCGCTCCACTCCTGCCTCTCCAAAAATCCTTTTCTCATTACGTTCTTCCTATCTTTTATTCACTCGAATATCTCTCTAACAATAAACAACAAATTCTCTATTTGTTAGCTCTCTCTCACACCTATGCAAACAACTCTATCTCCAAATCTAAATAAATATAATATCTAACTTATTACATAAATTAATTATAACAATCATTGAGAGATCCAACCCTCTCAGTAAAACTGGTTTTGACCCATCAGTCAATGAATTTCAACCTATCTAGCCACAACATTTGAACAAATTTTCACATTTCTATCTAAGTCCGATGGTCCTGCATCACTTACTATGGTTTTTTTCATTTCATTTATTATTAAAAGTTTACTTTGTCTCCCTAGCCATTCCCCGCTCATCATAATTTACCAATCATATATATCTTATTGTCCAAAGTTGAGCACTTACATATATTTATTTGGTATTGTTCACATGGGGTTATGTTGGTGTGCTACATTGATGACATCTCTACGTGGGATATTTTCATGGTGCATTATTTCAACGTAGTAGGCTGGTTCCACCTATGCTATGCACTAGCCATAAGGTGATTGTCCCACACACTCTTCACATAACTCTTGTAACAATTACATCAAGGGTGATGATTTGATCATGGTACATCAACGGTGGGGATTCTCTTTTGAGAACTCTAGTCATATTTAAACTGTGAATTCCTAATTGAGGGTTTCATTTATTCCATTTGACAATGCTAGAGTGTCGTTCAATGGTTTTTTCATGCACAACGTTTTGTATCCATTTTAGCTTGATTTTTGTGTACTTTTCTTGCTTTGGTTGGATTGTTGAGTACCCATATTCATGGGTTCGCATGTTCTTCAGGTTTCTCCTTTCACAACTTAGGTATAATGTGAATCTTTCACTAGTATTATAACACTGATCTTCATCTATGAGCTTTTGTTTGTGGTTTAACTTGTTCCTTGTGTTTTTTGTAGGGTTAAGGGCATTGTAATTATATTTATGAGAAGTATCTAAAATTTTTCTCTATGATGAGCCAAGCATGGAGTCTTTCTTCTTCCCGTCACCTTCATGGTAACTCCTCATTTTTATTTCATTGTTGATAGAAATTACTTATATTTTTCTTCTCTTTCACAATGAAGCTAGTAGAATTTACCGAAAATGTGTTTCCTTTATCGTTCCTAAGGTTTTTCTTTCTAACCCTTTATTTGTTTCATGGTGCATTTCCTACAACTCCTCATGTAGGAGGAACTATGGTGACCTACCATCCCATATAGCGACAATGGTATGATATATTTCCCTATAATATTATTTTATATTTGATTTACAAAGTGTAGATTCTCGATTTTATTCCTTTGGTTTCTTTTAAGTTACCGAGTATATAGAGAGTGAGGGATTAATTTCCAGTGATGGAGTTATGAGTTTCAACATTTGTTAAACCTATCTCTATCACAACTCGATAAATTTTGATTTATTTTATTGCTTCTTGTTTTATTCTCATGTGTGTTGTATTTTAACTCGACACTAACCTTTAGAGTTTTTGTTTGGGAACATGATTCTTTACGCACCAGTTCACCCCTACTTGTACTTCTTCTTTTATTTAACTTATTTTCCTCATATTTTCTCGAGGGTTTTGCTTGCATTCTAGCACTCTTATTTATGTTTTTTATATGGGTTGTAGGTAATGTAATTATTCATGCAAGTTATTCCAATAGAAACTTCCTTTCACATGGTTCAAAGTTAATTTGTGGTGTCACATGCTCTCTTCAATACGACCTCCTACCAGACTAGCCTCAATTTGTGTTATGATTAAGTTTTGGTTCTTTGTGGACTCAATAGTCCATACCTATCTACAGCTTTTATGTCTCTTGGAATTTTTATTGTATTCTTAATTGATAGTAGCCTTATAGTCTGTCATCTCGTATTAAGCATTTCGGTTATGAATACTTTTATTTAGTTTAGCCCCATATTCTAGATGAAATGATATGAAAAAATCTATAATCTGTGGTTTGTTATTTAATATAAACCTGCACTGGTTGAACACTATTTTTTGGATTCCTTTATATGCATCTGCATTTGTATTGAAAATACTTTATTACTGATATAAGTATTTATTGACATTTATATTTCATATTCCTATAAGAAATGGTCAGTTACGTTGATGGATCCATTCTTGTTGAATTCATGGTTTTTAATGTTCCACTTTCTCTCCTCTACTAACACATTTGTAACTTCTTAAGAAAATATGGCTTGAACTATTTCATTTGAATTTAACTATTACGCTCCCTGTGGTTTCCCACTGGTTCTCTTGTTGGTATAAACTAGTACATCTTATAGGGCTTGAACTATTTCATTTGAATTTAACTACTACGATCCCAGTGGTTTCCCATTGGTGCTCTTGTTGGTATAAACTCGTAGCATTTTACTCATCTCTCTCTATATTTGTGTGTGTGTATATATATACTAGTCTCCTTTAATGGTTGAATTAGGGAGGGAACTAGTTCGACCCATATCCCTATTAAATTATTCCTTAATTAGTCAGTAATTTTCCTTACTGTTATATATTCTTTACTATTATTAATATACTAGTATCTCTCATGGTCGTGAGTATAATAACCAGGTGGCTTTGTTTGTTTTCATAGTTGTAGATAATACACCTTCTCATAAACTCTGTTAACCTTTACTTTTAGTCCATTAGTTCCTAAATGGTTATTACCTCTATCTTTAATAATATCATATGGTATACTTAATTTTGGAAACAAGTTAGTTCGATCTATTGAATATACTCCTGCTCTATACAATTTAAACGGTTTAAAATTTCACATTAATTATAATATTTTATAGTCTAATGGAATACCTTCAATATTCCATACTTCCTTGCCGATTATACAGTTAATATCTCGTATTCAATTTATTACTATTCTTTGTTCCATTTTATAGTTTACCTTATTATTTCTGCATATGTAATAAGATGTGAGAATTCTTTTATAACCAATAGGAGGTTGTTGGAAATTTGATGCAGAGTGTTGTCCTTGATGGCAACTCACTGAATGAAGATGAAGACATGAGACTGTTGACATGTGTTTTCCTTGATGGCAATACACCTGATTAAGTTATTCTTGACTTGATGGACTTGGTAAATGATGTAAATCTGATATGAAATGATGTTAGTTAGCAACATGATGCTAAGTGTTGTCATTGAATGGCAACCCTCTTGATGAAGAAGATGGCAACTTACTTGATGAAGTTGTGCATGATAGAATATGTTCTTGAAGAAGTAAATCTGATGTATCTACAGTGAGTACAGAAGGGAATGAAGAAATAAATTCAGTTTGAGCTAGATCTATGATAAAAAGAGTATGTCTCAAGGCATACGCAGATATGTCTAGAGGAAGTCGCGTATGCACGCGGGAAAGAACGTGATAAGTCGCGTATGGGAAAAAGCGCTCAAAAGGTGCAAAACCAGGGGTAACCACCATGGTATTGACCCATTGTATTGGGTAATGATTCGTCTAAATGACCCCGTCCAGGAATACCATCGGAAGTAATGTAGTTTTGGGCTCATGGTATTGTTTTGGCTCATGGTATTGAAAAGGGGGCTCATGGTATTGAAAAAGGGTAAACCTATATAAGGAGAAGAAATTCATTGTGCAAATCATGAGTGTGGGTGCAAGATGTCTGAGCTTGAATGAATACTTCTCTGTGAAGTATATCTGTATGGAAAGGGTAAAGGTTTGATAATAGATCTGAATCTATGATGCACCTATGAAGAAATGATGAAGCGAAATATCTAGATCTAGAATGTATTTGTATCTGCTAGATCTGTTTATGGAAGGCTTAGATCTGAGATGAGGCGAACATCTGTCTGAAGTAAAAGGGTAAATCTGAACTGAATATCTGATCTGAAAAAGTATGCTGCTCTATAATGGTTGAATATCTATACGCTAGTTCGCCGCAGAGGAAGCGCATATATACGCGGCTTCGGCTGACGCGTATCACCTGTGATAACATTAACTACGTATTTGTACTCAGCTTCATGACTGGTTTTATGTGGACGAAGCACGTATATACGGCATGAGAGAAGACGCGTATACAAGCCGAGGTTCTTTGATGCTAATCAGTAAGAAATGTCGTGCGACCTGTTTGGTTTCATGATACCGTCGGTGAGTTATATGTCATTTCCTTGGTTGACTATGCTTAAAAGTATGGAAAGGGTCCAATATGAAAATTTGATGAAATGTGGCCTGCAAGTGTTGTTCTATTGAAGTTGTTGGATCCAGTGTGAAAATTGATGAAACATGGTCCATATTGGTGCTGAGGGTTGTAGCCTTCAATCAGGGGGTCGTAGCTCCCTTCCAGGTGAGGTTAATGGCGGCCGGGGGTCGTGGCTACCTTCCGGGAAAGTGGTAAGCAAGTCGAGGGTCGTAGCTCCTTCCGGAGAGGTGAGTAGCGAGCGCGGTGGGTGCTGCGTGTGGTAGATGCAGGCACATATGTTGTAATATGTTTTCTCTATAATAAAATATTGAAGGCTGAGCAACTGCAGCGGTGGTTTTCTCCCGATTTGGGTTTCCACCTAAAAATCCTGGTGTTCATGTATGATGCTTTGTGTGATGGTTTATTCTGTTCTTACTGCACATGTTTACTGTTTATTGAACATCTGATGAATGAATGATGGAATAATATAAGTGAAGATTTAATGACAGATCTAGATCTCTGTGTCTACGCTAGTTTCATAAAGGGGATCCGCGTATATACGCTAGTTTACTGAAGGAAAGTAGCGTATGGGTTTTCAGGAATGAAAAGTGGTTTGAGTATGCGGTAAATGCGAGGATTCACCCCCCCCTCTCAGTATTTTTCCCAACAATTGGTATCAAAGCAGGTTCTTCTGCAGAAGCTTGATCGCTTGAAGGAGATCCATCGCCATGGGAAGTCAAGAAGGAGTGATGTCTATAAAGCCACCTATATTCAATGGAAGCAATTTGATATTCTGGAAGGTACCAACGAAATCTTATCTGCAATATCTTGGTACAAAAGTATGGGCAATCTTGAAAGGATGTGAACAAGAATTTAGAGAAGAAAAGGATACTATTGTGGATGCTCTAGAAGACAACAATCTTCGTGAAGAAAACACTCGACTCAAAGTAAGCCTAGAAGAAAAGAACATAATCATAGAGACTCAAGAAAATAAGCTTGATTCAAAAGAAAGACGCATTGAGGAATTGGAATGTGAAGTAGTAAATCTAAGAAAAGATAATGAGAAAGTGAAATCTCTCAATCTTAGATTTGCTAAAGGTTCAGAAACCCTAGATGAGATTATCAAGGTACAACGGTCCCCTCTTATAAAAACAGGTCTTGGATATACTGGGGAATCTTCCCAGACTTCAGCACCAAATTTTCTAAGAACGTACATTTTGTTCTCTTACATTCGGCCACTCAAATGAGGAACAAAAGGATCCTTACGGGTAAAAACATGATCATCTCAATTCAAGGAACACTAACAGGAATGTCTTTCAAAGAAACACCAATCAACAGGTAAATTTATATAGGAGATCTTATGATTGCAGAAATTTCTTCCTCAATGGAAAATGTTTCTCATGTCACAAATTTGGTCATAAAGTTTTTCAATGTGTAGCATATAAAACTATCATGACAAGAGAAGCAATAAATAAAGGATGAATATCAGAACAAAGAAGAACACCTGTGTAACGCCGCTCTTCAGCGGTTGAATGTACTTATTGCAATAACTTTGGTCGCAGAAGATGAATGCGGGAGCGAGGTCCGGTAAAAGAGCATGTTCCCTCAAGCTCTAAAGTATGGAAAGAGAAAGAGATACCGATTGAAAATTGTGGGATAGCATTATTTGCAAAAGGTGAAGAAAATCAATGGTACATTGATAGTGGGTGCTCAAGACACATGACAGGTGACAAAAGCAAACTTCTTTCATATAATGCTCTAGAAAAGGAAAAGAAAGTTACATTTGGAAATGATACTCCTGCTATAATTAAAGGAAAAGGGTCAGTGTTTCTAAAAGAAAAGGTGAAGGCTAAAAATGTCATGTATGTGGATGGATTAAGGCATAACCTGTTAAGTGTAAGTCAAATGTGTGATCAAGGGACAGAAGTTGTTTTTAGTTCAAAAGAATGTGTGGTTCGTGATCTTGATACAGGTAAAATTATTATAAAAGGGAAAATAAATCCAAGCAACCTGTATATACTAAAGGGATACAAAGATCAATGTTACCTAAGCAAATCTTCAGAAAATTGGCTATGGCATAGAAGGTTGGGGCACCTGAGCTTCTCTCAAATCAACAAATCAAGCAGACTTAAAGTTGTTCGTGATCTTCCCAATATTACTCTACCTGAAAGTATCATATGCAAATCTTGCCAATTTGGTAAGCAAACCAGAGTGCAATTTAATGCCAAGGAAGGATCATTAAGTAAGCCTCTTGAACTCATTCATACTGACATATGTGGACCTGTGAGGAAAAATTCACCACGTGGTGAACAATACTATATCTTATTTATTGATGACTTCTCTAGAATGTGTTGGATTGGGTTGATTAAACACAAAGATGAAGCATTTGAGAAATTTCAGATCTTCAAAGCACTGGTTGAAAATGAATTAGATCTAAAAATCAAGTGTCTTAGATCGGATCGAGGAGGAGAATATAGATCCAATGAATTCCTTTAATTTTGTGAACAAAATGGCATAAAAAGACAGTTTTCTGTAGGAAATATTTGTAAAATGATTTTGTAGAAAAGATGAACAGAACTCCATTGTTAGAAAACTAGCTGAAGTATGTGATTGATATTCTTGACATGTTCTGGAGTGAAGGCGGCCACATACGGCAGTTGTTGTTCTCAACAAGGCTCATGTTCGGGTAAACAGTGATAAAACTCCATATGAACTCTGGTATGGCAAATCTCCCACTGTAAAGCATTTTAAAGTCTTTGGAAGTAGATGCTTTATCAAAAATAATGATGAAAAACTTGGCAAGTTTGACCCTAGATCAGATGAAGGGATACTTCTTGGCTACTCATCTTCAAGCAAAGCATTCTCATGTTACAATAAAAGGCTTCAAAAGGTTGTTGAATGTATTGATGTTGTTATTGACGAGTCTCCTGCAGCTCCTAAAGAAGAAAAAAACAAACAACAAAAGAAGATGATAGAGCTTGTATGCTTCTACATCAGATGGGAATGAAACATAAACGAGTGGATCGATGAAGAACTTGAAAATGATCTATACGAAAAAGCTCCATCTAGATAGCTATGACAGGTCATCTGAATCTCAAATATTGGGGAGACAAGGAAATCAATTGTACGAACAAGGAGAACTCTTGTAGGATCTTCTAGTAATCTGGCACTTCTATCCACAATTGAACCACACAATGTCAATGAAGCGAACAAATATGAATGTTGGAATCATGCCATGGATGAAGAGCTTGATCAAATTGAAAAGAATGACACTTGGGATTTGGTACCAAGACCACATTATAAAAATGTCATTGGAACTAAATGGATCTTCAAGAACAAGTTAAATGAGAATGGGGATGTTGTAAGGAACAAAGCTAGACTAGTTTGCAAGGGGTATACTCAACAAGAAGGTATAGACTTTGAAGAAACTTTTGCTCCTGTAGCTCGACTTGAAGCCATAAGAATGTTTCTTGCTTTCTCAAGCTATCAACAAATCAAAGTTTATCAAATGGATGTTAAATCTACTTTTCTTAATGGTGATCTAGAAGAAGAAGTATATATAGAACAACCAGAAGGATTCATTTTGGGAAATGATGAAAATCTTGTTTGTAGACTTAAAAAGGCTCTATATGGTCTCAAACGAGCTCCAAGGGCATGGTATTATCGTCTTGACAAATATCTTCATCAACAAGGATTTTCAAAGGGGTCTGCTGATAGCAACTTATACACAAAAATTGAAAATGATAAACTATTGATTGTGGTTGTATATGTTGATGATATCATTTTTTGGAGTAACGAAGAATCTATGAGTCAAAAATTTGCTTCTGTCATGCAGCAATAATTTGAAATGTCCTTACTTGGGGAACTAACATTCTTTCTTGGCTTGCAAGTGCATCAAACTGTAGATGGTATATTCCTATCACAAGAAAAATATCTTAAGCAAATTCTGAAGAAGTATGGCATGGAAGAATGCAAACCTGTAAGTATACCAATGATAACCGGATGCAATCTCGGTTCTCATGATGATTCTCCCATGGTGAATCAACCAGAATACAGATCAATGATAGGAAGTCTACTTTATCTCACTGGGACTAGACCAGACATTATGCATGCAGTTGGGATTGTTGGACGATTCCAAGCTAATCCAAAAGAGTCTCACCTTCGGGCTGTTAAAAGAATTTTCAAATATCTACAAGGAACTCAAGACTTTGGTCTATGGTATCCAAAGAATGCTGATCTTACTCTTCATGCTTACACTGATGCAGATTGGGCTGGAAGTGTTGATGATCGGAAAAGCACTAGTGGTGGTGAATTCTATATGGGACCCCGGTTAGTATCTTGGTTCAGCAAGAAGCAAAATTCTATTGCCTTATCTACAACAGAAGCAGAATATGTGGCTGCTGCATCTTGTTGCACTCAACTCCTTTGGATGATGCAAACCTTACAAGATTTTCAAATCAAGTGTACTCCACCTATCCCTATTATGTGTGACAATACAAGTGCCATCAGTAGTTCAAAGAATCCTGTTATGCATTCAAAGACCAAGGACATTCCCATCAAGTATCACTTCTTACGTGAACAAGTGCTTGAGCAAACCGTGAAGTTGGAGTATGTTCCCTCCAAAGAACAAGTTGCTGATATCTTTACCAAACCTCTGCCCAGGGAAGCGTTTGAGTATCTAAGACAGAAGCTGGGAGTGTTCTCTGCCAGTCAAAAGAACAAATCTGCATAATTTTAGAAGATGGAATTGGATACGCAGGTTTCCTGAAACACAGTCGTGTATATACGCGAGTTCTTGCACAGAAAACCGCGTATGTTTGATTGCTAACAATTTTTGCTTGGAGTCAGCTCTCTTCAGCACAGCTGCAGTGCTGCTTGGTATCTCTGATATTGTTTGGTATCTCTGGTGGTGTTCCAGTCCTCATAATTCTATTTCTAATGTTTTGATAATGATGCCTTGATGATTTGTTGGTAAAAGTGTTCAGGATGCACAAACTAAGGGGGAGCCTTAGTCATATGAGAAGGATGCGTGGATGCACAGATTCAGGGGGAGCATTAGCGTTGCTGAGTATAATGCATTGTTGGCATTATGATGGTTCTGAAATATGTTCTCTTTCTTGAGGACTTTCTGGTGTTGGTCATAAATGGTCATATTTATATTCTGGTGAAAAGGTCATGTTGAGACCCATGATGTAAAATTGTAAATTTCAGTCATGTAAGGACTTGTAAAAATTTGTAAACCCACTTGGTTGGGTAGCTGAGTCAAATTGTGCAAACCCACTTGGTTGGGTAGTTGAGTCTCATAAGTAAATCCACTTGGATGGATCTTTGATGTAAGTATGAGTCATTGGTGATAGGAAAGTCATAGAGTCATGTACTCCATTGGAAAATATGTTTGATGATTCAGCATGAACTCAGGGGGAGCTTGGTCACTTCAGTATATATCAGATCTGCAGAATGCTTCTTCCACATGAGGAGAAAAGGGGGAGAGTATGTTGATTTTTGATCCGCCCTTTGCCCTTGATTTCAAAGGGGGAGAGTGACATGGTGTTTGTGAAGAGAAAGAATGGTGTCAAAATGGGGAATGTGACATGGTGTCATTATATTCTTAATGTACCTATCTGTTGTGGTAACCAAACACCATCGTGGTTGCCATCAAGTCCAAAGGGGGAGATTGTTGGAAATATGATGCAGAGTGTTGTCCTTGATGGAAACTCACTGAATGAAGATGAAGACATGAGACTGTTGACATGTGTTGTCCTTGATGGAAATACACCTAATGAAGTTATTCTTGACTTGATGGACTTGGTAAATGATGTAAATCTGATATGAAATGATGTTAGCTAGCAACATGATGCTAAGTGTTGTCATTGAATGGCAACCCTCTTGATGAAGAAGATGGCAACTTACTTGATGAAGTTGTGCATGATAGAATATGTTCTTGATGAAGTAAATCTGATGTATCTACAGTGAGTACAGAAGGGAATGAAGAAAGAAATTCAGTTTGAGCTAGATCTATGATAAAAAGAGTATGTCTCAAGGCATACGCGGATATGTCTAGGGGAAGTCGCGTATGCACGCGGGAAAGAACGTGATAAGTCGCGTATGGGCAAAAGCGCTCAAAAAGTGCAAAACCAGGGGTAACCACCATGGTATTGACCCATTGTATTGGGTAATGATCTGCCTAATTGACCCCGTCCAGGTAGTTTTGGGCTCATGGTATTGTTTTGGCCCATGGTATTGAAAAAGGGGCTCATGGTATTGAAAAAGGATAAACCTATATAAAGAGATGAAATTCATTATGCAAATCATGAGAGTGGGTGCAAGATGTCTGAGCTTGAATGAATACTTCTCTATGAAGTATATATGTATGGAAAGGGTAAAGGTTTGATGATAGATCTGAATCTATGATGCACCTATGAAGAAATGATGAAGCGGGATATCTAGATCTGGAATGTATTTGTATCTGCTAGATCTGTTTATGGAAGACTTAGATCTGAGATGAGGCGAACATCTGTCTGAAGTAAAAGGGTAAATCTGAACTGAATATATGATCTGAAGAAGTATGCTGCTCTATAATAATTGAAGATCTATACGCTAGTTCGCCGCAGAGGAAGCACGTATATACGCGACTTCGCTGAAGAGAAAGCGCTTATGCGCAATGAAATATGTACAGAGGTATACACTGGTTTATGTGAATGGAAGCGCGTATATACGCGACATCAGTGAAAGGAAAGCACGTATGCAAACTAGGGTTTGCTGAAGTCTATGGTAAGAAATGTCTGATCTGTTCTGCTGGTTTACTGATATCTGTCAGTGAGTTATATGTATCTGTTTCATGGTTGACTATGCTTAAAAGTATGGAAAGGGTCCAGTCTGAAAATATGATGAAACATGGCCTGCAAGTGGTGTCCTAAAGGGAGCTTTGGATCCAGTGTGAAAATTGATGAAACGTGGTCCATAGAGGTGCTGAGGGTTGTAGCCTTCAGTCAGGGGGTTGTAGCTCCCTTCCAGGAGAGGCTGGTAAACGAGATCAGGGGGTCGTATCTCCCTTCCAGGAGAGGCTGGTAAACGAGTCAGGGGGTTGGAGCTCCCTTCCAGGAGAGGCTGGTAAACGAGCGCAGGTGGGTGCCTGCGTGCTGGTCAAGTCTGCGCCAGCACATATGTTGTAAGATGTTTTCTCTATAATAAAATATTGAAGGCTGAGCAACTGCAGCGGTGGTTTTCTCCCGACTTGGGTTTCCACCTAAAAATACTGGTGTTCATGTGTGATGCTTTGTGTGATGGTTCATTCTGTTCTTACTGCACATGTTTACTTCTTATTGAACATCTGATGAATGAATAATGGAATGATCTAAGCAAAGAACTAATGACATATTTAGATCTATGTGTATACGCTAGTTGAATGAAAGGTATCCGCGTATATACGCGAGTTTACTAAAGGAAAGTAGCGTATGGGTTTTAAGGAATGAAAAAGTGAAAATTTTTGAGTATGCAGTAAATACTGATTCACCCCCCCCCCCCCCCCCCCCCCCTCGGTATTTTTCCCAACGGAGGTACTCACAATGTACGTTTCATAATTTATCTCCCACATTCTCCTTATTTTCCCTTAATACTTTACAATATTTAAGATAAGGGCTGCATAAACTATTCTATAGAAACATATATATATATATATATATATATATATATATATATATATATATATATATATATATATATATATATATATATATATATATATATATATATATAATGCTTTACCTTAACTTCACATAACAAGCTTAACTTAGAAACATAATAAATAACTTCTAACTTCTTAATTACAATATAGGCCTCCTACAACTCCTTTTGTTCGATTTTTCCTAAATTCCTATTACAAGAACATCATTGTTATTTCACTCAGAGAGGAAGGTGAAATCCATAATACTCCACTATCCATTTCTTGCATTCACATCAGTACTGGTATTTCTTCTATAAGAAATCTTAAATTATTCTTCATACTTTTCAATCCCATTCAATCTAATAACTTTTATGAGTCTATAACTTATCTAGACATGTACATAATTCTGATATTCACAACTTAAATTATAATAGATGTTATGATCATAACATCTAATTGACCATTTCAGCTATGAGATCTATTTCATTTTTCACAATTCTTTAAGAATAACAATACACAATAAGCACATACATTCTTTATACTATGAAATTTCAACTAATTGAAAAGCAGAGAAAAACACAGTAATTAGAAAAATAAATCTATCTAACTGTAAGAGTTTCCTTGTGGATTATTTAGGAACTGAGCACATTCCACCTAGCCATGAACGGCCTTTGTGATTCCCCCCGAGCTAAGACCTCCTTTTTATCTCTAATAAAAAATCCCTTTGATTTGTAGGTGGTTTTATTTTATAAATTTATTCGCAAAAACAAATTGTAGCATCCCTCATTAAGGTATGCTAGCCCTTTTACCTAGTTCTTTTTGTTTTATTTTTTTCAAAAAATATTATTTTATTTTTATTTAATCAAGTATTTCTCCCCCACGGTGCTTTATTCAACTCCACTTAGTATTTATCTCCAAATAGGTTATTAACATAATATTTATCCCCCATTATGTTAATTTTATTTCTTTTCAATTATTTTCTCCCAGGGATTTTTAGAAGACTTTTACGGAAGTTTCATCATGTGGACATGACCACCACAATTTTTTCCTAACCTAGCAAGAAGTCTTATATCTCTAGTTATTTCTTCCGAAAATATCCAGGAATTTTATTTATTAATAGAATTAAAATAAAATAATAATTACATCAACGCATAAGTCTTGAACATGGCTTCCATAATCCATTTAGTCTAAATATAGTTCAATTTCTAAAAATAGTAACTATTCAAAACAAAATACACAAGGGTGTCACATCTTCCCCCCATTTAAACAAACATTTTTCTCGATGTTTTATTTCTTTTAAGTTTCATTCCTCTTAGAACAAGGATGGAAATTTTTCTCATATTTTATCTTCCAAATAATAAGTACATCAGCACATAAGTCTTCAACATGCCTTTGATAATCCATTTAGTCTAAAAATAATTTAATGTCTAAAAATAGTAACTATTCAAAAGAAAATACCTGGGGGTATTACACATTCCCCCCTTTTAAACAAGCATTGTCCTCAGTGTTTTCTTTATTTTCAGTTCCATTCCTCTTGGAACAAGGTTGGAAACAGGGAATACTTTACGGGCTAATATTAGCAGTTTGGCTAATTTTCTATACTTTTTCCAAAAAAATATTTTCCAATTTCCATTTTTTCTAAAAATAATTCGCCCAAGTTTTATAGTATAAAATTATTTTACCTTAAAAATCGCCAAGATATTAAATATACTAATATAATTTAATCATAATTTTATGCATTTTTATAAAAATATGATCAATAATTTTACTTTATTTTCTATTATAGATTACTAAGATTCGCCAAGGTTTGTAAACTTTCAAGTATATATCGATCCTTAAAATTTTCCCTAGTTGGAAATGCTTCCCGCATTTTATCTTCAAACTCCCAAGTAGTCTCTTTTGGGGTAAATTGCTTTCATTTTGATTTAACATGGATGATGGCTCAATTCTGGAACATGATTTCTTCCTGATATAAAATTTGAAGTGGTTATGTTAGCAATTCTCCTTCTAGTTCCACCTGTACCACATTGCAACAAATTACATGACATTCATCATGAACATACTTTTCCAGAAAGGTGACTTGAAAAAATTTATGTACTTTGATGTTACCTGGCAATGCGAGTTGATAACCTATTGGCCCAATTCTACCTAGAATTTAAAAAGTGCGACAAAAACTTGGTGCTAATTTAGCACAATTTCTAGCCTTAAGTGATTTTCTTTGGTTTGAATTTCACATATACATGTTCTCCTATTTTGAATTCTTGTGTGTTCTCTTTTGATACGCATAACTTTTATGCTCGTCTTAGGAAGCTTTCCAATTCTACTTTACTTTCTTCACTACATGTTCCAATTCCTGTAGTACATTTGGTCCCAATACGAATATGTCGTCTAGCTTTCTCGAGCTTAAAGGAGTATCCAATTTCCTGCCATACAATGCTTCAAAGGGGCTCAAATTCAAGGATTTTTGGTAATTTTTGTTGTAAGAAAATTCTGCTAAATGTAGAAAGCATTTTCACTTAACGAGTATGTCCATCACATACATTCTTAACATATCTTCTAAAATTTTGTTTGTTATTTTTATTTTTCCATTAGTGCACGTGTGATAGGAAGTGTTAAAATTTAGTCCTGTTCCCATCCCTCCAAATATTTTTTTCTAAAATTTGGAGGAAAATTTAACATCTCTATAAGATATCATTATTTTTGGTATGCCATGCAACATAAAAAATTCCCACATGAAGAGGTTTGTTATCTAAGTTGTCCCAAAAGTAGACTAGACAAGTATGAAATGTGCTGCTTTACTTATCTTGTCTACTACAACCATGATTGATTCATGTTTCCTTATAGTTCTTTGTGACCTAGCAACGATGTCTAGAGAAATGAATTCCTACTTCCATTCTAGATGGGTAGTGGATTTCAAATTCCAATTGTGTGTCATTGTTCTTCCTTCACTTTCTGGTACTTTAGGAACTTGGAAAAATACTCTGCCACCTCTTTTTTCATACTCAGCCAATAGAAATACCTCCTTAAATCTGAAATCATTTTCTGGTGTCCTAGATGTTGTGTAATGTTTTGTTATGATTCTAATTTAAAATAAGTTGTTTTATAGTAGCTTCATTTGGGACATAAGCTTTGTTTTTTTAACTCAACTATCTTTTTTAATTTTTTTATACCTCGACACTTCCATTTGCTGCAACTTTTGATGAATTTTTATAGAGTCATCATATTTTTTTGTTGAAATTTCAATCTGTCTTGCAAAATTTATTTTAAGGCTTCTCATAGAATTTTACATTACTGAGTTCACATTTCTACTTAAGGCGTCCTATATTTTATTTTCTTTCCATTTTTTATGCTTTATGTCGTACTTGAATTTACTCAGAAATTCCATCCACCAAGCTTATCTAACATTCAAGGTAGTTTGACTAATGTGATCAATAACAAGAATGATTTTTTTTCCTAACAAGTAGTGATCAGTAACAAGAGTGAATCACAAAATCCTATTCTAAATCATTAAAAACATAGTTTCTTTCTTGAATTTCCATTTTTCTCGATTCATTAGCTACTACATAGTTTTCTTGGATTACGACACCTCTTAGTCCTTCCAGACATGCATCCGTACACACTGCAAACTCCTTTTTACGATCTACAATTTTTATATTTGGGGATACAATTATAAAAAAATTTAATCTATCAAATCTTTCTTAACTGTTAGTTGTCCATTTGAATTTCACTCACTTATTTTCTAATGAAGTAATAGGTTAAGCTAGATTTGAAAAGCCTTCAATAAAATTTCTATAATATCTCGCAATACCCATAAAATACGAGACATATGAAATATCGTTATATATGGGCCAATTTAAAATTTTCTTAAACTTCTCTAGATAAATGAATATTCCTTCTTTTGATTTGACATGACCTAAATATTGTATCTTGTCCATGTAGGAATCATATTTGCTAAATTTTGTGTATAACTAATACTATTTTAAGGCTTGAAAAACTATTTTTAGATGTTCCTCATGCTCTTCTTGACATTTAGAAAATACGAAAATTTCATCTATAAATACCACTATGAATTTATCCAAGAACTTATTAATCACATTGTTAATTAAACACTTAAAAATTGCAGGTGCATTAATAAGGCCAAAAGGTATAACTAAAAATTCATAATGTCCATATCTAGTTTTGAATGTTGTATTGTGAATATATTCCTGCTTTATCATCAATTTATTATATCGTATTCTCATATGAATTTTTGAGAACATTGTTGCTTCTTTCACTTGATAAAATAGATCGTCAACACGGGGAAATGGATATTTGTTTTTGATGGTCAAATTCTTCAATTTCATGTTATAAATGCACATTCAAAATGTACCATATTGGGTTTCCACAAATAAAACTAGGGCTCCCCAAGGTGAATTACTAGGTATGATATAACCTTTGTAAAGTAGTTATGGTAATTGCATTTTAAATTCTAGCATCTATGGAATAGTCATGCGATAAGGTGCCTTATATAGTAGAATAGCTCCTAGTACTAAAATAGTGGATAAATATATATCTTTACAGGGAGGTAGTCCTGGAATTTCTACCGGGAATACATGTTTGAACTCCCTAATTACTGCAAGCTCATCTAATTTATTGTTTTCAGTTTTCTGAACATTTTCTTAAATTTGAACAGCAAAGAGTTTACACCCTTTTCGTGCACTCCTTTTTAGTTGTAATGTTGTGATTTTTCTAACAAAAACTATTCTTTGTATTCCTTATATTATTTGTTTAACTCCTTCTTCAATTATATAGGTCGTATTTTTTTTCAAACGATTCATTATAGCTTTATTATTTTCTAACCTGTCCATACCTATGATTAAGTCATAGGAACCTAGAGAAAGTACATTTATATTAACATCATTTTTGTAGCCCTTTAATTTTAATAGGAAATGTTCTACATAACTGGATACTCTTCTCTTGGTTAATGTTGCCAACTATATTCACCAATTTTGTAAAAATATATTAGCTTTCATTTTACATTTTTCCACTACTTGAGGACTAATAAATTGAGACTTTCTCTTTGATCAATTAAAGAGAAAAAAATTGGTTCCAGATGTTACCTTCAATTTATGTCATTGTAGATTGGTGCTCTTCTTGTCTATTCTCCATAACAATAATTATCAGCAAAAAAAAAAATCAATGTAATTTACTAATGTGGCTTCCTAAACATCTTTCACATTTTGTACAAATTTGGTATTATATGGACAATTTCTTAACAAGTGGGCTTCCCCACACCTCCAAAATTTTAAAGGCTATTTCTCCTTCACACTGACTATCCCTTTATTATTTAGTTCTAAATTTTTTGACCTAGGTTGTGATTGAGTAGGTTGTGGCAGATTTTTTTGGTTGAATTTCTTTCTCTGGTGATCTGTCCCAAAAAAAGTCAAGGGAGGATTTATGTTTCTTAGGCATTCCTCCAAACTTGGTTTTATCCTTATTATGCCTCACTTTAATCTTTCACTTTCATTTTTGAGTTTTTGATAGCACAGTATGGCCTTCCTCACTGCTTGTTGGCTTGATGGGTCCTCACCTAGGTTCATATTTATTGTGCAACTGATCCAAAAAGGACCTTCTAAGTCGAATTTTCTTCTCAACTGATGACCAAGATGGTCTTAGGAAGAAAATTTGATCTCATATTGTGTAGGAATTCATCATCACATATGCTTGCAAAAAAAGCGTTAGGTCGAAAGGTTCGACACATTGATTCCGTTGATGTCCTCAAATTTTCAATTGGTCTCCCGGTGATGGAGAAACAATCTATCGAAGTTAAAGTGTCAAAGAGGGATTTGCTGACTATGTGACTTGTTGCAATACAATAAGGCGCAAAAATTTATCTCGAGGTTCCTGTAAAAGAATGGTGGTAAGAAACAGATATTGATTAATGTTTTTGGCACATTTATATTTGGCACAAGTTACAAGTGTTGGATCATGTCAATGATGTCAAAATTACATTAAAGGTGCATTTTTACCCTAATGTTATGGAGGTCATAGTAATATGTTGAAATTCAAATAATATATGGTAGAAATGGTACTAAGCCTAAGGTGGGCACATCATTAAAATTCCAAAGCATGTGGAGCTAAGGCAAGGTGAGAACAAAGGTGATGTTCATAAAACCATATTATAAATTTTGAATTATTTCATACCTTTGTGCAAATACACACATATTGGAATCCAAGTATTAATGTTGGGAAAAAATTACAAAAAAGTGCATTAACTATATGATAAATTTTATCATATGTTGCATTAACAATGGTGTTCTCAAATTTTATGTGACAAAATTTTAAATCCACATAAAGGCGCATTAATATATATATATAGTTTAAAACTATGTGTATTAATGTTGCATTAAAACCTATGGAATTCCCAAATTTTATGAGAACGGGATTGAAAATCCACAGGAAGGATTTTAATATATATATATATATATATATATATATATATAGTTTAAAAACTATATGTATTAACGTTGCATTAAATTATATGCAACTAACTTTTCCAAAGTTAGAACAGGTGCATCTGATGACAATGCAACATTGCAGCACATTTCAAGCGATTCCAACACATACAGTCATCAACACGGAACCGCTAGAGTATGGATGCATTAAGTCTGTTGAACTACGGAAAGGATGAGCCAAATCAACACAACCTTCAAAAAGCATATCAAGTCACGTAGCACGGGGTCCATCTCAACTATCAAAGGTATGTGGCCCAAGTTAGAGCTCGACGGAGCCAAGCTAGAAACATTGTACCATTTAGCAGATTTTATGCCATGGGAGGTGGCTACATCAACAGAAACAGTTCAGTGATAAATGCAACAATATTTCATTTCGAACTATCCACTGAAGGAAAATGACCATCGAGCATGTACTAGTGACATGACCATAGGTGCCAACATTGTTGGGTTAAGAAAAACCAGTGGAGTGATCGTTATGAACTTTCGATAAAACTGAAAGTGGTTTTTTTTTTTAAACAATATCAAACATATTATTCACACTTTATTCCTTTTCGCTAGGCACAATTTGACATTATTATTAGATAACCATTGGATGCACATTTTAAAACTATAGGATATAGTTTTAATTTTTCCAACGTGCACTATAATAATATATATTAGGATATAGTTTGTTAAAACTAAATTCAATGTACCGGCACTGAGATTTCCCATTGGACCTCAAATAATTGTTTAAAACAAACTCCAAATTTAAGTTTTGGATCTTAGTATAAAAGAAGGAGGAAGTCCATCCTTTACAAAAGAAAATAAGAAGAAAGAAACTTTCCTTGAAGAGAAGCTTTCGAAGCCCTTTTTGTAGATAGATATTTGTAGAAGCCTTGGAAAGAAGAAAAAGAGTGATAATTAGCAGCCCATCAAGTATTTTTCTAACGCAAAAGTGAAGCCTTGTAGGAAAGCGGTGAGCAAAGCCAGGGTGGAAGTTGCACTTCAAGAGCTTCAAAATTAGAGTTTGTACATGCCCGTGATTTTAAGTGTTTCTTGGCTCTCATTGGGCCTATTCAAGAATAGAGATAGGCATTTGAAAGTTGTTGCATAGAGATTTCTTTCTACATTGTCTAGTAGCGCCTACGAGCATGGGTCAATTAGTGAATTCACATGTAACAAAACTCTTGAAGAAATCCTAAAATAACGGTCACACAAATGAAGCAAACACAAAAATGTAGTACAGGAGGAACGAACTCCTTCATCAAATTATTACAGAGTTTGAATCTTTCATTATTGTTTCTTATGTTTCATTTACTTTTGATTTTTTAGAGCATAACATTTGTTTAAGTTTTTTCTTGCAATTTTATTAAATGCAATCATAGTTCACTTCTAAATTGCACTCATTCAATCACAAATTAATACCATTATAGTTTTCACTTATTTAGAGGATGATCTAACTTCTGCATTTTAGATTAGCAACCAACAAACACTCCAACTATGGGCCCTTTCGGCAATGACCTGCTTATGCAGATTAGAGTCTAACCCGAAGCAGTATGGGGGGGTGTTAGAGCCAGGTTTCTGGACCCTAAGGAAGAAATTGATGTGATGGTACTAAAAAGAATTATACTATAAATTATCATAGATAATATGCAGATGTGCACATAAAAAATCGACAATCTATTAGATCAACTTCGTCATAGATATAGGCTAGTGCGCATAAACAGATAACAGAGTCACAGATCTTCACAAATGATTTCTTCATATAGTGTATAGTTTCGCACAATAACAAATATACTTTAAACATATCTATTTTTGATATACTTCATACACTTCATTCATTTGCATAGATGCATTTGGTCATAGACAGAAGTAAAAGCAATCTTAAAGCAATAAATAGAACATATTCGTAGTAATCAATTAGATAACATATCAATGACATAACACGTTCATGTTTTCCAAAAAATTATTGGCATTAATAGATTCAACAGTTCAATACATTCAGACTTACCTTACAATTAAACTTCTGCACACAGAGCCATCGGAGTCTACGCACAGCCAGGACTAGGTCTTCGTGCAAATAGCCAGCAAGATGCTTTCTACCCAAACCCAGACTTATTAGACCAAATCCTTATCAAATTTTCATCAATGTAAGAATGATATTCTTAACTTAACTACCTATACTTGACTCAATCTATATATATTTATTTCAATTTAGCACATAGATACTATGGTCTCAAACCATGTTTTGGGGCCCATAGTTTTCCTTTAAAACCTATTTACATAAAATAGGGACTTTGACCCACACAAAGGCCCCTTTGACTCTTCCTCACAGAGTGCATAACAAAAATATATACAAACGTTACCAAAATTTTCCCAAGGGGAGCACACTCCAAAAAGCACCCGACACAAATTCCTGACTCATCCCGAGTCACTATTAGGTGGGCTCCTTCAATTCCAATTTGATCGTGGAAGAAAAGGTATTCGATATAAAAACCAACTCAACACTCTGTGCAGTAGATCCCTATGCTTAGTTCACCAACTTCTCCATTTTCGATCCTTTAGTTATGAGTAAAATGTTCTATTGGGTCTGTTGAAGGGTCTTGAAGGCTCCATCTAATGTTTGAGACAAATGCAGGGCTTCCTTGGCCCATGACTACATCCTCGCTTCCAATAAGTGCTCAGAGCAACTCATGTCCTCTATCTTCGTCTGAATAACCTTGCCCTCCTGTAGGTGGGCAAGGTGTTGTGCGATCACTAAGGTGGGAACTACCATCCTTATATCTTTAAATTTTTTCTCCTTGACGCAAAATTCATTCTGCAACTGTTGCACCATCAGGTAATTTTGCAAGTAATTCTAAACTGAAGTTGAGACACCCATGGCCACATCTAATAATTGGTTGCATTCTGTGACAACAACAACAATGTTGTATGTTCCTTCCTTTACCTTTGTTGCATGTTGAGCTCTGACTTCCATAGGGGTCTTTCGGTACTGCCTCATCTGCAGATATGAAATATAGTGCTCAAAGTTCTCTATGATAGTTTAAATTTCCTCGTGTGATGCCTTCAGCATAGTGGCTAGCCCTTCCAATTTTTATGTTGGGGCAGTTGAGAGAGGGACCACTGGCACTTCACTACATACATTGTCAATTTTGGCTTCTAAGGCAACGCGTTGAGCCTCTACTGCGTAACATGCTTCTTTGGATGAGTTTTTTTGCTATTGAAGGTCGACCATGTGTTGCTATGCCTCAATCGTAGTGTGGTAGGCTTGGGATTCTCTAAAATATAGCTCATCCATGATCATGTTGTGGACCATATGAAGCTTACCTGCAAGCAGCACAGCCAAATTGAAATTTAATTCACAGCAAGCTCTAAGTTTTGCATGCAGAATAGAGGGTTCTACGTGAATGGTAGGATCGAGCATCTGGATGATGTGACTATCCCCCATCGAAGGCATCACAGTGTTGATCATTTTCACACTAGTAGCAGGCATGCTCGCTTTCATTTCTCTCGCTTGTACTACGCTCGCTTGAAACAGGCTTGCTTGAACCTTTACGTCTTGAATTCTAGTCTACACATCATTGAGCACAATGTTGTATTGTGCCTCCATCTCTTTCAACATATCCTCTATTAGAGACGTGATAGTGTCTTCCATTACATTAAGGCCATCATCGGTTAATGTTAGATATTATTTTCCAATGCCTTTTCATCCTTTGTGCTTCTTCTCAAACCTCCCGTGGCCTGAGAGCCAATCTTTGTTCTTTTTGTGGTATGTGCATCAACTTGCTCAACAGTCTTAGCCTTGATCTCCTCAAGTCCGGCACCATTATTTTTAGGCGTAGTTTCCTTATCCAAATAACTGGTCTCACCAGTTGCGGTCAGCGTGGCCTATGTACGAGTGATTTTTTCTTTCATTTGTGTACCTGTTGGGTCCTTCATGGGCATATTAGGAATGGATGTGGATGCACCTTTCATGGTGTGCAACTCCAACTAATCTGGTAGGAAGTCTTCAACGACGTGCACTAAATTATCTCCAGTAAACAAATATGGCAACTTGTACCATATGCTCTCAACGATGCCTCTTACGTGGCTATGAACAATGTCAAATGTTGCTTTAAATTTTGTGATCAACTTGTATTGCTCGTACAAGGTTGGAGACAACTACGACTTGGATTGAATGCCTTGAAAGATAGCAGCATCAAAAAAGACCAAAAATATTTTGCTCTTTGTGATGCACGAGGGGATTGATGAACTATATAGCATTATGTACCGTTCGACTTCACACATCCCAGGCTCAATTTTAGGAAATTGCGTCTATTTCGGCGTCTTCTAGCCGACGATTTCCATAAAAAGAAAAAGCCAAGCGTAGTAAGAATTATTGTCCTTTTCTTGTGCCTTGCTCACATTCTCCAAAAACACTCTGCAAAGACACTGGACCCAATTATATTGAATGGCCTCCTTGCATTGCCCAACGAGTGCAATGACTTGGCCCAAAACTTCTTTTGGTCTACACTTTCTCATAATTTTACATGAGAGGATGAAGGTTACAAAGCAGACAATTGGGTCATTAATTTCACTCACCACAAACCCATGACTGTGCGGCATGACCTAATAATCATTTTTAATATTTTTTGTGACTCTCTTCTCCTCCCCTTTGCCACCAGAATCTACCATGAGATCGGCACCTTGATTAGGCATGTCAATGATTTGATGGATCAACATGACATCAATAGGGATGGACTCTCCCAACCACAAATACTCATCATGGACTAGTACGAGCAATTGCCACACACAAATTTCATTGATTGGGTTACGCCTAAAATGCAATATTTGTAGTAAATTTAATAGTCTTGCCTTGTGCAGGCCCAACACCCATCCCTTTAGCTCAACACACACAATACCCCCCTAATAAGGCACTTGGTATAAATATCTTTCAGGTGCAAGCTCTGGAAATTTTTCAGTATCGACGAGGTCCCTATCCTCCATTTTCAACAGTGGCACTTTGGCAAACATATCGCCTTCCATTGGTACATTCTCTGGGATTAGGGGCATGTTGATGTATTCCCGCACTATATATAGGTCCTTTAGGACCTTCACTGACACTTTGGGTGATGCGACATATGTTGACAGCCATGATATGGGGGAAATTTCCAACACATATTCCTCCTCCATAATCGTCTCAGTGAGCTTTTCCATGGGTTTCTTCTGATGCTCAGCCGCAATGGAGTGCGACTTTGGTGTCTTCTATCTTGGGGATTTGCGGGACCTTGAGGTCCATCCCTTCTTGGTTTTAGCTAGTGCATGGGTCTCAACAGGATCCTCTCCAGGTATGGTAACTATCATACTGGGCAGAATAATATTTCCTAGATCTCTATGGTGCAACTCCTCCTCAAACATCGGATCAAGACCAGCCATAGACAACAGGTAGACTTCACAAATCAGAGACCCCAAGGCACAAAATTCACATAAAAGGAAAATGGAACTAATGTGACCACTTCGGTCATATTTATAGCTTAGGCACGTTAAAAACAGTCTCTTGTGCATTAATGTGTCTCCATAAATGACAAAATAGTTCCAAATCTGGAAAAAATTCCTCATTAAATGAAACTTAGATGCTCCTCCAAACAGTAATAAAATTGTCTTTTCCAGATTTACTTTACCAACAGCTATATTTTGGCACTTCTAAAACCCAGTAATCCTTCGCATGCAGCTATCATGCGCACATCACACCTGTCTGCGCATTCACCTTCCCTTCTATGTAGATCCAATTCTCCGGCCATATATTCATTTGGTGCATGCAAGGAGAGGGTCATCCACTGTACATATTTGATCAGCTTCAGTTGACATATCCGGGAATATATTCTTCACAATGTGACTAGGCACACCATGCCTCCGCCAATGATATCCTTAACAATATATTATCCTAGCCAATACATCTTGAACTTCCCTAGGTGGCACGCATACTTTCTATCATACAACAAGACCAAACCTTTTTCCATAATGACCTTCTGTCTAATATGCCTATCATTTCATGCCTTTTCACATGCCTTTTGCACTTGTTGATGGAAATTTGAAATAAATAGATGCTCTTATAGCACGACCAACTGCGACAACCATTCCTCCATAATATCCTTTTTTTCATATTTGTGAATGTTGTAATGTGCATATTTGCAACAATGTACGCCATTGGAATCACAAATTCCTGCCCATAGACCATCCTAAACAGTGTTTTTCCTGTCATCTTCTTCCATGTAGTTCTATATGCCCACATAACCTAAGGTATGTACACATCCCAATCATTCTGGTTAGCATTGCAAATATTAGTGAGCATAGTCTCCAATATCTTGTTGAAAGCTTCTACTGCATCATTCGCCTATAGGTGATATGGAGTGCTCTTTTGATGGTGAATCCAAAATTATTCTGTCAATCATTTAATGGTTTCATTCACAATGTGCATACCTTGATCACTCATAAAAATATTATGGCATCCAAACCAACTCAATGTGCTTTCAAAAATGAAGTGCGCAGCTCTATTCGCACTACAATCCTTCACTAACTTAGCTTCATCCCAACTAGTTACATAGTCTATCGCAGCGATTATGTAATGCGCACTTGTATTATTTCCTTAAGGGTCAATAGGTCCAACAAAATATATAGCCCATTAATCACACTTGCAACACAACCTATGGATGCAAGGTCATGTAATCTTTGTGAGATGGCTTCCCTGTTCTGTGGAATACATTACATGCGCAACAGTGCACATATGCAACATTGTGCAATGTGGGCTACCATAAAGCAGCTCGCAAAATGTTCTATGCGATTTCCTTTCCTGCATAGTGACCTCTGGAAACCCCACCATCACCTTCTGCTAAGATGTCTCATCTCTCAAATTACAGGACACATATTCGCAAGACTTCATCAGCACGCATCTTGTACAACTCACCAAAAATGATAGTAAAGTCAGTTGTGTGCACCACTAGCTCTTTATTTTGCTACAATGTGTACTCCTTGGTCACATGTCCAATAGTTAATAAATTATGATGTCAGGGAAATGATCATTAACCACTTTTATATTAAATAACTGCACGTCAGGTAAACAATCCTCCAAACTAGTCAACTCTTATTCATTCTCAATGTGCGACAAATGGTCTGGCCTAACATTCAGTCTCCGCACCTTCACAACAACTTCAAAATAATACTCCTAAAATAGTAGCAACCACATTCATATCTCCCCCACCCACAATATATGATTATTGACTAGGTGCTTCAAAGCACAGTGGTAAGTAAACATCTTGAAATTTCCTCCTAACAGATAGTGGCAGAATTTTTGCTGTGAATACACCATATTTAATCCTTCTATCTCTGTGGTTGAATAATTATGATCTATTCTTGATAGCTTTTGACTTGCGTAGGTAATAGGGTGATTGATCTATCCATCTTTTGGTTGTGCTAAGATAGCTCTGAGTGTGATGCAGGAGGCATCCACATGCACATGAAACACCTTTTACCAATCTAGAAATATCAATATCGGCGTAGTGATCATCTTCTCCTTCAACAGTTCAAATGTCTTCTAACATTCCTTATCCAAACAGAATGTCATATCCTTCTTGAGAAATTTCTCCATGGGCACAGTTATCAACATATAACCCTGAATGAATTTCCAATAATATCTAGTATGCCCAGTATTTAGTGAAATTGTTTGGTATTCACAAGTACTTGCATATTAACAATCAGTGCAATCTACATGGGATCTACCGTCAGCCCTTTCTGGTAGACAATTTGACCCATCAATATCCCAAATGGCACACAAAATATGAACTCCTTTAAGTTAAGGGAGATCTAGTACTTCTTACAAGTATCCAACATTAGGTGCAGACTTGATACATGTTTTTTCAACAACCCAAAGGCAATCCAATCATCAAAGTAGACTTCTAAGAACTTGTGGATATACTCCTTGAATGCAAATACTACTACGCATGAGAAGGTATCAAGTGCATTATTAAATCCAAATGGCATGACTATATACTGGAAATATTCCCATTCTGTTGCAAAGGTTGTCTTACTTCTATCCTTCGGCGCAATCCTTATCTGACGATATCCTGAGAAACCATCTGTGAATGAATAATCCTCTTTTCCTGCTACATTGTCTAGGACCTCATTAGAAAATGGAGTTGGAAATGGGTCATGAATGCAAGCATCATTCATTTTATGTAGATCTACACAAATCCTTATTTCTCCTTTGGTCTCCTTTTCCTACACTACCATAGGACTCTTCTAATCAGACTCTTCCAATGATTCTACAATGCCTTCCACAACCATTTTATCCAACTCTTCCCTAAAATTTTTCTTATACTTTGGATTCAATCTATATGGGCACTTCTTCACAGGTCGCGCATCAAGTTTGAAATTTATCTTCATAACTCCAAGCTCCCCAATTATCCCTTTCAACTAAAAGAACTTTGTAGGAAAGAGGTCATGATACTCTGTCAGCAGCTCAACAAGATTTCCCACTGTCATCATCCCAGTAATCTCCAATCTTCACAAATTTCAGTTCTTCTTCATATCCAATGTTTACTTGTCTAATCTTGAAAGGCTTCGTGACATCTAGTGATGTAATTGATGGCCCAGCAACTGTGCGTTGTCACTGTGATTCAAGAATTGTGATATTCATTGGATCTTCTTCAGTTTCTTCTACTATCAGATTTTTGTAATTGACAATATCCTTCATCTTCTCATCCCATTATGGTGAATCACGCTCTATCGTTTCCTTGGAAGTATCAAATATGACTTCTTGGATACCTTGCACCACTTTTCCCAAACAATCAAATCCACTTTCAAAGTTAAATGTGAAAATGAAACTTCCAGACAGTGCAGACCATTCATTGGTTCCTCAGCACAACTTTGTTTTAAGGTAATAATCAACAGGAAGCATCCCCAACATGTGAATGAACATGTGGACCCATTAAGGTCTCGGCTCTATGCCCCATACTTCATTCCATTTAGCTAGATGTTTACACATATCACCTTAACTCCTTCCATATCTAGCAACACTTATGATAATCTTCCTAATGGAGTGACTTTATGTTGGTTCACCACAGGGAGTTGAATAGTAGACCACTCCAACTTAGGCTCTCCCATGCACTACCAAGTTTTCTTAGGTAAGAAATTTACATCCGACCCTAAATCCAGAATGACCTGATCAATCTCATAAGCACTGATCTGAGTAGTCAAACACATCTCTCATCCAATTTTTTTATTTTATTTTTGTTATAGATCTTGTTGAAATTTTTTTGGTCAATCGGAGGGTGTTCCTTTTCTGTGCAGAAATCTATCAATGCTTTAATATTGTCGATTGCATTCTTTTTGCACAATAACTTAATGCAAGCTTGTAAGAATGGATTCATTTCTTCATCTACTCCTGCCTAATTCATAGGTCTTCCTCATGTCAATTCCATTACTTTTGAAAACCCCTTATTTTCTTCCATAAAAGTTTATTTTTCGTGCTGCAAATAAAATCCATCATTTTTCTCAAGTTCCTTTCGAATCCAAAGATCAACATTCAACTTCTTTCCTTTATCCTCACCAATCACTGCACCACTCCTAGTGACAACATTCACGCTCGAATATTATTTATGCAACTCCTTATTGACCATGTAAATGTTCTATGTCAGAGTCTGCGTCTTCTTTTGCTAGATCTTAGCAATAAAACATGACAATATTCTATTACATGATCAAACTGCCTAAAGTACCTGCATGATTTTCGTGCAGGATATGTACAGTTGCGTGCATAGTGACCAAAATCTCTACAATTGTAGTGAATTACATGTCCCCTCCCTCAACCATCTGATCCTCCACCTCTTCATATTCCTCTAGTTTGGAATCCACCTCACCTAGATGGGGATGCTAGTGAGGTAGATTCATCCCAAATTCTTTATAGCTAAGCTTTATAAATCATCAAATAGAAACTTCAAAAATGTTGTTCATCATATACTGGTGACAAGAAGAATCTACAATATAGTAGCTTTAGCTCGGGTGTGTATTTTCCAATCCCTTGACATAAATATGTTGCACGCTGACCCGTAGTATGAAATATCAGGCACCATACTTGAGGTGTCCCACTTGATCACACCTCTCCCTTTAGCGGGCTTGGTCCTCCAATGTGCAGATAATCGTTAAATACTGGAAATGGATCCTTATGATACCTGTCACCTTTACATCATATGCACCATACCTCTACAGGTACCTACTTGCCCTTATCTTTGTACAGATTTTCAGTCTCCAAATTCATTTCTTCTAACTAACTCTAAATTTGCTGAGTTCCAATCAGAGTAGGTACCATCGCAACTTCTAGTTTCATTGCAATTTCTACAGTTTTAGCCTATATGGAAATATTTTGTTGACTCAAGGGCAGACACGGATGATGGAGAAGCATAGAAATAAACCACTCTTTGTGTTGAGTATCATCGATAGTGAATCCACCATATCTTATAGTGCACTTAGATCTCTAATCTTCATCCCAGAAAGATTCATTCACTTCTTGGTGAATCTCTTTCAACTCCGTGACACACTGCCCATATGAATTAGGCTTTTAAAATTGTTCTTTTAAGGAATCCTTGAGGTCATTCATAGTCAGATTAGGGATCACTTATACATATCTTATATACCAGTCCAGTAGGAGACCTTGAAAAGGAGTGGCTAACTGCACTTTCTTAACATCATCTCTATTAACCTGTTGTTCTCTCCATACAACATGAGTGACAACCCAAAATTGCTATGTATATTAATTTCCAATAACTATGAACGTAGGCAACTTCATAAACAAGGCCATATCTGTGCCCAGAGGAGGTGGAGGTGGAGGCAGATTGTATGAATTCTGAGCTGAATGTGGAAGTGGAGTGGATGGGATCCAAACTATGGGCAACACTCCCTGATTATTTTGATCTTGAGAGACTTATTATTCTTTAGAGTGCATCTATTCACTCGGGATACCAGTTTTTGGTTCACTGTCACTATCAGATATACCCTTGGGAGGACTGTAAATAAACCCTTCTGGTAGATTTGCATGGTAAATTATTCCACTACGCCTAGTCGGGCCCGTTCAAGACATTCACACAATTTTCTTACACAGAGAACCCTATTCACACAATAACATCTTAATCCACAACTTCAAAGAGAGTCGGAAATACCTATGGAACCCTTTGAGAATATTCTTTTAGCTTTAGAATAAGACACAAACTGATCAATGGAAAACTCGGTCACAAATCCTCCCAAAACATGATCTATCCAATGGTCTATCGTGGAGGTGATAATATTTCTTGTCTTTTCTAATTTTTGTACCAATTATGGAGTCTACTGAGTGACTGTGTCATCCTTTGCACAGGTATTAAATTCAGTCAATCGAGACAAACGTTCATGCAGCTCAGTCGCAAAGGAAGTAAAGAACATCTCATGAACTTATGTGTAAATATAATTTTGAACACAATATTCAGTATATAATTTAGAACTCCTATTCTATTGGATCTGAAATTCATGGATATTTCTATCCAGCCAATCTTGTGATTCTCCCTTGAAATGATCGAGGCCCCGAAAATGGAACCAGTTGGCTTGAGGGGTACTAACTCAGGCTCGGATTTAATGTGAAACCAAAAAAACCTCAACTATTGTCCCTTTCAGCAATGACCTACTTGCGTAGATCAAAGTCTCATGCAAAGCATTATTGGTGGGGGGGGGGGTGCTAGAACTCAGCTTCCACACCCTGAGGAAGAAATTGATGTGGTGATCCTAAAAATCCTTATACCAGAACTTATCACAGATTATAATCAGATGCGTGCATAATATACCAACAATCTATCAGATCAACTTCGTCATAGAGACATTCAAGTGCACATAAATAGATAACAAAGTCACAAATATTTGCAGATAATTCCAGCATACAGTGTATTGTTGCATGCAATAGCATATATACTTTAAAGATATCTATTGATGATATAGTTCATACACTTCATACATTCATGCAAATGCTTTTGGTCATAAAGAGAAGTACAAGTGATCTTATATCAAGAAACAAAACATATTTGCAGTAATAAAATAGATAACATATCAATCACATAACACGTTTAAGTTCACCAAAATAGTATTTGAATTAATAAATTCAACAGTTCAATACATTCAAACTTCCCTTACAATTACCCTTCCACGCACACAACCAACGAAGTCCACACACAACCAGGACTAGGTCTCCATGCACACCACCAGTAGGAGCCTTGCTACCCAAACCTATACTTAGACCAAATCCTTACAAAAGATTCATCAACATAAGCATGATATTCTTAACTGAAATACATCTACTTGACTCGATTTATCTATATTTATATCAACTTAGCACATAGATACTATGGTCTCAAACCATGGTTTGAGGCCCATAGTTTTCCCTTAAAACACAATTACATAAAATGAGGACTTTGAACCGCCCCAAAGCCCCTTTGAATCTAGCGTGCGGGATTCATCAGAAAAATATATACAAAAATTTACCAAAATTTACCCCAGGGGACCCTGCTCTAACACTGTTTCATCCATTGTTTTAAGATTGTCAAATTCAATCCTTTCTTTATATGCAAGTAGCAAATTGTTCAAAAATATATGTAATTTTTCTTTCTCTTGTTTGATATAAGTAACATATGGTAAACAAATTGGTGAATTTTCCATAAATTCATCGATTATGATTTTTCCCCATCTTAATTCATGAAACACCTTTGCATGATAATCATAGTATGTTTCATGTAAGTACTTAGATTCTAAATTTCTTATGGAATACTCCCCATTAAATTTTTCTCTTCCATATTATGCATTGGTTTAGCCTCCTCCCACCATAAAGTATATTTTCCTGGAAGTTGACAAATTTATAACTTTGCATTTAAAATAATTTTATACTCATAAAGTTTGAAATACTTGGTCATTTTTAGAAAACAAGATTCTTCATCTTCTGCTTTTTCACTTTGTAATTTAGGGGGTCTTATCTTTTTAAATTCTCCTTGTAACTCCATTTTATTTTTCTTCTTTTATTTTGGGATTTTGGAGAATTTTTGTTGGACTCATTTCCACTTTCAGATACTTTTGTTTCTGGATCAATAAATTTTCTCTTCAGAGGATTTGCCTTATTTCCATCTACCTCTATATCTTGAGTTTTGTGACTAGAATTTTTAGTCATTTCCTTTATCAATTTTTATTTTTCTTCACTCGATTTAAGAAATTGTTCATGCTCATCTCTAATATTTGCCAATTCTTAAATAATTTACTATTTCCAACAACTGAGTCATTGGATGTGTTCCTTCTCCTCCCAACTCTACATAGAATTCTCCTCCCTAAGTAGGAGGTTGATTTGAGTCTTCTACCATCTTATATGATTACGGTGTCTCTTTTTTGTGCCTTATTAACAAGAAAAAAAAACACATTACATTCTAAAATATATCATAATATAATAATTCTATTAAAATTGTTGCAATAAAAGGATTCATTTGACTTGTGACTTAGCCAAATGGAGAAAATTCAAATTTCTAGATCAGCAAGATGACTTGGATTGCAATTATCTAGAGTGACATGGCTTT
The DNA here is from genome assembly GCA_034641835.2 of Pinus albicaulis. Classification (NCBI taxonomy): domain Eukaryota; kingdom Viridiplantae; phylum Streptophyta; class Pinopsida; order Pinales; family Pinaceae; genus Pinus; species Pinus albicaulis. The sequence goes on along the minus strand of CM076572.1, from coordinate 124,576,412 downwards.
GTCTACTAGTTAAGTGAGTAAATTCTAGTTTGTAAGCTAGAAGTAGAGCTTTTCATGAGTTAGTTGAGTTATTTTCAGTCGAACTTAGTTAACTGAGCTTTAGTCATTAGTTTAGTCAGTTCATTAGTCATGATTATGGTTAACTCATTGATCTCTCAGTTGACTAGTTAATCATCCAGAAATAGACCAAGTGATGCGTGGAATTTGAATTTCCTAGTTGAGTGGAGTGAAAATGGAATAATTTTATATATTTTTATATAGTATTTGAATGTAAAGGCTTTTCATTTGAGAAAGTAGTCAATTACTTCATTATTTGCACAAGTAAATAGAGAAATATCTTACTTTTTAGGGGATAATTTCCTCTAGGATTGTGCCAAGAAATAGGAGGAAGGTTGGGGCATATTTTGGCTAAGTGTTGGCTAGATTAGGTCAATGAGAAGAATATAAAATTTGTAGTGTACAATGTGCTTGATGTGTGAATAATTCATTGTTATCGATCCATATTCTCATCTAAATTAATGCAAATTAGTAGAGGGTTTTTTACTGGTTGGGTTCCCGTATAAAATCATTGTGTTCCTTATGTTTTGATGCTTTCATGTGATTCTATGGTTTTTTTTCATTTTCATAGAATACTAGAAGAAATTTATGTCTCTTTATTTTTTTTTATTTCATTAGTAATAGAAAATTTCTTGAAATTTATACATGGTATTAGAGACTTGAAAACTACATAGAAACTGACTTCTTGATCTTCTCTTAGAGAAATTTCAAATTGCAGAGTTTGTGGAGAAAATTTTCATTCCTGGAGGAGAAATGTCCTTTTATGGATTGAGGCTTGATTATGCAATGGAGGGAACTTCAAATTTCATTGCTTGGAAATACAAAATGGAAGTTGTGATGGATGTCAATGGAGTATTGGAGTACACACAAATTGATATTCCAAAACTAGCAATATCAGATGCACAACAACTAGCACATTGGAAGAAATATACTGCAAAACAGAAGAGGATTATCTTGAAGGGTGTCAGAGATAATGTGCTTTTGAGTTCTCATGGCAAGAATACTACTTATGCAATGTTGAAAAATCTCACAAAGTTATTTGAAAGAAATAGTGATACCATGAAATTGCCATTGCAATATAAGTTGAGAAACATTTGAATGAAAAAAAATGAAACCATTATTTAGTACCTATGAAAACTCACTCAGGTTATATATGAACTTGGAGTACTAGGATAAAATTTTCCACCATACGAGCTTATGAGTATATAACTCCTTTTTCTTCCAATGTCCTGGAACTACTATCAGGATTTTGCTAATGGAAGAGACAATCTTCCAAATTGGGAGAGACTTTCATTTGATTTGGTGTAAGAGGATATTAGAAGAAACACTAGAGATGGTGTCACATCCACATCTGATGAGGAATAATATTTTTCTCTAGTTGGAAAAGGGATGAATTCCAAAGAAATGAAAGCCTAAGTTGAGGTACAATATAGCCAGAACCATGGCAAGAAAAAATACTTCTCTAAAATTAAATGTTATCACGACCATGAATATGAACACTATGCAACCAAGTGTTCACATAAGAAATCCAACAAGGAGGCTACAACAGGAGCATGAGGATATACTCTTGCATCAAAATTTGAGTTATATTTCACCATTTTTTATTGCATGAGAAGCATAGTAAGAGGGAGTGAGTGGTACCTAGACTCTGGTGCCTCATATCATATGAAAAAAAATAAGGAGTTATTGAGTAGCCTAGAGGATAAAGACCTACAAATTCACATATAAATTAGAGATGATGGGGGATATAATACCAAACAGATTGGCACTATCATCATTAAGAGGGATTCAAACTCCAATCTTCACCCAAAGGATGTCATGTATGTTCCTCGTCTCAAGAAAAATTTAGTTTATGTAGTTGTATTTGAGGACTATGGATGTAATGTATTGTTCAGTAAGGGAAAATATTTTTTGAAGCATGTTGCTACTGGAAAACTGAAACAAATTAGATTTAGAGTGAAAAATATCCACAAGATAGAGGAATACTTTTCCATGCATGTAGTTATACCTCCAAGAGTGAGGTGAGGAGATGTAGATTCATTGTCCCAAAGTTACAAATAGCAAGTCATGATACATAGCAGGGAAGAAGTAGGTGCAATATACACTTCTCATGGATCATTACCCTTGCTACAAGGGCCCATAATATTTAGTGGCAAAAGGATCAGTGTCAATTGATGCTGTTACATCTTGAGCAGTAGTTGTAGGATAGTATTAATCGAAGACTGAAGAGAAAATTATAGCTCAAAGATAGTGGATTTAATACTTTGGATGCTTCTCAGTTGTAGTTGTTGTAGTAACAACAAAGGTAGTGAGAGGGAGTGCTAATTTTGTTACAATACATTCCTACACTGGAGCAAGATATTGGTGATGCAAAACCATTTTCTTGCTAAGAGGGAGTGTTAAAATTGTATGAATAAAAGGGTTTATTTTACTTGTGCCTAAGTCAAATGGAGAAAATTTGATTTTTCACATCAACATGATGACTTGGATTGCAGTTAGCTATAGTGACATGGCCTTGTCTACTAGTTAAGTCAGTAAATTTGTGCTTGTAGGCTAGAAGTGTAGTTGTGCATGAGTTGATTGCTAAGTTCTGGAAATCTAGTTGAGTTATTGTTAATTAACTCAGTTAACCGAGATCTAGTCATTTTGGTTTTCAAGTTCCTGTGGTAATTGTTTACTGAAGAGTTTGCCGGATTATCCACAGTCTCACGAAACACTTGTCATTCATTAATTGATTTATTTGAGTATTTATGATTTTTGTTAACTCACTAATCTCTTAGTTAACAAGTAAATCATCTAAAAATAGACTTGGTCATGCATGGAATGAAAATTTCCTAGTTGAGTGGAGGTAGAAAGGCATAGTCTTATATATTTTTGTATACTAGTTGAGTGTGCAGTTTTTGCATTGGAGTAGATGATAAATTGCTTCATGATTTTCACTAGGAAATAGGAAGAAGGCTGAGGCCTATTTTGGCTAAGTTTTCTATGGATCAGGTTTGTGAGTAGGAGATCATAATTGCAGTGCAAGTTGTGCTTCATGTGTGAAGAAATCATTGTAATTGATCCATATTCTTGTGTGAATTAATTCAAAGTAGCAGATGGGTTTTCCTCAGTTGGGTTCCCCGATAAAATCATTGTGTTCCTTGTGTTTTGATGGTTTCATGTTATTGCAGATGTTTCTATTGTGTGTTTTCATTTTCACATAATAGTAGAAGAAATTTATATCTCTTTATTTCAGTTCAATTTCATTACCATTAGAAAATTTCATGGAATTTCTACACATTCTATTTTTGGTTGTGGTTTTCCGTTAGGCCTTGGTTTGGAACCTTCAACTCTGATACCACCTATGACATACCCGCTTTTCCATCCCATCTTTTTTCCTTTTATTTTCTTCTATGTATTAGGTTAATAATATTTTTATTCTTTTCCTTTAATGATCCTTTGAATGCTTCTTTAGATTATATATGACTATGGTATATCACCGACATAGTTTCATGTATATTAAAAACAAAATTATAAGTGTGATTTACTTTACATGGAAATTAACAAGGCTCCCTTCTTATGGTTGTTTTCCTTTCATCAACTATTAAATGTTTACGTTGGATGCATAGCCATTCCTTGCTCATTCTAATTTATCAACGATATATATATATAACCCATATCCTATAGTCCAAAGTTAAGCGCTTACATATATTCATTTGGTATTGTTCGCATGAGTTGATGTTGTTGTGTTACCATTAGAGAAATTTTGAGGTGTAAAATGGGCCTCCTAAGAAAAATGTACAACCAAAATAAAATTTATAAGAACCAATAGGATTCAAGGTGATGATTTCAACCGTGGGGGATGATTCACCATTTTTGGGGTAAATAAGTAAAAAGATTAAAAAATAATAAAGTAATAATACTACTTTTTCAACTTGTCTCCCTAATGTTTTACTCAAATTTTGAGTGGGAGTAATCGTTGGATGAAAAATTTAATTCCTCATCAAAGGACTACCCATGTTGCATACTTTTGATGGACCCTGCTATATGAAAAATTAGAAATACATGAAAAAAAGTCATTGAAATTCCATTTTTTTTATGTATTTCTCATTTTTCATGTAGCACGGCCCATTGATATTATGCAACATGGGTACTCCTCCGATGAGGAATCAAATTTTGCATCCAACAAGTGTTCCCACTTAAAATTTTAGTAAACTCATAGGGCGATAACTTGAAAATACGAGTTGAAAAAAGTAGTTTTTATTTTTTGCCTCTAAATTTGATGATGTAATCTAATATTATTTTATTATTTCCATTATTATTTTATAATTTCCTTATGGGGCCTATTTTAGACCTTGAAATTCCCTGAATATTGATGTGATTTCTATGTGGGATATTTTCATGGCGCATGAGTTCTACATGGCAAGTAGTGTACATGTGGGTTATGGACTAGCCTCCATGTGGCTTGGCCCACATTCTCCTTCCATGAATCTTGTAATAATTGCATCAACGATGATGATTTTATCATGATACATTGACAATGGGGATTCTCTCTTGAGAACGGTAGTTATATTTCAATTGTGAAGGCTCGATTGTGGGTTCGATTTTTGTCATTTAACTATTATGGTGGAGCATCAGTCCAAGGTTTTTCCATACATAGGTCTTTGTCCCTATTTCAATCAGTTTTTTGGTAGTTGTTTAGTTCTGGTTGGATTATTGAATTCCCATATTTATGGGTTCACTTGTTATGGAAATTTATCCTTTCGTTGCTCAGGTATAAGCTTATTTTTTTTCCATTATTATATTAGTCATTTTCCACTATGCACTTTCACTTGTGCATTAACTTGTTTTTGGTGTTTCTTTCAATATTAAGGCCATTGTAATTATGGCTTGTGCTTAAACTTGTATTTGGTGTTGCTTGGAAGGTTAAGGCCATTGTAATTATGGTTATGAGAGGTAGCTATGATTTTCCTTTGTGATCATTTTAGAATGAAGTATTCCTTCTGCTATTACCTTCATGGTAACTTCTCATTTTTATTTCATTTGTGATAGAAATTACCTGATATTTTGTTTCTCCTTCAGAGGGAATTTAATAAAATTTACTGAACAGAGGTTTTCTCTATCATTCATAGAGTTTTTTTTTCTAACCCTTTATTTTTTTGATGTTGCATGTCTTGTAGCTCCTCATATAGGAGGAACTATGGTGACCATGGTATGATATATTTCCCTATAATCCTATTTCGTATTTGATTTCTAGAGTTCAAATACTGGGTTTTATTCCTTTATTTAGTTTCTTTAATTTAATGAGTATATGGAGAGTGAGGGTTTAATTTCGAGTGATAGAGTTATAGGATTCTACATTTGTGAAACCTTTTTGTATCATAGCTTGAGAAATTTTGATTTAGTGTATTGCTTCATGTTTGATTCTTGTGTGCAACTTATTTTAGCTGGACACTAACGTTCAAAATTTTTGTTTGGCCATAGGATTCCTTATGCATCATTTCACCCAGACGGGTACTTATTCTGTTCATTAACTTATATTCCTCATATTTTTGTAAGGGTTTTTCTTGCATCCTAATACTATAATTTGTGTTTTTTATATGGGTTTCAGGTAATGTAATTATTCCTGAAATTTATTCAAACAAGTCCTTCCTTTCACTTGATTCAAAATTAGTTTTTGGTGTCACATGTTATTTTCAAGTTAACCTCCTACTAGTCTAGCCTCAATTTGTTATATTCTTAAGTGATGGTTCCTTGTGGACTCGGTATTCCATACCCTATCTAGGGTTTCCATGTTTGGCAGTTTTATGGTATTCATTATGTACAGTATATTTATGACCTATCATGGAATGTTAGAGATTTATTATGAAGATATATTTACTCTAGCCCTGAATTCTTGGAACAACAATATAAAAAAACTCTATAATTTTTGGTTTATTATTTAATATAAGCCTACACTTGTTGTACACAAGATTTTGTATTCCTTTATATACATCTGTGTTTCTGTGGAAAATTGTGTATCACTCATATAAATATTTTTTGATGTTTATCTTCATATTTTTATAAGAAATGGTCAGTTACGTTGATGGATCCATGCACGTTGAACTCATGGTTTTTAATATTCCTCTTTCTTATGCAGATTCCTCACTAAACCTACATATTCTCGAGTATAAATTTAGTGTGATATATTATTTTCACACTCTTATAGGTTATGAAACCTCTACCAAAGTAGGAAGAAGACACTATTGACCTTATCTAAATCTTACTCTTCCACCAATGTTGGATTGAATCTAAACTTAGCCATTCAAGCACTTAACTCTCGACAGTCTCCATATATGAAGATTTCCTTTCAAACCATGTGATTTCATTACTTATTTCCATAAGGCTTAAAGCCTACCATAAACAAGATAGTTCATAAGCATTTAGTTGTTCAACACTTTCTCATACAACACAGAACCTTGGCTTTAGACCAAGCTCTCATCAAAACATCATATAAGAGCTTAAAATCATGTCTTTTGGTGCTCTTACACACAACACAAAACTTTGACACGTGATCAATATCATATCACAATATGCTCTAGGCCTGCCATACTCCAAATAACTTAAATCATGATCATTCCTTCCACCATTTCCATGTTATACATTTTCATAAAATACGGGTTCTACACATCTATTTTTTCCACTTCTACCTTTATCACTAAATGAACAAATTGAGAATTCACTTCCACTTTAAAAAATTTCGATGTAGTCCCCCCCTCCCCCCCCCCATTTCAACTATTTCTATCACCAATTTTTTTCCATCTAAAAATTCTCAATATATAAATAAAATCATTAGCTACTGCACAAAAAATATAAGTTTCATTTCTTTGGGTTATCTCCTTTCTTTTCTTCTTTTGTGTAATTCCTACCTTCTTCATGCATGGGTGATTTCAGAAATTCTTTTGAAGCCATTTTTTCTATTATACCTTCTTGATAGCCTTCAATAATGTTTTTAAGGGCATCTTTATAAGTTGTTAATCTAGTCATATATATGTGTTGTAAGAGAGAACGTAAGGTTTCCATACTGCCTCTTGCTACCACAACTATGTCCTCCAATGTATAGGGTTCCCTGTCATGTGCTCCATTTTCTATATTTGAACCATATTTTGTTTCGGGTGATGGAGATATACCTTCCAGCACATCAATCTCATCACTGATGTCACACTTCCAAATTTCTGCATATAGTCTGGAAGCTTTATTTAATAGCTGTAACCACTCTGGCCATGCTAGCTTCCTCTGGGTTTTTTAAATGAGGAGAGTCTGGCAGAGAAGATGCAAATGTGATCCCTTTCTGATCACGCTGCACACAATTCAAAAATTTCATCCATTCCTTTAAACAAAATTTGAATATTTAAATATTGCCTGAAGTATAACAAACTGAATCCAACTTCAACATATATAGAACAGCATCGAATCCATACACTTGTAGCCAAATCCAGAAGGCGTTGTTTATATTACTGAGAAAAGCATAGTGATCATCTGGTATCTTGGCATTCAATGGTTGTTGGGAATCGTAATTGCAAATGATATCTTCCTCAATGATTTCCACAATCAACAGATTTCTCCATTCCTGTTCCCGACAAGTATTTATCCCACAATTTTCCAAACCCACACAGGATTAAATCAACATAATTAAAACTTACTTCATAAGCAACACAAAATCCCCACTAGGTTGAATTAATATTCTTACTTTACAATTAACAAATATAGAGGTTTACATCCACTTAATCAGCGATCAACACTCAGATTTGGATCATTTCCATAAAAAGGCAATAAACAAAATAATGAATCCCATTAATCAATAATTCTATACATATATTCTTAAATTAAATTTCGTTCCTCTCCTTTGGCTAGATCTATATTGAATTTTTCACCTCATTCTGCCCACTCGAGAACTCTCTCTCTCGTTTATATCCTTTTTTTTTTCTTACTACCACTTGAGGTTTTTTATTTACTTATTTGATTGTAACAAATATCCAGCTCTCAAAACCACTCCTAAAAACTTGTAATTAGTTGCTAGACTAGTGAAATAGCTCCTATTTTAATAAAACTACCCTTATCTCTAACTTATGACTCATTCAGCTACTAAATACAAACAACAACTACTCTCTTGAGTTATCCCATTTCTTCAGAGATATATTTACATAATTCATCATTAACTGACACCTAAAAACTGAGCATATTCCCTATATATGATTTGCTAACAAATAAAGACTTTTTATATGAAATTATACAATCGCCCCTAGTTGGGCTTTTGTTTAGACCTTTAGATCTGACTAGACACTTAGAATTTAATCTTGAGAGCCAATGCTCATGCATCATACTCCCAAAGTAGAAATAAGACATGATCACCTAATCATGCATCTTTAGATTTTAACTCTTCGATCTCAAAATTTTATTTGTTTTTGTCCATAAGCTTCACTGTCTTCATCTCTCTTTGGTTGAAGCCTTCCAGGCTTCCAAACCTTATGTTGCAGTGCTCCACTGTCTTTACCTTCATCATTCTTCACTCTCCATTCAAATTTAGATTGGATTACTTGGTTGGCTTTGTTGTATATTTTCTTAGGTACTTGCGTCAAATCCCATAGTTCTTCTATGGCCTCTTGCAACTCAATACTCTTCTAATAAAAAACCTTTCTTTTATTTCTCTGCGACAACATCTTACTGCACTTTGTCCATTCATCTTCAAACTGCTGATTACCTTCTTCAGATTTTCCTGCTTCAACTTCTACTACTGCTCTTAAGATTGTTGTAGATATTGCTATTTTCACCACCCAAACTTCCTAAATATCCTTGAATATATCTCCCTTTGTAATATCCCATTTCTTCTCCTTGTCTTCAAATTTAGTTTCAAAGAGTAAACTTCTATCCAATTCTCTGATCGCAGTAACATGTTCACTTACACTTCTCTATATACTAGCAAACATAACATAGTTTTGTAAATTAGTACATATGTTGTCTCAACTACAACTTGAGGCATTATTTTATCAATGACCGCAATCACTTCCTGAGATTATCCCATCAAATAGTTCAATAATTCACTTTCTACCTGATTCCTTTCAAACACATCATCACTATGCTGCTTATTAATTCCACCATAAATCTCTTCCTTTTCATTGACAACATTCCATAGCTTTCCTTCATCTCCTTGACTAGTCCTAGTAGTTAGTTCAACTTCCTTCAGTTTTAAGACTCACTCCTCTTTAGCATGAGACATGTCTCCCTCACCTTTTCCCAATTTCAATTGTACAATCATAATATTCATTATTTGGTTTGTTAGTATATTTTCCAAAAGACTTAGCTCATGCCACAAATCTTCCATCTCACTTGGAATTTCTTCCAAAAACTCTATAGAATCCTCACTATCTTCTTCTTTGTCACAAGTCCAATTTATTGGTGACACTAATTAATTCTTCATCAGAATAAAATTTTAATCCTCTATCTCTATGATAGCTTTAGATGTCTTTCCAACAATCCTCCTTTGGCCACTCAAGAAAACCAATTTCTCTTTTCCCTTACCAATAACAGGTTCGTCATCATAAGATATAACTATCTCATCTCCATTGAAGATACTTCCTTTACTAAGAAAGGAATTTATGAACTCCTTTTGTTGCGATAACTCAACTTGATCTTGATGTGAAAGACAATCATCATCATATTTTGCTTGGAAAATTTCATCCTCACTCAAGACAGTTCCATAGGATGGCTTGTCTTCTGCAATACCTACAATCACACATAACTTGTCAGTTTTAAAACCACAAGACATAATGGTATAATTTTATGATTCAATCATCAAATCCTCCTACTATTCGAAGTCGTTTACATGACTCTGAAAATATTCAATGGTATTCTTCTCAGCCTCCTCAAGCCCTTCACTTGGTTTCCTTCCCCACTTCTTCTTTCTTTTTTCCATCATCATAAGAGAAACTTTCTCTGCTTTCAGTCCATGCAGCATGTTGAAAAACAACACTCTTCCCCAAATCTCTATGGGAATTTATATGAGACCTAGCTCTCCCATCTTCTTTCAGACCATAATTTAAATTCTACTTGTTTTTTTCCTCCTTTATGAGAATATCAGCAAATTGTCCTTCCTCACATGTTCGACCTGAAAACATACACAAGATATCAAATTTAAAACCATGAGACCTCTTGGTCTCACTTGAAGTGTCAAACCTCATGTCTTCCTCTTGGTACTCACTTATTCTAAGAAATTATTCCTTCAGTCGAGAATTTATCATTTTATCTTTCCTCTTCGGTAGCTTATGCCACCTTATCTTTCTTCTCACTAGAAAACCACACCTCTGGTCTTCCTTATTCCTCTATAATAGATCCATAAGTACTTTAATATAGACTACTATCTCAGCTTTCTTCTTCTCATATTATTCATCACTCATCTGCCTCCATATTCCATTTTCTTTGGAAACTTCTTTCTTCACTTTGTGGTTGCTTCCTGAACCTCTTCTATGAATATCAGTAGTCACATTCTTCTTCATCTTCATGAGCTTCTCACAATAACTATGAACTTCATTAAGACTCCGTAGTAACAATTTCTCCCTACTGCAAATTACCTCAGCAAGCTCTCCTCTGTACTTGGTATCTTGGTAGGCACTGGTCCTCTGTCAAGAACCTCCTTGAGAGTTTCTCTATGCTCCTTCTAGGCTCACATTCACAACTCATCTACACTTGATAACACAACTGTCTTCCTGTATTTCAATCACAACTAAAATACTAGGTTCTCGCCACTCTTCCTTCTCTCAGAAACCTTTACTCGCTTCCTTCATCACTGCTCTTAAGGTTGTGATCTTCTTGCTGAGATGCCTCACTAATTTATGTTACCTACATAACAATGATATTTAAAATAAATACCATTCCAAAGCTTTCAAAATCTTGCTGCTACCAAATTTCTATGGCCACATTAAAATGCTTCTACTCAGCTTCCATCTCTGGATGATCTGTCCCCTTTCCCTTTCATGTAACTACTGCTCCCAAAGTAGCTTTTCTTTTCCTCCTTAAGCTCTAATCTCCTTCATATAAAATCTATTAATTCACAAAAACTCCTCTACATACGTTATGTTTGTCTCCAAAAGATAATTCCTGCTCTGATACCAAATGATGCAGATTCCTCACCAAACCTGCATATTCCCAAGTATAAACTTAGTCTGCTAGATTATTGGCACACTCGTATAGGTTATGAAACCTATACAAAAGTAGGAATAAGACACTATCGACCTTCTCTAAACCTTACTCTTCCATCAATGTTGGATTGACTCTAAACTAAGCCTTTCATGCACTTAAATCTCGACACTCTCCAATATATGAATATTTCCTTTCAAACCATTCTCTATCATTACTTATTTTGCTAAGGCTTAAAGCCTACCATAAACATGATAGTTCATAAGCTTTTAGTTCTTCGACACTTTCTCATACAACACAGAACCTTGGCTTTAGACCAGGCTATCGTCACAACATCATATAAGAGCTTAAAATCATGTCTTTCGGTGCTCTTACACACAACACAAAACTTTGGCACATGATCAAGATCATATCACAATATGTTGTACGCCTGCCATACTCCAAATACTTCAGTCATGATCATTCCTTCAACCATTTCCCTGTTTTACATTTTCATAAAATACGGGTTCTGCACATCTATTTTTTATGTTTCTTCCTTTATCACTAAATGATCAGATTGAGAATTCACTGCCACTTTAAAACTTGCCAATGTAGTCCCCCCCTCTGTTTCAACTATTTTTGTCACCAATTTACTCCACCTAAAAATTCATAATATATAAAAATAATCATTAGCCGCTACAAAGAAAACTTAAGTTTCATTGCTCTGGGTTATCTCCTTTATTTTATTCTTTTGTGGAATTCCTACTTTCTTCTTGTATGGGTGATTTCATAGATACTTTTGAAGCCATTGTTTCTGCCATACCTTCTTTATAGCCTTCAATAAATTTTTTAAGGGCATCTTTATACGCTGTCACTCTAGTCATATATATATGTTGTAAGACAGGACGTAATGTTTCCATACCACCTCTTGCTTCCAAAATTAGGTTCTCCAATGTAGAGGGTTCCCTGTCATGTGCTCCATTTTTTGTCTTTGAACCATTTTTTGTTTTGGGTGATGAAGCTCCACCTTCCATCACATCAATCTCATCACTGATGTCATGCTTCTAGCTTTTGACATACAATTTGGAAGCTTTATTTAATAACTCTAACCACTCCAACCATGTTAGCTTCCTCTGGGTTTTTTAAATGAGGAGGGTCTAGATGAGAAGATGGAAATGCAATCCCTTTCAAACCATGCCACACATAATTTGTAACATTCCTCCATTCCTTTAAACAAAATCTGAATCTTTAAATAGTTCCTGAAGTACAACAAACTGAATCTAGCTTCAATAGATACATAACATTATCGAATCCATACACTTGTAGCCAAATTCATAAGGCGTGGATTAAATTACTGAGAAAAGTGTAGTGATCATCCGGCAGCTTCGCATTCAACATTTGTTAGGCATCGTAATTGAAAATCATATCTTCCTCAATGATTTCCACAATCAAAACATCACTCCATTCTTATTCCCCGTAAGTATTTCTCCCACAATTTTCCAAACCCACACAAGATTAATTCAACATAATAAAAAATTATTTCATAAGCAACATAGAGTTCCCACTGGGTTGAATTAATACTCTTACTCTACAATTAACGCATACAGAGGTTTATATCCACTTACTCAGCACTTCGATTTGGATCATTTCCATAGAAAGGCAATAAAAAAAATAATGAATTCCATTAATCAATAATTTTGTCCATATATCCTTAAATTAAATTTCGTTCCTCTCCTTTAGCGAGATCTAGATTTAATTGGCCACCTCATTCTGCCCACTCTAGACCTCTCTTTCATTGATCTCCATTTATTTTTCCTACTCCCACTCGAGTTTTATTTTATTTTATTGTTGAAAATATCTAGCTCTGAAAACCACTCCTACCAACCTATAATTAGTTCCTAGACTAATGCAACAACTCCTAGTTTAATAAAACTAACCTTATCTCTAACTTGTGACTCATTCAACTACTAACTACAGACAAAAAATACTCTCTCGAGTCATCCCATATCTGCAGAGATATTGACATAATTCATCATTAACTGACACCTGATAACTAAGAATATTCCATATCTATGATTTTATAAGAAATAAACACTTTTTGCATAAAATTTTAGAATGACCCCTCCTTGGGCTGATGTCTAGACCTTTAGGTTTAACTAAACACTTGGAATTTAATCTTAAGAGCCAAAACTCCTGCATCAGTTTCTCTCTTCTATTAACACGTTTATAACTTCATAAGGAAACATGACTTGACTTATTTCATTTGACTATAACTATTACGGGCTTCGCACTAGGGCACTTGTTGTCACAAATTGGTAAAATCTCTCTCTCTCTCTCTCTCTCTCTCTCTCTCTCTCTCTCTCTATATATATATATATATATATATATATATATATATATATAACACTAGTCTCCTTTAATTACTAAATTAGGGATGACATTGGTTTGACCCACATCCCTATTAAATTATTCCTTAATTACTCATTAATTTTCCTTACTGTTATATATACTTTACTAGTATTAATATAGCAATATCTCTCATGGTGGTCACTATAATAATCATGTGGCTCTATTCCATTTTGTAATTATAACTGTTACACCTTCTCATCAACTCTGTTAAAGTTTACTTTGATTCCATTCATTCTTTATTGGCTATTACTTCTATCTTTAACAATGTCATATGTTCTACATAATTTTGGAACCAATTTGGTTCGATTTCGTGAATATGTCCCTCTTGTATACAATTTAAATGGTTTAAGTTTTCACATGAATTATAATATTTTTTACTATATTGGAATACATTTAATATTCCATATTTCCTTATTTATTATTCAACTATTCTCTGGTGTTCAATTTATTAATCATCTTTGTTACATTTTAAAATTTAACTTCTTCTTTCTCCATCTGTTAGAAGATGTGAGAATTTTATTCTAAGTAATATCAGGCATATATAAAACTATTATTGAAATGCTATTCATAATTTCCCATTCTAATTATTTTCCCTTAATAAATTACAATAATTTATATACAGACTACATAAAAATATTTTACATATATACATATGTTTATCTCTTATAGTTTTCTTTACTTTAACTTCATGTACCAAGCTGAAATTATAAACAAAATAAATAAATTCCCATTTCTTAATTACAATCTACGCTCCCTATAACTCCTTTTGTTAGACTTTCCTCAATTCCTAATACAATAATGTGACTGTTATTTCACTCAGAGAGGACATTTAAATCCATAGTATTGTTAAACAAGGATGGATGCAAGGCAGCTAGTCATTGACTCGAGCTGGAGTTCGAGTAGTGAACTGCCTTGATGCAACAATTGGGAGTTGGATATTTTGTGAATTATTAAATATGGATTTAAGTGAATTTTCTGGTACAAGAAAAAGAGTTCAAACTATTTTATGCACTTACATAAGTTACATGAATTAATTCATGGACCTAATTATGGACTCAAAATAATTATGAAATTCCTTGTTGTAATATTATATTGACTTTCAGTATAGTTTTCAGTGAGTTGTAGAAAATTTCTACTTTGTTGTGGTTTTCCTGCATCTTCTGTGAAACACTGCAGACAAGAGGAAAAGTAGATTATGTATGAGTCCATTGTTCAGAAATAAACTCATTTAAATTCTTCTTATGAAATCAAAGAATCAATTTTAATATCATGAATATAAATAATTATAGAACAAAGTTTAGAAGTAAATTTATAAATAGTACTATTAATATTTAAATAAAAAAAATTGAGTCACATACTCATATATAGATTAAAATATTCTATTGGAGGATTATTAGAAAAATCCTCAGAAAAAATCAATGTGAATGAAAGTTTTAACACAAGGAGTTACGACATTAATAGACTTCTAAAATAGTAAGAAAACCAAAAATTTTTACATCTTTAGAATATAATAGAATTAATAAAAAAATTGGTTCGAGTAGCACAACCGTCCTTGTATTGGAACACATATTGTGAGAGATGGAGGTTGTCAATAAACCAAAATATTCCAAAAAAATTAATCTTGCCGAAAAAGGAGAAGTGTTACCTGTGTAAAAGCTAAATGTATATAATCCTAGTTAGTAACATAAAACTAGAATGAGGAGAATAGTAGAAAGAATTTACCTGTATCACCTACACTGACGCAAAGCTAAATCTGAAAATTTATATTTAAATTATAAAAAAACTGACACTAAAATTACACCAAAAATTAAAGATCAAATAAATTGCCATGGAAATGCAAGGATATCATCATATTGAGCCCCATAAACGATTTTCTAAGAATTTATTATAGGATCTAAAGTGTGAAACCCCCAAACAAGTAAATAATAACATTTATAGTTAATATCTGCAATAATACTTTGAAATGAGAGCGCACCTTTCAATTTTCCTGATCAGAAATGAGAGCTCCAGCAACCTGATCTACTGCAGGTGGCTGGACGCTATTAATAGTCCGAGCTCTGGTCAACATACATAAAATGGTAGCTAGACAACTGACCTTGTATTGGAACACATATTGTGAGAGATGGAGGTTGTCAACAAACCAAAATATTACAAGAAAATTTATCTTGCTGAAAAAGAAGTGTTATCTGTGTACAATAAAATATATATAATGTTAGTTAATAACATAAAACTGGAATGAGGAGAATAGTAGTAGGTTAAAGTAAGAATACATGAGAGAAGAAAGAATTTACTTAGTTAAGAATAGTTTGTATGTGTCCTCCATATGTACCAAAATGATGCAAAAATGAGTTATAGCCATGAGTATAAACCGTTCAAGGAAACATTATAAATATTCTGTCAATATTTTGTCAAAAATCTGAAGAAAAATATTTCAAATCGATGGTGTTGTTATAAGTTACTACAACCTGAAAATATTATTAAAAGTCAACTCATTTGGACATTGTAAATGAAAAAAGTTATTTGAGAAATCAAAATTTTAAATTATGACCTTCATGCAACATGTGCAGCCTGCATGAAGCCCATAGAAGACATGCAGGATGCCACGCCATGCTTATCCTAAAATCATCCTTGCTAGCTAGCTGAAATCTACCTTGCTAGCTGGGCTAGTAAAAAACCTCATACTGCTACTCTCCGTAGCTAGTTTGTGGGCTGATCAACCTCCTAAGTGAACCCAAGAAATATTGGGGATTTTTTTGCAGCGACAGACACTTCCCGGGCATAACTCTTTACATATGGACATTGAAATGGTGGAGATCCAACTGAAGGTGAAGAGCGGTTTAATGAAGGTGCATGAAATCATGTTCATAGTAACCAACCCCATCTATTTCTATTAGTTTATGAGAGAAGACCAAGTCAAAATAATGTGTTTACCTAATCAAGAAATCATAGGAAAAATGGCAATCAACCTAATAGAACAGTGAAACAATACTCTAAATCCATGTGGTTATTCAACAGGTACTACCAATTAATTGACTCTAGTATTGGTGGTGCAAATGAAATTGATGCCAATGGCTCATATGCTTACTCAGTTGTCTTTCTTGTTGCTCTAGCCTCTGCTTGCTGTTGTAGGCATAAAATATTTTTTTCAGAGAATCTAAATATATTTCTCTCAATATTTAGACACTAGACCATCCATAAGCAGAGCTATTGTCTAGATTTATTTCACCACCTAAGTGTAGATACCATACTATGGCAAGTAGGGTCGTTCTTAACTGCTACTCCACTTTGTTTGTCATGACTTTGGATGGGCTCACTTGGCACATGGCACTTGACTGAAACATAGTGACTGATGACTGGTACTATATGAAAAGGTTATAGATTGTGCAAGCTCGCTTGGTACTTTATGGCACTTGAAATTGATCAATGCAGAGTGGATAGTTACCATGAATGCCCTTTGTAATGGGTTTGTGCTTGATTGAGACAGAATTACATGTAATATATAGTGAGTTGTAAGTGCAAATGCTTTTCGCAATAGCCAGATACAGTTTGAAAGTAAGTATCTAGAGAACCTGATGCAATCAAGTACCCAAGAAACCAGATGCAGTCTAGAATAATCTCTCCTCACAAACCAATAAAAATCAAAAGGGGAAAGGGTTACGCACAAGGTAAGATATGTTATTTGCACTTGAATTATGCTTTCTGATTCATATCCATTGGCTTGCTTATGCCTCTGTTTCCTTTTTGCCCATGTTGCATTTTTTCTCTGGTTAAAGAGTCCCCATAACAGTCCCCCTAACAGACTGAAATATAGTTGCAGAGAATTGAATCGACTTGCAAAAGAGTTTTTGACCATGTTTCCTTTTTGCACTGGTTAAAGAGTCCCCCTAACAAGTCGAACCTAAATGGACTTGGAAAACAGAAATCTTATCGTAGAAGAGTTGCAAAAATAGGGGCGATAGATATAGTTGAAGTTGAAGCATCACCCCAGGAGGCACCGACACGACATTCACATGCATGGCAGCTTCCACATGCATCCACCACAACTGTTAACCTTTACTTTACTGTGCTTTCACATCCATCCCTGTCGTTGAAAAATAAGTTATAATTTCATACTAAGAGACCAATGTTAACGTTACTCTACTTAACCTGACATGTCATTAGTAAAAACAAAAATAACCTATAGTTTGCACCGAGAAGAGGCCAAAACCACGATTTCTAAAGAAACTATGCTTTAATAAAATTAACCAATACATACTAATAAAAAACAATAGAGAGACTAAAAAAATTAATGTTATGCATACACGAATAGATTACTATAATACCATGTCGTGATGGCAAGGGCTAATAATATTATCTAATAGAATATTCCATTATCCATTTCGCGCATTCATTCACATCATTACCTATATTTCTTCTCTAAGAAGTCTTAAATTATTCTTCAAACTTTTCAATCCCATTCGATTCAATAACTTGCATAAGTCTATAACTTATTTAGAAAGGTACATAATTCTCAGATTCACAACTTAAACCATAATAAATGTAAGGAAAATAACATCTAATCCACCATTTCAACTATTGTATATATTACCTTTTTCGCAATTCTTTAAGAATAACCATACATGGTATGAACATGCATTCTTATACTTTGAAATTTTTACTAATTGGGAAAGAAAAACACAATAATTTAAATAAAAATTACAGTAAGATAATATTAAAATTTTGCCTTTCTTAGATTTTCTAAAAAATATATAATGAGAATTAAGTTAATAACTAATTAATTACATTACCTTAACATAAAAAATAATAAAAAATAAATTTAGATAGCATAACTTCACATAAATTTTTGTATAATTAATTTTATAATTAGATTATTAAATAATTTTTTTTATTTCAAGAATTAATCTTATTTATTATCATAATAATCCAAACATAGTTTAATTTTGTGTAAGTAAAATTTTTAAATAATAATAATAATAAATAAATAAATTAGTTTAATTATCTTTTACAATTAACTCTTTAAATTAATGAGAAATTAAATTAAAATTAAAATTAAAATAAATAAATAAATATTCTAAACAAAAATATCTAAATAATTAAATAAGTTGAATTATATAAATAAAGTAAGACTTTTAGTTAATCACATTAACTTAATATATTAATCTAAATTTTTAACATAATGCCAATTTCACATTAAAATTTATATTAAATCCAATAATTAAAATTTATATTAAATCCAATAATTAAAATTTATTATTCTGTTCATTAAAATTTAAATATCCTACATTTTTAACAAGCATAGGTTATATTAAATATCTAATTAATAATTTAATTCGTAAAACAAACAAAAACATAAAAAAAAAATGAAATTTAATTTAAAATTACTAATTTAAATTGAAATTGAAATTAAACCACAACCCTTATTTCCTTTCTTTCTTTACTAATCATTCCATTCTTCTCAAGGAAAATGGTGATCCCCTTAATATGGACTCATTTAAGTAGTCGAAAACGTCGGGTTAAAAATCCTCAAGAGGTTATTCCGCTCTTGACAAAACAATGATTAGAACATAAATTTATATAATCGTAATAAATTCAATGGGGATTATTCAGGAACTGAGCATTTTCCACTCAAATGAGGAATTTCCTCTTCTAGTTCCCCTCGAGCCAAGACCTTCTTGTCCTCTCCAATCAACGTCTTTGATTCATAGGTTGTTTTCTTTTATAAATTTATTTCCAGTATATTTTTAGCAAGGTCATGCTTTAAGGTTTTCCATCCTTTTTTTCTAAGCCTTTTTGTTTTATTTTTTTCGAAAAATATTTTTTTATTTTTCTTTAAATCATGCATTTCTCTCCCATAATAATTTGCTCTACATCATTTAGTACTTATCTCCAACTAAGTGATTAACATAATCCCTCTCCCACTATGTTCATTTTATTTCTTTTTAATTATTTGATCCTAAGGTCTTTTAGGAGACTTTTAGGCAGCATCCATGATGTGGAATTGATTATCACAACGTTTTCCTAAGATGGAAAGGAGTCTTCTAACTCTAGTGCTCTATCCTTAATAATTTCAAGAATTTTATTTATCAACATAATTATGCTGGAATTATGACTAATATTTTTTCCTTTATATCAGAAACCTACTAGATGAAGATGTCAACATCATGATAATAGGATTTGTCTATCAAATAGTACACATGTAACTAAAATTTTTGACTAAGTCATAGTATTTTAGAGATAGAAGAATAGTGAAGGTGATATTTTGATAGGTGCATGCAGGTTTTGTGAAGCAAAGGCGTGTACATACGCGGGTATGAAGAATAAAAAGTGCATACAGTTTCCACACCATGGTATTCTAAATACCAATGATCTTTACCATGGTATTATCCCACAACATTGAGCATAGTAATGGCTATTTGATCCCATCAAAAATTCCATTGCCATTAGTGTGGTTTTGATCTATGGCATTGGCTAAGGCCTAAGATATATTAGGACACGAAGAGAAAATGGTTTTTGTGTGCAAGTGATGGGTTTTTTTATGAATAATTTGATGTGAACCAAGTGTGCATGGTGCGGGTTATTGATGAGTGATTTGATCTTAAATATGTATGCACCCATGAATATGATGATGGATCAGATCCAATAGATCCAAAATGACTATACATTGATAATTTTATTATGTATTGGTTTTATCTATGATATTAATGTTTAACGAATTTTTTATTATGTATGATGAGATATGGGTTTTTTTCTGAGGGTCTGATGTGCAACAAAGGCATAATTAAATAATTGCATATAATTACTGGATTTTGATAAAATGAAAGGCGCATGCATACATAGGTTAGATAACCTAAAAGGCACGTTCATACATGGCTGTCATTCTAGTAAGTCCCGTGTCAATTCTGCAGTTGGGACAGATTTGTACATAGGTTTGATTCCTAAAAGGAGTGTATACATGCGTAATTTATTTGAGGAAAGCGTGTATTTATTCTAGGATTTTTTTGAATATGATTTTTTTTCATTCTAATCAATTTGGATGTATTTTTTTTGTTTTTCAATGATGTCCTACTTGATTATCTTGGTTTGACAATGATGATTGAAATTGAATTGATTGATTGAAGAGTGATTATACTACTAGTTTTATGTGATTGAAAATATTTTATGGCTTTGTTATTATTTCATAATAATTCAGTGGTCCTCTGTCTAACTCATATTTTATTTTGAATGACAGTGACTCAATTTCAAGGTCCAGTGTTTTGAGGTTTATACATAGGTATGCTTCATAGAAATCATGTATACACATAGATATGCTATAGTATAGTCACATATATATTTTTTTTTAAAACTATAAGGGTTTTCAGTTGCTTCAGTGAATTAATGTAGTGTTTGGGTTCAATATTGGTATTGTGTGGGTATAGCCTAGAGATTTGTTGAAATCCGACCTAAAATTTGTGATGTTTTGAATGAAGAGGTTGGAGCTCCCTTCCAATGGATGATGGAGAATGATAGAAGGTTGAATCCTTCTGCAGGTGGGTTCCTTCCTGTTACTATGATTATCGACTAGTACAAGATGATAAGAATTATTTCATGATAATAAAAAGAAGATAGAGATGAAAACAACAATGCTTTTCTCCCACATTGGGTTTCCACCTAAAAGTCATGGTGTTGATATGTGTTTGCTATTTGTGATGCTTTATATTTTTCTTAATGAACACGGTTATTGTTTATCTAATTTTGATGAAGTACTAACATAATGGTTCAATATGAAAAAATGTTGAATTCACCAAAAAACTAAGTTGATTGGATATAAATTAGTTGCATGCATTGAAGTTGCATACATACACAAATTTACTACAGAATAGTCATGTACATAAAAAAAATAAGTTCACCCCCCCTCCCCCCCCCTCTTAGTATTTTTCCTAAAAATTGGTATCGGAGAAGGTCCTTCAGAAAAATATGTATCGCTTGAAGGAATATTCATCGAGATGAGCAATCAATAGGGGACAACATCTCTCAGGTCACCATTTTTCAATAGAACTAATCTAGTTTTCTGGGCGGTAATAAAAAAGCTTACTTACAGTCACTTGGAACATATGGATGGGGAATCATTGAAGTGTGCTATAAATATCAACCCTAATTTCCGATATATGAAGCAATAAAGAATAAATATGACACCAATGCAAAGGTTTTCAATGCTCTGTTAGGAAGCTTGGAAGAATCAGACTTTTTCAAAGTCATGAAGTTGAATACAAAAAAGTTTATATGGGACAAGATTGTTCAAATCTATACAGCTGACACCAAAGTAAAAATTAAAAAAATTTAAACTCTTAGAATTCAATATGAAACTCTCAGAATGTACAATGATGAATTTATCACAAGTTTATCTGTTAGGGTAGATGAGATCATGAATTTTATGAGAAATCTTGGTGAAGAAAAAAAAGAATAATCACTGGTTGAAAAAATATTAAGGTCTCTAACTCCCAAATTTGATTCAAATTATTCTTCCTTAGAATAAATGTAGGACTTCAAGAATCTTATTTTTGAAAAAATTAATGGGATTTTAACATCCTATGAAATGAGAGAAGTGGGTCCCTAAGATGTCAGAGAAGTTTCATTCAAAGCTACTACAAACAGAAAAGAGAAGGAAGAACTAGGTTATGTATGAGAAGAGGAAGAGGCAAACTTCCTAAAAAAACTCCAGTGGGTACTAGAAGATTCAGAGGTAAGTTTCCCTTCAAGTGTTTTTATTTTGGTAGAGTCGGTCATTATGCTGCTAAGTGTCCCTATAGAGAAAACCATGGGAAAGGGAAAGAAGTTGAAAAATTAAATAGGAGAAGGTTTGAAAACAAGAGAATTTTGTATACACATGGACATGGTGATGGCCTTTCAAATGGGGAAGAAGGTGAGACTAATCAATAATATCAATTACTTATGGAAATTTAAGATAGAAGTACTAATGAGTCTGATGCTAATTTCATGGATGGCCTAGAAGAAAAGGATAATTTTATTGAAGAAATAACCCATCTTAAGATTTGTTTATAAGAGGCTAAATTAGCAAAATAAAATTTGAAGAAATAAATCATAGAAAAGGAAAAGCATAATGAAAATCTAGAATGTGAAATAGTATGTCTAAGGAAATAACTTGAGAATGAAAAAATTTGTAATCTTAGATTTTCAAAAGGATTTGGAACCTTCGATGAAATCATCAAAGTACAATGCTCTACTCTTATAAAGACAGGTCTTGGATATAGTGAAGAAACATTAGAGGCTATAAATTCTTCTACAAAAGAAGGAAGCTATCTCAATGTAGTAAAAATAAGTAGTCAACAAAACTCCAGCCTCCAGAAAAATAATTAAGGATCAAATACTTCCTAGGTAAATTATACTCAGTTTAATAAAAAAGAAAACAACACTAGAAGGTATAATACTCCCAGAAAATTTTACTTTAATGGACACTATTTCGCTTGTCACAATTTTGGTCATAAGTCTACTAAATGTGTTTCTTATAGAACTATCGTGACTAAAGAATCAAGAAAACAAAAGAATGAGACTAGGGTAAAGATATACTCTTAGAATTCCTTCTCACCCCTTCATTATGAAACCAAATTCTCTTTTTGCAATAAATTTGGGCATAAACAAGCTGAATTTAGGAAAAAAGGAAGATCAACACTTCAAAATGAGAAAATGGCAGCAACATCTAAGCTTGTATGGAAAACGAACAGCATCGAATATGGTAACTATGATCTAGATTTATATACAAGACATCAAAGAAGCATATGGTACATTGACAAAACATTCTCAAAAAACATCACAATTGATAAAGATAAGTTTATTTCTTTTAAGAAAATGAAGAAATAAATGAATGTAACATTTGGAAATAATTCACATGCTTCTATTAAAGGAAAAGGAACTATTTTGCTAAAAGAAAGAGTTAAAGATGGAAATGTTTTATTTTTTGATGGATTGGAGCATAACTTGTAAAAAAAATTTCATATGTGTGACCAAGGGAATGAGGTTGTTTTCAGATCAAAGAATTGTGTGGTTCCAAATATCGATACAGGAAAAATTGTAATACAAGGAAAAATAACTGCAAGTAATGTTTGTGTATTGGAAGGAGGTCTAAAAAAATGTTACTTAGGAAAAACATAAGAAATTTGGTTGTGGTGCAAAATATTGGGACATCTACGCTTTACCCAAATACATAAGTCAAGAAATCTAGGAGCAATTTGTGATTTTCCCAACATCTCCTATGAGAAACTATTATATGAAAATCATGTTAATTTGGTAAGAAAAATAGGGTACAATTCAATTACAAAGAAGGTTCCACAAGTAATCTGTTTGAACTTATTCACACTAATTTATGTCATCCAATGAGGAAAAATTCACCTAGAGGTGAACAATATTTCATTTTATTTATTGATGACTTTACTAGAATGTCTTGGATTTTCTTATTAAAACATAAATATGAAGCATTTTTTAAATTTAATGTCTTCAAATTTTTAGTAGAGAATGAGTTAGAATTAAAACTTAGATGTCTTAGATCTGACACGGGAGGAGAAATCATATCAGATGAATTTTTTGACTTTTATGAACAACATCACATCAAGAGGCAGGTATTTATAGCCAAAAATCCTCAAGAAAATGGGGTAGCAAAAATAATGAACATAAAAATTCAATAAAAGGCACGCCCATGCTTGATGAGTCTACTACACCTCATACTTTATGGGGCGAAGCAGCACATACAATGGTAATTGTTCTAAAAAACACTCATTTCTTTGTAAATAGTGATAAAGGTGTTGATGAACTTTGGTTCGGTAAGCCTCCAAATGTCAATAATTTTAGAGTCTTTGGAAGTAAATGTTACATAAATAATAATTATAAGCTTGGAAAGTTTGACGTTAGGTCATATGAAGGAATTCTACATGGCTACTCTTCCAAAAGTAAAGGATACACATGCTACAATATAAAACTTGAAAATATTGTTGAAACTATTGATGTTGTAATCGATGAAGCATGCACAAGTTACAAAAGGGAAACATCAGAAGATGATGAATGTATTTCCATAAAAACTCAAAGGGGTACAAGGGAATAAATTAGTGAAACATCAGAGAAAGGAATTAACCATACAAAATCATAAGAAAAAAATCCATCCAGGTATGTTCAGAAAAATCGTCCAGAATCTCAAATCCTATGTGAAAAGGAAATTGGATTAGAAACTAGAACAACCCTTGATGGGACTCCCAATTATCTAGCCTTAGTATCCATAATTGAAACCGTAACATATAAATAAAGGAATAAAATATGAATGTTGGGTTAAGGCTATGCATGAAGACCTTGACCAAATAGAAAAGAAGCAAAGATGTGAATTAGTATCTATACGTAATGATAATAATGTTACTCGAACAAAATGCGTATTCAAAAATAAATTGAACAAGGATGGCGAAGTAATTAGAAATAAACCAAGACTCATTTGAAAATGATATGCTCAACAAGAAGGAATAGTATTTGAAGAAACATTTGCACCTGTAGCCAGACTTGAATTCATAAGAATGTTTCTTTCCTTTTCAAGATTTCGACATTTCAAATTCTATCAAATGGATGTTAAATCTGCATCTTTAAATAGGGACCCAAAAGAAGAAGTCCATATTGAAAAACCTGAAGGGTTCATTATGGGAAGTGATGAAAAACTTGTTTTCAAACTCAAGAAGGAATTATATGGGCTAAAAGCAGCCCCTCCTGCACAGTATTATCACAATGACATATATTTTTAACAACAAGGCTTCACTAAGGGGTATGCAGATAACAACCTACATAAAGATGGATGATGGTAAAAATTTAGTTGTTGTTGTTTACGTGGATGAAATAATGTTTGGAAGCAATGAAAAATCTATGAGTCAATAGTTTTATTATGTCATGTACAAAAAATTGAAATGTTCTTACTTTTTGAACTAAACTATTTTCCTTGTTTACAAGTACAACAAACAAATAATGGCATCTTTCTCTCACAAGAAAAGTAACTGAAGAAGATTATGAAGAAATATGGAATGGAAGATTTAAAATCATTATGAAAACCAATGGTGACAGGATGTAGTCTCAGTTCGCATGTTGATTCTCCCACATTCAACCAACCCAAATGCATATCCATGACTAGAAGTCTACTCTATCTTACAGACATGAGAGTAGATATCATGCATGCATTTGGGATTGTTTGACAATTCCAAGATAATACAAAAGAAACTCATCTTCCGGAAGCCAAAAAAGTATTCAATTATCCACAAGGAACTCAAGATTTTGGTTTATGGTATCCCAAATATGTAGATCTCACTCTTCATGCTTACACAGATGGAGATTGGGTAGGAAATTTTGACCACAGAAAAAGCACTAGTGGAGGAGCATTCTACATGGGGCCCTGCTTGGTATCGTAGTTAAAAAAAAAACAAATCTCCATTTATTTATCTATGGAAGAATTAGAATATGTTTTTGTTGCATCTTGATACACACAACTCCGTTGGATAATGCAAACATTGCAGGACATTCAAATCAATTTTTCTCCACCCATTTCTATTCTATGTGATAACATAAGTGCCATTAGTATTTAGAAGATCACTATTATGCTCTCCATTACCAAGCATATTACAATTAAATATCATTTTCTAAGAGAATAAGTGCTTGAGAGAAAGTTAAAACTAGAATATATTCCCTCAAAAGAATAAGTTTTTGATATATTTACAAAACCTCTTCCATGCTATGAATTTGAATATCTTAGACAGAAATTAGGAATGTTCCCTTCTTCATCACTCTATTAATTATTTCGATTAATCCTTTAAGTTCAAGGGAATTAATGTATATGTTGTCTTGATGATGATTCTCATGGTTTTTTTTTATATCCATCCTTTTTATTACTCATAGTGAATTTGGTATTGTGAGAGTGAATAGGTTCAGAAAATACAGGCTTAGGGGGAGATATAGTTGTGAAATTTTAGTAATTTACTTTCTCTACACGTATCCTATGAAAAACAATTGTGTATATACATGAGTTACT
Organism: Pinus albicaulis; assembly: GCA_034641835.2. Classification (NCBI taxonomy): domain Eukaryota; kingdom Viridiplantae; phylum Streptophyta; class Pinopsida; order Pinales; family Pinaceae; genus Pinus; species Pinus albicaulis. The sequence goes on along the minus strand of CM076572.1, from coordinate 124,549,774 downwards.
ACTTAAAGAGTCACATATGTTTTTCTATCATGAAGGAACAAGCTCAAATTTTTCTTGTTGGTTCTGGAATTGATTGATTACAATATCATAATGTTTCCTATACTTTAGAAGGAGTGTGTGCACTGTTGGAATTCTATTTACTGGAAAATGTATTGGAACATAATGGTGCTTATTGTTGGTAATGTTATTTAAGATACTCATATAGTCGTTATTGTTCCTACCTCATTATTTTAGGTCTTTTTTTTCTTGGTTATAAGTGTCATATATGTGTATTGATATAAATGTTATGAAAAGACCCATGATGTAATCTTTGTTATGCGTAGTCATGTTCAGAATATTTAGGGTCAAGTCAATTATGGATGCAATCCCATTTTGGGTATTTAATGTAATGATGCGCCAAATATGTTACCCAACCTTTTTGGAATATTGATGTAAGTTTGAGTCCTTCACTGGAGTCATAGAGTCATGTACTTGATTGGAAATGTTTTAGAAGTTTCAATATGTGCTCAGGGGGAGCATGGTCAATATAGAGTGCAGATCAGATCTATAGTGCTCATTTAGCATTGATCATCCCTTTTCCATTAATCTAAAAGTGATAGAGTAATTTGGTGTTTGATAAGCTATTGCTTATATTGATGTGTTTTACAGGTATCTATAGGTTGTGGTGACCAAACACCAAAGTGGTTTCCCTCATGTCCAAATGGGGATATTGTTGTGATTGTGACTAATATGTTTTCCTTGATGTAAACCTACTTGATGAGTTGTATTTTAATGAAATCCTACTCAATGAAGATGTCAATATGATGATAACAACATGTTTCTACAAGATAGTACACATGTAACATAAATTTTAGAAAAAGGCATAGTAGTTCAGAGACAAGCGAATAATGAAGGTGATGTTTTGAGAGGTACACGATGGGCCTGTGAATCAAGGTCCCATACATACATGGGTATGAAGAAGAAAAAGTAGGTACACTTTCCACACCATGGTATTCTAAACACCAAGGGTCTTTACCATATTATTAGCCCACAATATTGAGTGTAGTAATGACTATTTGATCTCATTAAAAAAACAATCGTCATTAGTGTATTTTTGACCTATGGTCTTGGATAAGGCCTAATCTACATAAGGAGATGAAGATCAGAGTGTTTTTTGTGTACAAGTGATGGGCTTTTGATGAATAATTTGATATGAAGCAAGTGTGCATGGTATGAGCTATTGATGAGTGTTTTTGTCTGAAATAAGTGTGCACTTAGGAATATGATGATGGATTAGATCCTATTGATTTGAAATGAATATACATTGATAATTTTTTTATGGATTGGTTTTATTTGATATTAATGTCTGACACGTGTCTTATTATGTATGTCAAGATATGGGTTCTAATGTGAAGGTCCGATGTGTAGCAAAGGCATATGTCAATAATTTCATATTTGTATGTGGGTTTGATAAATTCAAAGGCATGTGCATATGTAGGTTTGATAACTTGAAAGGCACGTGCATATGTGAGTCTTATTCTCGTAAGTCGCGTGTTGATTCTAAAGTTTTCACAGATCTGTATGTAGGTTTGATTCCTGAAATGCGTGTATACAAACAGAAGTGTTTTGTGGAAAGGGCATATATTTCTAGGGTTTTGTTGAATATGATGTATGTTTAGTCTAATCAGTATGACTATGTTTATGTTGTTTTTGATTGAAGTCTTAATAAAGTTGAATCGATTGATTGAAAATAGATGATGCAACTAGTTGTATCTGATTGAAAAAATGTGATGGTTTTCTAATTATTTTAGAATGATTACGTCATTCTATGTGTAACTTAAATTTTATTCAGAATACAATTTATTTAGTTTCAAGTTTCAGTGTTTTGATATCTATAAGCATGTATGATTTAAGGAAGTCACGTATACACGTGGATATGCTAAAGGGTAGTCACATATATATTCTCACATTTTGTTGATTGGAGTTTTTAGTAGGTTCAGTGAGTTTATGTAGTGTTTGGTTTTAGTATTGGTATTGTGTGTCTAGTCTGAATATATGATGAAACGTGGCCTACAAGTTTGATGTTTTGAATCAAGGGGTTAGAGCTCCCTTCCAGTGGGTGCTGGAGAATGGGAGAGGATTTTAGGCTTCTACAAATGGGTGCCTACGTGATGGCATGAGTCTACACTAGTACAAGACCATAAGAATTATTTCATCATAATAAAAATAAAAAAACAATGACATCTACGGTTTTTTTCTCCCTAATTGGGTTTCTGCCTAAAAATCATTGTGTTCATATGTGTTTCTTATGTGTGATGTTTTATTAGGTTCTTACTGTACATGGTTATTGTCTATATAATTTGATGAAGTAATAACATATTGGTTCAAGATAAATAGATATTGAATTGAATTAAAAACTATGCTGACTAGGTATGCACTCATTGGTTGTATTGATGTGATATATGTACACATGTTTACTTCATAATAGTTGTGTGCATAAATCAGAATAATAAATTTACATAAATTTATTTTCTAAATATTGATTCACCCCCCTCTTAGTATTTTTTGTAACAAATTAAAATAAAATAATATTTACAGTAGCACATAATTCTTCAACATGGATTTCATAAGCCATTCAGTCTAAATACACCTCAATGCCTAAAAGTAGTAATTTTTCGAAATAAATGGCACAAGAGTGTTACAATTATGCTGGATAAAGATATCATATCTTCAATATCTACAAAGTGGTTTATAAATTTGTACATAAATTATCGTTTCATTAAAACCTACATCCACTTTAAAAAAAAAAAAAAAAAAACACAATGGGTTGAACACGATCTACAACATAATGGCTTCGATTCACTAAGATCATTGTCACTGTCATTAGATATTATAGTTGGAGGAGTCTCTGAAACCGCTAATGGTGTTTATTTTTGGGCCCACATTCTCTTTCGCTCCAAACATTATGGGTTTCATTGTTGGGTCACACACCTCCTTTTATCTCTATTTCAAACATTTTGTATATATCTTAGTGGCATCAAAAAACCCTGAAACACTATCACCATGCCCTTTCCACCTCTTCATCCAAATGCTATTTATATGTACTATGACATGAGTTAATATTGTTATTTTTTGCAGTGAGGACCACGGAAATGGGAATAATCTATTTTTTCCAAATACGTCTATAAATTTTTCTAGGATTGTAATTAAAAAATAGTCTGGAACATATCAAAATAAAAACCAAAAAATCTTATAAATAAATTAACAATATGCAATATTAAAAAAAAAACTAATTTTAATAATAGATTTAATAACAAATTAATAATAATATAAAATTAAAATTAATATTAATATTAATAAGATGAACTTCCACGATGGGGTTGTTGGAGGGAGTGAATGCAATCCACGAAGAAACACGTGGGATCTCATGTTGGGTGCATGGAAGCAGATGCAAGGACCTTATCCATGGTCCTATAAAAGCACATTGATATATGGGAGTTAAAATAACCTTGTGTGAAACTTTTTTTTACATGGAATGTATGAGGTGGTGATATTAGTCGAGAGTTCATGGATGAAGGTGCGACCAATTATTACCCACGTGATGCCTAGCTTGAGTGGTAAATTTTCATTGAGAGTTATGGAGACAGGTTATTTTAAGGAATTTCGTATGTGAATTCTGAGCAGGTGAATGGTTGTATATGTGTTCATATGGTGGGGAAGAGGTGGTGTCAGATCCACCAAATTTCCTTCCTGCATTCATGGGGGTTTATCTTTGTAAATTGTTGGTTTTGTTTACGAGTTAAATTTGTTGGTAGGAGGTGTCGACGGGGTAATTTGTTTATCATAGAGTAGTGTTGGTTAAGTAGGGGTCAAGGGGCCCCTGTGCTATGCAATAGGCTCTTGGTGTTTCTCCTTGGGAATTGGAGTGATATGACCTTCATCACCCTTGCTGGTGCTTTTGTCAAGGTATTTCAAATCTGGTGGTGGTTGTGGGGTGGTGCATTATTCTCTAGGTGGTTCTTTAGCTGGTGGGTAACCTTCTCAAGGTGAGTGGAGGTAAGTTGAATATGGTTGTGGTGATAATAGAGGTGGTCATGTAGAGACTAAAGGTGGTATTTCTGGTCGAGGAGGTGAATTTTCCTTTGGTTTTCCTATTCTACAGTTTTGGGTGGTTCAGTGTGCACCCAAATCTTCACATGTATTATGCATTTTCTGATGCATTGTCTTGCATTAAGCCAAATTTGGGCAGTATCGAGGATGTTGCAAGCCTCTCTAATTGGGAAATTGTTCCCATCTCTAATCCTGCAAGGCATGGTGGCTTCGAAGGGGGCCATGTGTGCTTCGCTACCTCAGTGGGTCGTGGAGGTGGTAGAATGTGAGGCAATAATTGCGGCCGCTCAAAGGCAAGAAATGGCGGTGCCCAGGGATTTTCAATCATTAATCGAGCTGGGCAGACACAGTTAGGCCTGTATCATGGTAGATTGGATCATCATGGTGGAAGGAGGAACCAGGGAGTGGAGCATCATGTGGTACATGGGCAGAAGAAGGTATGCTACATGGAGCACTTTCAAGGCCTCCTCGAGGAAATTCTAGGTCGAATATAAGAAAAAGAGTGAGTTCGACAAGAGGAACATGCAAATTTAATTGCAACCTTGAAAAATATGCACTATTTCTAGCTCCATACTTAGTAATTTGTGGTGGTTTTTTGGCGAGGCTAGAATCTGCTATCTAAGAAAGTCAAAAAGCTGGATTCCTAGATGGTCTGTTTCGAATAACACATTCAATGCTATTTTTTTCCTCTTGTGCTTCATGGAAAAATTCTAGACTACCCAACCTCCATCACTTTTAACGAATTGTATGATTACGTGTGTTTTATGTATATTTTTTCTCTATTGGTGACTTGGATATTCAAGTTGTGGAATTTTTCACTTTCTATTTTTCTATTTTACTGTCACTCGCTGTCAGCAATAGTCAATGAACCTAGTCGAGGTGAGACTACCTATGTTTTACATTTTGATGTGATATTTTTGGAAGTATGAATAAAAGCTCGATTTACAAAAATAAATAATAATGAGATGAACTTAATAATAAAAAAATTAATTTTTACGGTCTTTAGATAAGATTATTAATCATAATTTATAATTTTAGTAATAAAATTTAACAATACTAAGTAATAATAAGATTTACTCATAAGGATAAAATTTTAAGGCTATTAATATGGTTTAATAAATTTATTAATAATATTTAGTAATATTTATTGAAGAATTTTAATAATGAAATTTAGACATCTTTATTAATAAGGTTTAATAAGAAGTTTTTTTTTGTAAGTCAAATGTCTCCTCTGAGTGCAAATTCTTAGCATCCTGGTGAGGTTTGAATATAGTTCGCCTTACTAACCAAAACCTTTCTCAATCGGTTTTGCTACTGGTACTTGAGTTTAATAAGAAGTATTGTTAATGAAGTTTAAGGTATATTATTATTTCGATAACATTAATGAGATTATAATATTTTTAAACATTAATAACTTGATAATAATACATAAAAAACTATAAATTGATAATCTTTTCTACATATTAAAAATATATTAATCTATATCCCCTGATGGGGTGTGAAAAAAAGTGACCAATGGAACTTAGGGCTTTTCCATCAAGGAAAGAGATGGGCACGCTCCGAGACATATGAGGATTAATGTGATGGTACCTTATCCATCCGAACTCTTGTGATGTAAGTATAAGTGATGTAATGATGGGTGGTTTTAACATAAAGGCTGATGAGAAATGAGCAATGAGTGTTGGGTACAGGGTGGTGAGGAAAATAATCAGAGGTCGTGCATGATTTCTTTGGAGTTAGTCTAGTGAAACAAACACAGTGACAACATGTCTTGTAGTTATTTGTTTCACATTCGACTTACATGTTTTCATTTGGGACCCTGGTTCAAAATTGAGTGGAGTTTTAGTTTTCTTCTGCGGGTTTGGTCCAAAATTTAGGAGCACTAGCTTCATCTTGTGGTCTGATGGCCCTTTTAACCTTTTCACTTATTCGTTACAAGTAATAATTTCACTTTTTATTTCGTTTTATGGTGCATTTCCTACTTTGGTGGCATTTAAAATTTTGGAAAATTCTTGTTTCTATTTTTTGTGTGGAATAATGGTCTTTGTAGGGAGGTGCAGGATTTTATTCCATTTTCCCACCTATTGAAGGTCCTCTATGTATGATGTGGAGGGATTATAGCGAAATAATATTAGGTGGTGATAATTGTTGGTATTAGGAGCTGGTTATTCTACTTTCCTTGGCACTTCTCCATTCTCTTCTGGCTTATTTATCCTCTAACCTGCTTAGTTCTAGTTCTTTCTTAAGGTTACATCATTATTTTTTTGGTCCTGGTTAGGAATTATGTTGTTGGGTCTCTCGGTTTGGGGGTTGGGGTGCTTGAGTGTCTTGGAATATTTCTCTCCCTTTTTGGGTAGTGAAATTGTCCATGAGTTTGTCTTGTGTACTAGTGCCCCTGCTCATTTTAGACATTTTTCTATTATTGGGTCTAGTGCCTAGTAGTGGTGCAGGGTTCCAGGGTTCTCAGTGTTCCCCTCACTAATTTTCTCTGATGATATATTTTTTATTTCTTCTGAGATCTTGCTTCAAAATTATATTACATAGATGGTCATGTCATGCTAGAGAGGGTGGCCTCACTATCATGGAGGGCATGAAAGCCTTACAGGGAACTAGTATAACAACTATAGCTCATCCATGGAAGATTAAAAAAGTGTGGAATGTGAGGGGGAGGATCATTCCCAATATCACCCCCAAAGCCATGTGGATGCACCGACATCTACGAAATCCATCGTTCAGTAGATATGAGAAATGGAGGCCAATGTTGACATCGTCATGGACCATATAAATGATGATGAAAACTAATTAGTGGCCTATATGAATGGAATCCAATTCAGCCAAAATTAAATCCTGGAATAGGTTGAAAACATCTCACGTAGCCAACATCATACTAATGACCACTTTTGTGACTAGGAAGCCCATGTAGAATATATTTACTTCCACATGCATGAAATAACTGGAATTATTGTAGCACCTCTTGTGCTTCCTCCTTAGTCACCTATGTGATATGCTTCTTTCAGTTTCTATGTTCATTTTCTCTCATTTTTGAATTATATAACTAATTAACTAGTCATAAATAATGGATAAATGGAAATATCTTCTATATACTCTAGCTCCCCTAGCCAATAAATGCGGGCAGAGTGAGGCTAGGGAGCCGCCGAGACATTTTGTACCATCTAAATGAGAATTTAATATAATGATTTACCAGTGACAATATATATATATATATATATATATATATATATATATATATATATATATATATATATATATATATATATATATATATATATTAATATATATATTATGATATTTATTAAGAACTATATTAATAAATTAATATATATTAGCACATATCAAACATAATTTACTTCGCAAACCATATTAAACATGCACATCATATTCACCCATGATTAATGAGAGACATTATGTGCAACATTCCTATAGTTAACCATAAAAATCATGTCCAATATACTCATATTCAACCATATTCATCTATAGTAAACCCTACTCAACCTTAGTCATCCTCAGTCAACTTTAGTTGATCATATTCATCTATAGCCTATGATGGTTCACCATAGTCTACCACAATCAACCATGTTCAACCATAATCAACAGTGGTTAATTTTTAATAATAATAATATAAAATTTATAACTTTAATAGAAAAACATATTCACCAGTTTCTAAACTAGCTCAAATATGGTCAAGCATGGTCACTATGGCCATCCATGTTTAGCATTGTAAACCATATTCATCTTTATGTAAATATATGTTGTCAAAAAATCATGAAATAGATAACATTATAGAAGAAAAACAATCTTCATAATGTGACAATATTAATCACTTGACCTGCAAAGAATATCAAAATAACAGAAATAGGAGAACAATATTGCTAAAAACAAAGAAATGGAACATTAAGTGAGTTAAGTTGCAAAGAGAATATATTATCCATAAGCATAATGCAATGTTCACTTGCCTCCTTGAGGGGGAAACCTCCAAGAAATTAGAGCTCAATTAAAATAAAAAACGATGACACTTCCCTTGCTATCTAATACTATATATAGTTTCATGTCATCCAAATCCCTAACTACTCATGGTCCCTTACATAATACATGTTAACTACCTTATTTATTAACTAGGTCCCATTTATAAATAATTTTGGTCCCTTTCCTATAATGTGGGTCAACCATTTATAATCATTATTAATGCAAATAACTGCTTATTGGATTTATTGACTCAACTAACTAATTTTGACTCTGACTAGGCCCCTTCGGCCTATCACATAAATAAATTGGTTAGGGTTGGACCCTAATATGCCCTCCCCCTTCAAAAGAGTACTTGTCCTCAAGGCTTAATTTGTTGAAACTTCTTAACAATAGGTGTTGGATCTAATGCCACATCCTCTAGAGAGGTGTCTTTCTAGTTTACGAGGAATTCCTTGATCATGCGGCAACATAGATATCTTTCTTGAGCATCGAGGACTTGTTTGGGTCTGAGCTAAAGTGAATCTTCCTTGCCTAATTATGGTAGAATTTTCTGAACCATGCAAGTTTTCCCCACAAATTTCTTAAGGAGAGATACATGGAATATTGGGTGAATTTTTGAAGTGGACAATTGTGCTAGTTTTTAAATGACTACTTCAATAAAATGAATTACCTAACAAATCCCATATAATTTTTGGGCTAATTTCCAGAACTCCTTTTCTTTGAGAGAGTTCTTCTTGTAAGGCTAGAGCCACAAAAAAACTCGGTCACTGACTTGAAATGACCTCTTTGAATGTTTTTGGTTAACTTGTTGCTTCACTTGGTTCTGAGTTTGATGGAGACTACCATTGAGATGACCAATCATGGAATCATAGTTCTGAAGTAGATGACCAACTTTCTACACTTTGGAAGATCCTGGGAGATAAGTAGATAGTGAAGTTTGAATTTTGCCATACACTGCCTCATATGGCATCATCTTGATGGATTCATGATATTTATTATTATACCACAATTCAGCTAAGGGAAACCACTGTACCCATTGATGTTTCTTGTATGAAGTGAAGCACAACATATATGTCTCCAAACATTTGTTGACTACTTCTGTTTAGAAATTTTTATATGGATGATAATAAATACTCATTTGGAGTTTCATGACATATATTTCCAATAATTATTTCCAAAACTTGATGGTGAAAGTGGGATCTCAATCATACATAATAAAGTAAGCATGCATTGTAGTTTGAATATTTAATCCCTAAAAACTTGAGCCTGGAATGTTGGGGTAAATGGGTGCAGTAAATTGGAAAAATGAGAATATTTGGAAATTATATCAACAACCACCATGATGAATGATTTTTTGGCTAAATTTGGGAGACTTGTAGTGAGATTTGTGGATACATCTATCTAGATGGAAGTCAATAGTGAGAAGGGTTGCAAAGTGACTGCTATCTTGATCTCTTCCCCTCTGTTGCACTGACATTTTTTGCATTCAACTACAAAAGTATTATTTAATTCTGACCTAAAAGAAAGAGTGGTGTGTGCGTGCATAATTTTTCTGAAAGTTAAAATGTCCTACAATGGGAAAGGAGAGAAACTCTTCTAAGATGTGGGTTTTGAGGGTGGAGTTCAGGGAGATAAGTATTACATGTTGGTTATATAAAATAATATCATCCTTCCAAGAGTCACCCTATGAGGGATTATGGTTTACTCATAACTTTTTAATGAGTTGGTACAAAGAGGGGTGGGGGAACCATTCATGAATGGCCTCTTCAATCTAAGATGATATGCGAAAATATATGGATAAGAAGGTGTCCTCTTCTTAAAATTGGTGAGATAAGGTATCGACCACGACATTTTGATGCCACTTATTGCATACTATCTCATAATAATATCCCAACATTTTGGTGAGCCATTTATTTTGTTGTGGCAACGATAGATGCTAATTCAAGAAATAATTCAACCTACAATGGTTAGTGCATATTTGGAAACATCTCCCCTTTAAGTACGATTTCCAAGTGTCTACTACCATTTAAGATGGCCATCATTTCTTTGTCATATGTAGAGTGACCCAAATGCTTGCACTTTATTTGCTGATTGGTGAAGGCGTTTGATTGACCTTCTTGCATTAATAATGCTCTAATGCATGTACTTGAAGCATCACATTCAATCACCAAAGGTTTTGTGAAGACTAGTAGGGGAAATACTAGTGTGGAGCACATGGCATGTTTGAGAGCGAAGAATGCCTCTTCATCTGCGTCAATCTAGAGAAGTGAATTTTGATTGAGAGGATTGGTCAGAAACTAGTAATAAATCCATAATTGCTTAAACATTTGTGATAGTATCTCGTGAGACCCAAGATTTCCCTCAAGCTCTTTAAGTTTTTTAGTTCGGGAAAATCTTGCATTGCTTGAATATTTTTAGGAACAACCCTTACTATATCACATCCCACAATGTGTCCCAAATACTCCACTTCTTCCATGCCAAAATAACACTTGGATAATTTGAAAAATAATTTGTGGTATCGAAGAAGTTGTAAGACCTTGTCAACATGCTGAGGATGTATGTACCATGTTATGTTGTAGATGAGAATGTCATCAAAAAATACCAGGAAAAAAATTTTGATATACGGTTTCAAAAGGTGGTTCATGACACTCTAAAAAGTGGATTTCGCATTACAAAGACCAAATGACATGACCAAGTATTTATAATGGCTTCCATGGGCTTTGAAGGTTTTCTTTGGAATTACTTCTTTCTTCATTCATATATTTTGACAGCGTGAGTGAAAGTCCAACTTGGTAAAAAAAATTGCACCATGCAGTTCATCAAGTAGATCATCAACTACTCGGAGTAGAAATTTTTCCTTGATGGCAAGCTTATTGAGGGCCATTTATGTTGTACATATGTTCCATTCACCATATTTCTTTGAAACCATGACAACTAGGGATGAATAAGGACTAGTGTTGGGATGAATAACCCCTCCTTTGAGGAGTTCCTTGATATTTTTTTCAATCTCACTATTTTGTGCAAAATTATATCTATAGGAGCACACATTGGGTGGTTGGGTACTAGAATCAATGGAAATATATGATCATGTTCACCCCTAGAGGGTGGAAGCTCCTTGGGTTTGTAAAAATCCCTCTAGTGGTGATCCAATACATTTGAACATATATATGAATGTTATTAGGAGTGGATTAAATGGTGTGGATGGCATTTAATTGTACTACTATCCCATGGTGTCCCTTTCCTAAAATCGTATCTATTCAATGTAAGATGATGATGTTAGGAGCATATGCATAGAGTATTTTTCATGTGTAAGTGTGTGTATTTTGATTAAAGCTCATATATAGCTCTTGAAAGTCCATGGTGATAGGTCCCAGAGTGCGGACCAATTCATAACCAATAACAATATCAAAACCACCCATTTCAATGGTAAACATGTGGGTTTTAAGGTGAGAATACCCCATCTCAAAGTTAACATTTTGACAACATCCCTCACATTTCTTGGTCCCCTCATCTATGATAATGACTTGGAAATTAGTTACCACCCTCATGAACCAATGAAACACCTTTATTACCCTCTTATGGATAAATTTATGCATGCTAGCACTATAAATCGACACCACCATTGGCTGATGTTTAATGAAGCCTCCTATTTCAAGCATTTGTGGAGAATAAATTCCTGACAAGGCATGGAGAGAGATAACTATCTCATCTACTATAGTTGTAGTATATGTGATAGTGTCCATGGTTGTTTGAGGTTCGCCCTCTTCCTCCTCATAAAATTCAATTGGCGGAACTTCATCTGTAAAATGTTTTCATTACCATTAATTTGAAATAATTTTGGTTCGTTACATTTATGTATCGAAGAATATTTTTCATCAAAGTAATAGCATAGTCCCTATTTCTTTATTTTGACCAATTTTTATGGTGACACCTTTTGAACTGTAAGTGTTTCAGCGGGACCCGTTGCAGGGGTGTGATGTTCCCGTGAGTTCAAAGCTAGATTGTTGGATTGGTAATTTAGCACATCTTCTGAATCTATGGCCTCGATACATGGTTCCAACCAAGTAGTCGACTGATGAATTCAAATATGGGCTTGGATGGATTCCTTCAGGATGTTGATGAAAATTTCCATGTAAAAGTCATCTCATATGTCCTTGGTCTACATGGGCAATTGTTCAAAGGTTTTAATGTAGTCTCATACTGTAGCAGTTTGTCTTAACTTACTGAGGTGACTCGAAAAGTGATATTCGCTTTAAAATGAGCACATATTACTTTTGAGAACATGTTCCAATTCGTCCTCCCTAGATAGAATTTATTATATGACTTCCATCGCTCTTGGTCCAAGTAAATAGCTTCGACATGTAGTTTAGTGTCATCATTCGATATATTTTTTAGTTCAAAATATTACTGAATTTGTGTCACCGATACTATTGTGTTAGAGCCATCAAATTAGTACATTTCAAGGTTGGGTGTCTTATGGATCGAATGATGACCCCCATGTTGGACTTAAATCTAAATATCCATGACCACCAGATTTTTGATACAATACCTTTATCTGAAACCCCATCCTACACAATTTGACCAATTTATCACATTGAATGGATGAAGTTTATCGTAAAAGTCATTTTTAAAATTATTGTTTTCTTTTTAATCCTTAAATGTTTATAAAAAATTTATTTAGTTACTAATGAGGTTGAAAGGTACAAAAATTGTCAATATAAGAATTGAAGCACCAAATATGTTCCACATCAACAAGGAGGATTCTTATAATAGAAGGTTGATCCATAAGTAAAGGCACGATGTATCAAATTATCCACATTGAGCAAAGTATCATGGGATTTCCATAATTTTCTCCAACAAATTTAGAAGAATAATACACATCGTATAATTGGCGTTGTTGTATCAAGTTTATTTTTAGCATAAAAAAATAAAATTTAACCTGATTTTGTGCATCTCGGTTAAGAAATTATATTTTGTATAAAAGTAGATAGATGATACATAGGTGGGTTAGAGAGAAATTTTTTTAGGAAAACCTATATATTTTGTTGTATTGAACCTCTGTTTTTCCAGTAATACAAGGAGAATTTTTGTGAGTGATATAAGTTTGCAGTAACTTTTGATAGCTTTAACAACAATAATTAATAGGAGGGTCCCTTGGTACATGTTGCTCATATTTATATTATATACTGTAATCTTTGACATGGTTTGGTGTGACTTCTACTTATAATTTTCATTATCTATCTCATGAATGAACATGCATTTTTTTCTCGTAATTATTTAGAATTACTCAAATCGTGTGTGATAATTTCCTATAATTTCATGTCGAGACTTCATGTAGTGATCATGTAATCACAAATTCCCATAATAACTACTATATTTATTGTAGTGATATTTTAATCATACAGGAATTCTTGTAGTAATTATAGGATTTTCTCTAGTGATCCTATAATCACGTAGGATCCTACATATTTGTTGTAATTACATATTTTGTTCTTTTGAAGTGGATTTATTAGATTAAATTTACTTTAAGTACTAATGCTTCGAATCATTAAATTAACTAGATTTATATAATTTGGTTGGTCATTTATAATAAAAGAGAGTAATTTTGATCATAATTTTCTTACATAACATAGGACATTGATTCCATCTAAATTTATTTTTAGAACAATCTTAGTTGATTTTGATCACCAATTAATTTAGATGGATTATCTGGTGAGGAAGTGTGATATATGTTACGGAATTTGTAAACTTTGTGTCAACAAGTCCAAATTAAATTTTAGAGTCTAGAAATCAGTTTAAGTTAAATAAACTATGCGATCTACTTGTACATGCTTAGTGATTTATTGTCATAGGAAATTATAAAGAACTAGTTTACAAGTGTTGTGATTCATCTCAAAGTTTACATACCTAGAATGGAAAAATAACTGTTAATTCATTTATCCTACTTTATGACTTGAAATTTTGGTGTCGTTGTTAGGGAGGTGGAACAAATTGGTTCATAGGAGTTTAATTTGTGTGATAAAAAAGAAAAATAAAAACAAATTAGATGATTCTCTTTATTTACATCTTACATTATAAATTTTCTTATTATGGGTGTGTAGGAATATAAGACAAGAGGTTGGAACCTGTGCCTCCACCATAATTTGTCCTACAAAGACAATTGAGCTAAATATTATATGTATAGATTAAGAAATAGTAGAGAAAGGCTTACTAGATCTACTCGAATCAATAGAAATATAATTCCAGATAATTTGGATACTCCCCCCCCCGTATAGTCATGTCATTGTATAAGAATAAATAGAATTAGAAAGTTCAAGAGAAGTGGAAAAAGGATCAATCTCTATAAGTCACACATCATAAATTTAGCTATAACCACCAATTGGTTCTCCCACCGAAATGTGGAAAATGATTTATACTATATTTTGGAATGAAAACATAACAGAAGAGGAAAGAGGATCTAATATACGAGGTGACCTTAATGGACATATAATTGTTGGAGGAGGCCTAAGAGATGATGAAGGAGGCCAAGGAAATGGAAATGGAAATGGAGGAAACGGAAAACCACGAGAAGATAATGATAGGGAAGAAACATGTTTCTTTTCCATTGTGGACATTCTAGGAGCTAACATTTGAATGAAAAACATTCCACCATGTTTACTTACAACATTTTAAGATAGGATCACTGGAAACCCTGACTCATTTCTATTTTAATTTTATATTTTATGTCATAGTTATCCTTACAATACTGATGCACAAAAATTGTGATTACTTCCAACAACATTGAAAGGAGTTGCACTACATTGGTTCATGGGTTTAGGTGAAGGAACTATTGCATACTGGGATGATATGAAGAAAACTTTTCTTAAGAAATATCAACCCTATTGCATACCAGGATATTTTCAGTAGGATATTTTTAGAATGAACAAGAAGAGGAAAGCTTAGAATATTATCTAGAAATATTTTTATATAATTTTCATAAATCTTAGAAAAATGATTTGAGTCATGAAACAATTCATTCTATATTTATAAAAGGTATCCATGATAAATGTGTGTGTGTGTGTGTGTGTGTGTGTGTGTGTGTGTGTGTGTCTATATATATATATATATATATATATATATATAATGGATGTTGGTGACCTTTCACATCTCTCATTTCACATAATTAGTTATTTTTGCAGGAAATATTCAAGAGGAAAACCTAAAACTAGTGCAAGCATAAGAAATCCTCTCTAAAGTTACTAAATCAACTATTGGAGGTGCAAGTAGGGCATAATTAGAAAACATTCTAGAGGTTTATGACTAATATTTTAAATAATATTCTTATCAAATAAATAATTTGAATATTAGGAAAAAAGAAAGAAGAGAAAGAGCCAATCTTATCTATACTTTGCACTAAATGTCAAAAAAACCTTCCACTAAGAGAGTGGCCTTTGGATAGTATTCAAGTTTGTTTGATTTTTGTAGATTTACACAAAACTGAAGAATGTCCCACATTACCTAAGATAAAGACAACTTACCAAGGAGAATCTTGAAATGTAGTATCAATTTACAATATGTCACCCCACAGACCATGGAAGCCACATCGAACAGGTATGTACTGTTAGCCCCCTAATTTTCTCTCTTTTTTTCCATTTTCCCCTTCCTAAATCATAACCATTTACCATTGTTTACCTCTTTTATGCACCCTCATCTTGCACCAGTCCAAGCACGGTGACATATTTCGTATAAACTTTATTTTTCAAATTTTTAATTCAAATTAGCATTAATTATTTATTTATTACATGATTTCTTACTTTTAATCACTCTTTGTAACTTATCGATATCTCCAATGTTTATTTGGTAGTTAGAGTACTTATCGTGACCACTAATCCTAGTGCAGGATCGGATCTTGCACCGTTGCCAGCACAACAAATCCTTGTAGCAGATCCGAACCTCCTTGATCACCACCTCATTTTGAGCAGCTTCATCCACGACAGCAAGATCGATCCAAAGGCAGCTGAGACCGAATCTGCGAAGGATGAAAGCTAGAGATTGGCTATGGCTAAACTATCTAATTTTGAAGGCCGAAAAGCTAAATTTTGTGGTTGGTTATGTAATCGGTTGAATGATCTATTTTGGCCTTTGGCCAAAGATCTATATAATGTAGAATGTAAATAGGACTAGGAAGGAAGTTTTGATAGCAGAAGAGAATAGAGACACAACCAGAGAGTCGGTAACAAGATGTTGTAGTTTGTTATTGCCCGAATCTGGGTTGGACGATGTATTAATGTATGTACTTGCCTCAGTGAAATAATAAAAGGGAGCTACGCCTCATGTTTCAAAAATTGTGTTTCTATATTTGAGCTGATAAATTGATTAAGGTATTGAGCAGCATTTTTATTTAAAAGTGAAACGTGTTGGTTGGCTAGGGCCTAGCCAACCCAACACATTTACCCCATTTCCTGTTTTCCTGTAATTTGTGTTTACATTGTCAAGTGTGATTTAATTTTAAGCACATGCATTCCTGTCTGAGTGAAAGAAGATCCTTTGTGTGAAGTAGATAAATTTCCTTTTCCTGTAATTTCCTTTCCTGCACTTCATTTCAGATTGGTTTTCCTTAGCCTAGTCCAAGCAAGAGAAATAACCCTGCACCAGTGCATGTTGGTGTGATATCTCCTTTTCTGCAATTCCGTTTGATTGGGTTTCCCCGAGTGGTCCAAGCAGGAGAAATGAATCTGCACCAGTGCACGTTGGTGTGATGCAGTAAGCCTTTTTAGTATACTTCCCACAATCTTATTTCTTTCATTAAATGCTTGTGACAGGATAAATGTATATCGATTGTTTCTTTATTCCTGCACTCTATTAAGATCAGAAACATTCACTTTTTATTTGTGCAATTTGATTTAATAGTATAATATCACTTGCAATAATTAAGCACTCATTTTAAGAATTAAATGCTAAGTGCAGGAAGTTCTGATCTGGTGCAAGAACTAGTTTCCTGCCACAGGATCCGAGTGCTTTGAACCTGGAAAATTTCAAGCCCTTGCATGAAGTAAAAAGCCTTTAGCAAAGACACCATTTATACCTTTTGCATAAATCTCTATTCCTGAACTAGTGCAAGCAGACTGTGTTAGTGCAGGAAAGATTAGTGCAAGAAGGAAATCTCTAAAGAAGCACGTTTAAGGGCCCATCTGATGAGACTTCTAGGTGTCACTGCTAAAGGAAAACACACACTCAGTAGTTAAACAATAATTATCTAGAGTGATTTCCTTTTATCTTTAATTCCATCTTGCAAATGAATTGTTCCTTGTTCTAGTCTTAGATTATTTCGATGGTTCAAGTTGCCTTTCTCTATTTTTAATTTGATTCTGCAATATTTCCTTTAAAGAAAGTAGGGATTTATACTAGCAAGATTCATACCATCTCTGGCATTGCCTGTGCTTCGTCTCTAAGTTTATGGATCCCCCGGGTTAACAAATTAAGTGTTGAGGAGTTTGCTTAAGTGTAATTCCTGCACCCAACATTTTGGCACCGTTGTCAGGGAAGCGATTTGATTTGGTAAGAATTTTCTGGTTATATAATAGATGTAATTTTTCCTTTATTTTTGCAGCATTGTTTGGAAAATTTTCTTTGAAGGAATTTTACTGGTGTTAATTGATTTTTGATAGCATTTTTTGTTGTTTGTTATTTTTCTTTTTTGAAATGAATGCCTAGAAAAGGTAAGGGTTCGAAGCCCACTAAGGGCCAGAAGAATTATAAAAACAATTCTCATATTGGGTCTCCTTCTGTAAGTAGGAATCCCAATCCAATTCAAACACATCATGCAGGAACAATCCACCTGGATTCTGATGATAACATCTCAGGTGTGGATCAGCCTGTTGAGAGTGGTACAAGTAAAAGTGAAACAATGGTGGACCATGAAGATCATTTGGAAGGGACTGGTGAAAAATAGGTAAGTAGAGAACAACCCACTTTTGTATTTCCAATTGTGGATCCTAATACTGTGGCGCAAATGAAGAATATTCCACCATCAGCTCTCCCTCATTTCCGTGGTAAAGTTCATGAAAATCCTGACTCTTTTCTATTCGAGTTTGATATTCTGTGTAGAAGTTATGATTATTAAACTGACACTCAGAAGTTAATATTATTTCCTATTACTCTGAAGGACTCATCTCTACGCTTGTTTATGGGGTTAGGAGGAAACACTATAAACTCTTGGGATCAGATGAAGAGAGTGTTTTTGTCTAAATATCAAGAATATTGCAAAACTCAGGACATGCAGGATGAGATTTTTACAATCATATAGGATGATGATGAGACTCTTGAAGATTACCTACAAATATTTATGTATATTTTACAAAGGTTGAAACTTAAGTTTGATCGCAGTACTATTAGAACCTTGTTCTTAACAGGATTTACTGATAATGCTAGAAATAATTTAAATATGTTAGGACAAGGTGATATTTCTCAGCAAAATTTTGAACAAATTTGTGAATTATGCAGGAAATTTTCAAGGAATCAATATAGATCTGGTAGAGGAACTCAAAATAAAAATAGAAAAACTTAATATACTGATGCTATGATTATTGGATTAGAAAATAAAATGGAAAACATGAAAATTGATATAATGAATATTGTTACCAACAGTTATACTCTTTAAAATTTCAGCAAAAAGACATGAAGGAACAAGTCATTATGTATTTTCTGTCCTAAATGTAGAGACAAACATCCTCCTAAAGAGTGTCCTCTTAATTTGAAAGAAACTAATAAGTGTGCTATTTGTGCAGAAGACCATGTCATAGAAAAATGTCCCTCTATACTAGGACTTAAAGCTATATTTACAAGGGGACAGCCTGAAGCTAAATACTTGTATGCTATGGGATCAAGAAGGAATTGGCCATAGGTAGGTGCATGTATGGCTCCTTAATTTTCTCCAAACTATTTTGGTTATAATTCATATGCATATTCTTATCCTAATACTAATCATCAGTGGCAATATGGGAATTAATATCAGCATGGGCAACCTTCTCAACCATGGCAACAAGGTTGGAGAGGGCCAACTCATTCTCAATATTCTTACCAACCACATATGCAGTCATTTCCATCTACGCATACACCTTATTCAATGCCTCAACTTCCGAGTCAGTCTACTCCAACATTTCCTTTACCTCCACCCTTTCGACCTCCTCAGTTTCCTGCTCAACCTATGCCCAATCCTAACAATAATAAAGTAGTACAAATGATCTATGTAACAAACCCACCTTTACCATTCGAGTACTAGTCTATTCCAGTTGGGGTACATAATATTCAATTAAGATCAGGAAGGACTGTAACATCAGAAAATCAGAAGCAACCTATAGTGATTGTTGAAGATAAAGGAGAAGAGGAGACTCTTAACCATTCTCTGAAAGTTGTCACTAAGCAACCCTTACCCTCTGAATCCTTGCCATCTTCTTCCAACCAGCCTCCCTTCCTAGAGAGGCTAGTAATGGAAAGAAGTGAGCCTATTTTTTAGACTAGTTTAGCATTTGAGCTTTTGAATATTTTCGTTAAGATACCTTTGCTTCAAGCCATTAAAGAGATCCCCATTTGTACTAATATTATTAAGGTAAAATGCCTCAAGAAACATGGGAGGAAGAGATTGGAACCCCAAACCATTCAATTTGTTGGTAGGGCAGCAGAGTTGATGATGGGATGTGTGTTTATGGAAAAATATATTGATCCCGGAAACTCAGTTGTCTTAGTTCAGATTGGTAATGTCTTGGTCTCTAATGTTCCTATAGACCTGGGGGTAGCCATTAATGTCATGACTAAGCAAACCATGGATCAAATTCCATTATCTCATCTTCGCCCTACCCCCATTGTGCTTGAATTAGCAGACAGATCTAAAATTAAGCCAGAAGGAGTATTGGATGATGTGATCATCTCATTAGATTATTGGGAATATCTTGCTTATTTCATTATGCTGCAGCTAAAGAACCCAGTAGGAGGAAATCCCTTGATCTTGGGGTGACCATGGCTTGCTACGGCCGATGCATATATTGGATGTCATTCTGGTGATATGTATATTTCGCATGGAAGCTCTAGGAAGAAAGTTACCTTATACCCCCCTGCGAGATCCATTCAGAACCTTCGAGATACTTTTTGGTTGGATCAAAGCAGTGATGGGGAGGCTTAGCCCATTTCCCTTATCCATCATTATACTGGGTCTTCACAAGAAGATGAGATTCAATATTTCCTGAATAATCTAGACACTATCCCTAATTTTGAGCCATTGAGCGAGATTTTCAGCCTAGATTTTCAAGATAATTATTCTTCTGTACCGCTGCATTTGACCACTCCCTTGAGTATTCCTGAGCCTGACACTATTCTTGCTGAGATTAGCCCTGGTAAATCCTTGCATATTAGTTCATATTTGGACTCATCTCAGCAGGATCACCTTGTGAATTTGTTGCAAACCATTTTTGTGCCTTTGCTTGGGACTATGAAGATATGAAGGGTATTCCTCCTGAAACTTGTACACATCATATCTATATTCAGGAAGGAACCCAACCTGTATGACAACCCCAAAGGAGAATGAATCCAGCTCTAAGAGATATTTTTAAGGAAGAAGTACAGAAACTCCTGGATGTCGGTCTTATCTATCATATTTCCGACAGTCCTTGGGTCTCTCCATTAGTTCTAGTACCTAAGAAAGATGGAATATGGCATATTTGTATTGATTATCGATAATTAAACAAATCCACTCTCCAATATTACTTCCCTCTCCCTTTCATTGACCAGGTGCTTAATACCCTTGTAGGAAAGAAATATTTTTCCTTTTTGGATGGCTTGAGTGGCTATAACCAGATACAGATTGCACTCGAAGATCAGGATAAAACTAATTTTACATTTCCATGGGGTACATTTTCTTATAAAGTGCTTCCCTTTGGTGTATGTAATGCCCCGGCTACCTTTCAAATGGTAGTCCTGGCCATTTTTGCCGATCTAGAATTTCTAGAAATTTATATGGATGATTGTTCTGTGTTTGGTGATTATTTTCAGGAAGCTCTGATAAATCTAGAGAAAGTAGTTCTTTGTTGTCAGGAAGCCCATCTCACCTTGAGTGACAAGAAATGTAGATTAATGTGCAAAGTGGGAGTGGTACTTTACCATTTGATTTCTGGTAAAGGTATCCGGGTTGATCTAGGAAATATTGAAATCATTCTACATCTTCTTGCACCCAAAACTCAAAGGGAAGTAAGAGGTTTTTTAGGAAATGTTGGTTACTATAGAAGATTCATTGAATTTTTTTCTAAGATAGCTGCCCCTCTTTTCCGTCTTTTAGCTAAAGATAGTGAATTTTCTTGGTCCACAACTTGCCAACAGTCTTTTGAAACATTGAAGGAAAAGTTGGTATAGGCACCAGTTTTGAGAGGTCCTAACTGGTCCCTACCTCTTCAAATTTCCTCTGATGCTTCAGATTTGGCTATTGGCATAGCTTTAGGACAAGAGGAAAATAGGAAATCCTATGCTATTTATTATATTAGTAAGAATTTTTCTTCCGCTGAATTAAATTATACAGTTACAGAGAAAGAATTTTTAGCTATAATTTTCTCAATTAATAAGCTTAGGCACTATATTACAGGATATGAAGTATTTGTACATATTGATCATTCCGCAATTAAATATTTGATGAACAAACCATTGACTAGCAGTATAGTGACTAGGTGGTTTCTATTGTTGCAGGAATTTAATTTTACTATTCTTAATAGACCAGGAAGTCTAATGTTGTAGCAGATTTTCTTTCTAGATTAGATAATCCTGGTGAAGCAACCCCTGTTAATGATGATTTTTCGATTGAACATCTTTTTTCTATGTCAACAGATTCTCCATGGTTTTCTGACATTGCTAATTACTTGGTTACTTGGAAAACACCACCCCACTTGTCCGCTCGTGAAATGTGGAATATTATTCACAAAAGTGTTGCATACTCCTAGATTCAAGGAGTGGTCCAGATCTGATTATCCGTAGATGTGTAAGAGAGGAAGAAGTGTTTGACATATTTAAATCTGCTCATGATAAACCTTCTGGAGGCCACTTCGCTGATAAGCAAACTGCATATAATTATTGTGTGCTGGTTACTTTTGGCATTCCTTGTTTAAGGATGCCAAACAGTATGTTAGGTGATGTGATAGTTGTCAATGAATGGGCCAGCCTAATAAAACCAATGAAATTCCTTTATGCCCCCAAGTTATGATTGAGCCATTTGAAAAATGGGCTATTGATTTTATAGGGCCAATAAATCCAATGTCATTAAGGAAAAAGCATATTTTGGTTTGTACAGATTTTGTTACAAAATGGGTAGAAGCTAAAGCTGTTTCCTTTGCTACAGAAAAAGTTGTTGTTGATTTTATTTTTACTGAAATATTTACCAGATTTGGTGTGCCTAGAGAAATTGTTTCTGAAAATGGTCAGCAGTTTATTTCGAACCTAGTACAAGGTGTGATGGAGCAATACAAGATCTGACACAAGAAATCCATGTCATATCACCCACAAGTAAATAGCCAGGTGCAATCCACAAGCAAAGTGATCGAGTCCATTCTTACAAAGGCAATAAATATGCATCGGAAAGACTGGGCTGAAAGATTACCAAAATATTTGTGGGCATACAGAACCAGTTGGAGAAATAGCATGGGACATACACCATATGAGTTGGTATTTTGCAAACAGGTTCTGTTACCAATTGAATTTCAAATCAAAACTTTCAGAACTACAGTTCAGTTAGGGCTATATCTCTCTAAGGCACAAAAATAGTGTTTTCTCCAATTAAATGACTTAGATGAATTTTGTAGGGATGTTTTTTAGCAGAACATACTAATTGAGCAGCAACGCAAAAGGTGGCATGACAAGTCTATTCAGAAAAAGAAATTCCAACCAGGTGATTGGGTGCTCCTTTATGATTCTAGATTCAAAATTTTTTAAAGGAAATTCCATACATGTTGGATGGGACCTTATGAAATGATTCGAGTATTCAAGAATGGATCAATAGAAGTTAAAACTATTGATGGAAAAAATTCAGTATTCTTGGTAAATGGACACAGATTAAAGAAGTATTTTCAGCCACTTGCCAAGAAAGATTTTATACAGCAAGTCCAACATAAATTCAGGACGGTAGTGGTGAATGGTAATACCAACCTTTTGAAAACATGAATTCTTCTTCTTCTTAAAAAAGAAAAGAAAAATTAATTAATTAACTAAAAAGTAAAGAAAAAATATTTTCCTGTAATTATGAAAATCAGTTCGCTGACATGATTGCAAGAGGATCAACCTAAAAACCAGCTTGTTGGTAGGAAGATCAAAAATTTCTAATAAAAATAAAAATTTTCTTGATCTTTGGATATGCTAGCGACCACCAAATAGAAGCAGGATCATTAGAACCAACCTTTATACAATTGGGGTAATTAGCATGGATATCTTTATTCAAATAATGCTTAATTCTTGCTGTAGTTATTTTTCTTGCACCAGTGGAGGAAAACCTTCCAAAACATTTTCTACCTTTCTTCATATTCCACTTTCGTAATATTCACTCATTTTTCTTCTTCAATCCCAGAATGATTAACCTTCCGATATTCTTCTAAATTTACCCTATCCTTTTTGTAAAAACCCCACTTTACCCTTGATTTTTTTTCCCTATCCCATTTCCATTTATCCCCTCTTGTGGTACTATTCCTGAAATCCCTGTAACAGAATTCCTTCCCATTCTAAAATTTCCCTTTTCCCACTTCTTTATTCCCTCATGAATTGCAGGATCTCGCACACAAAGAGGAAAAGGATATGCTCTAAAGCATCAAGAAAGGGTGAAGAAAATTTCCAGTATAAGTTGAGGAAGCCATGTTGGAAGTCCAACCTATATTTTACTTAAATTCCCTGTTCTTTTTTAGATATTATGCTTTCACTAGTGCAACCATGTCGTCCTATATAATAAGTGCAAGTAAAATGGTACCAACAGAATAGCATAGTTTAAGCAGTGCAAGAAGACCGGTGCAAGCATGCACCCTGTTAGAAACATAGTATAATTTGTTCTTGTCATAGCATACATCATAGGAAAGTTGTCATCATGAAATTTTATAAGAAGTTCTTTCACTTAGTCGATGAGTACTTGTGCTATCATATTAACTAGCAAAAAATTATTCAAAGTACAAGGTGCTTTTAAGTTAAGAATCATGATCACTTTTTAATGAATGCTAAAGTTATTTTTTGAATTATGAAGGAGTGCAGAAGTATTTAACCATTTCTTGGATACAACTGCCCCTTTCCGCCATAATCCCATATATCCTTCACTCATAATGATTACCTCACCTAGCCGTTAAGACGTTCCCGCAAGTACCAATCTGGAATGATCTCAAAGATGCCACGCATCCACAACTATTTCAGTGGAATGAATGGGTGATAATATGGAAGGGATGGTGGACAATTGGATCCCTATCTATAAGAACCAATTTTCCCAGTGTTGCATGTAAATTCTTGACTGTTCATAACCGTTAAGCAACGATGCTGCTTGTTCGAAGCGAACCTTCATCTCTCAGTATAGTAGAATAGACTGCTGAGTACCACAATAGTCTTGCATTATTGCGACACTCGTGCTTTCTTCAATTCCTACAAAAGTTTTACGGGCACAACAGTGAGGTGGCCCTACAGTTTTCCAGAAGTTTAAAAAATGGCCGAGTAAAAATTGGGCCTCTAAAATTTGAGGTTACGGAAGAGTTTATAGCAGCAACAATAGGCTTGGAAAATACTGGTGAGAAGTGGTTTAAAAATCAGAAATTAGAAAGGAAGCGATGGTAGCATTTCGTTGTCGACAATAAGATGAAGGTAGATTGGAAGAAAGGAATTCCACATAGTGCCCTACTGGGACAGTGGTGGGACTTCCTTTTCATCGTACAAAAATTTGTAACCTGTGAGGGAAGGTACTCCCTCACTTTTTGTACCATTTTAGGATGTTGTAGCATTTCTAAGTCAGCCGGCACACCCGATGGAGGATTTATTTCCCCCATTTTTGCTAAAGATCTTGGAAAAAATGGCCAAGGGTGTGTGGGACGGACGGGCAGACCAGGCCTATAAGAAGTTATATCACCACGTCCTGATAAATATTTTGGTCCAGAAGAAATTAGAAGTTAAAGGCATAACCTAGGAGGTGTTGTTAAAACAACTACATAAAAAGATAGCTACTTGACAGTAGATAGAGGACCCTGCCAGCACAAGCAAGGGTCTGAGTAAGAATGTAAAGGGGAGTCCTTCTTGCACCAGTGCAAAAAGGAACCGACCTAAAAAATAAACAGAAAAAAGGGCCTCATCTCCAAATAAGAAGACAGCTAGTGCACCTGTTGAGGAGACTCCTTTTGTGACACCATTACAGCCATAGACCCCCGAAGAAGACAACCTATCAGTCCTTGAAGACGCATCAAAATTAGTAGAGGTCGAAGATGGCACTCTATTGGACGATTTCATTAAAAGGGCCCTGAAAAAGAATAAATAATATAGTGCAGGCAAAGAACCATAGTACCGAGAGGATGTTGAATCCCCTTCTGCACCAGTGCAAGAAGAAGAAGAACCAGTGCAAGAAGAAGAAGAACCAGTGCAAGAAGAAGAAGAACCGGAAGAAGAAGAAGAAGACGAAGAGGAATAAGTTTTTGTTGAAACCATGAGGGATACTAAGGTCCCTAAGGAAGACACAACCCCTGTCGAGATAGAAAAATAAGGATATTTGGTAACTCCTAATGCTCGGATAATAGAACTAGAGCTTCAAGTGTAGAACTTAGAAAAGCTCATAGCTAAAGCACAGGAGGATAAACAACTGAGTAAAGAAGAATTAACTGTTGAGATCCAGAAACAGAAAGGGGAAGTTAGAGTTTGGAAGTATTGAGCTGCACAATGTTTGAAGCGAATTAAAAAGGTGATAAAGAAACTAAAGAACATCAGAAAGAAGAAGTTTGAAACATTGCAGGCTGATGTCAGTATGTCAGAGCAGGATTGAGCTAGAATGCTCAAAGTTTTGAAGGTTTTTTGCAAAGGTAAAGAATTGTGTGAGGACACACAAAATCTTAGGGATGGGAGGATGTTAGCCCCCTAATTTTCTCTCTTTTTTGCCATTTTTCCCTTCCTAAATCATAACCATTTACCACTATTTTACCTCTTTTATGCACCCTCATCTTGCACCAGACCAAGCATGGTTACATATTTCGTATAAAATTTATTTTTCACATTTTTAATTTAAATTAGCATTAATTAATTATTTATTATATGATTTCTTACTTTTAATCACTCTTTGTAACTTCTCGATATATCCATTGGTTATTTGGTAGTTAGAGTACTTACCGTGACTGCTGATCTTAGTGCAGGATTGGATCTTACACTGTTGCCAACACAGAAAATCCTTGTAGTAGATCCAAACCTCCTTGATCACCGCCTCATTTTTAGCAGCTTCAGCCACGACAGAAAGATCGATCCAAAGGAAGTCGAGACTGAATCTGTGCAGGATGAAATTTGGAGATTGGCTATGGCTAAACTATCTAATTTTGAAGGCCAAAAAGCTAAATTCTATGTTTTGTTATGTAATCGGTTGAGTGATCTATTTTGTCCTTTGTCCAAAGATCTATATAATGTAGAATGTAAATAGGACTAGGAAGCAAGTTTTGATAGCAGAAGAGAATAGAGAAACATCCAGAGAGGTAGTAATAGGTTGTTGTATTTTTTTATCACCTGAATCTGGGCTCGATGATGTATTAATGTATGTACTTGCCTCAGTGAATTAATAAAATGGAGTTTCACCTCATGTTTCAAAAATTATGTTTCTGTATGTGAGCTGATGAATTGATTAAGGTACTGAGCAACATTTTTATTTAAAAGGGAAATGTGATGGTTAGCTATGGCCCAGCCAACCCAACACGTTTACCCCATTTTCATGTCTGAGTGAAAGCGGATCTGTTGTGTGAAGTAGATAAATTTACTTTTCCTACAATTTTCTTTCCTGCACTTGATTTCAGATTGGTTTTCCTCTACTTGGTCCATGCAAGAGAAATAACCCTACACCAGTGCATGTTGGTGTGATATCTCCTTTTCTGCAATTATGTTTGATAGGGTTTCACCGCCTGGTCCAAGCAAGAGAAATGAACCTGCACCGGTGCACGTTGGTGTGATGCAGCAAGACTTCTTAGTCTACTTCCCACAATCTTCTTTCTTTAATTAAATGCTTGTGAGAGGATAAATGTATATCGATTGTTTCTTTATTCTTGCACTTTTTTAATATCAGAAACATTCACTTTTTATATGTGCAATTTGATTTAACAGTATAATAGCACTTGCAATAATTAAGCACTCATTTTAAGAATTAAATGCTAAGTGCAGGAAGCTCTGATCTGGTGCAAGAACTAGTTTCCTACCAAGGGATCCGAGTGCTTTGAACCTGGAAAATTTCAAGCCCTTGCATGAAGTAAAAATCCTTTAGTAAAGACACCATTTATACCTTCTTCATAAATATTTGTTCCTGCACTACTGCAAGCAGACTGTGTTAGTGTAGGACAGATTAGTGCAAGAAGGAAATCTCTAAAGGAGTAGGTTTAACGACCCATTTGATGAGACTGCTAAGTGTCACTGCTAAAGGAAAACACACACTCAGTAGTTAAACAATAATTATCTAAAGTGATTTCCTTTTATATTTAATTTCCTCTTGAAAATGCATTCTTACTTGTTCCATTCTTAGATTATTTTGATGGTTCAAGTTGCCTTTTTCTCTTTTTAATTTGATTCTACAATATTTCCTTTAAAGAAAGTAGGGATTCATATTAGGAATATTCATACCATCTCTGGCATTGCCTGTGCTTCATCTCTAAGTTTACGGATCCCCCGGGTTGACAAATTAAGTGTTGAGGAGTTTGCGTAAGTGTAATTCCTACACTCAACATGTACAAGATACTAATAAAAACATTATTCCTTATTATAATGATGCTCAAAATACATGGAATACAAAAATGCAATTTCAACCATGGAATTAATAAGAAACACAAAATTAGCCCTAACAGCAGACATGGAGGGAATTTCCTTATGGAAATATACCTCCTCCTTCGTATCCTCCACATTTTCAAATGCCATAGCAACAATAATCATATCAACAACCTCAACCTCCATAAAAAAGAATCATATCCACAAATTCCACACCAAAAAAATCCTTCACAACAACCTCAATTAACTCAACCTCAACAATTACAACTTTCATCCAATCAACCACCTCCATGACCTAGAAAAATTCCTTCTAAACTAGTTGAAAATCCAAATAGTAAGATATAACAAAATATTTATAATGATAAATTTGAATCATTCCATACATATCTTATATCTGGACAGTAAAATGATAGGAATTTTATGTAAAATTATAGAAGGAACTAGTAAAATTTCAAGATTTTTCTATACAATTACAAGAAAATCTAGTAAAATTACAGGAATTTATTGTAATAGTAACAGATAGTCATGTATAGTTACAAAAGATTAATTTGCGATCTAGTAAATTTGTAAGCCCGAAATATATAGTCGTAATTGAAGAACAAGTTGAATAAACTATAGATAAAATAGAAAAAATGAAAACAACCCCTTTACAAGAAAAATAGAAAACAACAATGAAACAAATTATACATTTTCAAGGGAAGCCTCAAAATTCTAGGACAACTCCATTACCTAGAATATTGATTTATTTAAAACATGATGTGCCAAAATCATACCTCAATTTTATATTATTGAATATTTGAAAAACATTACTATAACTATTCCCTTACTTAGAGCAATAAAAGGTATGCCAATTTACACGGAAACAATAAGGGAATTGTGTACTAAAAGAAGTGGAAAAAGAAAACAATATCCATAAATAATATAATTCAAATGTAAATTGGAAAGTCTAATGACTACATAAGTCGTTGCAAAAAATATGTTAACCCAGACATCCTTTTTGTAACAATAACAATTAACATTTTTTCTATTCCTAATACACTTATTGATTTAGGTTGCGCTATAAAGTTTATGAGAAAAGAAACCATGGATATCCTAGAAATAGATAACATCAAACCAACTCTAACAGTTGTTAGAAAATTATATATTAGAGAACAGTGGAAGACATAAAATATGCAGAAACACAAACACATAAATAAAATATAAAATAAGAGAGACACAGATATATATGTGGTTCACCCAACTTGGGCTATGTCCATGGAAACAACCAGTCCTTCCTTTATATTATGAAGAGACACAACCTATAGTAGATCAAATGTAATATCCTCTACTCTCTCACATAGTCCCCCTTGATATTTCCCGCTTAGAGTATACATGTAATACATGGCCGCAATACAATACCCTCATACAATAGAGGGGGTTACCTTCTAGGGAAAAAAACCCTAAACTAAACATAACTTCCACTGTAAGATCATCTGCCTAATGAATGGCCCAAACTGACTACGAAATTATAATATTTTTGAACGAAACTTTACATTTGTTTTTAGCTTCAGGGGTGCTGCTAGGGGGGCTCATAAAATCACCATCACCCCCCCAGGACCCCCCTCACGACGATTAAATGATGAATGGCATTGCCGCCCGGTTAAGGACAGGGATCCAACTCGACGATACATTAAGAAGATAATTAGGCTCCACACCCAACAACAATGTTATAATTGGCTGATAGATAAAAAATTACACCTGAGGGGATTATAGAAGGTGTCATTGTTTCTATTGACTCTTGGGAATATCCAGTTCATTTTATGATCCTTCAGCCCAAATCTACACTAGGAGGAAATCCTCTAATTTAGGGAAGACCATGGTTGGAAATTGTTCATGCATATAATAGTTGATGTTTTGGAAATATTACAATAGAAAATGGTGACAAAATTAAAAATATTACTTTGTACCCAGCTTGTTCCAAACCAGAAGGAAAATTAAAGAAAGCTCATTGGTTTCATGAGAATGAAGTAGATGATGAAATAATTATGCCTTTGTTAACCATTTAACACACATTTAATATTAAATAAAATATTGATGGAAATTAAATTGATTATTTTATTTTTCATTCTTATTTTCTACATTATTTTAGGAGGTAGTCATCTGGAACATCAGTTACAACAAAATATTGTGAACCATTTGAAAATCCTACAATTTCTCAATAGATTGTTATTCTTGTAATTTCTTAACAATATGCTATATTTCAATAGTTTCAAATTCCTATAATCTCCCAGAATTCTGAAATTTCATTACATCCAGAAATTCCTGTAAACCTTGTAAATTTTCCTGTAAATTCTGAAATTTATTACATTCTAAAATTCTTATAAATTCTCTAAATCCTGTAAATTTCGAGTCATACTTCTTAAAAGCACATAATTTCTCTTTACATTCTCTCTTAGGAAAACATTTTCAAGAAACATGTACTGAGGATGGCCTAAAACTAGCTTATTTATAATTTTTTTTTGTACACTCAATATAAAATCTTAGAAATAAATTTATTGAAATATCTCCTAGAAAGACTTTAAGTACCAATTCTAAATTAGAAAATTTCCAGCAAGATCAATTGAATATATTATTACAGAAATATTCCAAAGATTTTGATTTGGAATACACTGATATGCTAGGAATACATAATGATACATACACACATCATATTTACATTTAAGGAATTGTTAAACCTATGAGACAATCCCAAAGAAGAATGAAACTTGGACTGAAATAAATTGTTAAAAATAAACTCCAAAAAATATTATATGTATATTTTATCTACCTAATATTTAATAGTGAATGAGTCTAACATTGGTTATTATTCCTAAAAGGAACACAAAATGGATGGTATGCATAGACTTCATGGAACTTAATAAGCCAATTCTAAAAGATCATTTTCATCTACCTTTCATAGATCAAGCCCTGGATAAATTAGATGGAAAGAAATAATTTTTTTCCTTGATGGTTTCAATGGCTATAATAAAATATGAATAGCCTTGTAAGATCAAGGCAAGACAACATTTACTTGACCACATGAACCTATGCTTATAAAGTACTACCTTTTGGACGTTGTAATGCACATGCTACATTTCAAAGGGAAGTCTTGGCTATTTTTCCCTGATTTAATTCATGATTGTGTGGAGGTATATATGGATCATTTCACTATTTACAGAAATAATTTTGAGGAATCCCTTGATAACCTAGAAAATATATTAAAAAAATGTCAAGAGTCAAATATTTTTTTAAGTAATGATTTTTTTTTTTTAATGTTCAATGAAGAACTTGTCCTTGGACATCATGTATCCTTTCGGGTATTAAGGTATATTCACATAAGTTTGAAGAGAATTTTAAATTTCCACTTCCATTTCTCCAGAGATATGAAATATGTTTTTTGGGACATGTAGGGTATTATAGTTGTTTTATTAAAAAAATATAAAAAAATTTCTCACCATTGTTTAAAATTATTGCAAAAGATATTAAGTTTTGTTGGAATGATGACTACCAAATTTATTTTGATGTGCTTAAAGAAAAACTTTCTATAACTCATGTGTTAGGTGGACCTTATTAGACATTACCTTTCCATTTATCTATAGATGCTTATTATTCAACCATAGGATTAGTTTTAGGGTAAGAATAACAAAAAATAACATATGCCATTTAATATATTAGTAAAAACTTCACTACGACTCCAACTAATGACACTATTACAAAAAAGTAAGTTTTGGTAGTTGTTTATGAAGTTAACAAGTCTCTTCATTACATTATAGGTTATGAAGTCTTTGTCCATACTACCCATTTTTCTATTCGATATATAATGATAAAAAAGAATAACAAAAGGTATAATTACAATATGGTTGATACTATTACAGGAAATTAATATCATAGTTCTAGATAGGTCATGAGGGGAAAATCGTGTTGCAAATTTCCTTTCTCAAATAAAAAAATTTTGTGAGATCATTCTTGTAGTATATAATTTTTGGGATGAAAATTTGATTTCAATTTATGTTATAAGATCTTTGTTCGCTGACATTGCAAATTATTTGACTACAAAAAAATTCCAACCGCATTTTCCATCAAAATAAAATCAAAAAGTGATTAGAAAAAGTGGTATATACTCTTGGATTCAAGGAGATATTTTCTATACAAGAGTATATATGTCCATCCATAGATGTGATATATAATATGAAATGATATATATCTTGAAATCATGTAATGATGAACCATTTGGAGGAAATTTTTAGATAAAAGGATGGCCTATAAATTTTTCTATCTAGGATACTATTGGCCAAGAAATTTTATAGATCCCATAAAATATGTTAAAAGATGTGATAGATGCCAAAGAATCGGTCATCCAGTTCCAATTGATGAAATGCCTCTTCATCGACAACTTATCATAGAAACATTTGATAAATGGGCCTTAGAATTAGTGGGACTCATTCATCCATCAAATGTAGGTTTAATACTCATTAATTGGGGCCCTATGAAATTAAAATTGTGGTTGATAATGGTGCTATATAAATAAAAACAATTGATGAATCAAAAATTTCATTTATAGTCAATGGCCATTTGCTGAAGCTATATCACTAACTAGTTTCTAGGGATGATTTAGTTTCAGATTTTCAGCATTTAGAGATGGATATTATGGATAAATGGGGTAATTCCCCTAATCCTCTTTCATCCTAAATTTACATTTTTTTGAGATAATGAGCTAATTTTTTTCCTTCTTGTGCTCATTGAATGATTAGAAGGACATCAATAAATTTTAGGTTTATTCCTCTATATGCCTTTATTATATTAATATAGAAAATGAAGCCCCTTATAGTTTTATTTAATTTTTTCATACTCTCTAAAATTGAAAATATCACGAAGCATTAACCATCCTAGGTTTGAAGAAAATGCACAGGATAACAGTTGAGTTCTCCTTAATTTTTTCGAACTCTTTAAAATTGAAAATAACAGTGAGCATTAACTAAAATAGGCTCAACAAAAGTCCACAAGATAATTCTATAAAGGCGTAAATGTTATAGTTTGCTAATATGTGGTAGCTACTCTCAAAAAGGGCCTGTTACTTTAAAATAACAATGTAAATATTGTTTCCTGTAAATGCATAATTAATATAGACATTTATGTACATTCATATAATTACAACCATTTCTGAAAGCTTATATTCTCAATCCCTGTAAAAATAGAATAAAAAATGTAACATGTAAAAGCCCTTTATTTACATGAATTTATGAGCTTAAGTATCTTCAATATCATTTGGAGGAGGTATTATTTTTGTGTCACCGATTACCTCTGTTAGAAAGTTGCATTGGAGAAAATTTACATTGATATCAAATATGGAAATTTTGAGTAGTATTATCAAGAGAAACATTGCCTCCTAGGTTCCTATAATTAAAAAAATATTCTTCCAAGTGAATTTCATAATATTGTAAGTAAATTTCAAAATCCTACAAGTAAAGTTCAAATTCCTACAAGTGAAGTTCAAATCCCTGCAAGTAAAGTTCAGATTACTATAATTAACCAGTGGTTTCCTATAAAATCAGTCTCAACAGAAATAAGATAGTTGCAGCAAAAAAACATTTACTCCGTCATGGAAGCAATGATGAAGGTACCAACAAGATCACATCTTTTACTTCCCTGTAAGGTAATGAAGAGCTGAATAGTTTATTTACATTGATTTATTAAACTGAAATGACTTTTAAAAAAAAGTGATTTTGTTTTTAAATAAATCCTAAGTTACTCTCCATAACTCAACATTATTACAGTAATTCATACCATTTTTGTGTAATTATTCCTATCATCACCACTTCTCGATTGTGAAATTATTATATTATAATCTCTAGAAGGAATTCTCAAATCATAAATGGTGTCAACATCCTCCTCGTTATGATAAATTTGTTATGGCCAATTATTATGGAAAGTGACATTTGTACCTTTGGTTACAAATATCACTTTTACTTGAAATCGAATAATTTTTGTTGGTGCACGATATAACCCACAACCATTTCAAAATAAAAATAAAAAAACTTGTAAATCTTAGTGTTATTACCGTGTCTCATACCAATTATACCCAAAATTGATTTTAAGTGTTTTGACCAAAGACAATATTGAAATGGTGACCATAGGAGTGGTATGCATCGAACCTTATGGAATTTTTATCCTGGAACCTTTTTGAGCTTGTAGGATGCATTTTAACAGATTCTGATTACTTTTATTCTTTGAAAGGTTTCAATGGTATGATGTTACAGTCACAAAAAAAAAATTGCTAATACATTCAATGGGGAAACAGCAAGGGTTGGTGGCCCTACATTCACAATCTTGGAGGAAACCCTAGCTAGGGTTACAAGAGAAGCATGAACATGTGAGAAATGGTTTAGAGGGAAGAGGAGAGTGAAGGTGACAATTAAAAATCTTCAAATAGAGTGCATGGGAATGTCGATTGGATGAAAGGAGTATCAATACTTTGGGTAAAAGACTGATACGCCAAGAATGCTTCTTTCTTGCATAAATACATGGCCTGTGAAGGAAAGTATAATATTTTCCTCATCTACCATATATGATTAATGGAGAATATCAAGAGCAATTATAGGAGGAAATAATTTTTTTTTTCTTGCATTATTTTTTTTGAAACAAAATGTAAATTTCAAAAAAATTCTTAGGAAATAAAGAAAATTATTTGTATCATCATAGCTTAGTGAAGTTACTCATGCTATAAAAACTAGTTAGATTAAATAAAACATGGAGTGAATTTCTACAAAGGAATAAATTTGGAATTGAAGAGGGAGGGCCTCCAAAAAACACTAATTAAATGAATCCAAACCATGATGAGAGATAAATTGAAGGGGATGTGCTAGAGGATCCAGAAAACCCAATTCCCCAATTGCAGAAGAATTTAGAACCTTAGTGCCAAAATAAAATTGAGGAAGATAAGTAAAAATAACAAGAGATACATGAAAAATAGAGAGAACAAGGATTACAGGTAAAATAAAAGCAACAAGAATATACACCATCCCCATAGTTTATTGGTTCCTCATCTTCTAGCATGAAATCAAGAGCTAGTTCTAGCTGATTTCCAATAACTTGCAGTAGGCTTACTAGAGGACAAATGAAATTTATAAAAGAAACATATGGATAGTAATAAAACCTTATCAAATCATAGGTACATTCAAATAATCCTAAAACTAAAGCCTAGATTTTATACGAGGAAGCTCTCAAGGAGGTGCAAGCTTAGAAAAATCAAGAACTTCAAGAGGAACAAGAAAAATATTGGGAGAGATTATACTGAGGAGGCCTATGCATAACCAAGTCAATTACCAAAATAGGAACAAGAAGAATACTCACTCCAAAGCTAATCACCACAACAAGAACATATGGAATATGAAGGAAAATCATCTGAGAAATTTCAAGAACAAAAAAGACCTGAAAATCAAATAAACATTGTAGTGAATAGATTGAAGAAAAATAATAATATCATTAAAAATTTGAAATAAAATTCATGTAAGGAGGACAAGGTTAATGAAATGATAAATTCAT
Organism: Pinus albicaulis; assembly: GCA_034641835.2. Lineage (NCBI taxonomy): Eukaryota > Viridiplantae > Streptophyta > Pinopsida > Pinales > Pinaceae > Pinus > Pinus albicaulis. The sequence continues at coordinate 124,514,182 of CM076572.1, read as the reverse complement.
AGAATGAAATGTTGAAGGACAAGGCCTATAGAAACAAATAAAAATTAAAATCCCTCAAAAGTAAATACATAGATATGTATCAAGATAATATCCACAACAATTGAATAAATAAAAGGTTGATGGTAAGGATTAGGGGATTGAAATTAAAACTAAAAGAGAGAGTTGACAGAGAAGAACCCTCCAATACTAGTCTTAATATTCTTATTCAAGTAGCTAGAGTAGTTCAAGACAGTAGGGAAGTCAAATTTTGATAGTCAGGTAAGAGAAAAAAAACAAGTTTGGCCAATGGTCAAGGTATTGTTAGAAAGGTATCCCATTTTGATTGCATAGGGCCATGAAAAAATATAAGTTTTGGGGAAAATGTTGTGCTTAAATTTCAATATCCATGACCACGCCATCTTTTATATAATACCTTCATCTTAACCTCCATCCTACACCATTTTACCAATTTTTGGTGTATAAAGGATGAATTTTAAGGTAAAATTCATTTTAAAAAATATTATTTCATTTTTATTCCTTAAATGTTTATAAAAATGTTGTTTCATTACTAATGAGGTTGAAAGGTACAAAACTTGTCAATATAGGAATTAAGCCACCAAATATTTTCCACATTAGCACAGATGATTCTTATACTAGAAGGTTGATCCATAAGTGAAGGCAAGATGTATAAAATCAGTGAGATTGAGAAAAATAACGTGGGTCTCCCATAATTTTATCTAACAAATTCAGAATTAGAATACGCAGTTTAGAATTGGATTTGTTGTATTAAGTTTATTTTTAACATAAAAACATTGAATTGACCCTAATTTTGGGCATTTCAGTTAAGAAGCTATATTTTGTATAAAAGTAGATAGATGATACGTAGGTGGGTTAGAGTGAGAGATTTATAAAAACCTATATACATTGTTGTATTAAACCTCTATTTTTCCAGTAATGAAATGATAATTTATGTGAGTGATATAAGTTTGCAGTAACTTTTCATAGCTTTAACAATAACACTTACGAGGATATTGTAATATCCATATTTTTATGCTTGTATTTAGATAGTTGAGAATCCTAAAGGTTAAGTGGACCTAAAGGAAAAGTATATGTGGACATATTATTTTCAAATTAAATAAATGTGGAAATTAATTATTGTGTAAAGACTAGACTAAATTGGAGACCAGGATTTCATGTACATGAGGATGGAATAAAATCAAAAAGATTTCCCACAATATCCAAAAATCCTTGAAGGAAAAAATAAAATAAAATAAAAATATTAGATGGGAGATAAGAATCTAATAGATACCTCAATAAAGTGGAAAGATACTGAGAAGAGGTGAAATAAAACTTGAACGAGGAAAAAGCTATTTTTAAAGAAATTTTGTGGAAAAAACAAAAATAAAGCCTAGTCTAAAGGAAAACAACATCTTAAATTAACTAGAGGCAGTTATGGAAACATGTTGAGGGAGGAAGCCTAAAAAATCCATTCCTACGTAGACAAAAGGTTGTCTAAACTTAGGAGGAATTGGTCTCTGCTAGGGGGGAGTTGTGAATGAAAGCTCAAGGTTGGATGGAAAATAGTCTTTACTAGAATTGATACACACAGTTGTTAGATTATGTTTTATGATTATGTTATAATGATAATAATTGATTAAGATTAAATATGGTTTATTTCTTATTTTAGCTAAAAATCTTATTTCTTAAATTACATGTATTTGTAATAAGTTGTTGTCTGATTGAAAATAAAGTGTTATATGTATTTAACATAAGTATAACTATAACAGGTATAGTTACTTTCTCTGTATAGTTACATAGACTTGAATAAATAGTTTACCAATACACGTAATCTCTGAACCCAAAGAGAAGGGTTTAAATTGTTATCTAGTCTATGTTAATTCTTTTATTAAAGATATAAAAGGTAACAATTGGATCAAACATAATTTTACCTGTATTAACATAAACATAGAAGGTGATAATAGAAATACATATTTATTTCTATAAAATAACATTGAAGCAAATAGGTATACAATGAATGAATTATTACAATTAAATAAAGAATGTATAAATCTATACAAGTAGCTTACTTCAGATTTAAACTATAAAAAATTCTAATTTAGGAAACATTCATACATATAGATACAATATTTGTATTGAAAAGGAACCATGAAATATTCATACATATAGATGCAACATGTATATCAAAATGGAATTATAATTTAGTTATATCACTGTTCAAAGGATGTGAAAATCCTTTGATAGAGGTAAATAGAAAAATATAATAAAACTCAAGTAAAATATCAGTTACAACAGTCCAAGTCATATTGACTGAAGTTCCTCTTTTACTAAAATTAATTGAAGAATGTACAAACACATTGATAAATATCATTAGAGCCATATGGCTGAAATATACACATGGGAACGACCGACCTAGAGCTAGATGAAAATTCGCGTCAGCGCTGGTGCTAATAATTAAAGGAAATTGTGAGGGAATTATGGGAACCAGAATTTACCTATAAATAAACACATAAAATGATGTTAAGCTGACATAAATTATGATTAAATAATGATTAAATACAATTGTTATAATAAGTAATATTTCAAACTATACGTGGTTAAAGTAGCAGAAGGGATTATTCTTGTACAAGAAAATAGTAAGATATTACTTGTAGAAAATACATGAAATAAAATAAGTAATACACTTGAAAGTAACTAAATTACATAGGAATAAATTCTAAATTACTTACAAAATTGAATATGTACAGTACTTGTTTAAGGAATAAAACAAAGCATAAGGTGGTTAAGTATTTTGTGGAAACAAATCTGGAAGAAGAGGTTTTTACATGAATTGGAAAAACAAAAATTATTCTGAGAAAATATAATTGTATTAATTATTTTTTTTTTGTGAAAAATAACCATTTAGGTGACCCTACGAATATTTGATTAAATCATAAATTATTAAATCTGAAAGAGGGAAGAGTATTACCCTATTAGAAGAAATAAGGAAATTATGAACTATCTGCAAACCAAATTAAAGTCCACAAACAAATATTTCTCTTCCTATACTAAATGTATATAACTTGTGGAGGGATATATATATATATATATATATATATATATATATATATATATATATAGATATAGATATATAATGGAGAGGAAGTAAATAGGGAAATGAGAGAACCTTTGTAACAATTTTCCATAAATGAGAATAAGAAAACATTGGTTAAATTATTTGAAATTAGATTAAGTTAACCCTATCTATTAGGGTAATGACAAATTACATGAAATAAATTAATTTCTTCAATGAAATAGGGATTATTAGAAAAATTTAAATCCTATATCATTGGAGAGAAAAATGAAAATGACAATATCTGAAGTAGATATGTGTTATACGTTGTTAAAAAACGTATACAAAGAAGTGGAAAAGGATACATATCATTCAAAATTCACTCGATAAGGAAAACGTTAATTATCTAAAGAAAGAGAATTTGGTAATAAGTCTAAATTAGAATTTAAGTATACAAGGAATACCATTGGGAAAATGAGGCTAAAAATGAGAAATACAGTGACTATTTAATAAACACAAAGAAAATTTTATATTTCAATAACCCAGTGACCTAAATTTATACAAAAATTTCGATGTCACTGTGGGAGTGCATATCATTTTTTCATTGTACAATAAAAACAAGATCTATTTAAAAAATTAGATCCATTACAGTCGAACCCAAACCAAATTCATTTCAAATGATGTAATGAGGAGGAGTGGAATTAACCATTAAAATAGACGAAATGGATAGCATAAATATTTTATCAATAAAACTCAAAAATACAAATTAAATAGTTTCCAGCGAATCAATTTCGAACGGAGGTTGGAAATGCACTGATAATTTCTACAAGAAATCAAGATCAAAGTTAATCGAAATTAATGTTAAAATGAAATGACAAATCAGGAGATTGTTCAAAGGATTTGGGGAAAATCTTGTTCACGTTCCAACCAAAACGTATAGAAAAATTAATCAAAATATTCATTCTTCCAAGGAGAAGTAAAGGTTAAATTATGGTAAAACTATTCAGGAATGACAAACCTAGAAAATAGAGACTGGGGTAGACAGTTAAATTACTAGTATTCAAAAGGCTAAGACATAGTGAAGTGTAGGTGATGAAGTGAAAAACCATTCATATGAGAGGGTTGTGAAAACCATAACCTGTACAAAAAATCCAATCGATTAAATTGATAACTTAATCGATAACTTGAAAACAATAAAAAGACACAAGAAATACATTCACAGAACTAATATATTTCGAAAATAAATTCGACAAGCAGTGGAATTTTCAATTTAAATAAAATGACTCAAGATTTGAAAAATTAATGCTAGGATAAACCAGAGTTTACCGAAGATAATTTCATCATCGATGTAAGACAAATGGGTCAAAATACTTCGGCTTTGATGGGTCATCCTCATGATAGAAAAACCAGAGGATCGGAAAACCATAGAGGAGGACCTAGTCTCGGTTCACAAAAATGTCAAAAAGGAAATGGACAACAACCAAATTTTAAACCCTAACCATTTTTATTGCACTAGGAGGGAATACGATTTGATCTAATTCATTGAGTCATGATTATTGTCCACCATATAGATACCTGTAACATAAATGGACCCATCTGATGAGCATGGTCTTCAGTATGAAGAATTTATGGGTGTAAAATCTGAAATCGATATAGATTAGCTATTATCACTGTACAGTTAATGGAGCGGACAATGCAATTAAATGCATGGGATAATTCATTCACACAAATCATAAATTAATAATAATGTTAATATCCAAGATATGTTGAGGCCGTCGAAGTATATGGTGAGGTTAGTGAATATTACTCCTCTCATTAAATAGAAATTTAATATAAGCTAATGGGAATGGATATACGTGAAAGTGTTGAGTAAAGTATGGTCCCAAACCTTATTCCTAACAGATATTGTTATGATTTCGATTTTAATATAAAATAGGGATTAGAGTATAAATTGAAATAAAGGATAACGATAGGGGTATAAGGATAAGGTCTATGAAGGTAATAAATTATTGCTAATTGAAACCATTAAAAGGTATGGTTCCTCACTTGTGAGAAATATGATAGATATAGTTAATTTTTCAAGGGTACATTATATTCAGAGGTATAGCTATATATATATTGAAGTGAATATATATTATACTGTACTTATAATGTGGGTGTTAAAATTTAGAATTACCTACATACCTTAATGTTAAAACTAGCATGTGTAATATCAATTAAGGATAATCCTTGGGGTAGTATAGGGATGTAATATCCTAAGAGTTAATTAGAAGCTTTGAAAGATAAAATAAATATTTATCAAGTAGGATAAGAACTGAGATAAAGTCTTTATTAAAAATCTGAAAGGTATTATTAATGCGATAAAAATATAAAAAAAAATGTGAAGGACAGAAAAATAGTATTATTGATATAAATAGAAAAAAAATTTGGGTTAAGTAGAGTTGTTAGAGAGATCCCTCGGTACATGATACTCATATTATATTATAGGTTTTAAGATTTTACATGGTTTGGTGTCACTTCTATTTCTAATTTTCATAATGTATGTAATGGATGAACATGTGTTATTTTTCTTGTAATTATTTAACGTTCATGTAATCGTGTGTTAGAGTTTCCTATAATTTTCATGTTGATACTTCCTGTACTAACCATGTAATCATAGAAGGAATTATTGTAATAAAAACTTGATTTCATTTAGTGATCGTGGAATCATACATGAATTCTTATAGGAATTACATGATCTCATGTATTGTCCTATAATCACGCGGGATCCTACATATTTGTTGTAATTACATATTTTGTGATTTTGAAGTGATTTTATTAGATTGACTTTACTTTAAGTATTATTTCTTCGAATAATTAAATTAATTAGATTTGTATAATTTGGTATGTGTTTTGGAATCAAAGAGAGTGATTTTGATTAGAATTTTATTAAATAACATAGAATACTTATTATATCTAAATATATTTTTATAACTGTATTAGTTTATTTTGATCACCAATTAGTTCAAATGGAGTATCTGGTGAGGAAGTGTGATATATCTTACGGAATCTATAAACTTTGTGTCAAAAAGTCAAAATTAAATTTAAGTGTCTAGAAATCAGTGTAAGGTAAATCAACTCTGTGATCTACATATACATGCTTTGTGATTGATTTTAATAGGAAATTATTAAGAAGTAGTTTACTCACACTTTGTTTCATCTCAAATTTTACCTACCTAGATTGACAAAATAAATGTGAATTCATTCATCCCACTTTATGACTTGACACCCCTTTTAAATGAAGGTGGTGGCTATATTCTCCTTCCACGTGGGCATCAAAATTGTGTTCATCCCCCATGGGTTATTTAGCCTTTCTCATGACGCTTATCATAGATACTTGAATTTTAGATTGAAATGACTTCTTAAAGTTGTTTAAGTCTTTCTCTAAGATGACTAGTTTATCCTGAGTGTTAACCATATTTTGAGCGCGAGTACTGAACATACACTGCCCTGGTAAATTTTTATGATTACTTAAGATTAGTATGGTTCAAAAGAGGGTGATATTAGGACTATATTAATGTGGGTCACTTGAAGTATCTCCTGGAAAAAAATTGAGACAATGTGAAAATTGGGGGCCTTATAAGCGAATTGTACCACTATGATCAGCTCGTCATCCCGAACCTTGTGGCCTAGTTATCTTTGAACTGACCCATGTAAATCCCATACTTTGTTTTCAAATTTGAAAGGATTTTTACTCCCAAACTATCAATACTATGACATTCAAAATCAAATATGTCTGATACTATGAAATTTCCTACATAAATTAGAGCTCTCATGTATGAGAGAAAATCTAAAATTCTCAGCACTGTAAAAAATTTCTACAAAAATATGATATTTTTTGTGGTGGATGAAAGCCTAACTGCATAAATAATATGATATACACTATAGCAACTGAAGTCCCAACTATTGGATATGATCTGGACGGTTGTGGCAGAACCCCAACTACTAGGCACTATGAAAGGTAGGTGGTTGATCATTAGATATAAGAGGGAAACATGGTCACAAACATGTATCAGGTGCTATAGATCAATATATATGTAGGGGTCCAACATTATTACTCTTCCTAACATTTTAGAACACCAACTAAGAGGATCGACCATACCCCTAGTTGTACTAATCGACTACCCTTTATACATGAAATTAATCTCCCGGAATGCTATCCGTAATGTACTGTAGCAGCAAATCAGTTGACATTTTATCTAGGGTTGGGTTTCAAATTAACCTATGGGGGTTTATGATATACTGAAAGGTAGATGTAAGTATGGTCCATCATGGTTTTGTCTAATGTGCTACTACTTGAAGGGGTACCCACAAGGGTTATAAAGGTGTCCAACAAGTGTGATCGCCTCTTATAGTTCAGACGTGCATGCCTCCGAAAATTCAAACATGTATGTGCCCAGTGAAAAATCATTTGGTTTAAATATGTCAGAACACATCTCTAGCCTAAAACATTCCCACTAAAATTGGAGGTGAGGCTGGCCTAGGAAAGCGCTCTAATACTATGAAAATTCCATCTACCACGACAACTGGAAATTATTTTCCTAATTGTTGATTTATTTGCAGTTTCCTACAAAAAATACCAAATAATTCTCAATGTGATTTGATCCTAAGAAGATATATCACACACACATAAAAGTGACACAATTTTTTTGGACAAATGTACCATAAAAATCATAACTTGGGAAAATCGATGCAACACCTGAGGATTTTATTACTATGTGGAAGTGAAATTATGAGTACAATATATGGATTTCAAACTAGAAATCCAAAGATCAATAAAATCTAGCAAAAATATTTTAAGGGAATTACCCATCTTCCACAGTCAACCCCGACACAAATTTCCATCATAAACTGCTCCTTATAGAACCCTAACGCTAGCCTGTGTGTAGTGCTTATGCTGGCCCTATGACATCTGGCCCAAAAATTCATCTGATGAATTCATTATGCTTATCTTTTTTGATGAAAATTCTTCTTCGAAACTTTGGAACCTCTATCTAGCCTCTAGAACTAAAAATGATTTTTCCTTTAGCCAAATCACGTTTCTCTTCTGAAGAAACTGTGTAGTCCTCTACACCACCTCAGTAGAAATAACTTTCCCTCCTTGTTGTTTCCTCTTCAGATCTAGAAAGCTTCCTCCATCTCATTGTATTTTTCTTTCATTATCTCTACTTCATCACTAAATCTCTAACTCTTTGCCAATTCATTGTTGCTATTCTAAAAAATTGAATTATCCAATTGTCTCTAGTGCCTCTAGTGTATTCTCCAAGTTCCCATATATCCCTTCTTATATCTTCTTGTTTGGACTCCATCGACCAAGATTAAATCTTAATCAATGGGTGACATCATTTCTGGATCAATATGTGCGAGTTTATATATAATTATCGCCTTGAATTACTTAATTATGATTAATTAACCATATTCCTTAAATTTAGACTTTGGAAATATTTAAAATTTATTTAATAATCTAATTAAGTCATATCTCGGTGTAATTTCCATAAACAATTTCTAGGTTTTGAAGATCTCATGTATTCTAGTCTCTCAACCAAATTTCATGGCTATAACACATCCAATTCTATAGAAACTAACACTCCCACTTAGCGAGGATTGTGTTCTCCCTAGTGTTGCACATCCTACAACAACACCCTATCTCTACATCACCTCTTGTCACACTATTGATGTTTGGATACTACTGCCCACCAGCTACTGCACAACTTTTATGTTGCATCTTTTTTTTTGTTGACATTGTTGTACTAGCATTTTCAATGTCACTGAAGAATGTGTGTTACTTCCAAATTTGAATCAGGGAAAATTTTAAGGATGGAAAATTATTTTGAAGTTTAAAAAATTGGCAAACCTCACTAGTCCGCAATGTGAAAAATATAAAATGTTTATTGATGTATTTGTAAAATTATTGAAATTTATAATGATCTTGTATATATTGTATATGTAAAGTTGGAAAATTTTAAGGTAAAATAATTTTATATTGTAAAATTTGGGCAAATCGCTTTTATAAAAAAATGGAAATTGGTGAATCATTTTTTTGGAAAAACCTTGGAAAATTAGCCCACCTGCGAATATTAGCCCCTAAAATTTTCCATGCTCTGCACTAGGCCACCTTCTATGTTATCAATTCTACAACTGTCACTCTAGTACTGACTACATAAATTACCATTGATCCATCCTTCCACTGGATACTATTGGCCCCTCATAGCCAAGTAATGATCCTTGAGGTGGAATCCTTAAGGAACCTCCCCAATATTTGTAGCTCTTTGGAGCTACAACTCCAAGTAAACCTCACTCCTAGAGGTATATCTACAAACATAGTGAACTCTGATCTACTCATACTATTGCTCCTATTACTCCGTTGACATTTTCACATTGTTGTTGAAACCACTATAATAATGTGTTTTTTCTCCCTAGATCTTGAAGTACTAGTTTCCATAGGGAAGATCCCTTTGAAACTAGACTCCCTCTGAGTCTCTCTATCCTTATCGGAAGCTCACACTGTCCTCTTATACCAGAAACTGGACTGTGTGGCTGTGCATTGGGAATCTTCTAGCTTGAATTTCACTTTTATACTGCAAGTGAGAAATTTTCATTTATTATATCATGACATCTAGTTCTGTAACTATGTCATGTCTACTAACTATAACTAGATCTATAGTTTTCATCTAAATGATTGACAGTGCTTGCTCACACTGAATATTCTACTATAATATTGTGGGCTCCTATAGAAAAGTTGATGGTATCGTTGCAACAATATGGAACTAATTTGACAGGTATCCTTTTTGCAACTGCACTGCACCCTACCCATTATGGAGATTCATACAACTCCTCCTCCTAGATTTGGTGCTCCACTATCTCCTTTCAAGCCTACTCCATGGCTAGGACCCTTCCTTTCTTTCCAACTTGCACTAGACAACTCGCACTTCCTCTAAAAATTATTTATAGAAAATGGAAGTCAAATGGATACCCAAATCTACATCCTAGCTAATTCACACAACCTTATCTGTAAATATTTCATGATTATTCCTACAGAGTTGTGAAATCTAGAAACTCAAAACGAGAGAAAATAAATAGGATTCTCCTCTCTTTCCCTCTTCTCGTCTATTGGATACACTATTTTCACTCCTTAGTGGAGTGAGAAAACCTGATCACGAATAATTCCAATTTGAAAATGGAAAAATTAGATCTATAAAAAACGAGATCCCCCAAGAGAAATTTTCCCTCTATGGTGTGTGTTTTTCTCTTCCACTGGATGCGGGTTCTGCTTCTACAAATTGCTGCAAAACCATTTGCATCCAACCAAGGAATATTCTCAGTCAAAATATGAGTTGTTTCTACTATGTCTGCCTCATTGAATCACTATTCTAGGAAATTCAAATTTTATTCAATCTTGCAATTGAAAATCGAACCCTTGCCTCAGCAATTCGGCCTGCCTCATTAGGCCATGCACAACACCATAACATTTCGGCATGTTTCTCCCTCTGAATAGTGAATTTTTCTCTTCTTTCCACTTCTGATCTTCTCGGTTAATCAATCACCCTATGATACCATGTGAAAATTTCACTTACTAGAACAACTGGAAATTATTTTCCTAATTTTTAATTTATTTGTTGTTTGGTTCGACAAATGCCAAAGAATTCTCACTGTGATTTTTAGAAATAAATATTGTGATAAAAAAATAACATTTTAATATAATAAAATATAGCGCACACACACACATAAAAATGATAGTTATTTTTGGAAAATGTCCTCGGAAAAACCTAACATCGAAAAACCGGTGTAGTAGTTGAAGGTTTTATTATTATGAAGCAATTAAATTCTGAGTACAATCTACAGATGCCTAACTGGAAATCAAAACATCAAGAAAATCTAGCCAAAATTATTTAAGGGAATTACCCTTATTCCACATGCAACATCCAAAACACGGGCACAAATTTCCTTAAGTTGTCCTCCTAGAATACTCATACTGGGCTCTACGTAGTTCTTACACTAGTCCTATGATGTATGGACTCAAAATATGTTTTATGAATTCATTCTACATGTATCTGTTGAGGAAATCACTTCTTCAGTACTCTAGAACCTCTATCTAGCCTCTAGAACTGAAAACAATTTTTCCTTCAGCCAAATCGAGTTGTTCTTCTAAAGAAACTACATAATCCTCTATGTTGCCTCACTCAGAATAACTCAGCCTCCTTTTTGATGCCTCTCTAGATCTGGAAAACTTCCTCTAGATCACTATCTCTGCTTCCTCACTAAATCTAAAACTCTTCAGCAATGAAATGCTTCTACTCTAGAAAATTGAATTCTCCAAGTGTCTTTGGTGTCTTTGGTGTATTCCCCAAGTGCCCATCGATCCCTTCTTATATCTTCCTGTTGGGACTCCAACAACCAATATTAAATCTCAATCAATGGCTCGGATTATTTATGCATCGAACTGTGTGATTTTCTAGAGAATTCTCACATTTTCCTAATTAATTCTGATTAATTAACCATATTTTCTAAGTGTATACTAAGTAAATATTTAAAAATCAGTTAATAATATAATTCAAGCATATATAGGTGGAATTTCCAGACAAAATTTTTGGGTTTTGGATATCTCATGTGTTCCTGCCTCTCTACCAAATTTCATGGCTAGAACACATCTGAAACTATAAAAATAAGAGATACCACTGTTTATGCACTTGACCTGCAAAGAATATCAGAATGCCAGAAATATGAGAACAATATTTCCACAAACATAGAAATATATCATGAATTGAGACAAGTTGCAAAGATAATATATTATTCAAAATAAAAATTCAAGGTTCACTTCCCTCTTCTATGCAGAAACCTCAAATAGAGCAGAGCTCAAATGAAATAAAACTTGAGGACACTTCCCTTGCTATCTAAGAATATATATAGTTTCATGAGATCTGAAACCCTAACTACTCATATTCGTTGCACAGTACAGGTTAACCACCTTATTTTGTAACTAGGCCCATTTATAACTAATTTTGGTCCCTTTTCTATAATGTGGTTCAACCACATACAATCATTATTACTGCAGATAATTGATTATGGTCTCTATTGAATCAACTATCTAATTATGAATTTAAAAATTCCCCTTGGGCTTATTACATAAATGAAGGGGTTAGGGTTGGAACCTAATATATAACCAAAAAACAATGTCACAATTTGACAAAATTGTAACGTGACAAAGAAAAAACAACATTTAAAAGTAAAAAAGAACAAATGGAATCACAATACAATGGATAAAAAATGGCATTGCAATTTCAAAAATAATAAATGTTTTCATAATCTAAACTGTGTTGACTAGGTTTAGTGGTTTGATGTAGTTTGACTAGGTTGTCCTAGGTTCACTAGTTCAATCATAAAAAACTAGGTTGACCTAGGTTTACAAAATCCAGTATATATTTATAACATATTAAATAGACATTAATCTATATTTTAACACAAGCCGTCTATGGTTGACTATGGTTTTATAAGGTTAACATGGTCAACCATTGTCGACATGACTGCCATGGAGAACTATATTAACCATGTCCATTAGCTTTAATATTGGTACCAACACGACAAACAACAAATAATGTTGCAATGTGACAAATCCAAATAATTTTATAATTAGAAAAATAATGATGAACAAAAATTCGTCATAATGTGACAATAAACATACCATGGTAATATTTGAAAACATTGAAACTTGAAAATGTTATATAACATTTCAAAAAAAGGCAAGAAAGAAAAAATGTTGCAATGAGATGAACAAAAAATGACATGTAAATCTCACAAATAATAAATATTGTCACAAGTTGAACTGGGTTACTAGATTGACCTAAATTTACTAGATAATTATAGTCCCACAGGTGGTCAACCGAATTAACTAGTTTTCATGTAGGTTTATAATACCTACTATACGCTTGATGACATATTAACTATAGATTAATCTATACATTAACACATGCCAACTATCGTTGACTATGGTTGGTTATGGTTAGCATGGTGAATCGTGATCAACAAGGGTGCTATGGCGAACCATAGTCACTATGGGGATTATCATTAATATTATTCGCAACGTGACAAACAACAAATAATGTTGCAATGTGATGAACAATAAACAATATAGCAAATTTTATGACAAACAAAGTTTTAATGTGATAAACAATAAAAAAAAGTGTCACAATTTGGAAAAAAAAAATGCCATCGAAATATGATGAACAAGAAAAAATGTTGTAATTGACAAACAAGAAATGGTATCACAATTTGATCAACAAAAAACAATGTCATAATTTGAAAACCACATTAATAGATTTTAGTCAACCATAGTCAACTAAGTTGACCTAACTTACTAGGTTTAATAGGTTCACCTAGGTTTACTATCTTAACCAAATTTTATTAGATTTACCAGGTTGAGTTTTTTTTAGTGGGCTTACCATGTTGACTTATGTTTACTAGGTGGATGTATGTTTACAAATTTTAACAATGTTTTCAAGGTTGAACTATGTTTTCCATGTTAACCTAGGTTTACTAGCTTAACCATGGATTTCTAGGTTTATTAGGTTGACTTATGAATGCAAACTTTGAAATAGATTTAATAGGGTTACTTAAGTTTATCGGGTTTTACTAGGTTGACCTACATTTACTTGATTGGCTTAAGCTTACTAGATTAACCATATTTTTCTAGGTTTATTAGGTTGACCTAAGTTTACCAATTTGATTTAGGTTTATGATATTGACTTACGTTGGCCTAGGTTTATTGGGTTGACCTATGGTTTACTAGGTTGACCTAGATTTATAAGTTTCTTTAGGTTTAACATATTTAGAGCGTTTACTAGGTTGAATTAGGTTTAGCAGGTTCACTAGATTTACTAAGTTCACCAAGGTTTCTAGGTTCACCTATATTGACTAGCTTTATTATGTTTGGCTATGTTTACTATGTTTCTTAGGTTTAATAGGTTGACTTGGGATTACTTATTTTACTAGGTTTACTAGTTTTATCAAGTTGACCTAATGTTACTATGTTGACCTAGTTTTACTAGGTTTTCTAAGTCTACTAGCTTTACTATATTTAGTGTATTGATGTAGGTTTACTAGCTTAACTAGGTTCACCTATGTTTATTATTCTTACTAGGTTGAATGAGATTTAAGGTTTACCTCATCTTATTGGGTTGATCTAAGTAAACCATGGTTTACCATGAACCCTTATGATCAACTAGTTTTAGATTCAGCCTAAGTTCTCTATTTCTACCAATTTGACTTAGGCTTATGAGGTTTTCTTAGGTTTAATAGGTTTATTAGGTTTAATTATGTTTTCAATGTTTAATAGGTTCACTATATTTACCTGAGTCAACATGTTCAACCATATTAAACCATGATAAAATTAACTTAACTATAATCAACCATGGTCACCATGGTAATACACGCATTTCTTGGTCAACCATGGTTGAACACATTTACTAATGTGGTTACACATGGTCAAAATGTCCATCATTTTTTAGGCATAAATAACCATAGACAACAAGGTCAACCACAATGAAGTTGGTTAAATGATGTTTGGCCATGGTCAACATGTCTAACATGATTAAACATTTTTAAACATGGCTACTTCATGTAAATGGTAAACTATAACATTCATGTTCAACCATACTCATTTATATTTAAATTTTCACAACTATGGTCAACCATGTTCCGCCATTGTCAACCATAGTCAACTATGGTGAAACAATCTCAACCATGGTCACCTATGGTTACCATGGTTAAACATGATCATCAATTTAAATGTGATCAACATGGTCATGCATGGTCATGTTTATTCCACCAAAATATATCATTTACATCCCTAGTCAACCATGTTTTACCATGGTAAATTAATATCAAAATTGGTAAACCATGGTGTAATATCCCTATTTTTAATGATTTTATTAGAGAGACTAACGATCCTAAAGTTTGAGTAGACCTAAAGGAAAATAATTATTGTGGACATATCATATTTTTGAATATACTAAGTGTGTAATTTGAATTATTGTGCAAATACTAGAGTCCATTGGAGACTAGCATTTCAAGTCCATGAGGATGGAATTAAATCCAAAGACTTTCAGAGATTCTGAAAAAATACTCGGAGAAAATAAAATAAATTAAAAATATTACATTGGAGATAAAAATATAAAATATACCTCAGTAAAGTGGAAATTTACTAAGAAGAGGTGAAATTAAAATAGAAAGAGGAAAAATCTAGCCTTACAGTACTTTTGTGGAAAAAAAAAAGGAAAACCTAGGCAAAAAGGAAAGCAGCATCTTGATTAACTCGACGCAATTATGGAAACAAGTTGAAGGGAAAGCAAGCTTAAGTAATCCATTCCTGGGCAAACAAGAGGTTTTCTGCACTTCCGAGGAGTTGGTCTCTGCTCAGGGGGAGATGTGGAGAGAAATCTCAAGGTTAGGTGGCAAATAGTCTTACCAAAACTGGTATGCACAAGTAGTTTAATTTTGTATTAAGAATTGTGGTGGTAGTGAAATTTAGAGAAATGATTATTCATGTAATAAAGTTAGAATTTATCTTTTTGTATTGAATTACAATTCAGTTAGAAGAAATGAATTATGCAATAAAGTTAGATTTTCTGAATTATTAATTTCTGCAGAAATTGATTTACACCGTCTAATGTATTTAACTGAAAACAACCATAGTAGATATACTTGATCTGTATAGTTAAATAAAAAATTGCAATTAATAAACCAACACTCAGGATGTCTAAACCCCAGTAATAGGCTCTAAATCTAAGGTTAGGTGGTAAACATCCCAACTTTATACACATAAATTATATATAAATACATGGGTAAAGAAGGAAAAATAGTGGAATTAGCAGTGGTGTAATTAAAACAATGAACATAAAAATATGTACATAAAGAGAAAATTATCCCTCTCTTAGAACATATTATTACACAATATTAAAGTAAACATTCTACTGTGCAGTAACCAGAGAGTTACATATATTCATTATTTTTGCATTAATAGAGAAATTTAAAAAGGATATATAACATAAAGTACTAGAGGATAGTGCAAGAACAATCTATTGTAATGAAGTAAATTATTTCATTGCAAAGAATGATAGCAAAATGACTAGGTATCATTACATTGATAGTATAATCATGACATTATCCTGAATATAAATTACATTAAAATCTATCATAAATTATGGACAATGTCCATTGTCCTACTTAAATAAGTACAACAAATATATAAATTTGAACATATTTCTAAATTCAAGAGAGTTAATTCTTCAACTGATATGGAAAAAACTATACATAAAAGAAAGACAATTTTGTTGTCAAAAAAAGACAAAGTTGCTGGTTCAAATTGACAGAATGATCATTAAATATGAGGAATGTTGAATTGGGTGTGGTGGAATACCTGCACAGAACAATATATACAAGAATTAGTATCTGTGTGTGTGTGTGTGTGTGTGTGTGTGTGTGTGTGTGTGTGTGTGTGTGTGTGTGTGTGTGTGTGTATTGAAATAATTTAATAACATTTAATAATTGACAAGGGAAATTGAAATAAGAAATTTACCATGATTATTCTACTTTAAAAGGGGAAATTATTCCTGTACATATAGAAGAGGAAAATATATAAGCTCATGTATTTAATTGTACAGAATATTAAGTTGAAAACTGTTTGGAAAGAGAAAAAGGAAATTACCTTTCCTGTCATTGACGAATAATTACTAAGAATATGGATTAATCTTAGTAGAGGAATAGGAGTTATCTATATAAACAAATATTTTATTAATTTGAAGAAATTAATAAAATAAGAGACTATAATAAAAAAAAATTTAAATTATCTGAGTAAATAAAATTCAAATAAAATTTCGACAAGTTCAACAGAGAAGGAAAGGTTACAATACTCACAATGGGTGCTACATAGTTCTTACACTAGTCCTATGATGTATGGACTCAAACTATGTTTGATGAATTCATTCTACATGTATCTGTTGAGGAAATCACTTCTTCAGTACTCTAGAACCTCTATCTAGCCTCTAGAACTGAAAACATTTTTTCCTTCAGCCAAATCGAGTTGTTCTTCTAAAGAAACTACATAATCCTCTATGTTGCCTCACTCGGAATAACTAAGCCTCCTTTTTGATGCCTCTCTAGATCTGGAAAACTTCCTCTAGATCACTATCTCTGCTTCCTCACTAAATCTAAAACTCTTCAGCAATGAAATGCTTCTACTCTAGAAAATTGAATTCTCCAAGTGTCTTTGGTGTCTTTGGTGTATTCCCCAAGTGCCCATCGATCCCTTCTTATATCTTCCTGTTGGGACTCCAACGACCAATATTAAATCTCAATCAATGGCTCGGATTATTTATGCATCGAACTGTGTGATTTTCTAGAGAATTCTCACATTTTCCTAATTAATTCTGATTAATTAACCATATTTTCTAAGTGTATACTGAGTAAATATTTAAAAATCAGTTAATAATATAATTCAAGCATATATAGGTGGAATTTCCAGACAAAATTTATGGGTTTTGGATATCTCATGTGTTTCACCTCTGCAAATTTCATGGCTAGAACACGTACGAAACTATAAAAAATAAGAGATACCACTGTTTATGCACTTGACCTGCAAAGAATATCAGAATGCCAGAAATATGAGAACAATATTTCCACAAACGTAGAAATATATCATGAATTGAGACAAGTTGCAAAGATAATATATTATTCAAAATAAAATTTCAAGGTTCACTTCCCTCTTCTATGCAGAAACCTCAAACAGAGCAGAGCTCAAATGAAATAAAACTTGAGGACACTTCCCTTGCTATCTAAGACTATATATAGTTTCATGAGATCTGAAACCCTAACTACTCATATTCGTTGCACAGTACAGGTTAACCACCTTATTTTGTAACTAGGCCCATTTATAACTAATTTTGGTCCCTTTTCTATAATGTGGTTCAACCACATACAATCATTATTACTGCAGATAATTGATTATGGTCTCTATTGACTCAACTATCTAATTATGAATTTAAAAATTCCCCTTGGGATTATTACATAAATGAAGGGGTTAGGGTTGGAACCTAATAAACAACCAAAAAACAATGTCACAATTTGACAAAATTGTAACGCGACAAAGAAAAAACAACATTTAAAAGTAAAAAAGAACAAATGGTATCACAATACAATGGATAAAAAATGGCATTGCAATTTCAAAAATAATAAATGTTTTCATAATCTAAACTGTGTTGACTAGGTTTAGTGGTTTGATGTACTTTGACTAAGTTGTCCTAGGCTCACTAGTTCAATCATAAAAAACTAGGTTGACCTAGGTTTACAAAATCCAGTATATATTTATAACATATTAAATAGACATTAATCTATATTTTAACACAAGCCATCTATGGTTGACTATGGTTTTATAAGGTTAACATGGTCAACCATTGTCGACATGAGTGCCATGGAGAACTATATTAACCATGTCCATTAGCTTTAATATTGGTACCAACACGACAAACAACAAATAATGTTGCAATGTGACAAATCCAAATAATTTTATAATTAGAAAAATAATGATGAACAAAAAATTATGTCATAATGTGACAATCAACATACCATGGTAATATTTCAAAACATTGAAACTTGAAAAACGTTATATAACATTTCAAAAAAAGGTAGAAAAGAGAAAAAAATGTTGCAATGAGATGAACAAAAAATGACATCACAAATCTCACAAATAATAAATATTGTCACAAGTTGAACTAGGTTACTAGATTTACCTACATTTACTAGATAAACTATAGTCCACAGTGGTCAACCACAGTTAACTAGTTTCATGTAGGTTTATAATACCTACTATGCCTTGATGACATATTAACTATAGATTAATCTATACATTAACACATGCCAACTATCGTTGACTATGGTTGGTTATGGTTAGCATGGTGAATCGTGATCAACAAGGGTGCTATGGCGAACCATAGTCACTATGGGGATTATCATTAATATTATTCGTAACGTGACAAACAACAAATAATGTTGCAATGTGATGAACAATAAACATTGTAGCAAATTTTATGACAAACAAAGTTTTAATGTGATAAACAATAAAAAAAAGTGTCACAATTTGGACAAAAAAAATGCCATCGAAATATGATGAACAAGAAAAAATGTTGTAATTGACAAACAAGAAATGGTATCATAATTTGATCAACAAAAAACAATGTGATAATGTGAAAACCACATTAATAGATTTTAGTCAACCATAGTCAACTAAGTTGACCTAACTTACTAGGTTTAATAGGTTCACCTAGGTTTACTATCTTAACCAAATTTTATTAGATTTACCAGGTTGAGTTTTTTTTAGTGGGCTTACCATGTTGACTTATGTTTACTAGGTGGATGTATGTTTACAAATTTTAACAATGTTTTCAAGGTTAAACTATGTTTTCCATGTTAACCTAGGTTTACTAGCTTAACCATGGATTTGTAGGTTTATTAGGTTGACTTATGAATGCAAACTTTGAAATAGATTTAATAGGGTTACTTAAGTTTATCAGGTTTTACTAGGTTGACCAACATTTACTTGATTGGCTTAAGCGTAATAGATTAACCATATTTTTCTAGGTTTATTAGGTTGACCTAAGTTTACCAAGTTGATTTAGGTTTATGATATTGACTTACGTTGGCCTAGGTTTATTGGGTTGACCTATGGTTAACTAGGTTGACCTAGATTTATAAGTTTATTTAGGTTTAACATATTTAGAGCGTTTACTAGGTTGAATTAGGTTTAGCAGGTTCACTAGATTTACTAAGTTCACCAAGGTTTCTAGGTTCACCTATATTGACTAGCTTTATTATCTTTGGCTATGTTTACTATGTTTCTTAGGTTTAATAGGTTGAATTGGGATTACTTATTTTACTAGGTTTACTAGTTTTATCAAGTTGACCTAATGTTACTATGTTGACCTAGTTTTACTAGGTTTTCTAAGTCTACTAGCTTTACTATATTTCGTGTATTGATGTAGGTTTACTAGCTTAACTAGGTTCACCTATGTTTATTATTCTTACTAGGTTGAATGAGATTTAAGGTTTACCTCATCTTATTGGGTTGATCTAAGTAAATCATGGTTTACCATGGACACCCATGATCAACTAGGTTTTTTAGGTTGGCCTAAGTTCTCTAGTTCTACCAATTTGACTTAGGCTTATGAGGTTTTCTTAGGTTTAATAGGTTTATTAGGTTTAATTGTGTTTTCAATGTTTAATAGGTTCACTATATTTACCTGAGTCAACATGTTCAACCATATTAAACCATGATAAAATTAACTTAACAATAATCAACCATGGTCACCATGGTAATACACGCTTTCTTGGTCAACCATGGTTGAACACATTTACTAATGTGGTTACACATGGTCAAAATGTCCATCATTTATTAGGCATAAATAACCATAGACAACAAGGTCAACCACAATGAAGTTGGTTAAATGATGTTTGGCCATGGTCAACATGTCTAACATGATTAAACATTTTTAAACATGGCTACTTCATGTAAATGGTAAACTATAACATTCATGTTCAACCATACTCATTTATATTTAAATTTTCACAACTATGGTCAACCATGTTCCGCCATTGTCAACCATAGTCAACTATGGTGAAACAATCTCAACCATGGTCACCTACGGTTACCATGGTTAAACATGATCATCAATTTAAATGTGATCAACATGGTCATGCATGGTCATGTTTATTCCACCAAAATATATCATTTACATCCCTAGTCAACCATGTTTTACCATGGTAAATTAATTTCAAAATTGGTAAACCATGGTGTAATATCCCTATTTTTAATGCTTTTATTAGAGAGACTAACGATCCTAAAGTTTGAGTATACCTAAAGGAAAATAATTATTGTGGACATATCATATTTTTGAATATACTAAGTGTGTAATTTGAATTATTGTGCAAATACTAGAGTCCATTGGAGACTAGCATTTCAAGTCCATGAGGATGGAATTAAATCCAAAGACTTTCCGAGATTCTGAAAAAATACTTGGAGAAAATAAAATAAATTAAAAATATTACATTGGAGATAAAATATAAAATATACCTCAGTAAAGTGGAAATTTACTAAGAAGAGGTGAAATTAAAATAGAAAGAGGAAAAATCTAGCCTTACAGTACTTTTGTGGAAAAAAAAACGAAAACCTAGGCAAAATGGAAAACAACATCTTGATTAACTCGACGCAATTATGGAAACAAGTTGAAGGGAAAGCAAGCTTAATTAATCCATTCCTGGGCAAACAAGAGGTTTTCTGCACTTTCGAGGAGTTGGTCTCTACTCAGGGGGAGATGTGGAGAGAAATCTCAAGGTTAGGTGGCAAATAGTCTTACCAAAATTGGTATGCACAAGTAATTTAATTTTGTATTAAGAATTGTGGTGGTAGTGAAATTTAGAGAAATGATTATTCATGTAAGAAAGTTAGAATTTATCTTTTTGTTTTGAATTACAATTCAGTTAGAAGAAATGAATTATGCAATAATGTTAGCTTTTCTGAATTATTAATTTCTGCAGAAATTGATTTACACCGTCTAATGTATTTAACTGAAAACAACCATAGTAGATATACTTGATCTGTATAGTTACATAAAAAATTGCAATTAATAAACCAACACTCAGGATGTCTAAACCCCAGTAATAGGCTCTAAATCTAAGGTTAGGTGGTAAACATCCCAACTTTATACACATAAATTATATATAAATACATGGGTAAAGAAGGAAAAATAGTGGAATTAGCAGTGGTGTAATTAAAAAAATGAACAGAAAAATATGTACATAAAGAGAAAATTATCCCTCTCTTAGAACATATTATTACACAATATTAAAGTAAACATTCTACTGTGTAGTAACCAGAGAGTTACATATATTCACTATTTTTGCATTAATAGAGAAATTTAAAAAGGATATATAACATAAAGTACTAGAGGATAGTGCAAGAACAATCTATTGTAATGAAGTAAATTATTTCATTGCAAAGAATGATAGCAAAATGACTAGGTATCATTACATTGATAGTATAATCATGACATTATCCTGAATATAAATTACATTAAAATCTATCATAAATTATGTACAATGTCCATGGTCCTACTTAAATAAGTACAACAAATATATAAATTTGAACATATTTCTAAATTCAGGAGAGTTAATTCTTCAACTGATATGGAAAAACCTATACATAAAAGAAAGACAATTTTGTTGTCAAAAAAAGACAAAGTTGCTGGTTCAAATTGACAGAATGATCATTGAATATGAGGAATGTTGAATTGGGTGTGGTGGAATACCTACACAGAACAATATATACAAGAATTAGTATCTGTGTGTGTGTGTGTGTGTGTGTGTGTGTGTGTGTGTGTGTATTGAAATAATTTAATAACATTTAATAATTGACAAGGGAAATTGAAATAAGAAATTTACCATGATTATTCTACTTTAAAAGGGGAAATTATTCCTGTACATATAGAAGAGGAAAATATATAAGCTCATGTATTTAATTGTACAGAATATTAAGTTGAAAACTGTTTGGAAAAAGAAAAAGGAAATTACCTTTCCTGTCATTGACGAATAATTACTAAGAATACGGAATAATCTTAGTAGAGGAATAGGAGTTCTCTATATAAAAAAATATTTTATTAATTTGAATAAATTAATAAAATAAGAGACTATAATAAGAAAAAATTTAAATTATCTGAGTAAATAAAATTCAAATAACATTTCGACAAGTTCAACAGAGAAGGAAAGGTTACAATACTCACACTGGACTCTACGTAGTTCTTACACTAGTCCTATGATGTATGGACTCAAACTATGTTTGATGAATTCATTCTACATGTATCTATTGAGGAAATCACTTCTTCAGTACTCTAGAACCTCTATCTAGCCTCTAGAACTGAAAACAATTTTTCCTTCAGCCAAATCGAGTTGTTCTTCTAAAGAAACTACATAATCCTCTATGTTTCCTCACTCGGAATAACTCAGCCTCCTTTTTGATGCCTCTCTAGATCTGGAAAACTTCCTAGAGATCACTATCTCTGCTTCCTCACTAAATCTAAAACTCTTCAGCAATGAAATGCTTCTACTCTAGAAAATTGAATTCTCCAAGTGTCTTTGGTGTCTTTGGTGTATTCCCCAAGTGCCCATCGATCCCTTCTTATATCTTCCTGTTGGGACTCCAACGACCAATATTAAATCTCAATCAATGGCTCGGATTATTTATGCATCGAACTGTGTGATTTTCTAGAGAATTCTCACATTTTCCTAATTAATTCTGATTAATTAACCATATTTTCTAAGTGTATACTGAGTAAATATTTAAAAATCAGTTAATAATATAATTCAAGCATATATAGGTGGAATTTCCAGACAAAATTTCTGGGTTTTGGTTTATCTCATGTGTTCCTCCCTCTTCCTCTCTACCAGAATTTCAATTGGCTAGAACATCGAAGCTAAAAAATAAGAGATACCACTGTTTATGCACTTGACCTGCAAAGAATATCAGAATGCCAGAAATATGAGAACAATATTTCCACAAACGTAGAAATATATCATGAATTGAGACAAGTTGCAAAGATAATATATTATTCAAAATAAAAATTCAAGGTTCACTTCCCTCTTCTATGCAGAAACCTCAAACAGAGCAGAGCTCAAATGAAATAAAACTTGAGGACACTTCCCTTGCTATATAAGACTATATATAGTTTCATGAGATCTGAAACCCTAACTACTCATATTCGTTGCACAGTACAGGTTAACCACCTTATTTTGTAACTAGGCCCATTTATAACTAATTTTGGTCCCTTTTCTATAATGTGGTTCAGCCACATACAATCATTATTACTGCAGATAATTGATTATGGTCTCTATTGACTCAACTATCTAATTATGAATTTAAAAATTCCCCTTGGGCTTATTACATAAATGAAGGGGTTAGGGTTGGAACCTAATATACAACCAAAAAACAATGTCACAATTTGACAAAATTGTAACGCGACAAAGAAAAAACAACATTTAAAAGTAAAAAAGAACAAGTGGAATCACAATACAATGGATAAAAAATGGCATTGCAATTTCAAAAATAATAAATGTTTTCATAATCTAAACTGTGTTGACTAGGTTTAGTGGTTTGATGTACTTTGACTAAGTTGTCCTAGGTTTACTAGTTCAATCATAAAAAACTAGGTTGACCTAGGTTTACAAAATCCAGTATATATTTATAACATATTAAATAGACATGAATCTATATTTTAACAGAAGCCCTCTATGGTTGACTATGGTGTTATAAGGTTAACATGGTCAACCATTGTCGACATGAGTGCCATGGAGAACTATATTAACCATGTCCATTAGCTTTAATATTGGTACCAACACGACAAACAACAAATAATGTTGCAATGTGACAAATCCAAATAATTTTATAATTAGAAAAATAATGATGAACAAAAAATTATGTCATAATGTGACAATCAACATACCATGGTAATATTTGAAAACATTGAAACTTGAAAAATGTTATATAAGATTTCAAAAAAAGGTAGAAAAGAGAAAAAAATGTTGCAATGAGATGAACAAAAAATGACATCACAAATCTCACAAATAATAAATATTGTCACAAGTTGAACTAGGTTACTAGATTGACCTACATTTACTAGATAAACTATAGTCCACAGTGGTCAACCACAGTTAACTAGTTTCATGTAGGTTTATAATACCTATTATTCCTTGATGACATATTAACTATAGATTAATCTATACATTAACACATGCCAACTATCGTTGACTATGGTTGGTTATGGTTAGCATGGTGAATCGTGATCAACAAGGGTGCTATGGCGAACCATAGTCACTATGGGGATTATCATTAATATTATTCGTAACGTGACAAACAAAAAATAATGTTGCAATGTGATGAACAATAAACAATGTAGAAAATTTTATGACAAACAAAGTTTTAATGTGATAAACAATAAAAAAAAGTGTCACAATTTGGACAAAAAAAATGCCATCGAAATATGATGAACAAGAAAAAATGTTGTAATTGACAAACAAGAAATGGTATCACAATTTGATCAACAAAAAACAATGTGATAATGTGAAAACCACATTAATAGATTTTAGTCAACCATAGTCAACTAAGTTGACCTAACTTACTAGATCTAATAGGTTCACCTAGGTTTACTATCTTAACCAAATTTTATTAGATTTACCAGGTTGAGTTTTTTTTAGTTGGCTTACCATGTTGACTTATGTTTACTAGGTGGATGTATGTTTACAAATTTTAACAATGTTTTCAAGGTTAAACTATGTTTTCCATGTTAACCTAGGTTTACTAGCTTAACCATGGATTTCTAGGTTTATTAGGTTGACTTATGAATGCAAACTTTGAAATAGATTTAATAGGGTTACTTAAGTTTATCAGGTTTTATGATTTGACCTACATTTTACTTGATTGGCTTAAGCTTACTAGATTAACCATGCTTTTCTAGGTTTATTAGGTTGACCTAAGTTTGCAAGTTGATTTAGGTTTATGATATTGACTTACGTTGGCCTACGGTTTATTGGGTTGACCTATGGTTAACTGGTTGACCTAGATTTATAAGTTTCTTTAGGTTTAACATATTTAGAGCGTTTACTAGGTTGAATTAGGTTTAGCAGGTTCACTAGATTTACTAAGTTCACCAAGGTTTCTAGGTTCACCTATATTGACTAGCTTTATTATGTTTGGCTATGTTTACTATGTTTCTTAGGTTTAATAGGTTGAATTGGGATTACTTATTTTACTAGGTTTACTAGTTTTATCAAGTTGACCTAATGTTACTATGTTGACCTAGTTTTACTAGGTTTTCTAAGTCTACTAGCTTTACTATATTTAGTGTATTGATGTAGGTTTACTAGCTTAACTAGGCTCACCTATGTTTATTATTCTTACTAGGTTGAATGAGATTTAAGGTTTACCTCATCTTATTGGGTCGATCTAAGTAAACCATGGTTTACCATGGATACCCATGATCAACTAGGTTTTTTAGGTTGGCCTAAGTTCTCTAGTTCTACCAATTTGACTTAGGCTTATGAGGTTTTCTTAGGTTTAATAGGTTTATTAGGTTTAATTTTGTTTTCAATGTTTAATAGGTTCACTATATTTACCTGAGTCAACATGTTCAACCATATTAAACCATGATAAAATTAACTTAACTATAATCAACCATGGTCACCATGGTAATACACGCTTTTCTTGGTCAACCATGGTTGAACACATTTACTAATGTGGTTACACATGGTCAAAATTTCCATCATTTATTAGGCATAAATAACCATAGACAACAAGGTCAACCACAATGAAGTTGGTTAAATGATGTTTGGCCATGGTCAACATGTCTAACATGATTAAACATTTTTAAACATGGCTACTTCATGTAAATGGTAAACTATAACATTCATGTTCAACCATACTCATTTATATTTAAATTTTCACAACTATGGTCAACCATGTTCCGCCATTGTCAACCATAGTCAACTATGGTGAAACAATCTCAACCATGGTCACCTACGGTTACCATGGTTAAACATGATCATCAATTTAAATGTGATAAACATGGTCATGCATGGTCATGTTTATTCCACCAAAATATATCATTTACATCCCTAGTCAACCATGTTTTACCATGGTAAATTAATTTCAAAATTGGTAAACCATGGTGTAATATCCCTATTTTTAATGCTTTTATTAGAGAGACTAACGATCCTAAAGTTTGAGTAGACCTAAAGGAAAATAATTATTCTGTACATATCATATTTTTGAATATACTAAGTGTGTAATTTGAATTATTGTGCAAATACTAGAGTCCATTGGAGACTAGCATTTCAAGTCCATGAGGATGGAATTAAATCCAAAGACTTTCCGAGATTCTGAAAAAATACTTGGAGAAAATAAAATAAATTACAAATATTACATTGGAGATAAAAATATAAAATATACCTCAGTAAAGTGGAAATTTACTAAGAAGAGGTGAAATTAAAATAGAAAGAGGAAAAATCTAGCCTTACAGTACTTTTGTGGAAAAAAAAAACGAAAACCTAGGCAAAATGGAAAACAACATCTTGATTAACTCGACGCAATTATGGAAACAAGTTGAAGGGAAAGCAAGCTTAAGTAATCCATTCCTGGGAAAACAAGAGGTTTTCTGCACTTTCGAGGAGTTGGTCTCTGCTCAGGGGGAGATGTGGAGAGAAATCTCAAGGTTAGGTGGCAAATAGTCTTACCAAAATTGGTATGCACAAGTAATTTAATTTTGTATTAAGAATTGTGGTGGTAGTGAAATTTAGAGAAATGATTATTCATGTAAGAAGGATTAATTTATCCCATTGTATTGAATTACGGTTCGCCTATGTGATATGAATTGTACGATAAAGTTAGCTTTTTACGAATTATTAATTTTAGAAATTGATTTACACGAGTCTAATGTATTTAGCGAAAACAAGCATAGTAGATATGCTTAATTTTTGTATGGTTACAAAAAATTTCAATTAATAAACCAACACTCAGGATGTCTAAACCCCAGTAATAGGCTCTAAATCTAAGGTTAGGTGGTAAACATCCCAACTTTATACACATAAATTATATATAAATACATGGGTAAAGAAGGAAAAATAGTGGAATTAGCAGTGGTGTAATTAAAACAATGAACAGAAAAATATGTACATAAAGAGAAAATTATCCCTCTCTTAGAACATATTATTACACAATATTAAAGTAAACATTCTACTGTGCAGTAACCAGAGAGTTACATATATTCATTATTTTTGCATTAATAGAGAAATTTAAAAAGGATATATAACATAAAGTACTAGAGGATAGTGCAAGAACAATCTATTGTAATGAAGTAAATTATTTCATTGCAAAGAATGATAGCAAAATGACTAGGTATCATTACATTGATAGTATAATCATGACATTATCCTGAATATAAATTACATTAAAATCTATCATAAATTATGGACAATGTCCATTGTCCTACTTAAATAAGTACAACAAATCTATAAATTTGAACATATTTCTAAATTCGGGAGAGTTAATTCTTCAACTGATATGGAAAAACCTATACATAAAAGAAAGACAATTTTGTTGTCAAAAGAAGACAAAGTTGTTGATTCAAATTGACAGAATGATCATTAAATATGAGGAATGTTGAATTGGGTGTGGTGGAATACCTGCACAGAACAATATATACAAGAATTAGTATGTGTGTGTGTGTGTGTGTGTGTGTGTGTAGATATATATATATATATATATATATATTGAAATAATTTAATAACATTTAATAATTGACAAGGGAAATTGAAATAAGAAATTTACCATGATTATTCTACTTTAAAAGGGGAAATTATTCCTGTACATATAGAAGAGGAAAATATATAAGCTCATGTATTTAATTGTACAGAATATTAAGTTGAAAACTGTTTGGAAAGAGAAAAAGGAAATTACCTTTCCTGTCATTGACGAATAATTACTAAGAATATGGAATAATCTTAGTAGAGGAATAGGAGTTCTCTATATAAACAAATATTTTATTAATTTGAATAAATTAATAAAATAAGAGACTATAATAAGAAAAAATTTAAATTATCTGAGTAAATAAAATTCAAATAAAATTTCAACAAGTTCAACAGAGAAGGAAAGGTTACAATACTA